>OU026099.1:12400000-13600000 GCA_907269075.1 Idaea aversata | reverse complement strand
TCGTAGGTTCCGTTCACGATTTGTCAGAAGCCATCAACAAGACAACGACTCGGATACCGATACAACTGCTGCAACCCGTGCTGCTAAAGCCGAACAACTACAAAAAGAAAAAGAAAAAGTAACTGACACCGAGGATGCTACTAAAGGTCCGCTTAGTGGCATTTTCAGACTCAGTGACTGCCCGAGAGTTATGCAAAGAATACTCGACGCTGATAGTGGTAAAAAGAAAGAAAAGAAAGAACCACCACCTCCACCACCTAAACCCGTTCAGCCTGCACCTCAGCCTCAACGTCGACCACCAACGCAGAGACAGCAAAGTGAAGATGAAATTTCGCGACTCAAAAGGCAAAACAAAGAAGCAGCTTCATCGCAAGAACCAGAACGCGCTACTCCCCGAGCTGCTGAAGAGGATAGAACTTCTACTAACCGTAAACCTCCAACACCCGCTCGGGAGGTGAGTTGGGAAAGCGAAAGAGAATAAATACAAAGGCGGGAGATCGAGTTAGAAATTAGAAAATCATGTCTACTAACAAAAGAAATACAAATATATTACGGTATTCTTCAGTATTATACACATGCTAACTTTAATTTACACACACACAACACATAAATATTTTATAAAGTTTTGGTGTCCATATCGAATTTCCATGTATTTCTCAGGCATCCAGTGATGGTGAATCTGATGAATCTGTTGGGTCTCTCCAACGCACTACTCAACAGCGTAAAAATGCTCCAGCAGTTTCAAAACCCACAGTACAGAATAGAAGGCCATCAGCTACTGAAACTACACCACACCGTCCAGCCGCCCGGGCACCAAGCACAGAGTCTAGTGCGTCCACAGAAAGTTCCGGCTCGGCGGTTAAACACACAGGTGCAATACTTTCCATTGCTGAATTAAAAGCAAAATATGACACAGAACAAAAACCTGGAACTCATTTATTGTCCGCAGGCAACGACAGACCGACACCGGTAACCACAAATGGCACGACCGGTGGCGCTCAACGCGTGCAGAGCCGTTTTGTTGGCTCGCAGCGTCCCGCACCCGCTCCAGCTCCCGCCGAGCCGGCTCACGAGGACTCCGAAACTAGCTCTGAAGAGGAAACCGACTCGTCAGAGGAGAGTGAAGAGGAGCCTGCACCGCCGAGAAAGCCCGAGAGTCAGGCGATGGCCCGAAGCGACATTGGACCGTTACTCGCACGAAGCAACAATGCTAGAAACGATGCCCACGATACTAAAACGAAAGAACCACCGAGTCAAACTCGTTACAGATCTAGACAGCCATCACAACCTGAAGAAGAACCTACACCGACACCGAGGTACGGTGCGGGATCGTCTTCATACAACCGTTATGGCTCTAAACCCAAGGAGGAAGAAACGAATACATCTTCGTTAGACGATGACTCAAAGTACCCTACCGCTCGATCGAGATACCTCGCCCTAAAGGAACGACGCAACCGTCTTGCCAGAAGCAAGAGCAGCCACACCGGTTTTGGTGGCGGGGATGACGACGATCTGGACGACCCCGTATCTCCGACAACTGCTTCACCTTCCGCGTACCTTGCGGCTCGATACGGCTCCGGCACTGGAGGTTCGGAGTTGTCTCGTAGCCGATCATCACACGCGCTGAAATCTAGAGAAAGCTCACCAGAAAGGCCCGTAGCTGGTGAAAAGGACGGAGCTGCTCTCAGCTCTTGGGCTAGATACTTGAAGAGCAAATACGGATCGCGGGGCAAAGAGCGAGACACGAGCGGTACTTCATCGAGTGCTTCGCGTCGCCTGTCTCTCGGGTTGCCTTTGCGCTCAGCTAACGAGCTTGCCAGTTCTGATGACGATTCAAAAAACGCGGCAGGCTCCCCCATCTCCCCTACGGCGGCTACAGCAGCGGTAGCAGGTTAGAATAACGAGTGGCGTGTAAATAGGTTTGACGCTTTGGGTAGGAGACTTTTCAAACTTTTGTAATTATAAATCTAACACACTTTTTTTGTACCAGGTTTCGCAGCAGCAGGTTCCTCCCCTAGGAGCCAATATCTGCAGAAACGCCGTTTACAATTCAGCGTGGGGAGCCGGGGGAGCGAGCCCGGTTGTTTTACATGGCCTCGTGGTATCGCTGTTGGTCCCGACAATGCAATGGTCGTGGCTGATTCATCTAACCACAGAGTCCAGGTAAGCTCAAGATTAATCTTTAAAAGTATAAACTTCAAACATCATAACTTTTTCACCTCATTACCACGCAAAGATATCCATCCGATCCATTTTTAAACATCCGCCAATCTAACCGGCGAAAATGCCATCAATTCCTGAGTTATCAGAAATCCTATGACGTTGTATCTCCAACTAATTTAACATTACCATCTTGTTTTATGACATCAATCTGGGCCGCGTTTACTTTACCCTGAATACGCGGCATTTTTGTCTGACCTTGTGCCAAAAACACTGATTTCATCATTTCTATTTGGCTCAGAATCTGAGAACTCAATTTGACAGGAATTTTCAACATAAATAAATATTTCCATAGGTAAAGATATTACGAGTATTATGACTATTTTGACAAATACACTTACGACTTTTCAACAATGTGATGGTCATGTTGACAGATTGACCAGTGCTAAACGTTCATGTATGAGCTAAGACTTCGCTTTTTAATAATAAAACTAATCTTTTCAATCTTTCGTTCCCAGGTGTTTGACTCCAACGGTATATTCGTAAAGGAGTTCGGTCAGTATGGCAGCGGTGAAGGAGAATTCGACTGCCTTGCTGGCGTTGCTGTCAATCGCATCGGACAGTACATTATTGCTGACAGATATAATCATCGTATACAGGTCAGTTTTTTATAAGTATATTAGATCAACCATCAAGTCTCAAGCACATAATGATCCTACTAATATTATAAATGTGAAAGTTTTTGTGTTAGTATGTTTGTTACTCCTTCACACAAAAACTACCGGACCGATAGCGACGATTTGGTAGCTGGAGACCTGGATAAGCTACTTTTTTATCCCGATGTTCTAACGGGACCGGGACTTACGCAGGTGCAACCGCGGGGTGCAGCTAGTAATTAATATAATCTTTAGCGTTACACATTTCCTTAAACTTCCTTGCTTGAGGTTTATTCGATATAATATTATACCTACTAAGATACCTTAGTTAGAGCCTAAAAATATCAAAATTACTTTTCCGTCTGAAATGGTCGTTTTGTACTCGTGTTATGCCCACTGAAAATACCTACTTTTCCACACACGGGTTAATTTTCGGCCCGCTGTAGGATGCATTTCGACCCAGTTGGCACAGTGGTCACCATGCCGGACTGCCAAACACAGGGTTGCGGGTTCGATTCCCGCCACAGACAAGTATTTATGCTGAGATATTTGTCTGTGGTCTGGTTGTTTCTATGTATTATAAGTATATATTTACAAAAGAAAAGTATATAAGTAGTATATCCGTTGTCTAGCACCCATAACACAAGTCTAGTTACTTAGCTTGGGGCTAGATGGCGATGTGTGGAATGTCCTGCAATATTTATTTATTTATTTCATTGGTCAACAAAAATCGTAAGTAACAAATCTGTCAGAGATTAACAGTCAGTTATAATAATAATGATCAAACAATTATGAATAAAGTAGGTATACATACACGCTATTTATATCCGACTATACCGAAACCAAGGGTTATCATAGATAAAACACTGTCACATGCAAATTGTAATTCAATCATTCTGCAACCACATTCGACAAAATGGCGACCACAAATCACGTTTCAATGAGGACATAACGTCGAATTGAAAAACAAATTGACACTTTGTGGTTAAAATTATAGAGAACATTTTACTAGGTTCACAATTATTAGGGGGAAAGGAGTAATGCTAAAAACGATTTACTATTCAATTTATAAATAGTTATAAATCTAAATTAAACTAATACAATACTTTTTACATAATATAAAATAAAAATTAATCGTCATTAAAATAAACCGCCCCTAAATAAAAGTTATAAATTAAATAGTAAAGAGTTTTTATATTATTTGTAAGCCAAATTTTAGCCTGACCAGTCCATTTGTTTGTACTGATAACTGTTAAATCACTCAAACAGTCAGGACTTTAAATTTTAAATTAATAGATAGTGGATATTTTACTCTCTGAGAAGTATATTATAATATATAAAATCCGTCTATATCTTACCTTACTCTTACTAATATAATAGAGAGGATTTTTTTGTAACGAATAGGCTCCCAAACTACTGGACCGATTTTGATGAAACTTGGTTTAAGGATAGACTGATTTATATTGATATAAATAATATAGGCTACTTCTTTTTATCCCGATATTCCCACGGAAACGGGAGCTACGCGCGCAAAATCGCGGAGCGCTGCTAGTCATCTTTTTTTTTTTTTTTTTTTTTTTTTTTTAAACAATATAGGCTTGCATTTGACCTCATCTCACCTGATGGGAAGCGAAAATGAGGTCGAAGATGTAGCATGCTTGCCTAGAAGGTACCTATTCACTTCTAAACTTGAAGACTCCAAGGTTGTAGTTATGTGGGAACAGCGACGCGGGTAGAGAGTTCCATTTCTTAGCAGTGCGTACGAGAAAGGTGGATGCATGACGCTTTGTGCGCGAAATAGGAACCTTCACATATTTCCAAACCCAAACATTAAGGCTTTGCTCTATCTATGAGTCAGTAACTCAGATACGGGTCAGTAACAAAATTTTCCAAAAAAAATTAAATCTATAATATCGTCGCCTGACAAATTTACCACACCGACAAATGGAGAAAATATTCCATTACTTTTCCAATTTAAAAAGTTAATACAAAATGTAGTTTTCTGTCCAAAACAGTAATTACAAACAGTTCATTTGTGTGACAACCCTCGGGATAAATAGAAAACATTTTACACAATACAATCTGGATAATATCTCGCTTTATTTTACAAGGTTTTGTTACAATGTCGAGAGTTACATTCAATTTCAAAAGTCAAAGTCAACATTTTTTAATCATTTAGCATGAATCACATCGAATCGTCTTAAAAACTAAGATAGGATGTCTGTCTTAGAAACTCGCCCACCAATAAGAAGAAGACACAATATACTACGCAGAGAGATTAAAATTACAATTAATAACGATGACTTAGTACATTTTTCATACAAATACAAACTTTATAGTTGACTGAGCGATTTTGTACTAGAAAGTACAAAATTTTGCGTCAATTTGTTACTGTTCTCTGGTCTTCTACTCTATCGCAGCTGTGTCTCTGATGCCTTACCCGATTTCATTGTTTTAATTAGATTTTTTCGTACCTTGGGTTTCCTTTTGTTAGCGATCAACTTTTCAAAGCAATGATGTACCAGTACGTTGGTACCTATATTGTGCAAATATATCATTGATCTATCTACAACAGACGTATATGTTTAGTAACCTACACACTGTAATCAAGAACCACCACATATCTCAAACACAATCCCCTTAACCACAAGTCAAGATCAAGACAGTCAATCGCAATTAACGCAATTCTTCAACGTATCTTAAAATATATATTAATATTAAACTTTAAGAACTCACACAATTTTGTTTTCATAGTAATTATTTTCTTAATCGCGTATTTATTTTTATTTATCTTACCTCGACGTTTCGACTATGTTACAATAGTCATGGTCGCGAGGAGACCCGGGAAAATAATTAATAGAAATATAATAGTTAAGATAAAATAAGATTTGACGACCTCTGTGGCGCGGCGGGGGAACACAATCCTGCGATGGAGAAGTTTGTGGGTTCAATTCCCACCTCAAATAAATATTAAAATTTAGATGTATACAGATATTTGTTTCGAATTTGGGTGTTTCTGTACCTAGTTATATATTTACAAAAAAAAATGGCAGTTCTCTATCCGTTGTTGTCTGGCCACTTTAACTTGTGCCCGTAACTAAGTAGGGGCTAAGTGACGCTGTGTAAAGTGTAAAACACATCAACACAATTTCCAAAAAAACATACGTCTTAAAAAAACCATCTCAAGTTTGTACCCGTAAGTCTTGTATTCAGAAATTTCGTGATGGTGTCTTTTTTCTTTTATTTGTATTAAACTAGCGACCTACTCCAGCTTCGCACGGCTATATTGTGCATGTATTTTACATATAAACCTCCCTTTTGAATCACTCTATTTATTAAAAAACAACGACTCAAAACCCTTTTGCTTAGTTGTAAAGATCAAAGCATACATAGGGACAGACATCGGAAAGTGACTATGTAATGATAATAGTAATAAAAAAGTATCAAAACATATTCCTAAGTGAGTATGTTTCATTTATTTCGATTTAAATAGAGTTTTATAACAATACGAAACTGTTTCAAAATATTTAATTTTACTCTCCTTTCAACCGTACAAAATCTCTTTTGTCACAATAAAAATCACAAATCTCAATAAAACAAACCTTCTCAGCATTTCCTTGAAGGCGACTGAGTGACATTAATGAATTACGCAGGGGACGAACGTGAACGGGCGGAATACGAATTGGTATCCAATGGTAAATACAAAGTGATAGGAACTGCTGTGAATGGCAGACTGTTTCTGTTGCCGGGGTCTATGTGTTTACTATTTGTTGACTTGGTTAAGGGATTTTGGAGATGGTTTTGGGGATTTCGTAGTAAGACCGGTCGCACTTTGGATACAAATTCGAACATACGAATACGAATTTTGTTTTGTATTGAATAGTAATAACCGACAAACCGATTCCAGTGAGCTTCCATGGAACTAGGAATTTCGGGATTGTTCCTGTGTTCGTACGTAAGAAAACGCATTCAAAGCTAGCTTAGCTTCTGACCAAATATTTTCGGTCTATTCTATTTTAAGCACCTGAATGATATCATCCAGGTGTTTATAGGAAACAGTTTTGTGGCATTTGTTTTTTTTTGCTCCGATCGGTCTTAGAAATAAGCTGAAACCAATGCCTTGTCTTCCATGTTTAAAGCTCTTGGTTCCATTTTGGTCTGTGCCCCACACCTCTTAAACTATAAGTGCAATGGTAAATTGACGATTCGGATTATCCACATAAAAAACATTGAGGTTGTTAAAAAAAAAGAAATAGCTTTATTTATCCATAACACTTAATATTACATTTGAAAAAACAGTAAAAAAATTGATATGTAGGCGTGCTAGTTGTGGTTGTTATCGGAATAAAATTATCCCGGATTACTCCCAATGATTCTATGTATGTATATTAAGTTTATTAAAACCGATCCAATACCTTCAAACCCTATTCATTACTGTCAGTTTTTCCTAAATTATATACCTTGTTCTCAGATAGAATGTAAATTAAATTGCTGTTTCAATCAGTAGGAATCTCAAAACCAGCAATTTGAATGAAAATTAAACCCAGTGAGGTTTGTGGAAGGTAAAACACATAATACCCTTAGAATTATCCAATAAGAAACAAGCGTTTGGCACCGATTATGAGAATAGATATTTAGCGGTCCATTCGCGATCAGTTTAGCAATTATATTTCGAATCAAGCAGAAAGTCAAGCCCAAGCCGTAAGAATGTAATTGCATAGGCAACATAGGACAGTCTTTCAATCTTGTAAAACCAACTATGCCAAGCCATCAAGCTAAATTAAATCGATCGAGACATAAGTAAATAACCACAAGCTAAGTAACTAGACTTGTGTTATGGGTGCTAGACAACGGATATACTACTTTTCTTTAGTAAATATATACTTATAATACATAGAAACAACCAGACCACAGACGAATATCTAAGCATAAATACTTGTCTGAGGCGGGAATCGAACCCGCAACCCTGTGTTTGGCAGTCCGGCATGATGACCATTATGACAACTGGGTCGTCAAAGGATGATGCCAATAGTGGTACCCACCTCCAATAACGATGTGTAATACGTCATTGGATAGCTTTTTTCAACTAGAATAGAAGTTATAATGGCGACTATTTCGAAATATTAGTCCGTTCAGAGTTATACTAACTTTTATTGAGCCATATTAACAATGGTGAGACGATGTCTAATTACCATTTCATTCATATACTAGCTGTTGCCCGCGATTTTGTACGCGTGGTAGTTTTGTTTTACACACTAAAAGCTTCATCTTGAATCACTCTATCTATAAAAAAAACTGCATCAAAATCTGTCAAATAGTTTTAAAGATACTCAGCATACAAAGAAACAGACGAACAGCGAGAAACGACTTTGTTTTATACTTACTATGAAGTAATTAGTGATGATAATAATATAAACAAATAAATAAATAAATAAAAAAATATTTTAAGACATTGCACACAACAACTTCTCGCCCCAAGTTAAGTAACTAGGCTTGTGCTATGCTGGCCAGATAACAGGTAGAAAAGTTAAGTTGATACTTTTCTTTTGCAAAAACTTAATATTTTCAACCTAAACCAGAAACAACGACTCGTCTGTCTCGTTTGGCTCGTCTGTCTCGTCTGTCTCGTCTGTCTCGTCTGTCTCGTCTGTCTCGTCTGTCTCGTCTGTCTCGTCTGTCTCGTCTGTCTCGTCTGTCTCGTCTGTCTCGTCTGTCTCGTCTGTCTCGTCTGTCTCGTCTGTCTCGTCTGTCTCGTCTGTCTCGTCTGTCTCGTCTGTCTCGTCTGTCTCGTCTGTCTCGTCTGTCTCGTCTGTCTCGTCTGTCTCGTCTGTCTCGTCTGTCTCGTCTGTCTCGTCTGTCTCGTCTGTCTCGTCTGTCTCGTCTGTCTCGTCTGTCTCGTCTGTCTCGTCTGTCTCGTCTGTCTCGTCTGTCTCGTCTGTCTCGTCTGTCTCGTCTGTCTCGTCTGTCTCGTCTGTCTCGTCTGTCTCGTCTGTCTCGTCTGTCTCGTCTGTCTCGTCTGTCTCGTCTGTCTCGTCTGTCTCGTCTGTCTCGTCTGTCTCGTCTGTCTCGTCTGTCTCGTCTGTCTCGTCTGTCTCGTCTGTCTCGTCTGTCTCGTCTGTCTCGTCTGTCTCGTCTGTCTCGTCTGTCTCGTCTGTCTCGTCTGTCTCGTCTGTCTCGTCTGTCTCGTCTGTCTCGTCTGTCTCGTCTGTCTCGTCTGTCTCGTCTGTCTCGTCGGTCTCGTCTGTCTCGTCTGTCTCGTCTGTCTCGTCTGTCTCGTCTGTCTCGTCTGTCTCGTCTGTCTCGTCTGTCTCGTCTGTCTCGTCTGTCTCGTCTGTCTCGTCTGTCTCGTCTGTCTCGTCTGTCTCGTCGGTCTCGTCTGTCTCGTCGGTCTCGTCGGTCTCGTCGGTCTCGTCTGTCTCGTCTGTCTCGTCTGTCTCGTCTGTCTCGTCTGTCTCGTCTGTCTCGTCTGTCTCGTCTGTCTCGTCTGTCTCGTCTGTCTCGTCTGTCTCGTCTGTCTCGTCTGTCTCGTCTGTCTCGTCTGTCTCGTCTGTCTCGTCTGTCTCGTCTGTCTCGTCTGTCTCGTCTGTCTCGTCTGTCTCGTCTGTCTCGTCTGTCTCGTCTGTCTCGTCTGTCTCGTCTGTCTCGTCTGTCTCGTCTGTCTCGTCTGTCTCGTCTGTCTCGTCTGTCTCGTCTGTCTCGTCTGTCTCGTCTGTCTCGTCTGTCTCGTCTGTCTCGTCTGTCTCGTCTGTCTCGTCTGTCTCGTCTGTCTCGTCTGTCTCGTCTGTCTCGTCTGTCTCGTCTGTCTCGTCTGTCTCGTCTGTCTCGTCTGTCTCGTCTGTCTCGTCTGTCTCGTCTGTCTCGTCTGTCTCGTCTGTCTCGTCTGTCTCGTCTGTCTCGTCTGTCTCGTCTGTCTCGTCTGTCTCGTCTGTCTCGTCTGTCTCGTCTGTTTCGTCGATTGTCTTTTAATTTCGATCGTCTTTTATTTTAATTTTGATCGTCTCTTTGATTACATTTAGATCGTCTTTTGATTTTATTTCGTTCGTCTTTTGTTTCCATTTCGATCGTCTTTTCTTTCCATTTCGATCTTCTTTTGGTTTCTTTTCGATTGTCTTTTGTTTCAATTTCGATCGTCTTTTATTTTCATTTCGATCGTCTTTTGTTTTCAATTCGATCACCCTTCTTTTTAGTTGTGATCGTCTCTTTGATTTAATTTCGATCGTCTTTTATTTTCATTTCGATCGTCTTTTGATATTGTTTCGATCGTCTTTTGATTTTATTTCGATCTTCTTTTCTTTCCGTTTCGATCTTCTTTTAGTTTTTTTTCGATTGCCATTTGTTTCGATTTCGATCGTCTTCTGTTTTCATTTAGATCGTTTTTTTCGATC
Organism: Idaea aversata; assembly: GCA_907269075.1. Lineage (NCBI taxonomy): Eukaryota > Metazoa > Arthropoda > Insecta > Lepidoptera > Geometridae > Idaea > Idaea aversata. Next base: position 13,589,799 of record OU026099.1, on the reverse strand, counting down.
ATTCTTCCTTTTCGTTGTGATCGTGTTTCGATTTCATTTCGATCGTCTTTTGATTTCATTTCGATCGTCTTTCGATTTTATTTCGACCATCCTTCCTTTCCGTTGTGATTGTCTTTCGATTTCATGTCGATCGTCTTTTGTTTCTGTTTCGATCGCTTTTTGTTTTCCTTTTTGATTTTCGATCATCCTTCCTTTGCGTTGTGATCGTCTTTTGATTTTATTTCGATTGTCTTTTGATTCCATTTCGATTTCAATTCGATCGTCTTTTGTTTCTGTTTCGATCGTTTTTTGTTTCGTGCTTTGATCATCGTTTGTTTTTATTTCGATCGCCTTTTGTTTCTAGAAATCTTAAATCAAATCGGGGACAAGCGGGGTGGGGAAAGACCACTAAAAATCGATTTCACCCATCAAACAATGCATTTATTGGCCTGGTTAGTGTAACTTGAGATTGATGTCTATCTTTTGAGGGCGGGATGTGGTATTCATAGCCACTAAGTTCTTTTAAAAAATGTTTTTTTTTATGAATTTATGACGTCATTAAGTTTTATTCCATTTTTTTTTAAATAGTCGTCTACTTTGACAAAAATCGATAAATAGTCAAACATGAACGCACGAGATGTATGTTGATGATTTACTATTGATTTTTGAAACTTGGCAGTTATATTATTTCGATCGGACTAAAAATCAAGAAAAGTCAATAGTCAAATATTAACCTTCATTATATTACCTTTCTAATGACATATCATTTAATCTTATTGGAGCGGGTACCAGAGTTCATACATTTACTGGCATCATCCTTTGTTGTACGAATTATTTATAAATTATTATTGTTTCATTGATTTCGCTTCGCATGTTTTTTTAAAATTCCTCGTGCGTGATGGCCATAATATTAATTTACCTATATATATATATATATTGACCACTTAAGATTGTTATAAAATATTGTGTACTGATTTATTTCTATATTAGCAGAGTTCTTAAGACAAATACATCACTACATAGTATAAAACAAAGTCGCTTTCTCTGTCCCTATTTTTCTTGAACGCTTAAATCTTTAAAACTACGCAACGGATTTTGATGCGGTTTTTTTTAATAGATAGAGTGATTCAAGAGGAAGGTTTATATGTATAATACATGCATAATATAGCCGTGCGAAACCGAGGCGGGTCGCTAGTCTATTATAATATGCTCCACTGAATCCAATATTCGGCTTTTAAAATCCTTTATCTTTTCGGTTACCCATCGACAAATTGGTTCAATTATAATCGAGGGGCCGTTTTTTAAAGTTTAATTTAACTGACTTTTGTTGCGTCTTTATTATGACAGTATTCGATTTTAGTTCAAGAATAGGTCCTTAATCGATTAATATTATGAGAGATCTATTCTTGGTATTATCTGATAATGTAAAAAACAGCGTCCATGAAAGGATGGATTAAAGTTGTTGATGTTATTATCATAAAGGATTATATAACGTTTCACTAAGTTTTTTTCTTTGTGACCCAGTTGGCACGATGGTCACCACGCACGACTGCCAACACAGGGTTGCGGGTTCGATTCCCGCCACAGACAAGTATTTATGCTTAGATATTTGTCTGAGGTCTGGTTGTTTCTATGTATTATAAGTATATATTTACAAAAGAAAAGTATATAAGTATGATATCCGTTGTCTAGCACCCATAACACAAGTCTAGTTACTTAGCTTGGGGCTAGATCGCAATGTGTGGAATGTCCTGCACTATTTATTTATTTATTTATTATTATATTATTACTTTGTTCAATTCTAATTAGTATTTCTTCTTTTTCAACAGGTCTTCGATCCTCAAGGTCGTTTCCTCCGTGCTTTCGGAAGCCAGGGCACTGGTGACGGCAAGTTTAACTATCCGTGGGGTATTACTACAGACGCGCTCGGATTTATATACGTCTGTGACAAGGAAAACCATAGAGTACAGGTAAGAGTCCTTTATGATGCTCTAACTAATTCATTTTGCTCAAAGATTTGACTATTTCACCTAAGCCAGAAGGTACCCGGAGTCGTATCAGTACAGAAATTGTTAACAAAGAGTCACATCTTCTTTTCATCTGTAATATACGTTTGATCTGGTTTTACCTTCAATGACGATGCTCCAGCATTGCGAATGTCAGATGAAAACTTTATCAGTTCATAAAAACTTAAAAGTAATTGATGACAATGATTTTAAGGGAATCCCTTAGTTTTTGTAGGTCAAAATTTTAGCACAGTAAATCGTGCGAGTTTAATGTTCTTAAAAATTGAAAGATTTTATATTTGAAAACAATACATTTTTGAGTAATATTTATACAACATTTATATTTATGCCTTATAGTACAGAAGATTTTTTTTATACAATAAAATTCCATGATCTAGGTGTTCCAATCCGACGGCACGTTTGTTGGAAAGTTCGGTTCATTCGGCTCCAAGCTGGGTCAGCTAGAACACCCGCACTACATCGCTGTGTCCAGCACTAACCGGGTCCTGGTCTCCGACTCCAACAACCATAGGATCCAGGTGTTCGATGTCAATGGAAGAGTGCTATCTTCGTTTGGAGAAGAAGGCTCTGAAGATGGGCAGTTTAAGTTCCCAAGGTATGTATGTGTATTTGGAGGAAGATTTGAGGATCTATGTGTGATCTTTTATATAATAAGTACCTTATGATGTATAAATTATTATGACATGTCCATATTATCCATTATATGGGGTAATTTTTTTTACAAATCATAAATTATGCAGTAAGGCATACGCAGTAAGGTATCATGATACGTCGTCTTACCTTAATGATAAGAACCCATGGACGTGACTTTAGTTGCTCCATTTGAATACCATCCAAAAGTATTTGTATTCGTGACGTTTGTGAGCATGATCACAATAAAAAAAAGCCATGAGTTTCTTGTTGTGCTTTCTTCTCGTTAGTTCTCTCGTACCGAAGGCACGCAGCCTAATTTAGTTTTTAAGAGTATTCAAAGTGAACCCATGCAAGTGTATGATTCCAAATGAAAAAAAAAGTTTTGACTATTGACCATTCATACAATGAGAACATACAAAAAATGTTTCCAACTCTCGCTGTGAAATAAATTAAGATCTTTATTTAGGCTCTAGATTGTTCTATGTTTTAATGAAACGTAATTTACCAACGGAAATAATAACAAAGTTTTATTGTGTCCAGTCTACCTAGTTTATAAAACTTAATTAAGGCTGAATATCAACAAAATTTTAGCACTAAACTCTACAATTTAGTCCAAACCCCCAGCCCACCGTCCATTCATGACAACTTCGAGCATAAACGTTGCCGACTCCCATAAACTGTGGCGGTCTTCCTAATTTAGCATAATTGGGTAAACTTTGGACATAGACCAAATATTTACAGCCATTTGCGGTGTCCCGCCGATGACTTATCGTGGGGGCCGTATTGACTGCGGCGATGACGTGGTCTCTTTGGTTCATTAATTGTTATTTAGCTCATTGAGTTTGTAGTTTAGTTGGTTTTCATGTTCTTAGATGATTTATACGACGGTGTCTGACACTTTAGGTGCTAAGTCAAACAGAACGCATTCCTAACGCGTCAAGGTGTTAAAGACTTCTTAACTTATGTGGCATGATTCCGATTTTAACCGCATGAAAAACTATCAGGCGCTAAATCTTTGTGATAAAGAATACTATAAGAAATGACTAGTCAATAAAAACCGAACTAAGCCTCGAATTTTGTCTTGCTATTTTCCATCACCTAATTTTAAGATCATTAATATCATTTTTTAATTACGTAAGCCTGCTCGAAATTAAATTTCAGGATCTATTTAGCAGGAAGTCACGAGTTTAAATCTTGTTGTCGCTGTGCAAAAATTTGGACACACCTTTTTCACTTTTTAAAAGCATTTAATTATCCATCTTTCGTCGTTTTAAGATGTTCATCAATGATAATTGCACAAAATAATAACTAGGCTATATATTTCCAGGGGTGTAGCAGTAGATGACCAAGGCTACATCGTGGTCGCTGACTCCGGCAACAATCGCATCCAGATCTTCCATCCTGATGGAACTTTCCTCAGGGCTTTCGGCTCCTGGGGCTCTGGAGACGGGGAGTTCAAGGGGCTTGAGGGCATTAATATCATCGTGTGCGACAGAGAGAACCATAGGGTTCAAGTATTTTAAGGTAAATTCTTAACAGTATCTCTTTTTTTATTAATTTTGGCTTTGCACGACATGTGCATAGAATGTGCGAGGACTTTCGGCAAGCAGTAGTACAAAATGAACTGGTGTGTTATAGTTTGAAGAATATCTATTAATTAATAAAAATAATAGTTTTTGTAGAGTTATTGGAGTACAATCAATATTGTTCTACGACTTTTGAAAGATTTTTCAAAATTTAGAGGTTATTTTCACCTGAAAATCAGTCGTTGTTACTTACATGGAGATTTTATTAACCTTAATATTTCAAAATTTTATCAACTGTGTTGAGTCTTAAAAAAACTGATGATTTTCTAATTAATATAATTTCACACAATTTCCAAAATAAGTCCGTATTTCGTAAAGCCGAAGAACAAAAGTTGATAGTTATGATGCATAAAAGTAGGCCTTAATAAATTATTAACAATAAATCTGTCTATTTTAGACGGGTTTAAAAATTGGAATTTAAAAGCTCATTAAATTTTTATAAAAATCTGTACGTAAGAAAGCTAAGATGCTGAATTACAATTTGCTTGAAGATTTTTCCATTCTCCCCAAGGAAATAGTTTCCTGAAACTCGAACAGAATCATTTCTTTACGTGAGCTAAGGCCCTGCACCGACAACGGACAGAATCGGACTAGACAATGTCCGTGAAATTTCTTAGGTATCTATTGACCAATCACAGCGCTACTTATTCTAGCTTAATAAATCCTCGTTTCTGATTCGTTAATTTAATCACCGGAAAGCTGCGCTGCTATCACTGCCGGTCCCTAAAATAAAATAAATATGAGAAAATTAATTAAGACAATAATTAGTTTATAGAACTTATGTATACTATGTATTTTAATGTTCCTTTAATTTAATTCGTTTTAGTTTTTCGGGTTTTTTTCAGTGGTTTTGACAGAAATATTTATTATTTACTTTGTAATGGTCTATTCTGGTATGGTGGCGCGAAAGACCGCTGTGATTGGTCAGTGTTACACAGTCACTATTATGATTGGCACAGTTTGGCCCTGTCTTTCGTCTAAGCAGGGCCTAAGATATCTTACGTTGAAAGAATATCAAAATAATTTATTAAATCTTAGTTTTCTCGACACATGTTATAAAGTAGAAAAGTTTATAAATATTTTACGCTTGATGTTACGACTTATACAGAACTTTATTTTGCATTTCGTTAGGAGTTTATTTTCGCTAAACAAACATTTTTGGAACAAATATAATTACGTACGATCAGGTAACAAAAGTGCAGGCTCACCGTATGGCTGTATGTATATTTTTCCCGAACAAGTACATCAGAAGGCCAATTTTCGTAACTAACATTGTTCAAATTACATTTCAATATCATTTCGATTGCATTTGGATCACAAATAATACTCTCAAAGTAGCTCAAAATACCCTCAAAGTTAGCTTTTTGTAAAAACAAACTGACTTTAAGGGTATCTTTTGCAATCGAAATGATATTGAAATGTAATTTAAACCATGTTATTTACGAGAATTGGTCTTCAGACTATATCTTTTCCCTGAATATATTGATATAAGACTGTTAGTAAATCTTTCCCTCGAATAAATTGACAAGACTGTTTGTGAATCTTTTCACATTATTATGTAAGTTAATCAGAAGGCCAATTCTCGTAAATAACATTGTCTAAATTACATTTCAATATCATTCCGATTGCATTTCGATTGCAAAAGATACCCCTAAAGTAAATTTTTTTAGAAAAACCTAACTTTGAGGGTATTTTGAGCTACTTTGAGGGTATTATTTCTGATCGAAATGCAATCGAAATGATATTGAAATGTAATTTGAACAATGCTATTTACGAGAATTGGCCTTCTGACTGACGTGAATCATTCTCCGAATAAGACTCAGTTCAGACTATAAATAAATATTTTCTCTTAATAAGTTAATTTAGACTGCATGTACAGTCGGCTGCATAATTGCAGCCCCCGGTAGAGTTCTAAAATCACTCTTATTGGAATGTTTTATTTTTATTTAATTTTTTTGATAAATCGATCATCTAAATAGAAGACTTTATGCTTCAACTAAAACATTCTTATTAACTTCTTAACCGTCATTTTAAAGCTCTACCTAAATAGATAGATAGATAAGTACTTATTTAGATATACCTTTATTAAGCCAACAACAAATATTAAAGATACACACAACTTGTTTTTTGTTATTACAATAAATAACAGAGAAAGAAAAATAAATCTTTTCTTCGAATAAGACTCAGATCAGACTGTAAACAAATCTTTTTTTCCGAATAAGTTGATCAGACTGTAAGTACTCACTTATGTAGATCTTTTTCTTGTTTTTTCAGATAAGTTTTCTTTATGAGAAGAAATACGAAGAGAAACCAAAGCTATTTACCAAAGCGTTTACGAACTGTTTTTTATTTATTATCGAAATCTATTATTATGTAAATAACAAGTTTTTCGTTTTTACATTATGTACCATCTTATCACTTGTAAATCACATTTTTTATGTATTAAACTGTTTTTAAATAAAACCTGAAATATTGATGTTTTATTTAAAAAAAAATTATGTTAAAAGACATAATTTTACACAGCGAAATCTAGCATCAACAACTAGGCTTGTGTTATGGTGGTCAGACAACGGATAGAATACCTACATATTATATAACTTATGTACTTTTTGTTTGTAAATATATACTTTAAAACATACAGAAACACACAGACCAGAAACAAATCTCTCTCTCTTTCGTCGATCCTTCATGACTGAAGATTGCGACCACCACTCTTCTTCACTCAGCGGTTTGTAAAGGTCCTCCACCTAATCCGATCTGCGGCCATTCGAACCACTAACCAAAACAAATATCTGTACATAAAAACAAGTATGAGGCGGGATGCGAACCCGCAACCTTCTGCGTTGCAGGCAAGGCTTCGCTGCCGCTGAGGTCATCAAAATCCAGTATATCCCTAATATTTTAACCGCAAAAGTTTGTTTGCTAATAGCCCTATCTTTTATTCTAATATTTCATTTGGATCTTAGTAAAACCATAAAACGCTAAATAAATACAAATAAAAGATACCTACTTAAGTAACTTACTTATCTTCTTAAAAACCGAACTCAGTAAGATCAAAAAAATACAAAATTACCTAAAAACGAAGCCTCTTATAAAAGGAATTTTCCCATTTACCACCTGCTTTGCCCCCTAGGGGACAAATGAAAATAAAACATTAAAATACCTACCTAGTAATTTTTATTTTCAAATTTTATCTAAAGTGTACTAAAGTGTAGAATACAATGATAATTTAATTCCTCAGTCCAAAAGCCTCAGTTATTTGCCAGTATTTCACACATATTTTTGGCAGATTATATTGTAGTCCAGGGGCCTAAGTCTGCTAATACAATCGTGTTTCAATAGTGTGTCGATATAATCGTAATAGAAATTTAATGTCAAAAATATGACATTACATGTCAAATTGGTATTCTGCTAACGTTGACTATTCTATCGAAACACCACTGACACACCACTGACTCACTTTTTTATTCTGCTCTACAATCGTGGCTTAATGGAATCTCGATAGTTGTCAAAACGGTATATTGCTTAGCAACATATACCATGTTGCTAGGCAACACCTGCAAGGTAAATATTACCATACCATTGAGACCCCATAGTGATTATATTGCGATGTTATTAAAACTTTAGCAGAATACCAAATAAAGTCACAATCTCGATATAATATCAATAGTGTCTCGATATAATGACAATGGTTGGTCAAATAGCAGAATAAGGCCCCTGTTGTGTCATTATTTTCTTCTAGAAATAGACCACAGTTTCATTAATATTATGTATAGTCGGCAACAGAATTGCAGACCCACAAAAATACTATTTGGTTACGCCACAGACTATCATAATTTCTTAATAGAAATTCTCATTTAAACTGCGCGAATCAGGCGTACCTACTCCTTGATAATGTTGGTAGCATTAGTTAGATCAAAAGACTAATCGTTGGCATATATTTTTTATTCTTTTGTAACCTACCCTCTATAATCCTACTTCGTCGCACTTATCGCGAGACACTAGCTGGCATCGCACGTCATGTTGGACATCGGCCCTTGAGATAGCAATTCGTGCGTCTCGTGGCAGTCCCTGGAGTTTCTCCATCGGTTCCGCGCCCTGGGTTTTGCCTCCAGGTGCCCACGAGGGTTCCGATAGCCCTCGCTGGATTTGGGTCTCAAATAGACCAACACCACGCCGCGCCGTTCAGTACCAACCCTCAATACAGTCCACTTAATATATAATACTTAGATACTATGGTTTAGTATTGTATTTGTCACCCCCGCCAACGACTAGGCACGTTCTTCAACTCCTGGCCGTTGCACTATTAATGGATTGTTTTCATACTAATATTGTTTGTCTAATCAATCTTAATTAGAATATTGTTTGAGTTGAAAATATTCTTATAATAGTAGTTTTGCCTGAGTTAAAATAAGTTAATGGTCGTTAGAACTAACTAACTACCTACAGCTATACCTAACTAGTTTAGGAGCAGTTGATTCTACATATTACAAGAAATAAGTAAAAATAAAAAAATAGTGCTAAAATCCTTCGTTTGTCTTCCCACCATTCCCTACTAGAGTTAGGGAGACAGATAGACCATTTCGTTCCTATCCGTCGCCCTAAGGTGACATACTAAGAGACAGATGGTAATATTCCCTAAAAAAACCTGAACAGGCATTCAATCATTGTCAGGCCCTGTTATCAGTCGAAGACAGATGGTCTGAGTGGATTGATGCAATGATTTCCCATTGGTAAGCTAAGCTTGCCCTTATAGGTAGACAAATGTACTGTATTACGTGGCTGGTTTAATTATATCGCTTCTGTGTTTCTTTGCCGGTGAAGAACTAGAATATTGTAGGAAATCACACAGCGCCTAAGGTAAGCAACTAGGTTTTATGGTGGCCGGACAATGGAACGAATATATATATTTTTGGTAAATAAGTTAAATCTATACTTTATATAAATACAGTTACCCAGAATAAAAAGAAATATTTCTGTTTGAGTCGAAATCGAAGCTGTCTTCTGCGTCGCAGGCGGGTGTTCGCCTACCACCGCCGCCACACAGGTCTTCAAAATAAAGATCAAGAATGAGAAGCGTTCGTTAAATATAAATAAGCTACGATCAGTGCCCGTGCATCAGTGCTTATCAAAACCCACAATTTACACATTATGATCGCATGTTGCAAGTTTTTTTTTTTTCATTTAGTTCAGCGTATAACCATTATCAATGATAAGCGATCTGAGATGTAGCATACTCACCTATAGCGAACGTAGACATTAGTGACTTAAACACCCCAAGTAAGTTGTAAGTCATAGTAGTAATTTCTAAAATCAATAATAAATATTATGCTGCTATTTTCTATATCTTTTTAATAATGCCAGACACTTTTAAAACTTGTAAGATGGAATGGAGAGTCGTGAGAACTTACAAGCACTTAACAGAATGGACGAGGAATAAGTAATGCAAACTCAAGGCGTCGGTTCCGAAGCGATCGACTAATACAATATGCTTATTGTCAATTTGTCCCGGTAGAGATTTGTGACTGAAATAACAACATCCAGATATTCTGGTGAGTGCGATAGCAGATTACGGACTTTAAATCGACCGATTGATTGTTGATAATGACTTCTATGGCGCGTTATGCAAACATCCATCTGCGACATTGACAATAATAATTGCTGGTTACAATGCAGCCGCAATACATTTTCCTGAATTAATAAATTAATTCCTATGTTCAAATGCATTTTTTTTGTGTAGTCCTGGGATAGTTTCTAGTATCTCAGAGGGACTACAGGGTTTTTTATTTTGATATAATAATTTAATTAACTAAGTTTTGTAACTAAAACATACCAATAAACCACTACCTAATTAATCGAAGTTTTAATTAATTCTACAATATTATTATAAAGATTGTTTTTCTTGTTACGAATAGGCTCCGAAACTACTGGACCGATTTTTATGAAAATTGGTAAGAAACTACACTGATTCATCAGAAATAAAATAGGCTACTTTTTATCCCGATATTCCCACGGGATCGGAAGCTACGCGTGTGAAACCGCGGAGCGCTGATATTCCATATAAATAACTAAGAACACGTCACACATTGCCATCTAGCCCCAAAATAAGCCACTAGGCTTGTGTTATGGGTGCCAGATAACGAATGAAATACTTATTTTCTGTAAATTATACTCAGTAGACAGAAAGAAACACCCAGACTAAGACGAACAGACAGAATGCGTCTTAATGTTCCTGTATGTTATTTTTCCTGTCTTTTAGATGACGTTACCACGAGTTACTAAAAGGAAGTCATGTGGGTAAATAAATGATTTTTACTTACTATATGATGCTGTTAGTACATTAAGCGATAACTGTAACCATTCAACTGGTAAACTGTGGTAAGGAAACTAATCCGGACGGGAGCGTATTAATCAACAATGAGCTTATCGCTTTCACACCGATCTTGGCTTGGTTCATTTTATGGGTTTGATGCATTTTACAAGGGTAGTGAAATAAGTGATCATTGGATTCTTTTGAATGAGACGAGTTTAAGGGGTTTAAAAAAAGTAATCTATTTTATTTTTGAAGTTGATAGTTTTATGGAAGAATCAGAAATATTTCCGCAAATTCTGAATAACTTTTTCTTAAATTGTTTTTCACAAATCAATTATTGTTCATCATCATAGGACTATTTTTCACACGATTGTAAGTGACGATGTGATCTAAGATGTAGGACAGTTTCTAAGAATATTCCTAGACGTACGTGACTCAAAGACCCTAAGTAAACGGGGACATTCAAGAGACGCAAGTGAAGGTAGAAAGACAGCAATGGAACAAAAACGTATCTATCGGGGCACGGAAAGGCCGCTGGGCAATACGACTCTTCACTACATAGTATAAAACAAAGTCGCTTTCTCTGTCCCTATTTCCCTTTGACCGCTTAAATCTTTAAACTACGCAACGGATTTTGATGCGGTTTTTTTTAATAGATAGAGTGATTCAAGAGGAAGGTTTATATGTATAATACATGCATAATATAGCCGTTTTAGAGCTCTATAGTGTGTCTGCAACTTTGTACCCGACTACGTATCACATCAAAGGAGATAAACGCCACAGTGAAGCATGGCAATAGACAAGGTAAAGCATTAAGTCGAAGGCGAGCAATCGTGCTAAAAGCCGAACGAGTGGCCGCTTCCGACCCCGGTATCTGATGACGTACAGATAGAAAAAAAAGACGAATACTACTTAATTGTTTTATGAGAGAAACGTACCGGTAATGTATATACGGTTAGAAACAACGATTTAGCTATTTTTCAGTAGTAACAATAAATATTAAATACGTTGAAATTATTTTACTACTTACTATTATAGTTCGGGATTTTATATTAGAAAAATAAAAGATTTTTTGTGTGTTTGTAACGAATAGACTCCGAAATTACTGGACCGATTTTGATGAAACTTGGTATGAGAATACATTGACTCACTGGGAGTATATTTTTTGTTTTTATTTTGTGGTGCACGATATTTCAATGCTGTTTCAAACAGCTTGCTGTAGATATTGATAGTTAGAGATAAAATTAACCAATCTTTCAAGATTTTTTTTTTCTTCAGAAAAAGTTTTTTTTCCGCATCAAAATCCGTTGCGTAGTAACTGCTTATTAGCTCTGCTGACTGAAATACTATCCTGATTTTGATAAAACTTAGAAAGTAACGTGGGTTACTTTTTATCCCGGTATTCCTATAATATAGGGAAAACCGCGGAGCGCTTAAAAAAAAAGTATCAACGTAATGAAATACTAAATTTTCCTCGTTAATACCCGTAAATAGTCAAAATCGGATTAAATCCTAAGATTAGGAGTTTAGCATTGAAGCTTAGACTAATTATTTTCAACAGTTTAATAAAAGCTCCGTTGAACTTTTTAATAGCTTTACTGAAAACTTTAACTTACGAAATAAGATTAATAAAACTTAATTAAGTTACGTTCTAAGGATTTCTTGAGATGTTAAATTAAAACGTCAATCAATTTGATTTGGGTAGTTTTTTCTCAAGTTTTGGCTGGACAAGATTTGTGCATATTGCCAGCACCAATATTATTTGCATCCAATTTTATTAATTCTTGTTGCCTAATCCACCTTTTTTCTTCTATCTTTTTATTTCGCTAAACCAGTGTCCAATCTTCTTCGTCATTCATTAATTATTGCATATATTGAAATAATTATTAGAACTATTAGATTTATTCTAAATTAATTTAAAAATTTTACGAATCTAATTTAAATTTGACTTGATTCTCTAAGGGCTTTTACTAAACTGTAGACATAAAATACTTGTGTTACAAAAGAGAGAACATTCAATTAATCCCTAAACAATTACTTACGTCAAAATTTTGTATTTAAATTACTTCAAATCTTACATTATTTGGAGTAACTAACAGAGCTAGTATCCGTAAGACTATTTATTGAGAGCTGCACGAAATACGCCTTCAGCAATCACTTTTATTTAAGAAAATGTAAATGGAAACCACGCAAAATAGATAAAGTCGTTAGTCCGTTAGTAGCTTTGGTATGCTACTAACAGACTACTTTTGTCGATAATTTGTGTTAATTATTTAGTAATTTACATGTAATTTAAGAAATATTTTATCGTGTCACTGATCAACCTAAGACAGTGGTACCTATGGTAAAAAGCTCGCAGCTACTATTTCGATGTTTACACTAATATTAGTGCCAACGTATCCGTGTCTGTAGTGACACTAGTATCTTAGAATGAATACTAGTGCCACTAATGTATATTTTGTGACATTTCGTACGCTTCTCTCTTCTTATTGTCCGCAAAAATCACTATCACTATCACTACATAGTATAAAACAAAGTCGCTTTTTCTGTCCCTATTTCCCTTTGACTGCTTAAATCTTTAAAACTACGCAACGGATTTTGATGCGGTTTTTTTAATAGATAGAGTGATTTAAGAGGAAGGTTTATATGTATAATACATGCATAATATAGCCGTGCGAAGCCGGGGCGGGTCGCTAGTAATATATATATATTTTTAGAAACTAACTCGAACAAGCCTAATTTACTAATTGATTCATTAATTGACGAACTAGTTGGCACAATAGTCACCATGCCGGCCTGCCTAACACAGGGTTGCAGGTTTGATTTCCGCCTCCGCCACAGGGTCTGGTTGTTTTTATGTTTTCTAAGTATATACTTACAAAAGAAAAGTAAATAAGTACTACTAACACCCATAACACAAGTCTAATTACTTAGCTTGGGGCAAGATGGCGATGTGTGGAATGTCCTGCAATATGCAATATTTGACGACCTCTGTGGCGCGTCGGGCGAACACCCGACTGCGACGCAGAAGGTTGCGGGTTCGATTCCCGCCGGGAACAAGTATTTATGCTGACCATAAATTCTTGTTTCTGGTTCTGGGTGTTTCCTATATGTATAATATGTATATATTTACAAAAAAAAAAAAGTATATAAGTAGTTTATCCGTTAAGGTACGTTAGCTTTGCTCACGTTGTTATCGGTTTGGTAATAAGACATTTTCACGTTGAATACCTTTTTTAATTATAAAACGTATTTTTTGGTCACACAATAATACTCTATTGTCCCCGCTTTAAACATTACTACGTTTTAAAGCGCTTTTCATTTAAAAACACACCGGGGTAGATGACACTTGATTTGTGCCATCTACCCCGGTAAACGACGGGGTGGGCACTACCGGGGTCGATGAAACAATTTTTCCCAACGGCCCCGTTACCGGGGCGGGACCACCGGGGTCGATAGGATGCACTCGTTATCTGGCACCCATAACACAAGCATTAAGTTGCTTAGCTTGGGGCTGGATGGCGATGTGTAATATGTCCTGAAATATTTATTTATTATTATTTATTTATATATTTTATTTAATTAGTTAAATTAAGTGCAGTTTTTTCGGTTTATACTTTGACGACCCAGTTGGCACAATGGTCACCATCTCGAACTGCCAAACACAGGGTTGCGGGTTCGATTGCCGCCTCAGACAAGTATTTATGCTTAGATGTCTGTGTCTATGTGTGATGTCTATGTCTGTGGTCTGGTTGTTTCTATGTATAATAAGTATATATTTACAAAAGAAAAGTATATAAGTTGTATATCCGTTGTCTAGCACCCATGACACAAGTCTAGTTATTTAGTTTGGGGCTAGATGGCGATGTGTGGAATGTTCTGCAATATTTATTTATTTATTTTTATACTTATAGGTTTGGAAATGTTCTAATGTACTCTCTGTTAATTAATTTTATCTCTATATACTCTTAATATGTATTTTTAATATAAAGTCCCTTGTCATTGTGTCTCGTTTATGTGAAACAACGGCTTGATAGAAGGTTTTGTTGGAAATTTAATTAATGTCTATTATGTATTGTTTGTTTTGGGAGTGTGTTCAGAAAAATGGGCGTTAGGTCGGTTGTTTAGTATAAAAATTTACAATATTTACGCTGTTTTGACGTCTAATAAATTGATGTAGCACCTGCATTCACACAAAAGTGTTATGGTAATATTGTGTGACGTCATGCGTCATGGTAACGTGACCATGACGCGTCCGTCCCCGCTAGGAAACAGAGTATTTAATAATAATATTGCTCATCTGGGCTTGTGTTATGGTGACGAGTGACGACTAGGAGACTTATATAAAGGAAAAAAAAGAGAGAAAAAAAAGGGAAAAAATCTCAATTTTTCATCTTTTTCTAATGACGTTATCACGTAAAATTATCGTCCGTAAATCGACTTTACAGACAACCATATTTTACTTTAGTTTTCTTAGTCATTTCTTAAAAATATTTTTGTATTAATTATTAAGAGCCTGTGGTGTCTTACTCCAGGAAAAGGCCTCTCTAACAGCCCTTCCATCTCAGCCTTCCATAATCTATATTGAATTTGTCTATTCAAAAGTAAAACAAAATCAAAATCGGTTCTACGTTCGGGAGCTACGATGCCACAGACACACAGATACGTTAAACTTATAGCACCTCGTCATTTTTTTGCGTGGGGGGTTAAAAATAGCACACAACGATCACTTCTGGCTGCATGTCCTGTATTTATAATAATAATAATTATTAATAATTAAATTCATTTATTCAGACCAACTTCGATCCATTTTTGTTAGTAGGTACATACAATCTTATTAAACTAATGTTAGTTAATTTAGGACAACCACATACTTAATACAAATACTAAAACCCCCGCGGGCCACCAAGCCTATGCGTTACCCGCCTGTTCCACATGAACACCAATCCAGTGTTTCCATATGGAACAGTCGGGTCTGTCCGATAATACATTCAGAATGCCATTAGAGATCCAGCGGACCCGCCGCATCAGCGAAGCAATCCTCATGATACAATGCATTATACAATGCAAGGATATTTTAAAACGAAAGGGGGTTGCTCTAGACGTATAGATAAACAACTTAAAAAGAGTAGGAAGTTTTCAATTCGTAGCGTATATTTATTCAGAAGGCCGTGGCTTCGAATCCAGGACAGCCATAAACAATTTGGATTTTTTTACAAAAAAAATTTTTGCGCTAATTGATATTGCTTTTATGGTGAAGGAAAACATCGGGTCCCGCGGCTTAGTTGGCCCTAGATGTCTTGACAAGTGCTGTCTTGAACATGGTCGATTAAGCTAAGACGGTAGTATAGGTGCTAGATAAGTCTACTGCTAAACATCCACACACAAAAGGACCCAACAAAAGAGGTTTAGTTGTGGAAAATAGCCCATGTACAAGTAGTAGTAGTTAGTAAGGTAGTTTTAATTTAAAATCCCTCGTTCAAACACACTGTATATTGGTAGTTTTAATCAATCAAACAATAAAATGTAATCAGTTAAAATTCTCCAATGACGTTCGCCATTTCATTTCGCCTTTGTCATCCACAATCCACATTTTATCCATTTATTTTTGTCTCCCGGGACTAAATAAACAGTTTTTTTTCGCCTCCCGGCATTTTCGCGCCACACTCCATGTCAAAGTGACATTATTACTGGTACTTAATATAAAAACGGTTTTATGTCTCGCTTTTTTTGTGATGTATTTTTCACACCCTTGAAATTGTTTTGTTTTTTACTGTAAAATTTGTTTGTTTTGGATAAATTTGATTTTAAATTTTGTTTGCCGAAAGATTTTATCGTTCGGTTTAAGTAACGATGTTTATTGTGGGTACTTGTACGCTTTACCTATGAATAATGTGATTTTGTTTGATGCTATTATGTTTTTGATTGTATTTTTCTCGTTGATGAAATATGTATTTTGAAAACGATCTCATTTGCAAAACTTTTTAAAGTCATTTCATTTTTTAAACATCAATTTATTTAGGTGTCTATTACACTACGTGTACGTTATGTACGATGCAAAATCGGAATACGTTTTTTTTTCTTAAAGCTAAAAGTTCCGTAAATATTATTAACTATCTATTAATATTAAATTCAAATTTCTGACTGATAATCCGCTGGTCCTAGAGAAAAGATGAAAAGGTGAAACATGAAAAGGTGTATTCCTTGTGAAGGGAAGTAATTCCACCCATACGAGTAAGAGAGTGAAAAGGCGGGCCTACCCGTCAGAAGCTTGTGCATGATAAAAATCGGTTCAGCCGTTAAGGTGAAAGGGTACCTGCGCTCTCTCCATACAAAAGTAGGCGACTGTTTTCTCCCTAGATAATGATATTAGTACAAATATTTTTGTGCCATAAAACCTATAACTGCCATGACTATGCCCCTATGTTTTGGTTTTTTTCATTTTCTAATTATCATAGAAATTAAGATTAAAAAAAAATGGGGCATGGTCATGGCAGTTATAAGTTTTATACACCAAAAATATTTGCTCTAGTATCTTATCCAGGGAGAAAACAGTCGACTACGTTTGCAATAGTTTGTATGGAAAAAGACCCCGGTACCCTTTCCTCTTAAAAAAAATTGTGCTTTCATTTTCACGGTCAACCAGTTTTTTTTGTTATCTGTTATTTTTTTGTATCAAGTTTATTTGCGAGCAGTACTCGTGTCTAGCGTCATTAGTCGTATTGTTGGAAGCTATCGACATCTCGATTTCTCAAGGCACCGCATTCCTCTGGCCCACCTTTGTGGGCTTACGGCGGAGTACGGGATAAGTGATGTACGGTGAGGAGGTTTACGAGGCCTCTATTTATATTAGGGTAAGGCATTGTTTAAGACAATGTGGCTCATAGCTGAGGTCGAGCCATTTGGGACAGCAAACGGCTTCCCTTACTTTTGTTATTAACTGACTTTAAAAAAGAAGGTGATTCTTAATTCGATTGTTTTTTAAATTTTTGTGTTGTTTCTTTTATTTAAATCAATAGAGAGACACTTGATTTGTACAACAAATAAAAATATTTAAAAGAAAAAAAAGTAAAGCTTATTTACTAAATATTATTTTACAATTTTGTAAACTTATCGCTTAAAGCGATATTTTTATGATGTTTTTTGTCCTTTTTGATGTATTTTTTTTTTGTAACTTGGTTTGTCGTGTGTCTCGTCTCAATTCTATAAAATTCTTTTTCATTGTAATTTCGAAGTTTATTTATTATTTGAAAATTGTGTATGTTCAGTGAAATTGAATATAAAAGTAACTATTATGGAATGTACCTTACTAAAATCAACACTAAATAAAGCGTAAACAAAACACAAAACGCTTAATTAAATACAATAATTACTGCCAATTTCCAAAATCTTATAAAGAAAAAAAAAACAGATACATAATTAAGTAAGTGTTTTATCAGGATTACAGCCAGTGTGCAAGTATTTTATTTCAAATTTTACTAAAATAGGATTTAACAAGAAACAGTTAAAGAAGTAAGGGCTAGTTAAGCCGCGACTTAAAATCATAGATTAAAATAAGAGGTAAAACAAACTTTTCTGACAACCTAAAAACTTGGGATTCTCTTGGAAAGTTTTGCAGAGAAATGATAAGCGACGAACAACCTCGTAAAGAAGTGAGAAGTTTCTAAAACTCGCATAGTTAGATTTCTTGTCAGCCCGTAATTAAATTCAGCTGGTGAATTAATAAATTGTGATGATGAATTTTCTTTTTTGGCTGACTTTTAAAAAGAGCTGTTTTTTTTAGGAGTCCGTACCTTAAAAGGTAAATAAGGAACCTTTATTAGTTCACGCTCTTCTCTGTCTATCCGTGTATCACAACCAATTTTCTCGGGAACGGGTGGACCTAGCAAGTTGAAATTTAAACCAGATACTGAGGTCTATTAGGTGTATAAAAATCAAATAAAGATTTTCGCCAAACCTTTTTTATTTTTCGGATTTTTTTATTGTTTATAACGTCCTTTTAATAAATAAAAAATAAAATAAATAAATATTTCAGGACATATTACACATCGCCATCCAGCCCCAAGCTAAGCAACTTAATGCTTGTGTTATGGGTGCCAGATAACGGATAAACTACTTATATACTTTTTTTTTTTTTGTAAATATATACATAAAAAAACCTTTTGCCAAAAACTTGCTCAAAAAGAAGGGTTATGTTTGTTCTTCATACCCTTGAAAAGCAAAGAGCTCTTAACCTATATAGCCTCGTCTGATGTATTTCTTCTTGGTTAGCTTGAAGTGTCTATATTTTTTTAAGTACTAAAAGCCTCACGCTATGTCCGCATACCTCAAGAAAAAATATTATATATTTTTTATTGTTTGGCTGCTTATATTCAGGATGGCAAATCATCAAATGGTCAAACGAAATTCTAATACCAGCGCAATCTTATAAAAATTTCGCACTACCAAGTTTCTCTATTATTATTTTTAGAGACATACCTAATAATCCTACTAATATTATAAATGTAAAAGTTTGTGTGTGTGTGTATGTATGTTTGTTACTCCTTCACGCAAAAAGTACTGGACCGATTGCGATGAAACTCGGTACGTAGATAGGTGAAAACCTGAGTTAACACATAGGCTACTTTTTATCCCGAAATTCCCACAGGATCGGGACTTACGCGGGTGAAACCGCGGGGCGCAGCTAGTAGGTACATAATAATAAGAATGCCGGTAGGTGCAATTCTTTATTATGTACAGTATGGGTCATAAGTAAATTATCAGTTTGCTACAATAATACTATCAACAAGTATTGGACTTCTTCCTTCTACCAACAAGACGACCTTCTTCTAATAGACGTTACGTTACACACAAACATAAATACTTGACCTTAGTACTCAGTGTGATTATTATTTTCAACAGTTAGCTATGTTGTGTTAGTTGTGTGAGTGGTATAAGCCACCCCCCCCGTGGGTTCCCACCTTGTCGTGGCGGGGGGGCTTAGTAACCGTGGCCTAGCCAACCACGGTGAAGCCAAGAGGAACCCAGGGCCAAGCCAGGCTGGAGGCGCTGGCTAGCCCGAGAGAGACCGCTCCACCGACTTCCCCGTAAAGTCCGGTGTGAGCGGTACGAGAGGTAGGTCGCAGTGCTGTATGGGCGGTACTGCGACTGAGGCGGGTTGTGGTGTAGTATGGGCTGCACCGCAACTGAGGACTAAGGGCCACGGCGGGAGAGGGTTGCCGGTATTGCGGTGAGCCGTTTCCCCTACCTTCCGTGGCCCTGACGGGGCCGCCACCGTTTGATGGCGGACACGGTGGGGTCGCAGAGGAAGAGGACTGTCGGTGTATCATTGCCGCTTTCCCTGTCCTCTGCGACCGGGTTTTAAAAAAAACCCGGGTGGCGGGCGCACCCAGTGCTCGGGTGCGCACCGCTCTGAGGCAAAGGGCTCAATTATAGCCTTAAAACGAGAGGACAGTCTGGGCTTTCTCCGGGCCAAGCCCGGTTTTTTTCCCAGACTCGCGCGCCTCCCCCTGGGGCCGGCGGGCGTTCCTTGGGGAATTCCACCGGGTCAAAAAAAAAAGAAAAAGTGGTATAAGCCACCATCCGCTACACCAACCGACGTGGTGGGTACGATCCACAGGTTACGTTGTTATAATGTTCAAATAATGCTGCACAGGATTGTAAACGTTACGATGAGCACAGACTTTTGACCGTTGATTGTACATACTATATTTCTACGACTCCTTCAACATAAGCAAATTTGTATTTTTTTCTACCTAACTAGGTAAGTACATAGTAAAGACAACAAAACTTTAAAAATATAATATATTGTGGGACTTCTATATGGAGAAAGCAATACCCACGTACCCTTTTAATATTTCTAGTCTGAGTTCGTTTGAAAAAATTACTCGCTCCGAAAATTTTACCCGATAAACCGAAGATAACACAAAAGAGAAAAATAATAAAAAGTGTATTTTACACACAGCCACAATCTTTTTACACGTTTGTTAATAGTAAAAGAAATTGAGTAAGTAAACCTCTTAGAGCGAGTCAGTCAAGTCGTTTGATAAAACGGTAATATTATAGATAAAATAAACGACTAAGGAATGGTTCCCTTCAGAGTTTCTGTTAGATGGTGTTTGGTATAAGTTGGGAGAAATAGATCGTCTTTTGTATGCGTTTCGATCGCCTAATTTTTTGTTTGCGATCGTTTTTTATTTTTTTCAATCGTCTTTTGTTTTTTGTTTCGAGTGTCTTTTGTTTCCATTTGCGATCGTCTTTTGGTTTTGTTTTGATAATGTTTCGATGGTTTTTAGTTTTGTTTTTTATTCGATCGTCTTAAGTTTATGTTAAAAATTGTATGATTTAAAATAACACGTTTTCGGGTCAAGTTAGGAATAATCCAGAGTTTACCAGGTTAAAAGTCTACCAGCTTTCACGACTTCCTCAGCGTACTGCAGTAAAATTAGCTAAATCTGTTTGTCAAATTTTGGCCTGATCCGTTCATTGGTTTTTAGGAGGTTAGAAGATTTTCTTTAGAAACTAAAGCTCCGACGTAAAATCTAAAACTTTTTTCAAGGTCGCTCAAAATCAGAAGATATTCTTAAAACTTAGACCAAAATTGAAAAAAGGTAAGTGCGAATAAGCGTTGCAAGCGAGGCCCGCCTAACAAATGGGTTCTAGAGTTCGGATTTGATCGTGATTGTCTTTGCACAGGTATTACGTAAGTCTTCGATAAGACGCTGAATAAATATAGTAAGGGCAAGGCGGCGAGACAGGACAACATTATTTTATAAATATACTAGCATATCTTCTCGGTTTCCAGCGCGAGGAATCGTTCAAACGACACGCGCCCGCTACGCGTACAACTCGCTTTGAAATTGGTTGTATTTATAATTTGAGTCTTATGACACATTAATAGATCTCAAATTGCATTTATGCAAGACCAACCACGCGCGTGCATGTGCAGGGCGGGCGCGGGACGTGCGCGGGGCGTGAGCAGGTGGTCTTGTGCAACAAGCGACCCGCTCCGGCTTCGCACGGCTTATTATGCATGTATTACACTTAAAAAACTTACTCTTTTTTTTTTTTTTTAAGGGACCTAGTAGGCCTACCGTCTACCCGCGGTGGGGTAGCCCGCGACTTGCTACGTCCTAGCCTTAGACCTCTGACGCTGGTCAGAGCCATTGTTTATCATACTTTCATTCTTCTTTCTGACATGCTTCATACGGGGTCTTTCTGTCGTTCACTTATCATTCATAATTTAGCTACGGGAGGGAGTTTTTTAATGATTTTAACAATAAGTTTCTTAGGTTAATACATACGTTACAGTTTTACATTGCTAGATACAAGGCGCACATATTTTCTTAGGAATACTTTCTTATTTCTACATAATATCCTGTTTGTTACATAATAATTGTTTCTTCTTATATATAATAATAAATCTTATATTGGGAATTTTTGGAGGGGTGGGTTACACTTATTTCTATACGTATTTACAATATTTTATTTGCAACCATTATCATCAACTTACATGTTAACAGTTATTGTATGTTTATTTTCCTAGTAATAATATGCATTATTATGCCTTCCTCTGCCTTCCTCTTGAATCACTCTATCTATTAAAAAAAACCGCATCAAAATCCGTTGCGTAGTTTTAAAGATCTAAGCATACAAAAGGAAATAGGGACATAAAAAGCGACTTTGTTTTATACTATGTAGTGATTTAAGATCTATTGAAGTGTCATTAAGACTCAAATTATATATAGAATAAACAAAGCTAGTTGAACGCGTGTGGTGCGCGTAGAGGGCGCGTGGCGGGCGCGTGTCGTCTGAACGACCCCTAACAATCCAGTAGGAATATCGTTATAAAAAGTAGCGTTCGTTATTCCCAATGAATCAATGTATCCTCATACCAAGCAGTTTCGGAGCCTATTCGTACAAACAATAACAATAACTGAAAAATCATTTTTCTTTATAATATTAGTATATAGCAGAGCTCCTCGTTTTCGTCCGTGTTAGTTCCGGTCTTGTGTATGGAATATGGAGATAAAACTACCCAATGTTACTCCCAAGAATTCGATGTATCTTCATGCCCAGTATAAAATAAAGTAAAATTTATTTAAATACCAAAAGTAAATGGCAGAGTGACGACAAATCAGGAGGGGTTTTTGGGGGTTCCTTCAAGTTTGTTTGCATCTGTAGGTTTCAGCCCCCGGGGTCCTACACGTGATTGAGTGACGCTAAAGGAGAAGACAATCAAACATTGTCTTGGCCTCGGTCGGCGGCAAGGACCTAGAAAAATAGTCTATGGTCGGCGGTAACACTACTCCGTCCGTGGTTAAAGTCAAACTCGACGAGTCACTTGGCTCCATGGCATGCCGTTCTCTTTCTATGCAAGCATGCTAAATCCTAGACGTCATCGTCGCTTTTCGTCAGATGAGATAGGGTCAATCAAATGCAAGCCTATTTGGCGTGAAAAATTTAGATCGGTTAATTTAGACATCGCCTGACGACATGTCTAAATTACAAGTGTAAGCGCTCTCATTTCTTCACCTATGGATGCATCTATGGGATCGGCACTTCCCACGTGAACCGCAGGGCAGACACTAGGTATCCCAATATTAATGAATCATTTCAGGTGAACCTAAAAGCCTGAAATAAAAACATATTTCACAATATTTCCTTACTTCTAAGTTATATCCTATTGTCTCATACAAATTAATTTATTGCACAAAACCTCGAACAATATTTTCCGTTTATTTTTCCTTTTATCTTAAAACGAAGTAAATATTATGTATCTTACCTAGATATCTAATAACTTAATTTATTTTAGGCAAAATATAGTAAACTAAGACTTCCTTTTTTTAGGGTTCCTTACCCAAAGGGTAAAAACGGTACCCTATTACTAAGACTCTACTGTCTGTCTGTCACCAGACTGTATCTCATGAACCGTGATAGCTAGACAGTTAGAATTTTCACAGGTGATGTATTTCTGTTGCCAGTATAACAACAAATACCTACAGAATATAATGGTACGAAACCTTTCATGCACGAGGCCGACTCGCACTTGGCCAGTTTTTTATTAACATAAATCTCAATCAAATGCTGTAACCGTAAAGTAGGATGCCATGTTACAAAACCTCGTAAAATGTCCGGTTTGCCTGGTATTTGATGTTAAAATAAATAAAGATTTTTTTTTCAAATATGTACTTAATACAGCCAAACCTGACACTTAAGAGATTTTGTTTTATTTGTTCTCTTATGTATGAAATGTAAAAAAAAAGTTGACCGTTTACTGTGTCAAAATGTTACAACTGCTTGGCTTTCCAAGTTCTAAATTGTTTATATTTCTTCCTTATTTGACGACCCAGTTGGCACAATGTTCACCATGCCGGACTGCCAATCACAGGGTTGCGGGTTTGATTCCCGCCTCAGACAAGTATTTATGCTTAGATATTTGTCGGTGGTCTGGTTGTTTCTATGTATTATAAGTATATATTGACAAAAGTTTATGAGTAGTATATCCGTTTGTCTAGCACCCATAACACAAGTGTAGTTACTTAGCTTGGAGCTAGATGATGCTGTGTGGAATGTCTTGCAAATTTTATTTTATATTTTTATTTATTTATAATTAGTTTTTAAACTATGTGTTTCAACGAAGAATTTCTAATACCAAAGGGTGCGAGCAATACGAACCCCCAAAGATATTTAATTTATGATATTTAATTTAGTATAAGTAAAGTAGGTAGTTTATTTAATTAATTTAAGTTTTCGTTATTTAATTGTTATTTATTATAGTATAGTTACTTGTTCAATTAAAGATATCTATACTAATATTAAAAAAAGGAAAGATATGATAGTTTTTTTTTTTGCATTGGATAGGCTCCTAAACTACTGAACCGATTTTGATGAAACTTAGTATGAGGATACAATTATTCATCGAAAGTGTCATGGGCTACTTTTTATCTCGATATTCCGTCTGGATCATGAGTTACGCGGGTGAAACCGAGGGGTGATGATATATCTAATAAAACGCGATAGCATGTTTATTGCCTCTGTGTGGGTGCCTTTAATCGCAACCTACATACCTTTAAAGTGAACAATTTACATAACAAGGCTTAATAGGTACCTATCCATGTAAATGAAACATTCCATGTACAACTCAAATGTAGCATCCTCCCGATACAATATTAAATTCTAGCTTTCAGCACGACATGTGTAAACTACACTTAATTGAGGTGTGGGAATAATTAATTCTGAGTTGCCATCTTGGTTTCGGGGTATGTAAATCGGATGAGTTTAAATAATGGTTTATTATAGGCATAACTTTTGGTTAAAAATCGGAAAAAGAATACCTTGGAAAGCTCTTCACTAAAGACAATCTTTAATCCAAGGACAATCTTTAATCCAAAGACAATCTTTAATCCAAAGACAATCTTTAATCCAAAGACAATCTTTAATCCAAAGACAATCTTTAATCCAAAGACAATCTTCAATCCAAAGACAATCTTTAATCCAAAGACAATCTTTTATCCAAAGACAATCTTTTATCCAAAGACAATCTTCAATCCAAAGATCCAAAGACAAGCAAACCATTTATCGAAATTGGTTTTTAGGCAAAAAAGATTATTTACAACGTTTTAAAGATTCCGGTCCATCTTTCTGTCTGTCACCAGGCTGTATATCATGAACCGTGCTAAACAGTTGAAATTTTTACAGATGATGTATTTAACAACAAATACTAAAACAGTATATAATGGGACGGAACCCTTTATGTGCGAATTTGACTGGGACTTGGCCGATTTTACGTCTCGTATCACTGACCAAGGGTGAGGTGTTAGCAAGTAAATGTATGTCATAGATTCTGACAATAAGATCGTAAATTAGTTTCGTGTTTTTTATTTATTACTAGCGACCCGTCCCGGCTTCACACTGCTATATTATGCATGTATTAGTAGTCGACTACGTTTGTATGGAGAGAGCGCTCGGTACCCTTTCCTCTTAAAACATGTAAATACTTTTTGGCTTAATTTTTTCTCAACTAAAGTTCATTTGTTTGTAAATTCATAATAGTGTTACTGCAGATAAAACCGAAAAAAAAATTGTTTCTGATATCATGGATATATAAAAGCGTGATTTTTTAGTTTTTTTTTTATTTATAGATAAATTCGCTGTCGCTATTTGTCGCTCCAATATGCTTCAGTTTAAATGCTTGAAACCTGCTATAAACCCTGTGTAAAGTTATTCAATATTAGCGCCATATCACCGACTGTACTTACTTACACGTGTGTGAGTAAAAAGGGTACGTATGTGTGTGTTGGGTTGTAATAACACGTAATAACAGAGGCATATAAACAAAAGTGAACTAGTAAATATGTTGGCTAAATGCCTGCTTGGGGCAATGGTCTTAGGGTAGATTTAATTTCAGGACCGCAGGGTGCGGTTACACTATTAACGGAGGGCGATTTTGGTGTCATTATAAATAATCCTACTCCTACTGATATTATAAATGTAAAAGTTTGTGTGTTAGTATGTGTGTATGCGTTTGTTCGTCCTTCACTCAAAACTACTTGTTCTTCTACTACTACTTCTTCTTCTACTTGTTCTTTGTAGCTTTTACTTTACTTTGTGTTTATCGTGTTCTGTTTCTTTCTGTGTTGTACAAATAAAGTTATCTGTCTATCTATCTATCTACTTGACCGATTACGATTAAGTTTAGTATGTGAATAGCTGGAGATATGTATCAATACATATGATACTTTTTATCATGACATTTCCACGGGATCGGGACTTATGCGGGTGAGACCGCAGGGGCAGCTAGTCATATATAAATAGCAGGACATTATATACAGTGCCATCTAGGCCGAAGCTAGGCAACTAGGCGGCCTTACAACGGATAGGACGATAGGATACATCTCATGTGATGTGTTTGTCTGATAAACGCTTTTTATAGACTAGTTGCGTCTCGTGGTTTATCCTGAAATTCATCGATCTACATAGCAAGTTCCATTGCAATTATTTCAGTATTTTTTGCGTGAAGAACTCACAAACTTTTACAATACCATCTTACTAATATCATTTCTATGGATAGTAAAAAAATATTATCTTGTAAAGTCGGTTTACGGATGATAACGTCATATGAAAACATCGATGGTAACCATGGCAACGATAATACGTTGCCATGGTTACCTTGTCCATGACGACGGAAACGTGAGCGATGACGTCACACTTTTTTGTAAGTGGCGGTGTTCATTGATTTTTAAGTCGTTATCACGTCAAAAGGTGGTAGGTCTGTAGATAGCTACAGACTTGGATTAACACATAGGCAAATTTTTATGATGATAATCCTATTGGAGTGTGACTTATACAGTTAAAACCGCTGCGTATATGCGCACATGGTTGCTTCTGTTGCTTTTATCAAACGATTAGTCTCTTCGGTTCGTACAGGGCTTTAAACCCAAATCAAAATTGACAAACCGATCTATTTCATCTTTCTTTCTCTTCATAGAAAATGCTACACACGTCTTATATCTTTAGAAAGAGTTGCAAAAAGCTGTACCGCTCGCACTGTAACCACACCCTAAGGGCAGATTTCATTGTACACCCGTCTAAGGGCTGTGAATAATTCATTCGAAGCAAGCTCTCCGCTGAATAAACATTTACCATTCAGAACTGTACTTAAATAGGAAATTATTTTTACCTTTTTCGTACATCACGTAGGTAGTTCTCACTAACTACTACGTTTGGTAATATAATAAAAACGTGGCTGCGAAGTCAGAAAAAGATCGCATACGTGTTTTTAGGGTTTTGTACATCAAAATAGTACAACTGTGAAAAAAAAAAGAGTTGTTAAAATAAAAAACGTTTTTAAGAATTTTAGGTTATGTTTAATATTTTTTGTTAATTACACTCCCGAAAGGCTAGGCAAAAGACTTTTAACCTAAACAACCTCGTCTGACATACAATATTTTTTTAGGGTTTCTTTCATTTGTTTTTGCGTCGGCGGTTAAAAACAGAATATAATGGTAAGGAAAAAATATATTTATGTACCTAAAGAAAAAACAAAATAAAAACAAAACTCAATTTTTAAATATTTTCAAAGACGTTATCAGACTTTAGAGACAACCTTTTGAAAAGAAGAAAATAGGTACCAAGAAAGAGTTTTAAGCCAGCAAGGCTTAAAAACTCTTTGATGGTACCTTTTTTCTATACATCAAAACAGTATAACCTAAGATAAATTAAGAAGGTTTCATCTACCTAATATGTAATTAGCAGTAAGATACGTATTTGACTTATCGGGATAGCGTATTAATTTAGCACTAGTTGGATTTTTTTTTATCGCACGCGTGTATAATACGGTGCATTGTGAGCCTAAAAGCGGTTTAATAAGATCCACTTTATGAGCAACTGTGATAAAAAATAATAAAGGAACCCTTATAAAATAAAATAATAATTGATCTTTACCTATAAAATAAATATGTATTACAGTCAAATGCCCTAATTAAGTATAATTCTAAATTGTGCCTAGAATAATATAAAAATCACTACAAAGTCGCTTTCTCTGTCCCTGTATCCCTATGTATGCTTAAATCTTTAAAACTAAGCAACGGATTTTGATGCGGTTTTTTTAATAGGTAAGAGTGATTAAAGAGGAAGGTTTTCAGATAAAATACATGCATAATACAGCCGTGCGAAGCCGGGGCGGGTCGCTAGTAACTAATAACTAAAATATAAGATCACTTTCTTGTCAGTCTGTCTGTTTGTCTTTCTGTCTGTCCATAGAAGACATTTGATTTTGATTCAGCAAGGCTTTATCCGCAAAATATTGGAGTGCCAGGATACTTTTTTTCATGAGCTTCAAAGGTCTTACTCGTATTTAATAGGAATCGATTTCTTTTCAATTGCTTTATGATTTTCAAATTACTTATTTGGAATTTACCCTAAAACATCGTCCAATGTGACATTCATTCTATCGTTCATATTCGTTAATTTTTTTTTTTTTTTTTTTTTTTTTTTTTTAATAATAATAATTAGAAAGTTAGTTTGTTCGCTTGCTTACTGGTTCGTTCGCTCGTTCATTTAATAATTCATTCATTTGTTTATTCAATAATTTATTATTTCATTTATTCATTCGTTCGTTTGCTGGTTTGTTCGTTCTTTCGTTCGTTTGTTTGATCGTTCATTCGTTTACTCAATAAATAATTCATTCAATAATTAATTCATTTGTTCATCCGTTCATTCTTTCATTTATTTAAAGGCCTTATACCTATAGCATGATACCCAGTTGTATGTTTGATAACACTTATCCAAACAGCAACTGTCTTTGTAAACCATAATTACGGTGAAAGTTTACACACGTCTCGCGAGTTACATCTAAAGTTTGAAACAAGGCTTAATCAATTATTACCAACTGAACCGCTTTGATGTACATGTACATACATCTGATGAATATCAAAGGAGGCGCTTGCATAAACTAAAAAAGCTGGCACAAAAGATAACTGAAGCTCCATTTAAATTAACTTTATTTTATTTTGTGCTTATGCTCTGTACATGTGAGTGTTCTTATGTTTGTATTTCTCTCTACTTTTCTAAATATGTGTGTGATGTGTTTGTCCAAATAAATGTTTATATATTCTATTCTAATAGTTTTTTTTCTTAAAGTAATACATAAATATCGTTACTAATGTCCTGCGCACACATGGGTCTGCGCATTTATTATGACTACCTTATGGATATGCGTACGTGCAAAGTGATATAGAATTCAAAGTCTTGACTTACTATTGACTGACTAACTGATAAAGGCACTGTTGGTCCTAGAGAAATGAAATTTAGAAGTGTAAATATGCACTAACGATTTTTCGAAATTTTACCCTTACGGAGGTGACATCACCATAACACAAGCCTAGTTGCTTAGGTGGGGCTGGTGCTAGATGGCACTGACGAAATTGAATTACCTGAACAGAGTCAAATAACAAAAAAAAACTAAATTTAAACTACTTTGTATTTATGTTCATTATATAGGCTATTTTGTAGAAGTAAAACTTTTCCAAACGCAAACAAGCCAGTGCAGCGTTTAAACCCCACAGTTAAAGTTCAACATCCTCTGATCTTAACCCGCGGTTAAACTCAGTTGATTTGCCCACGCTCGGGTAAATATTGAACTTCCTTACACTGAGTGCAAGCCAAGTTTGTTGCTGAATGGGTAGTGAGCCGTCATTCTAAGCTGGAACGTACTGAGTGCAATTTCAACTAGATCTTGTGGTTTAGTTAATTCATTATTCAATTAGTTAATTAATTAAACCACAAAATGATTAATTTAGTTTGTTGTTTGGAAAGCGTGCTACGTCTTAAGCCGCATCGTCACCTACCATTAGGCACGTGTGATAGTGCGGTCAAATGCTGATCTATCGTATGTAAAAAGCCAAACATCATCTTTTTTTGTATTTGTTACAAAATATGAAGCCATATTTATGATGTTATATACGAATTTGCTTTTTGTAAGTGAACTCTCCCTCTTGACCGTTTTAAAGATTTTTTTACTTAAAGTTTTTGTTAACTTGGTTTTATAGATATCACAAAGACCTAAGAAACTTCTGGCGGAAAGGACCAGTTATGTTTACAGAAACAGCGAGCAAACTTTCATTTGGGTCAACAAAATGGCGGCTTATAAAAAATTGCGCATTTGTGTTCTATACATTTTTAACGTTTGACAGCCATTGACAGCACAAATCTACCATTTACTTAAAAATATTTTTTGAATGCCATTTTTATTTAAACAAGCTTGTCAGTCATCAAACGTTTAAAAATTAGGAAAAACACATGCAACACCAACAAAAACCGCCATTTTAATTGACAAAGGTTATGAAATATTTGGTCGCTTTTACTTATGTAGGCTTTTAGTTTAATCATCTTTCCAAGAAGTTTCTAAAACACTGGCCTCCATAGTACTTGTGCACCGGATAGGCGATTGTCATCAATGTATATATTATTATAGCCATTTTGGTGCTGAGAGGGAGCAGTAGGGTGAAGATACTTCTTTTGATATAAAAAAAAATAGTTGATAGTTTTGTAGTATTCTCAACAGAGACGCTTTGGTAGTTTCGGAGCCTATTCAATTTAAATAAACAAACAATCAAATCTTTCCTCTTTATAATATTAGTATAGATAGGATATCAATATTCCAAGGTCTTTGATAGGCCGTGACAGATCTTGTCAAAATATGAGAATAGGGCGAATCCTCCTGTTGTTTTCCTCATTGAGTATAGCGAGCTCACGCACGTCAAACGTTATAAGCCCGTATAGTCTACATAGAGATTTATGCCGTACTGTGCGTGACAATACTGAACATAAATTTTACTTAAGCGTTTATAGTGACAATATTGGGTTCGGTCGGAGTCTGTTGAAGGACAAGTTGGTAGTAAAGATGCGAATGAATGCCTCAAGTTAAGTACGGGAATTGCTAATAGGTTGAGAGGTTTTTTTAAATTGATTTTAGAGTTCCATACCTATATTGCAGGACATTGCAGGACAATCAACACATCGCCGTCTAGCCCTAAGCTAAGTAACTAGACTTGTGTTAATGGTGCTAGACAACGGATAATACTACTTATATACTTATCTTTTGTAAAAATATACTTATAATACATAGAAACAACCACACCACAGACAAATATCTAAGCATAAATACATGTCTGAGGCAGGAATCGAACCCGCAACCCTGTGTTTGGCAGTCCGGCATGGTGACCATTGTGTCAACTGGGTCGGTGGGTATAGGGTGAATACGGGACTATTACTAAGACTTCACTTCACCGTCTGTCTGTCATAAGGCTATATCTCATGAACCGTGATAGCTAGACAGTTGAAATTTTCACAGATTAAAAAAATATATATTTAAGTGGAGCCCCCATACGGAATCCTTCATGCGAGAGTCCAACTCTCACTTGGCTGGTTTATTCTTCTTGTTACTGTTGCTGTTGCTTACTGTAGCTCTGCTGCAAGGATGGCAACATTAACTTCGTAATGTTCGTTCAGAGTACTAATAGCCTTAGCTTGGGTCTCGAGACTAGATAGCTTAAGCTACGTAGATCGGTACTCTAGGCTAGCATTAAGCTATATAGCTTAAGGCTTAGACTTAAGATTAGAGTCAGAAGTAAGATTTTTTAACTGACTAAGCGACCAAACCATCTCTGCTTTTTGTTTTTATTTTAACATAAAATAGAATTGCATGAGGATCTAGCATGAAAGCGTAGAAAGAGAACGGCATGCCTGGACAACATGGCACCATGACTTGTCCAGAGAGTGCTTTCCTCCTCCGCAAAATATTACGGGATCCCTTTAAAGACAACCTTCATCGATCTGTTATGAAAAGTATTTTAAATCAAATTAAATAGGCTAATAAATATTTTGCAAATGGGTTGATGAAGATCGTCCTTAAAAGGAAAAATTAAATTAAAATAAATACAAATACTTACAAAAAAAAATTACTAAGTTACTTAACAAATACATTAATAAAATAAAATGTGTGTATGTATGTGTGCAGAAAAATACAAATACAAAATTAAATAATTTATTTTAAAACAAAGTAACATGTCAAATACATTAATAAAATAAAATGTAGGTATGTAGGTGGGAAAAAACCAGTATATTGTGCCTTATTGTGCCTTAAACCTAAAAAGACCTACTCTTAATTAGAACGTCTAGAACTTCGTTTAAAGTCTCCGTTACAGTCGAAGTCTTAAGTTTTATTGGTTAGTTATCTATTGGACTACCATATTATTTGTCTTTGAGACAGGTTTACTTAATTTAAGTTACATGAATACCTACGTAACTTAGATAAATATTGAGCCTTTGCCTTAGGTGATGCCTAGACTTTTATTCCGAAGGTGGTGGATTCCTCGAGTTCTTTCTTCGGGATATGGTACTCTAAGCTAAGAGGTTCGGGGCAAGCAGAATAGTATGTATTAAATACTATAATTAGTAACTGACGAAAAAAAAAAATATTATAATTGATTACTTATTTTGACTTTATACTAAAGTAATTTTTTAACTTTTAATATTTGCATGCTAAGCTAAGTGCTGGTGAAATATGTTGAACTTTATTTTTCATGTGACATCTTTGTACCATATTTCGAACAAATAAATGACATTTCATTTTTCATTTCATTTTTTTAAAGTAGCGTTTTATTATTCATCTAGGCTAGATGTTTGAATTAGGACGCATCCGTCAGACTCCGCTTTCGTCAGTGAATGTTTTTTTGATTATTTTCGTTTAGTTTCGTCAGGAATTACTCAAGTGTAAACTGAACAGACTAGTCACATTCCGCTTTCGTCACATGATGGGCAGATATTTTCACAAATATCTAGATATCTAGGTCTTCAACGACGTTTTTATTATAAGTTCTTATGTTAGAAAATTAAACATTTTGAGCTTGACGCAAATTTTAGGCTTCTACCTTATTTTATCAGTAACTACCAGCGGCCCGCAGTTTAAGTGCGTGTTCAGATGACACGCGTCGACCACGCGCCCGCCACGCGCATCACACGCGTTGAACACGCTTTGAAATTTGTTCTATGTATAATTTGAGTCTTATGACACATCAATAGATCTCAAATTGCATTAATGCAAGTCTACAAGCTCACGCCACGCGCCCGCTTGCAGAAATGCAATTTGAGATATTACACGTAATAATTCAAAATCCCGTGAGAATATCAAGATAAAAGTAGCACTATGTTAATTGACAGATTTAAATGTATCCTTACACCAATTTTCATACAAATTAGTGTATTGTAGTAGTTTCAACGCCAATACATTACGAAAAAAATCCAAAAAATGTAATATTTTTCTTGATAATAAAAAGCATAGATTTTTCAATACACAAAATAACTTTCAATCGCTCTATCCTGAAAAAAATGTAAACATTTCCCCAACAGGAAAAGCCTGTCCCTTCATTTTACCGTGGAAATGAGTGAAATAAAATACAGTAATAGCTGTTATCTCTTAGACACCTGACAAACACTCTTCACTTTAGAACCTTCAGACTTCAGATTTTCAGGCGATAGTTTGCTTTAATAATGCGACCGATCATCTTCATTCCACTATCATACAACAAACTAATCTTCAACACCGATTCATACTGGAAATTCCTGAAAAAAGACAAAAGTGAAAATTTCTTTATTCATTTGTCACGTTACATCCCATTGAAACTTCATAAAAAACTAAGTTAGCATGTGCGTATGCACTAAGCGGTTTTGCATAGACATTCCTTATGCGCATTACAAGACATACGTACTCAGTTGCATGCGTCTGTCTTTCCTGATGTGTACAATTAAGAGGTCTTTGAGTGACGAGTGAATAGGTATCCTTATGTAGGTATGCTACATCTTAGCGAAGTTTCACAATCGTAGCTCTTGCGGTTTCAGAGCTTTTGCAATGTCTTTATCTTCACTACATAGTATAAAACAAAGTCGCTTTTTCTGTCCCTATTTCCCTTTGACCGCTTAGATCTTTAAAACTACGCAACGGATTTTGATGCGGTTTTTTTAATAGATAGGAAGGTTAATACCACATATAAACCTTCCTCTTGAATCACTTTATCTATTAAAAAAAACCGCATCAAAAAGCATACATAGGGATATAGCGACATGGGGACAGAGAAAGCTACTTTGTTTTATACTATGTAGTGATAGTGATTAAAGTCTACGAGTATATCTCTTTTATAACAAAGATGTTTTTTTTTGTTTGTATCGAATTGACTCTGAAAGTACTGGACTGATTTTAATGAAACTTGGCATGGGATAATATTGAATTCTTGAAAATAATATAAGCAAATTTTTATTCCGATATTTCCACAAGATCAGGATCACATAATTATTAAAATAATATTAAAATAATCAGTATTTAAAGTTATTCAAAATCAATAGCTGAACGTGGTTGAACCACCAGCAGCCGCTAGATTTGCATATATTTGAACTTGAAAAATCAGCTTATATTATTAATTTCCCAGTCTTTGTTTCCTTCCAAAAAAGTTTTTATAAGAAAAACTATGTCATCCAGATAACACGGGTTATTCCGAAAACGCGATAGGCGTAGATTGTTCGAGAAAATACAATCAATAGCTGAAAGGAAACAATGTTAAGTTATTACTTAAGATGTGGCCTTAAGACAAAACTTTCTTTTTACAAAACTCCCAAGACCCTCGGCATATTCGGAGATAAAAAAATATAGCAATTGACCTATAGTAGTTATTTTACGACTAAAGCTAGTAGTGAAAATAACCATGTTTATTCGATGCTGCCTGCCTAGCATGAAGATCAAAACACGATACGATAAAGCGATATAACTACATCAACTCTCAAAATATGATAGATAAAGCCGCCATGTTAAATTTTTATTATAAATTTTATCGCAATTTTCGATAAAAATTCAACATGGCGGCTTTATCGCTCATATTTTGAGAGTTGATGTAGTTATATCGCTTTATCGTATCGTGTTATGGTCGTCATGCTAGGCAGGCTGGTTCAAGTAAATTTATGGTTACTAGGTGCTGTTTCAAGCATCATTTTCACGAGACTCTTAAGAGAGAGTCATGAGTTTTCGATACGCGGCGCGAGTAGGTATTTTCAAAAATGATTCGTATCGTGCGATAGAGAGAGTTTAAGTTCGGACGTAATCACTTCATTTTGCTTTCAAATAATGTTGCCGGCCGTAACGTTTTTACCCCCTTTATCCTTCACAAAATGAAATGAATTTGGTCTCATTTAATTCACTGCATCTTATTCTAGGTTTATACGTTTTTCTGTTTTGGTAATTCAGTTTAGTCTATTAAAAAACAATTGAAACGCTCGATGAAGTTTTTAAGTCATAAATATAGATATTCAGATACTAATAACTTTTATCTTCGGCAATATTTCTTTAAAATAAAAACGGTTAAACCTTTTAAACGGTTTTCCATTAGATCTAGAACATTTTCAAAAAATATCAAAATCGGACTTCGTTTATGGGGGGTAAACGTTACCGCTTTTTGTATGGAAATTTACAGCCTCA
Source organism: Idaea aversata (assembly GCA_907269075.1). Classification (NCBI taxonomy): domain Eukaryota; kingdom Metazoa; phylum Arthropoda; class Insecta; order Lepidoptera; family Geometridae; genus Idaea; species Idaea aversata. Next base: position 13,554,237 of record OU026099.1, on the reverse strand, counting down.
CACTGGTCTTAAAAAGACTTTTTTAGACCACTTTAGACCGATCCAAAAACTGCTCCGGAATGGTAAAGAGGTCAACAGAAGTAGCAGCCAGTCCTATGGTCACCTAAAGAAGTGAATTTTGAATAAATAGACATGTTAATTCATACTAACAGATGTCGCTAACGAAACTTAATTCGAAAAGAGGTTAATGCGATTCTTAAATTCGACTATGACGGTACTTGACCAAGTGGCGTAATTGGTAATCGCACTTGAACGGTATTCAAGGGATGCGAGTTTGAGTCTCGTCTTATATAGTCGCAATTTTTGAAGAAGTATTTTTCCTTAATAAAAATATTTACAGATAGCCCAGTGCAGGCTAAGCACTTTAAAACATAAAAAATCATTGATTATTGATATTAAGTATAATAAACAAAAAAAGAAATAAAAAAATGTAAGGCAGGGAAATGACTCTAAGTTTGTCTAATTAGTATAAGTTTTTTTTTTAAAACCACACCATATTTATCTAAGGGCCCGCTTATAATAGTGTTGCCACATCTTGAATGAGGGTAATTTTTCCGAACATTAAATTAAAATAATTCATTTATTTTCATGCATATTTTTAGTAAAGACCTTGAAAGTTTTTACTCTAAATTTTTCAGTTCAGTAAACGTCCTTACAAATGATGTTCGAGATAAAGTTAGACGGTTGTGTAGGTATTTTATATAAAATCTCTCGGAAACAATTTACTTAGTATTAAAGACGAAACAAGCTATATAAGACAGCGTGTTCTCTATGAGGGATTAAGAACTACTTCAATTATGCCTCGGTAGATGGCACTGCTTAGAATGTAAACGAAAATAACAAATTGAAAAATGTTCATGAGCTTTTTGAAACTCCTAAACTGTCAAAACTATAAGGAATTCGAAAATATGCCAACATGCCTCCAACTAGGAATCGTGGTCTTCAGAGGAAAGGGTACCGGGGGCTTTCTCCATACAAACTATTACAAACGTAGTCGACTGTTTTCTCCCTGGATAATGACACTAGAACAAATATTTTTGGTGCATAAAACTTATAACAGCCATGACCATGCCCCTTAATTTTGTTTTTTTTTAAATTTTAAATTTTTTTAAATTTTAATTTCTATGATAATTAGAAAATGAAAAAAACCAAAACATAGGGGCATAGTCATGGCAGTTATAGGTTTTATGGCACAAAAATATTTGCTCTAGTGTCATTATCCAGGGAGGAAACAGTCGACTACGTTTGTATGGAGAGCGCGCAGGTACCCTTTCACCTTAATTAGTTGGACAAAATAGTTAGATTACCGAACCGGACTTAAAATTTCAGTTATTTTTTACGAACGGTGAAAATAATGAATTTATTTTTTTATTGATTTTGTTGATTTTTATTGATTTTTATTGATTGATTTTCCCTGACATTCTATATAGTATTAATAAGGATGTACCGCCATCTCCTGCAACATAGCCTCAATCTTTTCTGTGAAAGAACAGACACCCTCAACACAACTTAAATGTTATTGTGGGTGTCTGAGTCTTATAAAAACACTATTTATGAATTTAGCATAGTTCGAGTCCTTAGGTTTTAGTGTTTAAAATGTTACAATTTTTTGAGAAACAAACATTTATTATTATATTATTATTATTATATCTCTTGTCCGCAAAATACTTTGGCATGTCTTTAGCTAAAGTTACTCATTTAGACAGCGCCAAATATGTAGTTTTTAAAAAAAAGGCGACGATTCAAAAATTCCTCCAAACTGACCGATTTTCCGAGTCACTACTGGACCCCTTGGTAGTAATACGGGAAGTTTTTTTCTGCCCGTGTCACTAGTAACTGATAGTGACACGAGCAATGACGAGCATATGTCGATCGAAATGTAATCTTCTTTTACTCTAAGCGCTACTGTTAGAAACCATTTTGATATGGTTTGAGGAACCACATATTGTATTTATTAAATTTGAATCCCTTTGCCTCAATCAATTAATTTTCAATGGTATTATCTATTCCATCTTGTGCACCTGCCTAATATCACCTGGGTAATAAAAGGAAAATGTTTTGTCTCATCGTATCACCTCCGCATCATTTCACCTAAGTGAAATCACCGAGGTGGAATAATAGGAAATATTTAGTTGAACAAAAAAACAAAATCGAGTAGGCTGGTATCAGAAACGTTGCAGCAGTAGAAAACGTGGAAACGTCCTGTGTGCTAGAGAGTGTGTAAAAAGCACTGATGCTTGTATTCTATAGTAAACTAGCTGCGCTCCGCGGTTTCACGCCCGATATTCCCACGCTCCCGATCCCGTGGGAATATCGGGTTGAATCAATCTTAATTCTTACATTAATTCTTCTTACATTCTTACATCAGCTTACATCTGTAAGCTATCATAACTTTCAAGTTGGATCAAACTGCACACGGTGTGCATTTGATTGAAATCGGTTAAGTAGTTTAGAAGTCCATCGCGCACAAACAACGTGACACGTAATTTATATATATTAGATAGATATTAATATAAGGTCCTCACAGAACCTGATATACAGACAATCAAAGATACAACAACATAAGACAATGAATATAATTTCAATATTTTTCTGTAGGTTAATAAAAAGTGGAAACTTAACCAAAGACCTAAAGACATTGGTTAAGCACCATTAGTTACAATTTATGATGTATGTAGAACGATGTAACGTTGGTTTTTGCAAATTACCACTTTTTAGACAATTTTAACTACGTTTGCACGTCAAAAAACAGTTAGACACCAAACGAAAATTTTCATTTGAATCACCCATGTAACAATATGGGAACTTAGCAATACGTTTACGTATAATTCACGACGTTTCATCTGCAATTGGTTTTTGCAAATGATTTTAAAAACTAACCTGTAAAAAATACAGTTGAATAACTATCAGATAAAAAAAAACCATTTTAATTACCCAAGCGATCTATCCAGGTGTAAATATCGGAATATGCCATTTTCAATATTGGACAAAAATTTCAACTTTAATCACCCAGGTGATCTATCCAGGTGTTTATATGGGAAATATCGTTTTCAATATTAGAATAAAAATTACACTTTAATTACCCAGGTGATCTATGCAGGTGTAAATATAGGAATAGACCGTTTTCAATATTGTACGAAAATTTGCACTATAATCACCCAGGTGATCTGTCCAGGTGTATATAAAGGAAAAGATCGTTTTCAATACGAAATCTATTTCCACGGTAATGTATTTCTATCCCCCTCAGTAACTGAAGTGACAAGCGATATGTAAGATAAGTCTCCTAAGACCTATTAGCTTACAAATCCACAATGTAGGTAAATTGAATTGTTAGATGTAGGTGCTAAACTCTGTCAAATTGATTTCATATAGGCTTTACCTGTGGCTTTACGTCACTTTCTTATCAATAAAAATAATGATATATACTAATATTATAAAGCTGAAGAGTTTGTTTGTTTGTTTGAACGCGCTAATCGCAGGAACTACTGGTTCGAATTTAAAAAATATTTTTGTGTTGGATGGTCCATTATCGAGGAAGGCTATAGGCTGCTTTTCATTTTGATATTCCCACGTGATCGGGACTTACGCGGGTGAAACCGCGGAGCGCAGCTAGTATAAAATAAAATATGTAGCTAGATATTACCTACATAAAGAAATCGGTGGTGATACACGGACAGACAGACGGACACGAAAGTGATCATATAAGGGTTCCTTTTTTTACCTATTGAGGTACGGATCCCTAAAAAGCAGATTGCGCAAAGAAACAGTTACCTTAAAATTTTTATTTAAGTATGTAAAGAATCTTGTTTTTTTTATATATTGGTCAGTGTTTGACCACGATCACACCTGTCTGAGGTGAAGATTTGGTCTAAGATGTAGCCCGCTTTCCTAGAAGAATGTATTTTAGGAAATACGGTTTCACCCGCATAACTCCCGATCCCCTAGGAATATCGGAATAAAAAGTAGCCCATAACATTTATAATGAATCAATGTATCCTCATACCATGTTTCATCAAAATCGGTCCAAACAAACAATTGCAAACAAACAAACAAATCTTTAGTATAGACGAAGTCCTGGCTAGTATATTAACTCACAACTCAAACCAAGTGACGCATCGGCATCTTATATTTGGCATTTTTGGAAATACCATAATACCTTATTTTACTAATATCCCAGACCAGTAACAAATAATGAAATATTTGTTAGAGGCGGGAATCGAATCCACAACCTTCTGTATCGCACGCGAGTGTTCGCCTACCGCGCCAGAAAAAAATTACCATATTTATTTCGACTTATTATGAAACTGTAATTCACATAAAGGTCAACATAGTACCAACGTATAGAAAACCTGGCATATTCGCCAAACATACTGTACAAACAGACATTACAACTTTCTCTTATCTATTTCCCGAGGAAATCTTTAGGTGCTCCAACATGTCCAATATCAAATTATCTTCCATACAACCTCTCTAAGCCTTCCTTGCCAATAATTTATACAATTTCCCGCCGAAACAACCTTTCCAAATACAATTTATCACGACACAACCGTCCCCTGTGGAAACCGAGGACCATTTATAATTGGTTACTTTATCGCCGTAATTAATTAATAAATTATACGTAATAATAAAATAATATAAATTTATAACCTATTTTGTACGTTTTGTATTTATTATTTAAATGTATTTTTAGTTGAAAGGATTATTGTCAGGTGGCAATACGTTTGTTTGTACGTTTGTATTTTGGTTAAATTGTGTGTTTCAATTAGTGTTCATTCCCAGTTAATTGAATTATTTTGTACGTAGGTGATTATTTGAATGTATTTATTTATAGTGAGAAGGATAATTGTCAGATGGTAATACGTCTATTTGTACGTTTGTATTTATGTTAAATATTGTGGTCTAATTAGTGTTAATTCTCAGAAAATGGAATTTGATTAAAGGAAGTATATTCAATTTAAACCCTGGATGAAATTAAAAACAAATTAATATATATTGTAAAATACTTCAGCACTGATATGGCCCCAAGCTAACCAACTAGGCTTGTGTTATGGTGGCCAGACAAAGGTTATATCTTAGACCGACACATTTTAATACACTTACTTACATGTTAGTCATTCTATACATTTTTTGTATAATAATAGAATCAAATACATTAAATCCCTGGAAGAAATCTCCCGGACAAAGGTTTTTAAATATCATTTCGTCTATTTCCATCTATTTTTATTATTGTATCTAAAGATATGCCCGGATTTACTCGGATTCATCGCGGATTTTCTCTAGATCAAAAATGTCCTTGTGATATTTGAAGAGTAAACTATTGTAAGATATCTTTTTTCGTAAACTATTATTTATTTTTTTGTCGATTCTATGGCATGTTTTGTATCTTTTTTTTTCAATTATGGCTTTGCACGACTAAGTGCAATCGCAGAGTCCAGATTTCGTGTTTAGAAAATTATTTAAGTATTCTATTCGTTCTGGCCACTATGACAAAAGCCTTGTTGCTTAGCTTGGAGCTTGATAGCGCTGTGTATAGTTTCCTGCAATATTTGTTATGTGAAACTTGTTAGGTAGTATAAATCATAAAAAAAACGACTGAAAAAGAAGGGACAACTAAATGGGCAGATGGGCCTAAATCCAGTTCGTAGTTTGGCTGCCAGACTTCAATTGTTATTAGTCGAATTGTTTTTTGGACGAATTGTTTTAGACGAATTTTCCGTAGACGAAATAAGTACCTATTACAATTTTCTGTTAGTTTATATTTTAAATGTTGCTTATTGTTTATGCTTTATATTATGATGCAATACAGTTTATCTACCTTATTCGATCGAACCATCTTCGAGTTAATTTGTGAACAAAAATTAAAAAAATTACGCGACGAATTGAAAACTTCACCCTTTTTTGAAGTTGGTTAAAAACGACTTTAAAGAACTACAGCCCTAAATTGAAAAGGTATAGTAGGCTAAAACATTTACGCCATTACCTATTATAATACATAAAGACCATCAAAATAATCTCCCGCATACATAATAACCACATAACGATAGATAATAATCGTTAGGAAAAATAATTACAATCGTTATTCGTTATAACGCCGGCGTTATTCGTTAACCTACCGATAAGATACTTACATGTGATAACAGAAAGCTTTTGTATCACGGTAATGTGGTGCCTCATTATTATAGACACGCAATGTTTTACTTGAATATAATAATAGTATAAAAAAGATCCAAACGAAGCCAAAAAACTCAAATTAACTTGATACTCGGGCATATCTACTAACATTCGGTTGTTAATCCTGAGTATTATCCCCCATAACTTTTAGACGGCTGGACCGATTTTGATCAAACATAGATATTTGTAATGTAAGAGTCATGCCCTTTCATTTGATACCCCACTCGAGTATATCTACTTACATTCGGTTTTTGATCCTGACTTTCATCCCCCATAACTTTAAGACGGCTGAACCGATTTTGATCAAACATAGCTAAGAACACTCCCGACTAACTTATCTTTCAAACAAAAACTAAATCAAAATCGGTTCATCCGTTTGGGAGCTACGATGCCACAGACAGACACACACACACACACATACACACACAGACACGTCAAACTTATAACACCCCGTCGTTTTTGCGTCGGGGGTTAATAAAATGATAGTAGGTAAGTTTGTAATGCAGTGTATAAGTTAAGGTGAAATGAAATTTCAAAGCGAAAGATTTAGGACGATTTTTAGGCGTTAGGTTTATTAAAATTATTACCTTACACATTACCAATTAGCTAAACCCCACGTGACCCAGACTCATTCGCATAAATGTAAAAAATATAGTATTTACATATTTTGTTATTTTTTTAGTATTATAATATCGTATTGTATAGTATATTGTTGAAAAAAAAACAGAAACAGGTAAAATTTGCGATCAGGTAAACCCTTACAGATTTGCGAGTGAGCTCTAGGTCACGTGGGGTTCAGCTAATTGGTAATGTGACTGTCCACCTAAACGGGTGATTTGTATGATTTTTTTGTGTAAATTCGTTAGGTCTAAGAATCGAACAACATCTATTTATTTTTTTCCTTTTTTTTTCCTGTTTTTTTTTGTAAATGGAAAAACAACGTTTGCCGGGACAGCTAGTATAATGATACGAATGCTTGGTAATGCTGTTAGCAACATTGTAGCGTGGGATTGCCTACACACGCTTCCTACCTAGATTTAATGAAATGCTGATTATATTTTTGTAGGCAGACCTATGTAAATTTGAACTTTATGCCTTTTTGGAAATCATTATAGGTAAGTGGCTGTACCTCTATAAATGGTTATATATCTACTTATACAGGGTTATTGGTAATTATACTAGCAAGCCGTTGAAGGCTACTTCTGTGCACCTCATCAAACAAATTTTGTTCTACGACTTTTGAAAATTCGCAAAAAAAAATATGAACATTTTGAGGTTTTGTAAATTCGAAAAACAGCTATTTTTTTTAAATATAAGTATTCAGACTAACAACAGTAGTTAAAACTTAAAAAATAAATAAAATTTTAAGGTTAATGACCTCTCCGTGTAAGGAACAGCTGATCTTCTGGTAAATCTTGTGACCTAACATCAAAATTTTCAAAAAAATGTTCGAATTTCCAAAAGTCGTAGAACAAAAGTTGCTTGTTAAGGTGCACAGAAGTAGCCCTCAACGGCTTGCTAGTATAATTACCAATAACCCTGTATAATATATCAGTTATGAGATGTGCCCCGCGGTTTCACCCGCCGCGTAAGTCCCAATCCCGTGGGAAAATCGGGATAAAAAGCATATGTGTTAATCCAGGTCTCCAGCTATCTAGATACCGAGTTTAAAAGCAATCGGTTCAGTAGTTTTTGCGTAAAGGAGTAACAAACATACATACACACAAACATACACGCACACAAACTTTCACATTTATAATATTAGAAGGATATAGGTACGTTCGGCTCCATAATTGTAGACCACCATAGAGCCACAAAACGGTTGTTATAAGAATGTTTTCAACACATGTAAGATTCTTGGCACCTTCCCTTGTTAAAGTTTAAAGTCTTCTAACTCATGAATTTATCAAAAAAATCGTAATTTTAAAACTCTACGATGGGTCTGCAATTATGCTGCCGACCGCACCTTCAAATAAATGTAAAACCAAAATATATCTATACATGTAAAATGCTTTGTCCTGACTGACGGATCAACGCATAGCCTAAACCGCTGATCGTAGAGACCTGAAACTTGGACGGTGTATTCATTGTATGACGTAGACATCCAATAAGAAAGGATTTTTCCTACTCCTACGCGGACAAAGTCGCGAGTGAAAACGTTCCGATCCTTTGGGTACGGACGGACCCCTAAAAAAAAGAAACCAAAAGATATTAAAGAGAGAAAAAAAGCTATTTTTGTATGGATAAGTTAGTTCTAGTTTTAACTTGATACTCGTAAATTGCAGTTATCACAAATTTCTTACCCCAAGTTCGAAATAAATTGAATTTCTCTAGCACACGAGATTCATAAAGTTAGTCTATTTCTATGCAAATGTCTTACACCTGCCGATGCAATTTCGGTACTTAACCTTAAAATACTAGACAAGAGTGCTTTGTCTAGATTTACTGAAGTGATTAAGATAGTACGCGAGTATAGTCAAAGTTAAAATTCTCTATTTATTTCGAATTATGCAAATTGCAGAAAATCACATTGAAACGTCTTAAAATCGAAGTTAGGATATATGTCCGAATGCGCCAACCAAAGAGACAAGAAAAAATATGCTAGATAGCTGATTCCAAATGCACCTATGCTTTAATTTTCTTTTTTCTAATACCTCTAGTTAGGTTTGCTGTCCTTCTGTTTTCCTTTTATCTAACAATGAAAATAAAAGGAAATATGCACTTTTATAGTTAATTAAAAAAAAAAACAGAAAAGCAATGTTTACCAACAGCAATACAAGGTTTGATGAAAAAAAAAAACTTTAAAGCAGTGGTTCCAAACCATTTTAATCTTGACTAGCGGATTTCTTATTTTTTTTTAATTTTTTAATTTTTTTTAATATTTCAGGACATATTACACATCGCCATCCAGCCCCAAGCTAAGCAACTTAATGCTTGTGTTATGGGTGCCAGATAACGGATAAACTACTTATATACTTTACATATAGGAAACACCCAGAACCAGAAACAAGAATTTATGGTCAGCATAAATACTTGTTCCCGGCGGGAATCGAACCCGCAACCTTCTGCGTCGCAGTCGGGTGTTCGCCCGACGCGCCACAGAGGTCGTCAAAAAAATTCTTATGCATTTGTAGGTAATCAAATCAAATCAAAAATCTTTATATCTTTGGATGCTTAATACTTAAAAGTATACAGGACCACATTAAATCGTCTTAAAAACTAAGTTAGGATGTGTGCCTTCGGAACGCGCCCACCAATGAGAAGAAGGCACAAGAAACTCATGGGGTTTTTTTTTCATGTGGTCACGCTCACAAAGGTCAATATTACAGTATTTGAAAGTATTATTTGAAATGGAGCAACTAAAGTCATGTCCATGGGTTCTTATCATTAAGATAAGACGAAGTATCATAGTATGCCTTACTGCACAATCTATGCTTTATAAAAGTTTTGAACCTGTTAATGGACATGTCATATACATCTTTAGGTAATTTATTATAATAGAGCACACATGTACTATTAAACGACCTGTTTATTTTCCGGAGCCTACTACCGGGCACGGTAAGTTCACCCTTATTTCTTAAATTGAAATTATGAATGTGAATTATGTATTACTTCAAGTTTTGCTTTATAATAGTTTTGCAGTAGGTACATAATTTTTTGTGGTTCCTATCTATCTATACCTACAAATTAATCTACACTAATATTTTAAAGAGGAAATATTTTTCTTTTTTGTTTGTTTTTATGTTTGTAACGAATAGGCTCCGAAACTAATGGACCGATTTTGATGAAACTTGATATAAGGTTAAATAGATAACTTTATTTGTACAACACAGTAAGGAACATAAAACATGATAATACACAAAGCAAAGTAAAGTAATAGCTATAAAGTACAAGTTGCACAAATGGGCGGCCTTATCGCTGAAAGCGATTTCTTCCAGGCTACCTTTGGTTACTTTTTATTCAAATATTCCTACGGGATTGGGAGTTACGTGGGTGAAAGCGCAGAGCGCTGGTCGTCTATTATAAATTTGACAATTTCATGTTAGGCACAGATAACCTCCCGAATGTCGCCGCGGCCATGATACTACAAGAACATTCGAAACACATGCTAAATTCCCATACAACTTCAGCCCAATACTCGACTATGAAAATAAATAACCCATTCTCTGTCCCTTCAGAAACGTCAACAATCAAAGACTTCAAAATATCTACACTGAAATAGAGAATACATCTAAATGTTTTATTTATAACTTTGATCTCTTCCAAATAGCGTATTTTTTGTGTAATCGGAGTAGAATAGCTGCACAGCAACTTAGACCTTCCTTTTAAACAATTACACATTTTTGATGTGAAACATCTATAGCCGCACGTAAAACCGATTTCAGCCGTGGCGACGCACAGTGGGTCGAAACTGCAAATGATGGACATAAGGCTGTTTTTCGATGCAGATCGTTAGAGCTCACTATAGCCGCACGTAAAACTCGATTTCTGTCGTGGCGACGCATGCCGTGGCGACGCACAGTGGGTCGAAACTGCAAATGATGGACATAGGGCTGTTTTTCGATGCAGATCGTCAGAGCTCACTATAGCCGCACGTAAAACTCGATTTCTGTCGTGGCGACGCATGCCGTGGCGACGCACAGTGGGTCGAAACTGCAAATGATGGACATAGGGCTGTTTTTCGATGCAGATCGTCAGAGCTCACTATAGCCGCACGTAAAACCCGATTTCTGTCGTGGCGACGCATGCCGTGGCGACGCACAGTGGGTCGAAACTGCAAATGATGGATATAGGGCTGTTTTTCGATGCAGATCGTTAGAGCTCACTATAGCCGCACGTAAAACCCGATTTCTGTCGTGGCGACGCATGCCGTGGCGACGCACAGTGGGTCGAAACTGCAAATGATGGATATAGGGCTGTTTTTCGATGCAGATCGTTAGAGCTCACTATAGCCGCACGTAAAACCGATTTCTGGCGTGGCGACGCATGCCGTGGCGACGCACAGTGGGTCGAAACTGCAAATGATGGACATAGGGCTGTTTTTCGACGCAGATCGTTACAGCTCACTATAGCCGCACGTAAAACCGATTTCGGGCGTGGTGACGCATACCGTGGCGACGCACAGTGGGTTGAAACTGCAAATGATGGACATAGGGCTGTTTTTCGATGCAGATCGTAAGAGCTCACTATAGCCGCACGTAAAACCGATTTCTGATGATATATATACAGTCTATATGCATTAGTGTGTACGGTGTGCATGCGTAATTGACTGTGCGATTCTATCACAATCTGTTCTTTTCTGCATATTACTTTTACAAAATAATGTCGATGTTTCACATCTGCCAGGCGTCCCGTGTTTTATTAAAGCGTAGACTGTGGTATATTCTTTTTTAATTGTATTATGAAGACAGCATCGTCGATCGTCGATACAATGGACTATTACTAAAAATACGATGCGTTTTTGTTTTATTTTAGATTCTATATTTTATAAAAAATTTAAGACTACTGTAAACTTTTTTGATCAATAAATATTTATTATTATTAAAAAAAAAAAAAAAAATCTATAAAATAATTTAATATAACAAAACTCTGCCACCAGGAGTTGAAACACAACCAAATTTATTTATTATTTTATTTATTTATAAATGCATGACATTGCATGAGTTAGAAGACTTTAAAATCAGGTAAAGCAGGTGCTAGAACACAACAGCCGTTTTGGAGCTCTACGGTGGGTCTGCAATTATGCAGCGACCCTACACCTACAAAAGACCTGTTAAAAATATTTGCTTTTACATCTAACCTAGATATTTTCTACAGCGTCAATCACTATAGCCTATGCTATTCAAAATACTGTAAGGCCTTGGACAATGGACATGTATTTGATAGAGTATTATATAGAATTTTAGGTTGATGTTCACTCTATTCGACTAATTTTAAACTCTTTGTCCATAGTTTAGGTCTATAGTCAGTAAATAGCAAACAGAACTGAATGGACAATACTTCGTCATGACAATAGCAAGTTGCCAAGTCTTCGATTTCCATTCATTTATTGTTGCATTTTTATATTGAGCTGTGACAGTGTTTAGATATGGCGTTTTATTTATTGTTTTAAGGAACGGTTTAGTTTTCAAGTAATTGCGGCTCAGGACGACTTGTGTATAATGCAACGGATTGATATTTTTATCAAGGGAAGATCATTATCTTCCTACATACCTAAGCCTGGTGGTATGAGTTTGAGGTATTTCGTAAGTATATACTTTTATTTTGTAAATACATACTTAATAAACATTTTTAAAAATTCAGACCTGAAATAAAAATAACAGACAGGAATCGAACCCGCAACCTTCCATATCACAGGCAGGTGATGTAGAATTTTGCGAGGATATTTGCCGGGGCATAATAACTTATTTGTGAGTCTGGGCGGAAGACCACAGCCAAGCATGCTCGGCTGTGGCTTATGGCTGAGGTTGATTCATTTGGAAAAGCTTACGGTTCCTTCGTTTTTTTTTTAAGTTATTTTCTTTGTTGTCATCAATTTTTAATATTTTTCTTCTGTACCTACATTATTAGTATTCTATTCTAATTCCATTCTCCTAATACCTCTACCTCATCTTTTAATTAAGTTCCACAAAAAATATTCAATTTGACACTAATTCAAGCTATTATATAGCGACTAAACTAAAACACTAGCGCATGTCTGTCATGTTTCTTCAACTCCTAGCATTTATTCTAGGTTATTTATTCTGTAATACCAACATACGCACATGTAGGAGAAATCCTAAAAGGTAGAATCTGGATTACTGAGACTACACGGTTCACTAAACTTGGAAACAAGAAAACTTTGTTAGGAAAGAGTGAATAAGAGAAGAGATTTGATTAGGTAAGTAGCTACTGAAGTACCTTCGAGTCAAGAGTAGATTGACTTAAGGTCCAGATAGGAGCCAAAAGCAAATTGATAGATAAACACTTTATTGTACCATAAAAACAAAACACAAAATTAATTCTAACAAAGTACTTACATGATATTAAAATAAAAATAAATTTAGTTAAATAAAAATTAGAAAATTATAAGACACAAAAAACTAAAAACTAAAAATGAAAAAATATGGCACAATGGGCGGCCTTATCGCTAAAAGCGATCTCTTCCAGGCAAAAAAGCGATCTCTTCCAGGCAACTTGCCCATATAACTAAAAGTAACCTTGGCCCGCGACTCTATTCTAATGCCCCTATTCTTAATGGATAAGTACCTATGGTTATAAACAGCTATTTAGCACTTCATCTATCAGGACTTTGAATTTTATATTTATATCTAGATAATTAATTATTGCAAATAACATTTTTGTTAGTACAAGGCTGTTACCTGAAATAAAAACATTATTATTATTATTTCGTTTTACGTAAAGTGTCGGAAAGCACGGGCCAAAGCCAAGTGCGTTGGTGTTGTAAATTAACTTAATGTGGAATTATTATTATTTAGAAATTTGCGGGTGAGGCGGCAGGTGTTAAGGATGGCTGCTTTTTGTAGTTGAATATATTATACTAATGGGTTAATATTTAATATGCTTAGGCTAGTGTGGAGAGTTTTAGGTACAACACCAGTGGTAGAGATAACAATCGGTACAGTACGTGTTTGGTTTACTCGCCATTGTGTTCTTATTTCGACTGAGAGTTCTGTATACTTGGCAATTTGTTTCTGTATTATTATTATATCCAAGTCAAAAAGACAAATGTCGTCTTTTTGTTTGATTTAAGTTTGGATTCGTTTAAATACGAAAATAAATTTGCTTCTTTAAATAAGGTACCTTTATCTAAATATAGAAAAAGATTTAACCTATAAACGGTACATATAACAACACTAAACAACAATTTTCCATGTAATAAGTAATTAACAATATATAGGCATTTTGCGTTTGTCCCTTAATTGCACCTTAATGGTGCCCGCACATTGATACGCGCCGAGCGCGCCGAATTTTTGCCGTCCACGGAAAAAGGTACCTTATAATAATAGAGATAAGGTACATTTATTCATTTATTTATTACAGAGTCGGCCGCCTCTGACGCTGCGGACGACTCTGATGACGTCATCGGAAATATAAATGTAGAAACCTTATCTCTATTATTATAAGGTACCTTTTTCCGTGGATGGCAAAAATTCGACGCGTTCGGCGCGTATCAATCTGCATCCACCTTTAGGGGGATGCCTCGAATTTGGATTCGGATGCACAGGAAATTCGATTCTGTTTCAGATTTAGTAAGAAATAGAATTGTAATGTTATTTAACGTAGTCTGCTACTCTTGAAGGAATATAATTTCATAACCACTTAAACCTTTTTAAGCCTATTAAAAGTAGCCTTACAATACATAATAAGTATTTAGAAAAAACCTTGGTATTTGACAGTTCATTCATAGGCTTTTCAATTTCACAACAAAAGTTGTAAAAAATGACATATTTACTATGTTATTTTTGTGGACTTCGCTATATTAAGACCATTTTTTAGAGACGAGATGAGTCTCTTTAATAACTTAAGTAAGGTTTTAATAGTTGAGAAAAAGTCGCAGATTACAACATGAAATTACAAAGTAATTTATTTTGCAAAAAATTCTCGATCATCTGGTATCGCATCATCTTTAATCTGGCAGTGATCGTTACTGATACATTTACTCTGTCTTCTTTTTTAGGAAATATCTAAATGAGATCTTAGGTACAAGCTCATATGGATATCCTATTGATACTACACTCTTATCAAGCTTTGGTCAGACCGTCCTTATTAGTCGCGTGATCCAGGCGACGCGACGTACGACGAAATTTGGGTCATTCGGTGCAATTCCCATTTGCATCAGCACACGACTTCTCTTTTTTTTCTATTTAATGTCACTTTTTTTTTTTGTAAATTTTTGCTGTCATGTCATTTCTTCCTTCCTATGGTTGTCGTGTTATTTGTACTCAATAAATTCTTTTATTTTTTTTCAATTCTGACTTAAATTACTTATAAATTAAACGCGTGTTTGTTTGTTCCCTATTTCAATAAATAGTTTGCCCGAAAGTAATTTTTAAATCTAAAAATAATAAATTTAAAGTCATGACTGACTGATGTATCAACGCAAAGCTCAAACCAGGGGATGGATCGAGCTAAAATTTGGCATACCTACAGAGAGCTATTATAACGTAGACATTTTTGGAAAATTCAACCCCTTAGGTGGATGAAGTCGCGGAAGAAAAATGTCCATATCGTGGAAAGGGCACAAAAGAAAGTGTATTTTTGTTAGGATTAACCTATCATCATCATATCAGACCATACACGTCCACTGCTGGACATAGGCCTCCCCTATATGACGCCACAAACAGCGGTCCTGAACCGCCTCCATCCACCGACTACCCTCAACCGCTACAATATCACCTATAATAGTACCTATATCTTCAGATTAAATAAAGTATCAAAAAATTCTATATCAATGTACAGTCACATTACCAATTAGCTGAACCCCACGTGACCTAGAGCTCACTCGCGAATCGGTAAGGTTGTAAAGGAATGTTACCTGATTCTGGTTTTTTTTAAACAATATTCTATACTATATAATATACAATTTAAAAAAATAACAAAATAGGTAAATACTATATTTTTTACAGATATGCGAATGAGCTCTGAGTCACGTGGGGTTCAGCTAATTGGTAATGTGACTGTACAAACAATCAATAGTTTTTTTGCATTTCCTACACTCAAAAAACTTTTTATAAAAAAAACACTTCTAGCTTGAGCGTAGCAGAGCTTCGAACAAAGTTAGCTTTCAGCTCTAAGCCAAAGTTTCGAACGCGAAAAAATCCACCAATCAGAAAATAGTAGAATTTCATTTGCTTTATTGTTGTGGATATCGGAGCCGATTGCCCCAATGATAGGTTTATGACGTCATTCTTCCGTTCCGGCTCCGTCAGAGCGATTTGATGAAATGTCTTTTGTCTGTTCCTTTTTCAAAATGCTTTTCGCGGAGTTTCAAATCGATGAGTACGTAGAAAGCGCGCCGAATATGTCTCCGCGTGATTGATGCGTTTTGATCCTGCACCAAAAAGCTTACTAAAAAATATGGCCATATCTTTTGATTGCGCTGACTGAGATAACTCTTATTTATATATCTAATAGGGATCATACATTTTTAGTTCGAAACTGATCACGTTATCAGTGGATACAACTTGACATTATCAGTGGTTAATTCCATCCGATCACGTTTTCCGTGGATAAAAACACATAGACCTTAGTCTTCAGTATAAAGGACATCATTCAAATCGTACCCAAAAATTAAGGTGCCGGCCAGTAAAAAACCTATGTAAATAAATATAATAAAAACAGACAAAGCTTATCCATTTACTACTTATTTTTATATTTTTTCTGTAGAATATCTTATAAGTGGTCAAACGGATCCCTGTAAATTGCATTTTTTTTTGTTTTCAATGTAAAATAAACTCAACGATGGATCGTAGCTCTTTGTTGCCTTAGTTAACATTGTTTGAAATGTTATTCTCTACAAGATAGAAACATTTTTTTTTACTGGCCAGCACCTTAATTTTGGGGTATTTTTTGTTAGAAACATGAATGATCTGATGATGAACGGGTTGAAAGGTCAACCCGTTCCTGAGAAAATGGGTATTGACAGACAGACGGATAGACGGACGGACAAGCGTTTGATAGGGTCCCAATTTTTCCTCTTAAGGTACCGAACCCTAAAAAGCCTAGTTTCATTATGCCTAAATAGGGCAGCACCACTTTGCTACTAGATTTAAAAAGTGAATCTTCTTGCGACTCATTAGCACAAATGGACTCTGATCACCAGCCGCTACCATTGGATTTTTAGTCGTCTGATGAACCAATTGATGAACCAAATCTTTCAATTAGGCTGAAATGTACAAATGCATTCTGACATTAAATCCTAGTTATTAACTTTTTAGATATTGACATTGTTAAATTGGATTATATGAATCTTAATTCCATCATCATATCAGCCCATACACGTCCACTGCTGGACATAGGCCTCCCCCATACGACGCCACAAACAGCGGTCCTGAGCCGCCTCCATCCACCGACTACCCGCGACCGCCACAATGTCTTCGGTCCACCGGGCAGCTGGTCTCCCAACACTCCGTTTCGCGTTGCATCGTGGCCGCCACTCGAGAACCTTTACTCCCCAGCGGTTGTCAGTTCTGCGAGCTATATGACCTGCCCATTGCCACTTCAGCTTACCAATCCTGAGAGCTATGTCGGTGACTTTGGAATCTTAATTATTCGCTTAAATATTACTTAAAATTTTATTATTTACCTACTTAAATCTTGACATTGTATTGAATTAAATTAACTGACATGATAAATTGTAATTTAACATCTTTATAAAATTGTGTAATTATCTTGCTAACTGTTAACGTAAACGCTACAAACCTAATGCATGCCCTACGGTTGAGTAAGGTGATTCTCTAACTATTCTGTAACACCAATACTATGTACAGTCACATTACCAATTAGCTGAACCCCACGTGACCCAGAGCTCATTGGCATATCTGTAAAAAATATAGTATTTACCTATTTTGTTAATTTTTTAATTGTACATTGTATCGCAAAAAAAAATTTGTTAAAAAAAACAGAATCAGGTAACATCACTTCACAACCTTACAGATTGGCGAGTGAGCTCTGGGTCACGTAGGGTTCAGCTAATTGGTAATGTGACTGTACCCTTATTCGCAATAAATGAATTATGAATTATTATGAATTGTATGGAGCAACACATAAACCGATTAATTTAAACTGTACTCACGTCTCGCGACAAGACATTTAATAGTGGGATTTGTGTGGGCGACCCATCGTTTTGTCACTTTTCTAATGCAAATAGGTACCTAAGGCTTCGTTTACATATTGTAGGTATATTAGCTGTTGGTTAATGAGAGATGTTAGGGTAAACTAAGGTAAGGGCAACAAATGTGTTAAGTCAGGGTAAATTTATCGAGGACTTGGGAACATTTTATTGGTTAAGAATCAGCTATGTGATGGATTTGTCCTATTTGTTACCACCGGAAGAACTACAAATGCGGTTAATTTTAAAACGCTATCCCCCTTATTCCAATACGAGTTTTAGAATAAGGGGGAATTAGTTTCCCTATTAGCTCTTAAAAATAAACCGATGTTGCCATAACACACCGAGGAAAAATAAGAAAAGGGTGGTTTTGGGCCCATCTCTGTGTGTTTGTTTGTTTATAATATTCATTATTCCCTAATATCTACCAAGCCATAATATTTTTGTTATGCTTTTAAACGCATCAAAATATCGATCAATACTTAATTATTAAATTAATTCAATAATTTTCTGTAAATTAGACAGTACCTAGTTTATATTCAAATAATTTTGTTACACTAAAATACCACCTGAGTCTGCCTGTGAGCATGAGTGCGAGAGGCTTTCGAAACGTCGAAGGCGAAGACTTGATTCCAAGTGTGACCACATAAAAAAAAAACAGCGCACTCCGGGAGTGCAGGCAGAAGTGAAAACTGTATATCTGTGTAAAATCTCATATGTCGCGAGAACATACGCAAAAAGAGTTTTAGATGAAAAAAAAAAAAAAATTGTCGGACGACAAATAGTCGTCCGACATTTGTCGTCCAACAAATAGTCGTCCGACATTTGTCGTCCAACAAGTTGTCGTCCGACATTTGTCGTCCGTCAATAGTCGTCCGACAAATAGTCGTCCGACATTTGTCGTCCGTCAATAGTCGTCCGACATTTGTCGTCCGTCAATAGTCGTCCGACAAATAGTCGTCCGACATTTGTCGTCCGTCAATAGTCGTCCGTTAAAAAATACCATATGTACGTCTTAATACACTCACAGCCAAATTAAAAACAGTAGGCCCAGGCATACATTTTCGCCGCGCCGTAGAGAGGGGATAGCTGTCTACTCTCCATCCGTCTTACGCTTTTTCGATCAGGTCACGTGTCCTGACGCGAGTTTAAGATTTTATACCCATTACAGAAAAAGTGCTCAACGCCGCTAAAGAAGTTTTCACTTCAACAAACCGCATTCGAACATTGCATACAACGACGTGGATGGTACCCTTAGCTGCGGTCAATGTGGCCGTACTTTCACACATAAAATTGGGTATATTAGTCACATTTAAGTCAATTTAAGTCACACAATTTAAGTCTAGTCGCAGGAACCGAAATCGGTTAGGAGATGATAATGAAATGTTAGTCGACAAAAATCAGGGTAAAACTAAGTATTTTGAAATGGCAAAACTTTTAGGAAAAATTAAAATCTCAAAATATCTGTATTTGAAGAGGCTTGATCAAAAACAAAGGTCTTTGTTAGATCGGGTATAAAAAAAAGAATCAACCTTCTGTCTCAGGGTGGGTGTAGACTAAAAACTAACTAAAAACCCGGAGTTTTAAAGAACTCTCTGCCCACGTCATTGTTCTTTTAAAAACTACAACCTTGCAGTCTTCAAGTGTAGAGTAAATAGGTACAGTCGGCTTCATAATTGCAGCCCCCGGTAGAGTCCGAAAATTACTATTATTGGAATGTTTTCATTCTAATAATTTTAGTTTGATAAATTAATGAGTTAGAAGACTTTAAAATTTTTAACAAAAGCAGGTGTTTAGTATCTTTTTTGTGTTGAAAACATTATTTTATCAGCCGTTTTGGAGCTCTACGGTGGGTCTGCAATTATGCAGCCGACCGTACCTTTTAGACGAGCATGCTACATCTTCGCTTCTCATCAGATGAGATGAGGTCCAATGCGAGTTTAATTCACGTAAAAATAAAACATACAAAAATAAGTCATGCTTTTTTCTTAGTCCTACCGAGACACTGCAAAGCGTTTGTAAAGAGTAAATAAACTAGAGAGCTACAAAGGAACAAACATACTATACATAGGCTATGCAGCCACACACGGGTCGGAAAAGTTTCATTCTACTGTCGCCTTCCTGCCTTCACTCTCGTCCCTTGAAAGCCCCTGTTTATTTTGAGTCACTAGTATATTATCTTCTACACAGAACAGCGTAATATAACTTAAGGTCGCTGCATACGTCACGGGATAAAACCTCGCACGGAACGGGGACGTGACGTGCATCGTCCATAAAGTGTTCGTGGTCTTTAAACTTACGTAACGTGATTTTTATCGTGCCATAAAAAAATATCACTTCACGTCCGGCAAGAGCAAAATCACGTTACGTATGCAGCGACCTTTAATAAAAAAAAATAATAAAAAATCTTTATTTGTCCAGAAATTACATTTTTAGCAGCTGTTACTCATTATAGCTCAGGTTTGTTACAAGTGTTTTGGTAAAATATCTAAATTCTCTAGAGTAACAGCGAAAAAGTAATAACTACCCTCCGCACTAGTTTAATAACCGTGTTGCGGCAGAGTAGGCTCACCGTTCGGCTATGAACAACTACATCAGATACCTACATACCTACTTGTAGATGTAAACATTGCAACGATGCGAACTTACACAGTTTATGAGTGGACGCGCTTTAAACAAATACAACTCATAGACCTACAAATCGGTAGAACCGATTATTGCAAAAACATTTAATAAAAAACTAAAAAAAAAAAAACAACTTATAAAACTTAATTCTTAATAATACTAACGATAAACAGCTCATTTTTTTTTAAATATACTAATTGTAAATATTTATGATAAAAATTAATAGAGTAATATAATAACAAATTAATTAAAATAGTAAGTTTAAGGTACATATATATATGTAAATATTTTTCGTATACATATATTGTATATATATAATAGATACATAAATATTATTTAATAAATATTAGGTACGTATAAGAGTATCAATCTACATAAAATATTAAACTATAAATATTAATAAATATTGTTATATATCCAAAACGAAAATATTTTCAGAAGAATCATAATCTAACTGCAAGAGATGTTCTGTTACTAACTTTTTACAATTATAGAATGTCTGGTTCCGTAATAAGGGTATCAATTTATTGAATAGGTTATATAAATAAGGGCCCAAAAAGTGGACAAAGTCATGAGCGAACTTTGTTCTGCAAAGTGGTAAGGCGAAAACAGAGTGTAACCGTCGTTGCGAAATTATTTTGGGAGGGCTGATACGATGTTGTCTTAATATAACACTTAAAATATATAGCTGACGAACCGTCAGTACACCAAATTCATTATACAATAAAGTTGTGGGATAATAAAAGGGTTTAAAATTGGACACCTTAATGACAGCTCTTTGTGCACGTTCAAGGCGAATTAAATGAGTTTTTTTAGCACCACCCCATGAAGAGATGCCATATGTCAAAACTGACTGGCAAAGTGAGTAGTAAACAAGTTTAATTGTGTTAGAGTCATTAATGTGTCGAATCTTTTTAAAAATGCACATAAGTTTTCTTGTCCTACCACTCAGATGTTCAATCTGATGTTTCCAGTTTAAGTTCTGGTCAATAATTACTCCTAGGTATTTTGTTTGGGTCACTGACCTCAAGACATAGCAGTCACAGTCTCGTCCGCCGATGCATGTGTGTGCTGCAAGGGTTAGATTTGTTGGTTGTGTAGTTTTATTGATAGAAAATGTAATATAATTTGTTTTACTAAAGTTTAATGTCAGAATATTTGAATTTAACCAACTTAGCACCGTTTTAAGTCCTTCCTCAGAAACACTCTTTACGTCATTCCAGGTCCGAGCTGTAAAAACAATAACAGTGTCATCGGCAAACGATAGAAGTTTTGCATTTTTTAATTTAGTATTACTCAGTTCATTTAGATACACCAGAAATAGAGTTGGCCCTAACACCGATCCCTGGGGAACCCCAAAATTTACTTCAACAAAGTCGCTTCTCATATCATCTATACAAACCGACTGAGATCTACCACTCAAATAGGATTTGAATAGTTGCAATGGTATCCCCCGTATACCTGCATGCTCTAGCCTCTGAATAAGCAGTGGGATAGAAACAGTGTCAAACGCCTTTGCCAAATCAAGAAAAATAGCCAAACACTTATTTTTCTTATCAAGGTTTCCTGAAATATGCTGTACTAGTTCTTCAATTGCATCATTAGTTGATATTTTTTCTCTAAACCCATATTGGTTCGATGCAAAGAAGTTGTTTTTATTGAGGAAGTCAACCAATCGTCTTTGTATGACCTTTTCAAGAACTTTCGCAATTGTTGTTAAAAGTGAGATTGGCCTATAGTTAGTTACACTGTCTCTATCCCCTGACTTATGAACCGGAATAACTATAGATTTTTTAAGTGACTTAGGGAATATGCCAGATCTAAGTGACAGATTACAAATGTGTGACAAGGGTTCAGATAAGTTCCCCACCCCCATCTTTAGCAAATGAGAAGAGACACCATCCCATCCCGTCGACGCAGTTGCCTTCATGGATAGAATGATTTTACGTATCTCATATTTGTCAGTAGGAAACAATATCATCGAGTTGACACAGTTATTATTGTTTTTAATTTGAGCGGCTAGTTGTGTTTCATCAAGTCTACTGACTTTGAGTATCTTATCAGCCAAAGTTTTACCTACAGAAGCAAAGTAATTATTTACGTGATTTACAGAGTCTTCAGGTGTATCCCTGACCGACAGCAGTTCACATGCACTTTTGTTTTTGGTGTTCAAATTACATATCTCACGAATGGTTTTCCAAGTATTTTTAATGTCCTTTTTGTATTTGTTAATCTGGTCGCTTTCGTATTTTATCTTTACTTTATGCAAAATATTTTTACAAAAGTTCCGGTATCTTAAGTAGGTCAATTTTAAAACAAAATTTTTAGGTTCTTTTTTTACTTTTGCATGCAACTGATCCCTCCACCTTATGCATCTGAGAAGTCCCGGTGTAATCCAGGGCCTAACAGTAGCCTTCTTACTGCTCACCGTAACCTGAGTTGTATATTTTTTTAAAATATTTGTTATTACTTCAATAAATTTATCTGTAGCTACATCTGGATCTAATGTTTGAATAATGTCTCTCCAGTCTATTTCATTCAATTCACATAAAGCTTTAATGTAGTCAATTTTAGTTAAAATTTTAATTTTTCTTTTATTTATAATGTTACATTTCACTGATATTATAATCGAATTATGATCCGTAATGGTAGAATTGTATACTAGAGTAATAGATTCAGATCCAGCCTGCATAAAGCAGTGATCCAAACATGTCTTATCATGCGTTGGAAATAAATAGTTAGGTAGGAAACCACACATAGATAATTGATTGAGATAATCAGCAGACCTCGAATCTTCATTTAAATATTTTATGTCTATATTGATGTCCCCGGTAATTATTACGTTTTTCTTGTGTTTTAAGCCATTTAAAATATTATTTAGGCCTACTAGAAAATTATCCACTTTACCAACTGATGGTGATCTATAAATAGCTATAATGGAACAGTTGTTATTAACATCAACAATTAGACTATCAGAATCATAGATATTAGGCTCGTATACCTTTAAGTTTAGACTATCATGTACAAATACAACAACCCCACTATTTTGATTTTTGTGTTTAGTAGTTGAATATCTGTTATAGTTAGGTATATTCGGTAAAACACTCAGATGCGGTAACCAACATTCAGTAAGTATAAGGATATCAAATTTTATATTCAATCTTGCAAGATGTATTAAAAAATCATTTATATTTCGGTCGATACTTCTAATGTTCTGTACTATTATACTGAGATCTCCACCAAACTTCCTCAACAAATCCCTACAATTTTTTGGGTCATCAACAAGGAACGCTTCTCCCACACTGACATTGTGATCAATATCAGTGCCTACATTATTGACATCACAAATCATTGGAATACAGATCAAATAATATCTTAGTGTTCCAAGTTAACGTCCCTTCCTGTAGGAGTAATAGAGTATTCGTTTTGTTAGGAGATACTTTAGAAATCAGAGCACAGACCAATTTATTACAATTTTGCTTTCTTGTTAGAATAAGAAAATAAATGAATAATAATAGAATCGCTTTTAGATAGGATATTATAGTGTTAAATATGTATAGTAATAATAATAATAATAATATATAATATTCAATATATATTGCAAAATATATAGGATGAGCATTAGAAATAATTACGATGTTATCTTGAAATGAAAAAAGACAAAATAAACCTGAAAACTTAAGAACTAGGTAGTGAAAATTAGTAATGTGTTTTATGCCATATAGTCAGATAAGTACTTCACTGTCTCTGAGGATTTCCACATCTATTTCATTTTTCAGACGAATTGCTGGTTCTCCATCGGCTTTTCGTAGCATTACTATACCATTTCTTATCCAGCAATGTTTATATATGCCATCTTTTACAAGTTTTTTGCCCAGTCCAAAGGCATTCTTCGTCCTAGTTGTAAGCCTCTCTGACACATAAATTGGTGTATTCTCAGTATTTACTCCAATATCAGCAGTAGTTATTTTTGCTGTCTTGTTACGACTGAAGAACGTTTTCACCGCCTTTATTACTGTTGTCTTATCCTGTATTGAATTAAATTCAACCACAATTGGAGCTTTATCTTTCCCTCTCCTATAGACATTGCTGGGATCATTGGTTGCTCCAAGCACATCAAGTTTCTTGAGTATATTGCTTACAATCGTTGGAAGATTTTCATTTTCCTTATGTGGTATGTTTCTTATTTCGATAACTTTTTTGAGTTGACCTTTTTCTAATAGTTCCAGTTGATCCTCCAGCTTATTTATCTTAAGTTGAGAGTTATAGCATTCAACTTCCAAAGTTTTAACTTTTTTCTTCAAAATGTCCTGATGTTCCTTGAACTCTTGAACCATCCTCTCTATTTCATTGTTAGTATCTACCACTTGCTGGCATTGTAAGGTAAGTGCTTCTACAGACTTTTGCAGACTATCCATCTTTTTATCTTGAACTGTCTGAAGTGTCTTGAACATATCTCTCATCTCCTTGCAGAAATCTGCGAATTGATTATCTTCTTTCTTCTTTAAGTTAGGGTTTCTATTTTGCGGTGGAGAAGGGCCCCGTCCACAGCGATCAGCCAATGGTGAGTTCTTACCCGAAGGTGGTGACCGGTGAACTGACATCTCTGAATGTTCTTAGCTCTATGGCACCAACCGCATACGTCACGAACAAGCCCCCGTGCAAACACAGTGCAAGTGTATGAGTGAGGTAAAAAATAGTTTACTGTCCTTTTCTCACCAAGTGCGGGATGTATTGGGGGGAGCTGCCAGCAGCAGATGATGACCGTGCGTATAGACGCAATATTCACCCTTCCTTAAGCAGTTATAAAGTGAGAAATTCCGTAAAGAAGGAGCACAATTTTTAAACGAGAAACAATACACGTCCACTCTGCTTAATGTCACACGGCGAAGCAAGTAGTTGTAGGTGGCAATGTCACTTATACCATCACGTAAGATAGTGGTCAAATGTTGAACTATTTTATTTTATTCATTGTGCTCCATATTATGTGTCTTTGTAGTTAGGTAGTAAAAACAAGTGATCGCTGCCTTTAAATACGACAGTCGGCGAGCAATCGGCAGACAAAATATCTACAGTTTGTGTTAGCCCTATGTCTACAATAGACCGATGGCCATTGTGAGTGAATGGTACAAGAAGATAGGTTATTAAAACTGGAACTGAGTGTACCTTGACCCATAAACCTTGAACCTTTTATAAACCTAGATGCAAAACCTTGTGCCTTTTCAAACCTAGATGCAAAATGGGGCATATTCCTTCGGACGTGTACGAAGCCGTAACTTCATAACCAGTTACCAAGGGTCTTTTTACGCAAATAGACCTCTATAGTTGAGTCTATTTTTGCGCAGGATGTAGTAGGTTTGCCCAGCACCTACTAGCCTCTCAGCTTAGTCGACCATATCTAGAAGAAAGAACTTGTCAATACGTCTGGAGCAAACTTAGCCACGGGTTAGCTTAGTGGTAGATACCTCGACTTTCATTCTTAAGGTCGTGGGTTCGAATCCAGGCCGGCCGTGCACCAATGTATTTTCCTTAAGAAAAATTTATGTGCGCTAATTGACATTGCTCTTACGGTGAAGGAAAACATCGTGATGAAATCCGCGGCTTAGTTGGCTCCAGATGTATTGACAAGTTCTCTCCTCTGGACATGGTCGACTAAGCTGAGAGGGTAGTAGGGTGCTGGGCAGGCCTATTCCATCTTCACGCAAAAAGGACCCAATTAAAAAGGGTTTAATCGCGGAAAACAGCCCGTATACAAGACAAGTAGCCACGGGTTTTATCACTGTGTTTTCCTTTACTGTAAGAGAAATGTCAATTAGCGCACTTAAGCTGACCGAAACCGAAGCAGAAGACGAAACTAAAACAAACGACGGTCTAAACAAAAAAAAAACAATAACTTGTGGCAATCGGGGACTGCCGCGGTAAAGCTATTGCATCGTGTGAGCTTCGTACCATCGTACACATACACGTTAAGCGAACGCTCGGCCGAGCTACATGGTAGGCGGAGTGGGGGGTGTTAGGTTTTATTTTCGTTACGGAATTTCTTGATTCGGTCGTCGCGCTTAAAGCCCGCTATAAACGCTATGCAATAGTTTAAAAAAAACGATCGAAACCAAAACAAATGATTTAAAATGTAAACTGTTGATTCGTGTTTCTACCCTCATCCTGTCATCATGAGGTGGCGAGCACGATTTAAATTCAAGGACATTTTAGAATGTAAAGGTACCTATATTTATTTCACCTACAATACCTACAGCAAAGGTTTTTATCAAATTATAATAAGGTTCCTTATCAAAATTCTTTGAACTTCACACAATGTTTTGAAATAGACCTGTCCAACGATTCGGTTGGGCCCGTATTGTGAGAACACAATAGGATAAAATAAGCGGAGAACGCGTATATTTGCCTTTTGTATTTAAAACCGTACGTTTCACGGGTATATTTTTAAAACACGCCGTTGTTTATTTTGAAATGTTTTTCTTTGCGTCGTAATTCCTTGAAGGATTTTTATCGTCGATTTTCAATACGTATTGTATTTTTGCATTGGCTGAACTGACGATAGCTTTGGGTGTAAAATCGCTAATTTCACATAAATATTTTTATTAAAATTCAAATTCAAAAATGTTTATTCATTGGGATGCTTAACCTTCAATTGGTGACGTGAATTGGGGTCACACTATTGGTGACGAGCCGTCATTTTGACGTACTGCTAAAAAGCCTAAATATGGGAAACTAACTTAACGGAAAGTGATAAAAACTGGTTTTCTTTCGTAAATAAAATACTTTTATTACATATTAATAGAAATTTTCACTATAATTACTCATAACTACTTGGTACATATTTTTGGCCTGAATTTTCATAGACATGAGATCATTCAATCATAAATTTAAAAAAAAAACAAAAGAAATAAAGAAACTTAAGTACTCTTCTTATAGAAACTAAACTAATCAACAAAAAATTAAAGTAGTATGTTGGTTTCATAGAAAAAAAAAATTAGTACAATTCACTAATGGTACAAAACACTGACACTATTGGTAACGTGACGTCAAATTAAAGTCGGGTACTGCCTATCTCCTGATCTATGAGCCTGCGGCGACCTGTTTGTGCAAGTGCAGACTCCAAACTGAGACACATGCAGCTATTGAGGGCGGCGAGGGCGAGGGGCAACCCGTTCGATAGATATTTCTCGATTTGTCGAGGAGCGACGTCAAATTGACGTACGTCACCAATTGAAGGTTAATACATGGGTACAAGGATCACATTGAAACGTCCTAAAAACTAGGTTAGGATGTGTGCCTTTGGAACGCGCCCGGATATGTAATTTGTATCTTCTTTCTATCTTCTATACTTTTATCTTTACATATATAATCCTTTGTCCTGACTGACTGACGGATCAACGCACAGCCTAAACCCCTGATTGTAGACACCTGAAACTTGGAGGGTGTGTTCTTAGTATGACGTAGGCATCCGATAAGAAAGGTTTTATCGAAAAATGGGGGCATAGTTTGTATGAGACAATGGGATTCCTTGGTTCAATCCTATGAGAACTATTTAGTCGCGGGCAAAAGCTAGTCTTTCTATACATATAAAATCCTTTGTCCTGACTGACGGATCAACGCAAAGCCTAAACCGTTGATGGTAGAGACCTGAAACTTTTGGGGGGGTATTCTTTGTATGACCTAGGCAACC
Source organism: Idaea aversata (assembly GCA_907269075.1). Lineage (NCBI taxonomy): Eukaryota > Metazoa > Arthropoda > Insecta > Lepidoptera > Geometridae > Idaea > Idaea aversata. The sequence continues at coordinate 13,525,921 of OU026099.1, read as the reverse complement.
GATATGAAAGGATGTTCTGAAATTCTACCCCTTAGGGGGTGAAAGAAGGAGCAAAGTTTGTAAGGGACAACGTGATTCCTTGGTCCATTGCCAACTTTTACGCGGATGAAGTCACGGGCAGCAGCTAGTCTACCTATACAATCCTTTAACATACCATCATAATACCTATACCATAGTCGTCAGTCAACCGACAATTAGTGTACAGTCACATTACCAATTAGCTGAACCCCACGTGACCTAGAGCTCACTCACAAATCTGTAAGGTTCTAAAGTAATGTTACCTGATTCTGTTTATTTTAACAATAAAGGTACTATACTTACAATAAAACTATAATAACAGAATAGGTAAATAAGTACTATATAATTTACAGATTTGCGAGTTAGCTCTGGGTCACGTCGGATTCAGCTAATTGGTAATGTGACTGTACATGCATTTTTTGTAAGAAAAATCTATTGGTATTGGTATCTATTTGCACGTCCGGACATCGAACCAAAAACCTTCAGAATAATATGTTCTGAGCAAGTCTACGCCATCTAATACATATCCAAAGCACCACAGCGAGCGCCCTAAATAGCATGGATTAAGCCTGCTGGCTGGCGTTGTCCAAATCTAGTTACTTATTATACGGACTGTGGACTCTGCTTTTAGGAGACTAAAAAGGAAAGCTCCGCAAGACCTGTTGCCATGACCTGAGATATTGATACAAATGGGTGATTCAATGGACTCACGCCATACAAGCCGCTAATCAACTACATCACACACATGACCTCTTAACTAAATGTCTGAAAACAAGACAGATCGCAAGACAAAGGGAGATTAAATAAAAAAATATAAAAAAAGTTACTTATTATAATAAAATAAATATAAAAAAAATAATAAAAATATTCATAAAACTCAAAAACTTTAGACAAACCAAACCAGCAGCGTAAAACCCATTTAAATCACGAAGTCTTCAATTTTTCGGCCACAATGTAACCGTTTCATTATAATTTCAAATGAACCTCTCGTTTCATTATCCAAACACAGTATTGTAAAGGGTCCTCAATCAATTTATTATTATCCTTAGTTCCTTTGTTCGTTCCACTTTAATATACGATGAAAGCCTTTTTAAAGGCCGCATACGATGAAAATACTGAATTACGTTGCGGCTACAAATTTAGTTACGTAAAATACTTAGTTTACATGAAAACGATACAGATTCTTGGGCAAAAGATAACTGATAAATTACCAAATCTCGCCACCAGAGTTCAGTTAAGACGAATCATTTCCTTTTTGACCCCCTAGTGGTCAATTGAGAGCAGTTTTATCTTGCAAGAAAAGAAAATTAAACAGTCTGATTGAAAATCGAAGTAGGAGCAGACTTTTCAAGCAAAATCAAAATTATTTACTAATTTGGATTAATTCACATGAATTCACATTGAAACATCTTAAAAACTAAGTTGGGATGTGTACCTTCGGAACGCGCTCACCAATGACAAGAAAGCACAATAAACTAATGGTGTATTTTGTGATGATGATTGCCTAAAACATTTTTTGGGTGACTATTAGAATAATTCTTATTACAAAACTAGCTGCCCTACGCGGTTTCACCCGCGTAACTCCCGATCCCGTGGGAATATCGGGATGTAAGCTATCCTATCTCTCAAGTTGGATCGAACTGCACATGGTGTGCGAATTTTATTATAATCGGTTAAGTGGTTTAGGAGTCCATTGAGGACAAACATTGTGACACGAGATTTATATATATTAAGATTACAGAACGACGATAACTTCTACGTCTTGTTATTAATTTGAATATCAACACTAATATACCTAATAGAGAGGAAAGTTGTTTTGGTTTTTGGAATAGGGTCCGAAACTACAAGACTATTTTATTGAGGATACCAATATTATGAGGATACATTGATTAATGGTGTTATAAAAGCTACTTATTACTTCTACATATTTCTATGGGATCGGGAGATGCACGGGTGAAACTGCGGAGCACTGCTAGTTTGAAAGGTAAGGAATAGAAAAAAATGAGTTCCTTGGTATCTATTAATTTTCCAAAATTGTTGGCACCTAAGTTTCATTGACATTTATCTATCTAATACTCTTCAAACCTTTATTTTTATTTGATATTATTTATAATTTTGACAATTTTGCAATTCAATAAGTTTAACAAGAAATTAATAGTATTATATAAAAGTATGTAGGTAATAACTGTAAATTTGTATTTGCATGTCAATACATTTGACTAAAGTTGAGAAACTGTATTATAATATTTTATAAGTTCTTATTAATGTACCAACTTTTACGCAAATAAATGAACTGAACTGAAGAAACACGCACGAACAATCTTAGGTACAACACAGAAACGACCAATTCGTACGAATATAACCAAAACGCGACTGTGTAGAGGATAATATATTATAATGTCAATAACCCCAACATTTGCTCTGTAACAAATTTCCAAGGTTCCACGCTTAAGATACCGGTGTACCTAAATACATAAAACGATTGTTTACTCCAAGTTTATAAAGGGATATTATCCTACGCCTTTCCCCTGATTAAATTTGTTTAACTTGCTCAATTAAGAGCCTGATTCACTCAGAATCAAATGAAAGGATGAACGTAAAATGGATGTACAGAATGGTGCTGAAAAGCATAATTTTCTCTTTTCATTCGGCTGTTGAAGTTTCTATCAAAACACCTTCAGAGTGTCTTTGTTTGGAAATTTAATTTTGGCTCCGTAATCAATAGGAAGGTTTGATTGGAAAAGTGATTAGAAATTCAAGGAGAACATCGTGGTGGAACCCATGTCTTAGTTGGCTTTAGACGTATTGATGAATTAATAAAATGAATAAATAAAAATAAAAATATTTTATTAATTTTTTTTCCACAATCAAACTTAAAAATAACAAAAACAATGTGACAAAGTACAGATTAGTTCGGTTGTGGGAGATCTGAATCCTACACTAAGCCGAGGCCTGTACTATAGGCCTCCAGGTATCCAATGGAAGCCATACACGCTAGGCCATACATGCATGATGGTTATGACCTTACATGCGTAACCGACAGGTAAACCCTAGCGTGTATGGGATAAAACTGTACAGTTTTCTACGCATGTACGGTCGGCTGCATAATTGCAGACCCACCGTAGAGCTCCAAAACTGATGTTATAAGAATGTTTTCAACACAAGCAAGATTCTAGGCACCTACTTTAGTTGAAATTTGAAATCTTCTAACTCATCAATTTATCAATCAAAAATTATTAGAATGAAAACATTCCAATAATAGTAATTTTCGAACTCTACCGGGGTCTGTTGCATACCGCTTGGATGTGTTAACCGAGCGTGTGTGGGCGTCTTCGAGCTTTCAAGCACAATTATAAAGTTTTTCATGCTCTTTTTTTGATCAATTCTTAAATATTTTTTCTCAGCCCAACGTCTCGGTGGGCTGAGACTGTTGACCGTGGATTGTACAAGGGTCAATTTCAATGAGTAGGTAGTTATACCTACTTAGCTTTATTTACAAGTAATTATTTGGTATGTAATAGGTAATTATTTAAAATCCATAATTTTGTAAATATTTTATATCATCACCTATGATAAGTTAAGTTATTCACAACCTACCATAAAAGCTAAATCAGTTCTTTTCCATCCAAAGGTTGCCTGGAAGAAATCGCTTTCAGCGATAAGGCTGCCCATTTGTGCAACTTGTTCTTTCTAGCTTTTACTTTACTTTGTGTTTATCGTGTTCTGTTTCTTTCTGTGTTGTACAAATAAAGTTATCTATCTATCTATCTTCTTAAAATAAAATAAAAGTAACCGATCAGTAAAACTCCGGCCTTAAAATCAAAATTCCCCCTTCAACTCCAACGCACAGTAAATTCCGAATATTTACGAACTAAACGATTCAATCATAATAATACGCAGGATAGCTCTTAAATTTTTTACTGCCTCTCTTGAAGGCTACTTACTTGTTCAGTTTAGAGCCATGAAAGTCAGACTAAATACTTTGTATCGGCCAACAGTTTGCTGACAATTTACTGGGTAGTCAGATTTTAATGTAATTTTTTGAATTATTTCCGGATAGTTTACGACATTTTAAAAATCTTAATCACTACATAGTATAAAATAAAGTCACTTTTCGCCGTCCCTATGTCCCTATTTCCCTTTGTATGCTTAGATCTTTAAAACTACGCAACGGATTTTGATGCGGTTTTTTTAAATAGATAGAGTGATTCAAAAGGAAGGTTTATATGTATAATACATGCATAATATAGCCGTGCGAAGCCGGGGCGGGTCGCTAGTACCTTATATGTTCAAATATTACGCTTAATTTTACTAAAAAACAAATTAATTTTTCTCAAATTGTTTTGCTCATTGAAAATTTGGTTGTCAAGTAGCTATAACTGTTTTCATATGTACAAATGCTAAAAATTCTAATTTGGCACACAAAAGGGGGGAAAGGGGGGGAACCAATCGCCATACGAGTTGTTGCCACTTCTATATCTTATTATCGATGTAAAAGCTACATGCATGCCAAGTTTCGTGCTTTCAGCCAGATGGGACCGTAAAAAGAGCTAAAGAAACGGAGTAATGGATTTTCACTAATAACTTTTTTATTTTGGTTTACGTCTAAAAATTACTTGCCAAAAGTTATAGATAATTTTATTTGCAACAAAAATGTAACTATTATTTTTTGTGAGACCTATAGTTTGTCAGATAAATCATTTTAAGCACTTTTTCAAGATGGCGGCCGTGAGACAAGGGTCCCCCTTTATATCTAAAAAATAAATAAAAAAAATACTTACAACCGAATTGAGAACCTTGTGGTATGTAAGGTACGTTACCGGTCGGGAACGTAGCTTTCACCAACAGAGTAGCATCTGACGAGCAGCGTAGCAGCGAGTAATCAAGCAGTAGGCGAAGCAGTAGGTAGAAGAAAGTATATACTAGGTGCAGGATGATTTATGAACAGCGAACACAAATGAAGATGTTATTTTTAACGTGAAACTAATAATATTTATTATCCGAAAACGGTTTATAGTTGGGAACATGAAATGCACGAAAGAATGAAAGCACTGATAAAAAGCACACGCTCGAATAAGCTTTATTCGCGATCGTATTGGTTAGCCGGACGGAAGCGCGCGATACGTGTGATGCGAAGAAAGGTTCTCGCCGACTGAGGAATGCAGCGAGCGGTGGCCGGCTCCGAGGCGCGGCGGCGGGCGTTCACGCAAGCTGCGCGTGATCCGCATGGTACAATATTCATAAGCGGAGCGGTTTGAGTGGCGAGCGATCCGCCACATCACTCCCCCGGCCAGACCGTAACTACGGTCGATAAAAGTCTGTCAGCTTGACTCTTCTGCCGCTTCGAGTTGTCTTCACTTCATCGCGCTGCTCACTCTCGATTGTAGTAGTAGTAGTTGTAAGAGGTATAGTAGTAGTTGTAACTGGAACTTGGCCTTCACGCGCTATATAGGCTGGTTTCAATCTATCTATAGACACGTTTGTGGGTTTTCCCTTGACCTCTATAGTAAAGTATTTTGGTAGTCTTTGTATAACCTTGAAGGGACCAGCATATGGAGGTTCTAGTGAACCACGTACATGATCTTGACGAAGAAATACGTTAGAGGTTGTGTTAAGATCACGTGGTATATAGAATGGCACTGTAGTATGCCAAGTAGCTGGTTTAGGGGATAATTTAGCCATCTGCGCTCGTAGACGTGTCACGTACTGGGTGATGTCTGCTGTAGCGTAGTCGTCTTTGGGGGCGATGAACTGGCCAGGCAATTGAAGTGGCTCGCCGTACACGAGTTCTGCCGGGCTGGCACGAAGATCTTCTTTCCAGGAACTTCGTAGCCCCAGGAGTACCAGTGGAAGCGATTCGGTCCATTGTGTGGAGTTGTGGCACATTATCGCTGCCTTTAGCTGGCGGTGTAGACGCTCAACGATGCCGTTCGCAGCTGGATGGTACGCAGTGGTTCGGAGGTGTCGTGTGCCGATCATAGTGGTGAGTGCCTTGAAGAGGTGGCTCTCGAATTGGCGACCCCGGTCGGTGGTCACCCGTGCGGGACAACCGAATCTGGCTATCCAGCCAGACACGAGGGCAGCTGCGCATGTCTCCGCCGTGATGTCCTGTAGTGGGATAGCCTCAGGCCATCGCGTGAATCTATCGATGGCCGTGAGGCAGTATCTGTAACCACAAGATGATGGTAAGGGTCCCACGAGGTCGATGTGGATATGGGAAAACCTCGCGGACGGGGTAAGGAAAGAGGAGAGGGGAGAGCGAGTGTGTCGGGTAACTTTGCATTTTTGGCATTGCAAGCATTGCCTAGACCACTCTCTACAATCTTTACGAATCCCTGGCCACACGAATTTTTGTGCGACTAGTCGTGCTGTAGCTGAACTTCCGGGATGATTCCAATTGTGCACCATATCGAAGACCTGCCGTCTGAGCTTTGCCGTAGTGATGTACGGTCGAGGTGGATTCATCGAGGTGTCGCAGAAAATTGGTAAGTGGCTATGAATGGTACGCATCTTTTTCAGTTTCAGGGCGGAACCATGAAGTAGAAGGTCTTGCAGTTCAGAATCGTTCTCCTGAGATTGTGCAAGCTCCTCGTAGTCCAGTGCCACTGTGATTTCGTCTTCGCGGGAGAGGGCGTCGGCAACAACATTTTCCGGTCCCGGTATGTATCTTATATCTGTCGTAAATTGTGATATAAAATCTAGGTATCGGAACTGCCTCGGGGAACAATCTTGCTTGTTGGTAGAAAAAGAAAAGGTGAGTGGTTTATGATCCGTGTAGACGGTGAAAGTTGCAGTTTCTATCATGTGGCGAAAGTACTTTATTGCCTCGTAGACGGCTAAAAGCTCTCTGTCATAAGGGCTATATTTCTTCTGTGTTGCGGACAGCTTGTGTGAGTAGAATGCCAAAGGTTGCCATGCGTGATTTTTGTGCTGTTGAAGGACGGCGCCAATAGCCGTGTCCGAAGCATCGGTAACTATTGCGAGTTTGGCCGAGTAATCGGGGTGAGCCAGAAGTGTGGCTTCACTTAAAGAAGTTTTGCAGGCTTCGAACGATCTGACCAAGTCTGGAGTCATATCCACCGGATGTGAACCTTTGATCTTGGGTCCTTGCAACAATGAGTTCAGCGGAGCCTGGAGTTTCGCAGCGTTAGGTATGAACCGACGATAAAAATTAAGCATTCCCAAGAAACGTCGTAGCTCTTTTACCGTTTTAGGGACAGAGTACTCTCTTACTGCCTGTACCTTCTCGTCCAATGGTTTAGATCCAGCAGCAGACACTTTGTACCCCAAGAATTTGACGACTTCCTGTCCAAAAACACACTTAGAAGTGTTAATTAGTACTCCATATTGTTTCAGTCGTTCAAAGAGCAGTCGCAGGTGTCTTCTGTGCTCTTCTCTGCTGGAAGAGAATAGTAAAATGTCGTCGATGTACCCGTAGCAAAAGTCTAGGCCGGATAGCACTTCATCGATAAATCTTTGGAATGTTTGAGCCGCGTTTCGAAGTCCGAAGGTCATGAACGGGAACTCAAACATTCCGAAGGGCGTCGTTATCGCTGTTTTAGGGATATCCTGGGGATTTACAGCGATCTGGTTGTAGGCCTTCACCAGGTCGACAGTTGAGAAGATGGAGCATCCTGAAAGCTGGTGAGCAAAGTCCTGTATATGGCGGATAGGATACCGGTCAGGAATGGTCCTCGCGTTGAGGGCTCTGTAATCGCCGCAGGGTCTCCAACTATCGTCTTTCTTCTTGACCAAGTGAAGAGCAGAAGACCAAGGGCTCTCTGAGCGTCGAGCAGTACCAGCTGCCAGCATCTCCTCGAACTCTTTTTTGGCTGCCTGGGCACGGATTGGATCGAGTCGTCGCGGCTTACAAGAAACTGGATGGCCTGGTGTAGTTTTGATGTAGTGCAGTGTAGTGTGCTTGGCTGAGTTACGCATACCTGCTGGTCTGGTGATCTCTGGGTATTCGCGTAGGATCTCGTGGAACTCAGTCTCGCCAGTCACTGCCTTGACCGAAGCAATGTCGTCTAAAGTTCCTGTCCTTTCGGAAATGGCCGCTACGTGCAGGGTCGTTATACCGTCGACCAGCCGCTGGTTTCTGCAATCTACTAGAAGATTATAGTAGCTGAGTAGATCTACACCTATGATGGGTTTCGACACGTCAGCTATGGTAAAACTCCAAGAGAAGTCACGCCGAAGACCGAGGTTGAGGTGCAGTTGTACAGGTCCGTATGTATGAATAATACTACCATTTGCCGCGATGAGATCATATTTAGACTTAGTACAGGGCGTCTTGACTGCCGATCGTGGAAAAACGCACAAGTCAGAACCAGTGTCCACTAGGAACTGCATTTTCGTGACACGGTCGGTAACGAAGAGACGGCCTGTAGATGGAGGGCAGTCGCTGGCCGCTACTTCCGACCGCCCTGACCGTTTCCCGAGTCGAATTGGCAGGGCTGCCTACACTTGTTCGCCTTTGCTCCAAAGGTGTAATGGTAAAAACAGTGCGGATGACCCGGCGGTGGCTGTCTGGGCTTAGAGCGACTGCGTGAGCGGTTATTCCTCTGGAATCTTGGCTTAGAACGTGAGCGGTCTCTGGCATCTCTGCCACTAGTGAGGGTTGCTACTTGCCTTGCTAGCTCGCTGACCTGTCTTGCCAGTTCGTCCATGGTCGTGGTTTTTCCAAAGGAAGTACTTGCCGCGGAGACTTGAGGTGTAGCAGGAGCAATCTCGTGTATCTTGTCTGCCAACTCCCCTAGCTTATCTAAGGAAAGGTCCATCTGTGAAGCAATAACAGTTTGAATATTCTGTGGCAGACGACTAGTCCAAATAGTAGCCAAGAAATCTTTGGGCACTGATGGATCCGTCAAGCTCTCTAGGTGGCGCAAAAACTGCGAGGGCTTTCTGTCGCCGAGCTCCTCGTGCATCAAAAGTTGTTTAACGCGCTTTTCTTTCGACGCAGATAGTCGCTTAATTAACTGCGTTTTTAGCTTTTGGTATTTTCCCGTCAGCGGAGGGTTAGTAATGACATCCTTTACCTCTATAGCATGCTGATGGTCTAGTTGTGCTACCAAGTAACTAAATTTCGTGTCATCTGTTGTTATTTTAGAGAGGTCAAACTGACATTCCAGTTGAGCAAACCATAACGCCGGTTCCTCGGGCCAAAATGGAGGTACCCGTACACCTACTCGCAGTACCTCTTCGTATTTTACCTCTGGCTTGTCCGCTTCAGTCATTTTGTAAACAAAAGTAAATTCGCTCACCGCTTATAACTTGGACCATACACCTTTGAAGTAGTGGGTAGGTAAGTACTCGAATTTTCCGTTGACGGTTCAACCGATGCACTAACCAACGTCTTTCTCACAATTTCCTGGGTAGGTAGGTAGTCGACGCTGCTCGAAAATCCAGAAGGTGCGAAGACTGAAGTATCTTCTATGCTCGAAGTCGTGGGTCACCAGTGTGGTATGTAAGGTACGTTACCGGTCGGGAACGTAGCCTTCACCAACAGAGTAGCATCTGACGAGCAGCGTAGCAGCGAGTAATCAAGCAGTAGGCGAAGCAGTAGGTAGAAGAAAGTATATACTAGGTGCAGGATGATTTATGAACAGCGAACACAAATGAAGATGTTATTTTTAACGTGAAACTAATAATATTTATTATCCGAAAACGGTTTATAGTTGGGAACATGCAATGCACGAAAGAATGAAAGCACTGATAAAAAGCACACGCTCGAATAAGCTTTATTCGCGATCGTATTGGTTAGCCGGACGGAAGCGCGCGATACGTGTGATGCGCAGAAAGGTTCTCGCCGACTGAGGAATGCAGCGAGCGGTGGCCGGCTCCGAGGCGCGGCGGCGGGCGTTCACGCAAGCTGCGCGTGATCCGCATGGTACAATATTCATAAGCGGAGCGGTTTGAGTGGCGAGCGATCCGCCACAACCTCCTCCGTTTTTTAAAGTCGGTTAAAAAATTGACAAATGCAACCCCAAATGTAACTTTTAGATGGACCATTTGTTTTGTTTTGATTGTGCAATAAAGCGTATAGCTAATCTATCTTAGCCCTTTAACATAATTTGTTCCTTTCAAAAATCTCAAAAAATTCAAAATCAGGCGTCAAAAAATCTTTAGTCTGCGCATGCTGTATCAAAAGCTACTTACTTGTTCAGTTTATTGTGTAGTCTGGTATGAACGGACCTTTGAGGTAAGGTTTTACAACCGAAGGAAAGTTTAAATATTTTTATGAAGAAACCTAAACCTAAATATTGCAAGTATCGAAAATGAAAATAAGTTGGAATCTAAGTTACTTCAAGTAATCAAATTAGGTACACAGCCTAAATTGTTCCAGTGTATGAGAATAAAATTGATATCAGTAGAATAGAATAGAATAGAAAATCATTTATTTGGACGAGCACGACAAAACATATATAAAACAGTTGGAGAGTAGTTGACAAAACAAAACATTAGAATGTATATAAATAAGAAACAATGAAATAAGATAAAATCAGGAAATAAAAAGAATATAAAAGGTACAAAAAGTATAAGATATAATGACAATCAGAATGATATCAGTCCTTTTTATCCCTTTAATGAGGAATAAAAAGGGCTGATAGAACCCCCACAAATTCCTGTCGCACTTACGGTCTAAAAGAAAATTTGAGACTACTTGTAGTTTTTGATATTTCGTGATTAATGATTTTATTTCGGGAGTGAGTCCGTGATTTCCTCTTTTATAGAATATTTTAAAAAATGATAGTTTCAAATTTGATTGAAAAAAATATTTATTAGGTAGGTTTGTCCAAAGCCTCTTTGGCTAGTAATGCCAATCCGTTGGCTAAAGTAACAGCCGCCCTTTTGGTCACTTAAAGCTTAATCCTAATGTTTGATGATTGAAGATGTTTTAGGGTTCCGTACCTCAAAAGGTAAAAAAGGAACCCTTATAAGATCATTTATTCTACCAAATACTAACCAACAACAAAGCCAGCGTCTTTACTAGTGAATCTACCACGTCATCTTAACAAAATTTCGCTACGATAAAAAATCGCCTATTTTAAAAATCGAACAGCGAACCTCACTTCATTTTCTTGCCAGCGTCAAATTATTTTTTACCCAAAATTAAAATATAGGCACAGAGTTCCCTGGCGCGAAAAGTTGGAAATCTGTCGAACGGACGAGGTTTTCAACAAAATCAATTTTTAGATTCCGTAGATAAATTAATCCCACGGAGTTTTTAAGCGACTTTTGAAGATCTTCCCTAAGGAATAAAAACTTGACAGCTGATTGATTTAAATTTTCAGTTATGGAAGATGATTTTTCATTTTAATTACATCACTTACCGTATAAACTCACCGTTTCGTATCACAAATTAAATATTCGATCCTAAATAACGACTATGGATCCGTGCTGCACCTAGTTTCTTCACCTGGGGGAAGCATAGGGTACTTACACGTCCTCGTTCTCCAACTGATAATATTTTAGTACAATTATAATAATAATTTGAATGATAGGTACTATCTGTCCCGGCAAACGTTGTTTTGCCATATAAAAAATGTGATAAGTGAAGAACCGCTCGACCGATTTTGTGCAAACTTCACATAAACCATCTACTAAATAGTCCGAACAAAGCTTAAACATTTGGTTTGGATAAGTGAACCCGTTCTTGAGTTATAATATCACAACGAAAAGTGGCATTGATTTTTACTTCCTAAAAAAACGACGATCGAGTTGGAAACGTAAGATGATAGAAAAAAAAAACAAAAGATTGACCCGACTGATGGTCTTTGCCCACATCTTGTCAGGCATGTTTCAAATATGACCAGCCCAATTCCATTTTAGTTTAGCAGCAGTGTGACTAACTCTAGTCTTACCTACTATAATTACAGTTTAAGGGAAAATAAAACATCGTAATTTTCTTGATGTCATCAAGTCGTCGTCAAAAAACGAATCTTCGCCACGTAAACTTGTAAAATGTCTGATTAGACTTTCCCATTTCAGTCTGAAATCCCGGATATTAAATCTGTGAGGTTATTCGTTTTTGTCTTTGAAACGCCGATCTTAATCTTTGGGGCGTAATGCGGTTTTTCATAAAGACGGGAGAAAAGGTGTTATTGGGTTTTTTGATGAAGAAGTTCTAATAAAAATTTCACGATCTCATTGATGGGTGAAAACCCGACACAGAAGGTTGCGGATTCAATTCCTTCTATATTACAACTGTTGTTCGTTTCTAGTCTGGGTGTTTCTTTTTTATAAAATACTAGCTTTTGCCCGCGACTTCGTCCGCGTAGGTAGATGTCGAAAATGGACTAAGAAATCACGTTGTCCCATACAAACCTTGTGTCCCTTTTTCACTTTGTACAGGGTAGAATTTCGGCAAATCCTATCTTATCGGATGCCTGCGTCATACAAAGAACACTCCCTCCAAGTTTCAGGTCTCTACGATCAGCGGTTTAGGCTGTGCGTTGACCCGTTAGTCAGTCAGTCAGGACAAAGGATTTTATATGTATAGACGATGAAATTGATCCAGTAGTTTCTGAGCCTATTCGTTTCAAACAACAAACAAAAAAATATTTTCTCTTTATAATATTAAGAAGTATGCACTTATTTATAAAACAAAACGTAATCAAAATCGGTTCAGCCGTTCAAGAGCTACGACGCCACAGACACACACACACACACAGACATGTCAAACATATAACACCCCGTCCTTTTTGCGTCAGGGGGGTTAAAAGGGAACAACTTTTGTTCTATTTTTTTTTAATTCGGACTTTTTTTTCGAAAATTTTGGAAGTTATGTTTACTAAAAAATCTGCTGTTTGTTAGAGTTAAGAAACCTTTGGGTTACATTTGTTTATTGAGCTTTGGCTTATAAAAACATTAACCCGGTTAACCCCCCATTTAGACACAGATTTACTTGTGAACTATAGTCTAAACACTATCCCTATAAATTATATAGGGAACTATAGTCTAAACACTATCCATAAAGATTATTATGGATAGTGTTTAGATTATAGTTCACAAGTAAATCTGTGTCTAAATCTAAGGTTTAAATCCACATCTCGGACTATCCTTAAACCTCGTTTTGGAATAAGGAGGTAATAGTCTTTATTCCCGAAAGAAAACAGCTGATTTGTCAATTTACAAACCTCAATTTTAAAGAATAATTTCGAATTTCCAAAAGTCGTAGAACAAAGGTTGTTAACCTCTTTAACAACCCTATTTCGTATTAAACCCTTCCTCCAAACACATTATAATTTATCATAGATATTTGCGTCAAAATTCTAAGAAAAACAAAACAGTTTTACGTAAAAATCACGTTAAACTTCACCTCAGGCAAACATTTAAAAACGTACAATTTAGGTACTTAAATAGGAACACGACTGTTGTCTTTTTTTCAGTAACCGTTCTAGTTCCAGTGCCATGCGCAAAGTACAATTCTGTCGGCCACTAAACTTTATCGCTTGAGTTTTATAGTTTTTTCTGTGTTTTATTGTACGACCATGTGAGAAATGCAGCTATTTATTAACAGGTTTGCAAACTATGAAGGGCATTATTTAAACGGTTTAAAAACCGGTGAAGCGAAATTTTTCAAAGCAAAGATAGGTACGGCCAGAGTCGGATTTGGAGACCCACCGTAGAGCTCCAAAACAGCTATTATTAGAATATTTTCAACTCAAGAAAGATTAGATACCCAAATATAATTAGATTAAAAACATTCCAATAATAGTAATTTTAGAGCTCTACAGTGGGGCTGCAATTCTGAATCTAACCGTACTTATAATATGTCCATGGTTTTATGCAATAACTAGCTGTGCCTAGCGGTTTCACCCTCCTGGGTGATCGGAATCGGAATAAATAGTAGCCTAGTCCTTCTTTAAGGCCCCATCTATCTCTAGGTCCTAAAATACATCAAAATTGTCTCAGTAGTTAAGGCGTGACCTTACCAGGTGAGATATGGTTAAATGCAACCCGATTTTGCGTAAAAAAATGTGTAGTATAATTTAAAATTATGCTTTTGGTCATAACCCAGCTTGAAAAATATTTATCACCATAAAAAATACTTTAAAACCACCTGTAACCGCGCTCGCTTTCTGAAATTTCATTTTTCTCGACATGTAATAGGCATAAACCACAATAAAATAAAATATTATCATACAGAAAGTAGGACTACTGGTGTACGCTCGGTGTACGCTTGCAAATTTGCCAAAAATACGCTTTCATTACATATTATACTACGTTGTACGCTGTGTCATGTGATATACGAGAGTTCACACGCAAGAGCATCATCAAGCGTTCGTTTGTGTTGTTTAGTTACTTAAACAAGCTTAATGGAAACTAACTGGCACCCAGTTAAGAGCTACTTCTGTCCTTACAAACTTTATTCTACGACTTTGGAAAAATAAAACTACAATTTTCGATTTTGGTTAAAAGTAAGGTCTCACAGCACAAGTAAAGGGAAAATTCCAAAAAATTTAAATAGTTGAAAATTAAGGTAAATTCTGGGATTTCGGTATGTAGGTAGATAGCTGCTAGAGACCTTAATTAATACATGGCCATTTTTTGTTTCGATATTCTCACGAGATCGGAACCAACCAGAAGGCCAAACATTGATTAAATTACATTTAAATATCATTCCGATTGTGTTTCGATTACAAAAAAAAAGATTCATCAAAATCGGTTGATAAACAAAGAATATGCGGGAACATCCATAAAAAAAAAACATACATACAACCGAATTGAGAACCTCCTCCTTTTTTGAAGTCGGTTAAAAATACCCTCAAAGTAGCTCAAAATACCCTCAAAATTAACCTTTGGTGTGGACACGAATATTTATTAAAATTGCAATAAAATTCGAACAAATTTTACTTACGAGAATTCGCCTTCTGGCCAAATCCGAGAAAGCTTTTTTTAAGGTAAGTAACATTACTCTCCCATTCAACTAAACCATACAAAACGCTCCACAGAACAGATGGCACGTATAATTTAATAATTCAGAGTTCCCCGCGTGGCAGACAAAATATGATCGGAATATATCTTCGCCTTTATCACTTAGATATTAGTGATTAGTTTCCTTTGAATGACTTATAATGTTATATAGACGGAATAACTATTTCCGAAGAAAGATATGTTATTCGATTTATATTGTATTCGGACGGGTATGAATTATTTATAAATAAATGAATAAATATTGCAGAACAATCCACACAGGGCCATCTACCCACAAGCTAAGAAACTAGACCTGTGTTATAATTAAACATTCTAATAAAAGCAAATAATTATCTCCGCTTCTAGAATTCTCCGCTTTTGTTGCCTACTGCACCTACAAAGTCAAAGTCAACATTAATTTATTCAGTTGAAATCATTTTGGCGTGGGATCAAATTGAATCGTCTTAAAAAATGAGGACTACCTACATACCTTTCGATTTTTAAAATAAATTTTAGCAACACGAAAAAAGAGATTCGTGTTTTCTTTTATGTAGGTACCTATTATATTATTCTCATATTTTAATTGCAAATAAGTTTTCAATTCAATATCGGAAATTTTATCCTATCTACTCTATTATGAATCAAATATTCTTCTGACAGAAATCCAATAGAAGATGTGTTTATTGAAATTTGGATGAAAAGTCACTGACATTTTTTTACGTCTTTCCTATAGATAGCCATTCGAAAAAAATTAGTTAACCTTCGGTATCTTTTTGGTAAGTCATATTCCTAACAAGAAAAATTTACCAAATAAATGGGGAAATGATTAGATGGGTTTAGATCCGCCCACTCCAGTATATAGTGGGGATTTGATGAGATTGAGAAAATCTTTACATGTTCATTGTTCAACTCCCGACGTATCCCCATAAGGAATCCCCGAGGCGTTCCGATCTCATTTTAAATTAGCAACCATCGTCTATAGTACAGGGGTTCTCGACAAGGAGACCCTCAGGAGAAGGGGATCCGTTTGGGGAGACAACGGGCGTCAACCATAAGCTGCCCGGTCTTTGGCGTTGGTATGAGCTGACATAATTTAGAACTGTAGGGACAGGTTAAAAGATACAGCATAGTTTGCACCACCACCACACTGAATTTGACATGGATCGATCATGCCCTATTTTGGTAACTAATTTCATCCGCGTAACTCCCGATCCCGTAGGAATATCAAGATAAAAATTAGCTTATGTTACTTCCTATGGATCAATGTATCCTCATACCAAGTTTTATCAAAATCGGCCCAATAATTTCGGAGTCTATTCGTTACAAAAAATTTCATCTTTATAAAATAAACAATAAGTAAAATTCATTTATTTCGGACTCTAAAATATTTTAGAAATTATGAAATTAAAATTGAAATTAAATTATTAAAAAATAAATATATTAAGTTATTAAAGTTATTAAAATTAAATTAAATTGCATTACAAATAAGAATTTACTATATATTAAACTAGCGACCCGTCCCGGCTTCGCACTGCTATATTATGCATGTATTATACATACAAACCTTCCTCTTGAATAACTCTATCTATTAAAAAACACGCATCAAAATCCGTTGCGTAGTTTTAAAGATTTAAGCATACATAGGGATATAGGGACAGAGAAAGCGACTTTGTTTTATACTATGTAGTGATAGTGCTGGTCTATCCTCTATATTATTAGGCAGAAAGTTCCAGTACCTCAATATTGGACAATCTATTCTCCCTGAAATGGAATTTAGGAGGCCGTTGATCATAATATAGGATAATATGATATAATATGGAGTTATAATATTAGAATAGATATTTATCTATTCTAATATTATTATATTTATAACGCCATAGGTTATTTATTTCTGCGGCTAAGCCCAATTCAGCAACAGTATGTATGTATACCAAAACGCATTTTATCAAATAATGGTAAGACCAGCTAAAACGTAACAATACGATAAATTAAATGTCCGTACGACACGTCGAACGTGACCGCTGATTACTTTACTCGCTGTTCAGTTTACGCATTTGGTATTAATTTTAAACAACCATGGCTATTTTCACAATTAAAGTTATTTAAAAAGGAATATTTGGCATTATTAACAACATGGAAATATCGAGCTCCGCTGAAGACGATCTAAATGGAAACAAAGTGAAATCAAAAAGATACCAAAGTGTAAACAAAAGAGGATCAAATTGAGAACAAAAAGGGAACAAAGTGATTAGATTACAAAAAGGCATCAAAGTGAATACAAAAAGGGGATCAAAGTGAATACAAAAAGGGCATCAAAGTGAGTACAAAAAAGGGATCAAAGTGAATACAAAAAAAGAAATCAAGATGGAAACAAAAGTGGATATTTTTACCTCCAAACCGATTCGGCCATTTTGTATTTTCACTTCGTTTACAGTTTAAAGAGTAAAATTATCATATTTATATTTGTTAGTGGGTACTTTGAAATACCTAAATAAAAAATTCATTTTATTATATAAAAAAGTTGCGCATAAAAAACTTATGAATAAACAATAATAGAATTGATAGTTATCACGCAATTCCGACAGTCTGTTTGCACGATATAAAGTTCTCTACCGTTCCTATCTACATAATAAAACAGCTCATAAAATATTAAGTATCAAATGCGACGTCCTTTAGTGGAGTTCTTCGTGTTTGATTAGAGTATAGATTTATGTTTATTGTTTGATGAATGTGTTGTTTGGGTGTCCCAGACGCGGCAGTTTTGCTTTTTTGGACCGTTTTGGCATGAATTATTGGAACAAAAATACGGGAAATATAATTACTTAGTTAAATACTTTCAACGAAGTGTTTCTAATAAAAAGGGGGTTCTGGAACTCTAGGTGAACAATTTTTGTTCTATGGGTTTTGAAAATCAGTTTTTTTTTAAGTTTTGAGGAAAATCAGCTGTTTTTGGAAATATAGACCAATAGCTTTTGCAAGCGACATCGTTTGCGTAGAAGTCGAAAATGGACCAATGAACCACGTTGTCCCATAAAAACTTTGCCCCCCTAATTTCTGCAAATCCCTTGTTATCGGATGCCTATGTCATACAAAGAACACACCCTCCAAGTTTCAGGTCTCTACGATCAGCGGTTTAGGCTGTGCGTTGATCCGTCAGTCAGTCAGGACAAAAAATTATATATGTAGGTATAGATTAATATTCAAAAGTAGTTGAAACTCAATTAACAAATAAAAACTGAAGAAGTTACGCGTGAAGTCCGAGAGGTGGGACTCGCCGATGTTAGGGAGGTGGATCCAGTTGCACGCCAGCGCTGTCCTTCCTATATTTAATATATATCTCTAATTAAATTTATAGGTATTTCATTTTTATGACTTTAACTTTTTGTAACATTTAATTTTAATTTTATTACTTCCATTTTTTTTTTTTTTTTTTTTTTATTTTTTTTTTATTTGACATTGATAATATTGACATTTTTCTTTTGACATTTTGATTTATTTTTTATTTTTTAAATTTAGCTGTGAGTTGTAATTTGTTTATTTTTAGTATTTTTGATTATTTATTTTTATTTTATTGTAATTTATGGATTGTATCTGAAATAAAAAAAAAATAGGTCAGAACTTAAAAATTATCGAAAAAAAGTTCGAATTTTATTAGCAAAAGTTTTAGAACAAAAACTGGCCTAGACGTCTAGAACTACCTTCCGTATTCAAAATCATTAGCCCAAATATATTGTGTATATCAGGACATTCAACACATCGCCATCTAGCCCCAAACTAAGTAACTAGACTTATGTAATGGGTGCTAGACAACGGATATACAACTTACATACTTTTCTTTTGTATATTATATAGTAGATATAAACAACCAGACCACAGACAAATATCTAAGCATAAATACTTGTCTGAAGCGGGAATCGAACCTGCAACCCTATGTGTGACAGTCCGGCATGGTGACCATTGTGCCAACTGGGTCGTCAAATATAAAAATATTTTACCATTTTACGTCAAAAACGTAAATTGATCAGAATGATCCCCTCTATTGGTTATTGATTCATTCCACAGACAAATCTCTTTCCTAGAAAACGTTAGGGTATAAGCTATTTCCCGTTAAAGCACTGGACACACTGAGTACTATACTAGCAGTACTGATAAAGTACTGGTAGCATTCTGAAGGCGGAAGTTTTTATAATGTTCGATTTTTTATGCACCATCTTGAGGGCGACTCGGTTCGAGTAATTACAAAAATGTTTATATGTTCCGATACCACGTCAGTACGCTCAGCTCTTACAAAAAAATCCACCTCTCGGAACGGTCCTGGTAATTACTGCCACAGTGTTCTCAGCGCTTACAAAAAACCCTACTCTTGGAACTCTCACCAAATTTTCCGCCCTCGGAACGCTTCTGGTACTGCCTCAGAATGCTCAGCACTTACAAAAATTACAGAACGCTCCAGGCACCGCCTCTGTATACTCAGCACTTTCAAAAATTACAGAACGCTATAGGCACAACGTCAGTGTGATAAGCACTTACAAAAGCTTTCACCCTCCGGATCATTTCTGGGACTGATTCAGTATGCTCAGCGCTTACAAAACTTTCAGAACGCTCCAGGTACCGCCTCAGTGAGCTCAGCACTTATAAAAAAAATCCAAAACGCTGCAGGCACCGCCTCAGTGTGCTCAGCACTTACAAAATTTCCGCCCCCTGGAACATTGCCGCCTCAGTGTGTTCTTCGCTTAAACGATCAAAGCGTAGCGGTAGTAATTATAATAGTTATTGCCTGTTATTACTGGTGCAGGTTGGACAAAGCGGGAGCGAGCTTCCATGTGCAGAGACATGTCATACTTTACGTGTGGTACAAGTTATAACATATTGACGTTGGCAACTTTATAATCACCGAATGAAAAAAAGTACTTCATCACTACATAGTATAAAACAAAGTCGCTTTTTCTGTCCCTATTTCCCTTTGACTGCTTAAATCTTTAAAACTACGCAACGGATTTTGATGGGTTTTTTTTTATAGATAGAGTGATTCAAGAGGAAGGTTTATATGTATAATACATGCATAATATAGCTGTGCGAAGCCGGTGCGGGTCGCTAGTAAATAAATAAAATACAGCAGGACTACAAAGCGCCACCTTACCTCGGCCAAGATATAGTGGACAGACCACGCAATGGAATCCTACTAGTATTATAAATATGAAAGTTTGTGTGTTAGTGTGTGTTTGTGTATATAATATGTTTGTTACTCCTTCACGCAAAAACTACTGGACCAATTGCAATGGAACTCGGTAGATTGTAGATAGCTAGAGACATGTATTTACATACAGGCTACGTTTTTCCCGATATTCTTACGGGATCGGGAGTTACGCGTGAAACCGCGTGGTACAGCTAGTCTTTATATAGTTTTCTTATGTAAATATCAAAGTGATATCTGACAAATGTTTGATTGTTGTTTTTGATTAGGATCGTGATAAAATATGCTATGTTCTTCTCCAAGGTCCCATCTTTCTCTGTACTAAAATCCATGAAACTCAGCGGTTTACGCATGAGAGCACAACAGACAGAGTTACTTTCGCATTTATAATAGTAGTAGGGATACAAAAACACCATACCACATCAAATATTCAGTCAGCAGTCAAATAGTCAGCCACAGTCTGGTGTATGTCAACCGCGCCACGTGAGAATCTTGTCAATGCATGTCCTATCACTAAAAATACAAACTATGGTTTTATCTCTATTATCTCTAAAAAAAACGAAATTGCGAATTTCGAAATTTATCTCTAGACTTGGACCAAACGTTAATTTGGTGCCGTCCACGATTGCGGAAATGGCCGCAATAGTCACGAATTGAATCGGAAAATTGGAATTTTAATGTGAAATATTATATTTTTTGACATTCTAACGATTTCCGATCTGTAATTAAGATGAACGATCTCAAAAATAAACGAAAATAAAAGTTATAAAGAAAAGTTTTTTCTTTTTTTATTATTTTTTCTTTTTTTATTATTATTATATCTTTTTCTTATTTTATTTATTTAAAAAGACGAATAAAAAATCTCGTAGACCGTCTACGAGAATGCTACGAAGTACACCCGTAGCCAGTCTACGAGGGTGCTACGATACGCTACGACATTAAACTACTACTTTTAAGCCCCTTAGGTCGTCTATGAAACCAAAGATTCGTAACTGGTTTCGATTGAGGAATTCTTCTTCCTTGTACGAAATTAGTTTCGATGAAGGAATTGTTCTACTTATTACGAAACGTTTACGTAACATGGTTACGTACAAAGAATTAATTGTTAAGGTTTCAATGAAGGAATTGTTTTACTTCTATTTTTGATATTGCACGGCTTTTAAATATGTCAGAAGAGTTCCTACTGTCCTCCAATGACTTCCTAGGCCCCCTGGTCTCATGTGCCCTGGTCTCCTGGCCTAGGAAGTCATCGGTAAAAAAACTTGAGAGGTGTCAAGGGACACCCGGATGGAACAAAGTTCCTTTCGATTAATTAGTAAAGGAATTATATATTTTTTTGTAAATAATCGTCTCGACACCACACTGTTCAATGCGAAATAGAAAGACGAAACGAAAATAACTGGCTTGCTTTCTATGCAAAAAGTATCGTAACAATGCAAAAAAGTGTCGTTACAACTTTTGGTCTTAATTTTTTCCGTCTAGCGTAATGCGAGATAAGGAACTTTCGTTCCAAAAAAAAAAAACAGATGTAAAATCATGAATGCGTTATAACTTTTAACGAATGTAAGTAAAAATGATTTATGTAACCGAAGAATTATGACCTGTTTCACGAAATCCACTGCAGCTGCGTCCCTGTCACAGCGTAACTAACTCTCTTCACATCGCTGCCTAAGCGAATCGCTTTGGAATCATAGTTAACATTTATTACAAACTAGCGACCCGCCCCGGCTTCGCACGGCTATATTATGCATGTATTATACATATAAACCTTCCTCTTGAATCACTCTATCTATTAAAAAAAAACGCATCAAAATCCGTTGCGTAGTTTTAAAGATTTAAGCGTACAAAGGGAAATAGGGACAGAGAAAGCTACTTTGTTTTATACTATGTAGTGATAGTGATGGTGATATCGGTGGTGACACACGGACAGACGGACATTGATGTTATAAGTGTTCCTTTTTTACCTTTCGAGGTACGGAACCCTAGAAATGACGTCACCATTAAGAACTAGATACTCACCTTAAACTTCAAAAATGATTAAAATGTAAATGAAATTAAAATGAAAAGTCAACCATGGAATTTGAAATTGTAATTTATTGCTTTCTTCCGATAAGGGAAACCGTAAAATATTGACTCCAAATCTACCAATAATTACTACATAGTATAAAACAAAGTCGCTTTCCGCTATCAGTCTGTATCTATATATTATGGTTAGATCTATTTAAAACTACGCAAACGATTTTGATGCTCCGAGCTAAGGAACTAGACTTGTGCTAGACAACGGCTATACTACTTATATTATTATACTTTATCTTTTGATTTGCTATACTATGTTTGTTTTCAGGAATGAATCTATATTTTAGCAACACTATCAATTAGTATAAAAATATAGGATGTTTTTTTGCAATATTATCAGGTTCGTTTTCTGGCTTGGCTTAATGACTTTTTTAAAAACAAAAAAAAAAACGAAATCAAAATCGGGTCATCCATTCGGGAGCTACGATACCACAGACAGACATACACACACACACAGTCACGTCAAACTTATAACACCCCGTCGATTTTGCGTCGGGGGTTAAAAATAAAATAATGCAGTTTTAATTTTTATGAAATTTTTAGCTATCTCTTATAGTTTAGGATTTAGGATATAGACCTAAAAAATCACCCTGTATACTTATAATACATAGAAACAACCAGATTACAGACAATTATCTATGCATAAATACTTGTCTGAGGCGGGAATCGAACCCGCAACCCAGTCTGGTGACCATTGTGCCAACTGAGTCGTCAATCCCTAAGGTATTTGCGATCGACCGACCGCCTTAACTGTAGGTGACAGTCGCCTTAAACGGGGATCCAATTAACTTATCTGTCAATCTTAATTACTTAATCCCTTTTTATTGGACGTCTTGGACACCGTCACGGTAAGGTTGCTTCCTTTTATTTTATATTGAACTTATTAATTGAAAACCAGTTTTGTTTTATTCGACACTAACAGCGCTCTGCTTTTTGCTGCTGCTGCTGCTGCTCGACACTAACAGCGCTCTGCATATTTGCACGGGATCGGGAGTTATGCGGGTGAAACACCCGCATAACTCCCGATCCCGTGCAAATATTGGGATAAAAAGTAGTCTATGTCAATGTCAATAAATCAATGTATCCTCATACCAAGTTTCATCAAAATCGGTTCAGTAGTTTTGGAGCCTATTATTTATTTTGTTATTTTTATTTTATTATCAAAATTTTATTTATTTTTATCTATAATATATCTTTTATAACTATCCTTATCCTAATCACTAAGATAGTATAAAACAAAGTCGCTTTCTCTGTCCCTATGTCCCTATATCCCTTTGTATGCTTAAATCTTTAAAACTACGCAACGGATTTTGATGCGGTTTTATTTAGTAGATAGAATGATTCAAGAGGAAGGTTTATATGTATAATACATGCATAATATAGCCGTGTGAAGCCGGGGCGGGTTGCTAGTTCATATTATAAATTCGAAAGTTTTTTTTTTGTTTATTCCTTCTTCACGGTCAAACGACTGGATCGATTTAGATGAAAATCCTCATAGTGGTAGTTTAGAAAATAAAGATGAAAATATAATACTTTTGATTCCGAAATTCCCATGGGATCGGGACTTATGCGGAGCACAAATTGTTTTCCAATAAACGCTTATCATTTACTAGCGACCCCCCCCGGCTTCGCACGGCTATATTATGCATGTATTATACATATAAACCTTTCTTTTGAATCACTCTATCTATTTAAAAAAACCGCATCAAAATCCGCTGCGTAGTTCTAAAGATCTAAGCACACAAATGGAAATAGGGACATAGGGACGGCGAAAAGTGACTTTATTTTATACTATGTAGTGATTTTTTTTCTGTTTCGTAGTGGTCCCTCTGATAGAATTACTTCACGGAACTCTAAAAACGAATAAAATTAGTTGTAAAAGTCATTAATCTAGGTGTCGGTTGTGTCGCCCTCAAAGCATTTAAGTCCAACGATACAAACGGTAAAGTTCTTAACTGGGAATTAGGCATGGCATAAATAGCATTGCACTCGATATTTCACATGGTGAAAAAGAAATCACAATTAGCACTTGCTAAAATAATCATAATTGACTCTTTAATATATTTAGACGCGATATTTCACAATGTGAAAAAGGAAACGCAATTGACACTTGCTAAAATAAATCATATTGACTATATAATATATTTAAACGCGATATTTCACAATGTGAAAAAGGAAAAGCAATTAGCACTTGCCAAAATAAATCATAGGTATTGATTCTATATTTACACGCGGTATTTTACATGGTGAAAAACAAATGTCTTGCAATGGCGCCTCCGCCGGGTCGTGGCAGACTAGGTAGATCCAAAAAGTGCTGGCTTGACGTCGTAAAGGGTGATATGCGTGCAAATGGTCTTAGAAACCAGGATGCCGAAGATCGTGCGAAGTGGAGGCATACAAGTAGGAAAGCGGACCCCGGGTTCCCGAGAAGGATGGAACCGGGAACATCGCTCGGATGATGATGATTTCACATGGTGAAAAAGAAATCGCAATTAGCACTTTTTAAAATAAATCATATACTTTGACTACTAATTCTAAGTAAGTAGAATAGTAAATAATTGCTAAAAATAATTGTAACTAAAAATTGAAAATTAGCAGTAGCAGTGACTTTAGACCGCTAAAATAACATTTGCAAGTTAAGCATTGATTTAAAAGTAGCAATAATTCCCATGCCTACTGGGAATCGGTTTAGGATTCCGTAAATGTTATTGTTTAATTTATTTAAATCCATTTGTGGAAAGTTTGCGTGAATTATTTTTGCCCGGACCGTGTCTGTGTCTTTCGAGTTTTGTTTGTTTGTAATTTAGATGTTTTTAGGGGAGAAATAGGTACGTTGAATAACTTCGGAGGTTGGAGAAAACGTAAGCTTTTTAACCTTGACCTTGCTTCTTTTAACCGACTGTAAAAAAGGAGAATGTTCTCAATTCGATTGTTTATATAGGTAGGTACATATTTTTGCCTCCCGATCAAAAAGTCTAAGTAGCAAAACGTCAAACATTTAGGGTAATTCCTGCATGTCTCCAAATGAGGAGAAACAGAACTCGAAATGCCTGCTTGTCCTTAAAATCATATTCCAGGACAGGTAAGAATATTTATTTCCTAACTGGCCCCGAATAAAACTTGATTGAAATAAATTTAAAAATTTAAAAAACCCCCGCCACAAAATAATCAAAGTAAAAAGCCTAAAACAAGTAAAAAAAAATATGAAAAAAAAGTCACAAATAGAACAAAAAAGGTATAAGTACGTGAAACCCTACAAAGAGAAAAAAAATAACCCCGAAATTATGACCCCTACGTGCCTAAGTACCTACATGTGAATTTTTTTGATTAAATATTATCGCGTCGGGGGACCGCTCATTTTTCGAGTCAATTATTTAATATAATGTAAGAAATCGTCGTTAAGTTTTTGTTTTTTAGTTTTTTAGTAATTTCACTTGTAATTCTTAATAGTTACTGTAACATTTTCGTTGACATTTTAATATCTTTATAATGAAGGTGTTTTTATAGGTAAAGAGCGGTCCCCCGACGTGACAATATTTAATCAAAAAAATTCACATGTAGGTACTTAGGTACGTAGGGGTCATAATTTCGGTGTTATTTTTTTTCTTTTTGTAGGGTTTCACGTACGTTTATACCTTTTTTGTTCTATTTGTGACTTTTTTTTTTTCATATTTTTTTTTACTTGTTTTAGGCTTTTACTTTGATTATTTTGTGTCGGGGGTTTTTTAAATTTTAAATTTAATTTTATATTTCATCCTTTTTGTAGGGAGGGACTTTTTAATATTCTTATTTTATTTCTTTTTTTTCTTGCGATTTATGATTTATGAGGTACTTAATTCGGTGTTAAAAAAACAATTATTAATTTACCAGTTAAATAATATTTTTGAACCCTTAACAGTTTTTTTTATTAAGTAAGTTAAGTACCTATATCATTTTCTAGTTCTTCCTTTAGTTATTCAACTTTTGTGCGAGTAGGTATTTCATAGCTATTAAATATCAGAAGTAAACGTATAAGAAGAATTCTAGATCTAGGGATCTATCTATACATTAATATAATCAATAATAATGGGACTAGGGATAAAAAATAAAAAAGATCCAAACCAAGCCAAAAGACGCAAATTAACTTGATACCCCACTCGGGCATAGGTATCTGCTTACATTCGGTTGTTAATCTTGACTTTTATCCCCCATAACTTTCAGATGGCTTAACCGATTTCAATCATACTTAGCAATTTGTAATGTACGAATCGTGCCCTTTCATTTGATACCCCACTCGAGCATATCTACTTACATTCGGTTTTTGATCCTGACTTTTATCCCCCATAACTTTCAGACGGCTGAACCGATTTCGATCAAACATAGCTAAGAACACTCCCGACTAATTCACTTTTCAAACAAAAAAACTAAATCAAAATCGGTTCATCCGTTCGGGAGCTACGATGCCACAGACAGACACACACACAGATACACACACAGATACACACACAGACACGTCAAACTTATAACACCCCGTCGTTTTTGCGTCGGGGGTTAAAAAAAACGATCGAAATGAAAATAAAAGACGATTGTTTTTGACTGTTCGTTTTTTATGAACCGATTTAGAAAGGAAGAAAGAAAAAAAACATTTATTTGGACAAGCACACGACATAAGACAATCAGAAAAGTAGTAACAAACATAAAAACACTAAAACGAAAGTTTAAAAAAAATAAAAAAAAAGCTGATTTAGATGTTTTTATTTACTTAGATATGTAGGTATTATACAGTAGGTTAACGGAATAGCGGCAACAACTAGAGAATATTAGCGTAAAAGTCAGGAAAAACAATAAAGAATATCTATTTTATGACTTTGGTGTTGTTTTCAGTCATATTCCTGGAATCGAATCTGCAACCCTTTGCGTCACAGTCACTAAGGTCTATAAACTATGTTTATAGGTATACAAGCAAACCTAAAATCAGGCCGACAATTTCATGCGTGTTAAAAGCAATTTCTCAAAACCCTGATATAACGCGACAGCACGATTTTAACCCAAAAAGGTGACCCCATAAAGAGACACTAAATTGACTGAAACAAGAATTTATTTATATACCTTCAGTGATACAATTTTATTTCACAACACTTCATCAATATGCCATTGTCGACCTTATTGTTTGTAAAATAGAGTATATTTTAAAACTTTTTATTGAAGCAGGTGTTTGAGAAAACTGGTAGGGGGTTGGACTTTTGTTTCTATAATCTCTAACCGATAAAATTGAGGGTTTATAATAAAGGAAGAGAGGACAAAAAGTCTGTACTTACATAGAAGAATACTTATAATAAAATAGCATTGAAAAAATAATATGTAATACACGAATTTATCACGCCGCTACTTGTTATTCTGGAAAATATTTTTTTAGATTAGAAAATTTATACGTTAGAAAAGAAAATTTACTGTTAGAAATTTTCCAAAATTTCAGTATTACTGTTCTTAATTCTGTTATTAATTTGTATCTATCAATATTATATGGCTTTTATTTGAGTCCCATTCAAGGAATGATCGGAGCACAAGAACTTTTCAATACTTCTGCAGCCAACTAAGCCGCGGGTTTCATCACGATGTTCAATTAGCGCACATACATTTCTTGTAAAAATAACCAGCTAGTTACGTGGGGAACAAATGTCTTGCCATGGCGCCTCCGCCGGGCCGTGGCAGACTGGGTAGACCCAAGAAGTGCTGGCTTGACGTCGTAAAGGGTGATATGCGTGCAAATGGCCTTACTAACCAGGATGCCGAAGATCGTGCGAAGTGGAGGCGTAAAAGTAGGAAAGCGGACCCCTCTCGGGAGCCCTCCCGAGAGGGATGCAACCGGGAACATCGCTCGGATAATGATGATGACATTTCTTGTAAAAATAATCCATTGGTGTGCGTTATTCCTCGACTAACAATTAGACCAATTTTGATAAAACTTGGCATGAGGATACTTTGATTCACTGGGAGTAACATAAGCTACTTTTTAATTCGATATTCCTACGGGATCGTGAGTTACGCGGGTGTAACCACAAGGTGATGCTAGTCAAATATCATGCCATCAAAGGTCATGTGTATATAATATTATTTAGGTATGTATGTATGTATAGTTTGGGATCGGGTCAGCATTTACATGAAGATAAACAGCAGTTAATCCAGGTTTACATAGGACGGGTGTAGGAAAGTGAAGATTCCTCTAAAGTAGTGATAAGATAATCTTATTATTATGGAAATTCAGGTTATCGTTATTCTCAAATCTATTTATAACAAAGCTTTTTCACCTTTTTAAGCTTTTCACTTTGATACTCCAGACCAAAAACTTTTAATATTATGACCGGACTACAGAAATTATTTTCTAAGAAATGTTGTAACTACTAGCAATAGTACAAAATCCTTCTGTCAATGAGGTTAGTGTTCCGAGTGTGAGTGTCCTTGAGTAAAGTTTTGAAAATTGCAACTGAGACGAGACTCGAACTCGCATCCCTTGAATACCGTTCAAGTGCGCTTACCAATAACGCCACTCAGTCAAGTACCGTCATATTTGAATTAAAGAATCGCATTACCCTTTTGGATTAAGTTTTGTTAGCGACATCATCATCCCAGTACAGGCCATGCACTATAAAAAAACACAGAGAACGGCATGCCTGGACAATATGATATGCGAAGAGTCTCTTGGCAACATGACTTAATCCAGAGGGTGGTGTTAGAAGCCGCTGACCAAGGCCTACCATCGTTTAATTGTCTGCTCCTTTACCGTCACCCAGGGGTGATGTGTAGGACACCAAGGGATAAATCCTATATATAGTATACGATATAGCCTACGGACGCGAGCAAATCTAAACCCCCAAAACCCCAATGTTTGAAAGTTTTTTTTTCGATTCGATTTACGATGAACGGGAATACACTTCAAAAATATTGACACAAAAGTTTTCAACCCTGTTTGGCTGCATTGATTTAAATTTTAGTTTATATTTCCAAACGATGCGTCAACAAAACTTTGATTTATTCCGTTTGAAATTTATTATTTGTCACGTTTTTTGGATGAAAAATATTTTTGTACTTTATGTAGTTACAAAAAATGTTTTAACTACCTTTAGAATTTTTTTTTATGTCTCAACTTTCTTATTTATACCGAAATACCGAAATACGTTCCAGGACCCAGGTAGCCGACGTCACCGAAAAAGCAGCCACATTAAAGTGGAACTGGGCCGGCCATGTCAGTCGCATGCCGAATGAATTTTGGGCTAAAATAACAACCCTTTGGACCCCAACTAACGGAAAACGACAACCCGGCAGACCAC
The DNA here is from genome assembly GCA_907269075.1 of Idaea aversata. NCBI lineage: Eukaryota > Metazoa > Arthropoda > Insecta > Lepidoptera > Geometridae > Idaea > Idaea aversata. The sequence goes on along the minus strand of OU026099.1, from coordinate 13,496,407 downwards.
GCCGAAGGTGGCGCGACGACTTGGACAAATTTCTGGCAGATTGGCAATCTGTCGCACAAGATCGCGATCAGTGGAAGGGGAGTAGAGAGGCCTTTGCCCTGTAGTGGGACACTACAGGCTCATAATAATAAATAATAAAACTTTCTTATTTATTATTAAAAAATTTAATTTAGAAACTACTAGAGATTTAGCATACACTGCAAATTAGTTCGGAAAGGATTCAATACGGCTACCTTCACATCAGGAAGATAGTTTCGCGCTGGGTGCCGCACAGTCTTACCGACGTTGGAGAGGGCCTTATAAGAAGGTGTCTAAGTCCTACAAAAGTTGTTTCAGACGCATGAAATTTTGTTTAGATGCTGATGAAGAGTTCTTTGGAAAGATTGAGTAAAAATATTTTATCAATGTATGTTAGTTATTAAGGTTTCGTACTCAAAGTGTAAAAACGAGACCCTATTACTAAGACTTCACTATCTGCCTATCATCAGGTTGTATCTCATGGACTGTTGAAATTTTGGGTCATTGGGTGATTCGCACCGCGAGCGGTGCGGACCGCGGTATAAATCGCCCAAGAGCTCGTTTTGAATGGGTTCATTCGAACCGCATGCTTGAAGCGGTGCGAATGGCCTACGGTATCATTCACAGAATTTGTACCTATTTGCTGCTATAACAACAAATACTAAAACAAAAAAATAAATATTTAAGTGGGGCTGACATATATCATGGAACGGAAAACTTCGTACGCGAGTCCAACTCGCAATTAGCCGGTTTTTTTTTGCCTTCAAATGTACTATGTATGTAATACAAAGGTATAAGCCCACTGTAATATTTTTATTAGAAACAGTACAGAAGGCTTCCACCGTAAACAACAGGGCGTGTTCAGATGACACGCGTCGACCACGCGCGCGCCACCCGCATCACACGCGCATCACACGCGTTGAACACGCGTTGAACACGCTTTGAAATTTGTTCCATATATAATTTGAGTCTTATGACACATCAATAGATCTTAAATTTGTACGCGAGTCCAACTCGCAATTAGCCGGTTTTTTTAGTCTTCAAATATGTAATACAAAGGTATAAGCCCACTGTAATATTTTTATTAGAAACAGTACAGAAGGCTTCCACCGTAATTCAACACACGTAAACCAGTAAAGTACGAATCATGAATGATATACCAAATAACATTGCTATCTTGTATGTCAAACACACAAGGATAACACCATCAAAGTAAGTATGTATAACTAAATAAATATCTATCTCAAACACAATTGTTTCAGCAAATAGAGGACCTGTTCCATATATTCTACCAACTCTACGAAGTAACTAAGTTTCATTTGATATCATAAACAAAAACTAAATTGTAATTTAACGTATCAAAATCCTACCAGGAAAACAACTCGTGGTTATTAATTCAATTCATTTATTTCAAATATTATAATCCATAATTATAAATAAATTAAAATAATAAAAATTGAATAGGTAGGTACTAAAAGTAAAATGCTAAAAATAAATCAATAGGTAATTACAATTAAACTACTTTTTATTACATCAATTGATATTATTGCTATAAATTCACCTAATCTCTACAAATACTTACCTAATTTGTATATTATCACTAATATTTATTTTATTAAAATAAAAAATGAAAAAAGTAAATTAAAAGTTCCAATTAAACTAAGGCATCTTATTTTTGCTAATCGTGATTTATCAATGTAAATTGATGAAAGAAAACTGTATAATTTAGCGTTAAAGTAAATAAAAAAACCTTTCTATTACTGCAACGGACACTTTAAGCATTTTTAAATCTAGACATTTCACCGTAAGCCAATTTTGAATATTTCCCCCTTAGTCCAAAACGAGGTTTAAGGATACTCCGAGATGCAGATTTAAACCTTAGATTAAGACACAGATTTACTCGTGAACTATAGTCTATACAATATCCCTATGGATTATATAGGGAACTATAGTCTAAACACTATCCCTAAAGATTATGTAAAGATAGTGTTTAGACTATTAGTTCACGAGTAAATCTGTATTTAAATCTAAGGTTTATTAAATCCACATCTCGGACTATCCTTAAACCTCGTTTTGGAATAAGGAGGAGAGGGATCAGCGTAGCTCAGTTGGGCAAGACTCACAGTGAAGTGGGAGAACCTAAATTAAAATCCCACTGGGGCAGCAGATATCATTTAAATTTTAATATTATGTAAGCATTCATTTGAAAAAGGTCCCAAAGAACATTCTATAAATAACAATCACAAAGATTTCTAAAATTGATAGGTACAATGAGGAACGGTCTCAAACGTAAAAGATTAACTAAACAAATAGAAACTCCACAAATTCAAACAGGTACTTATAACATTAAAATAGGTATTTCCAAGTATATTGTTACGTCGAACAAATGCTTACCTTTTTGATTATAAACTCTTTGATGGTATTGAAAATGAAACCGAAATACGGAATACTCTTGAGGTTTGAAAATGTTGGGGAATATAGAATGGTTCAGAAACACACAATGAAAAGGAAAATTACAACTGATACTTGCACAATAAAAAATAAACTGATTTATGACCTTAGTTTGATTTGCACAACAAAATATAAATTTATTTTAAGACCTTTGTTTGACTTGTACAGTAAAAAATAAATTAATTTATGACCTTAGTTTGACTTGCACAACAATGATAATTAGCATACTTACTTACATACATTTTTTGTACGAAAAATGTGTTATTCCCGAGTGGGATTCGAACTCACGACCTTCAGAATGAAAGTCTCCAACCTATCATACCATACCTATAACCTATTTTTAAGTCAGAGCAAAGAGTAAATACTAATACAGAAGAACCACTCCACAGAAACAATCTTCACAAATCACAAATGGAGTTATATTTTATGGAACTAGCTGCGCCCAGCGGTTTTATTCGCGTCAGGCAGAATTAATAGTTTAATAGTTACAATAATCTTAAAACCATAACAGCCTTTTTTTACCCCTTTAGAGGTCAAGATTTCCAAAACATATTTCTTAGTTTTTCAGTTAAGTTTCAGTCTTGTAACTCTTGTAGTTTCAGAGATTTTGTCTTCAGATGCTGCTTAAATGTGGCTAGTTCATGGTCTGAGATAATTTAGATTAGGAGAAAAAAAGGCCATTGATACTTTAAGGGCGTGTTCAGATGACACGCGTCGACCACGCGCGCGCCACCCGCATCACACGCGCATCACACGCGTTGAACGCCCTAAGAGATTTCTTAATTAATGTTTTTCTCTTTTATATTTATACTAGCTTTCGCCCGCGACTTCGTTCGGGATTGAAATTTTCAAAATCGTGTCTTATCGGACCCCTACGTCATACAAATAACACATCCTTTAAGTTTCAGGGTTCTACAATTAGCCGTTTAGGCTGTGCATTGATCCGTCAATCAGTCAGTCAGGACAAAGCATTTTATTATGTATAGATAGAGAACTTACCTACGTGGTCAGCTCGTCAAGAACTCGTCAATGTACTCGCAAAATCGTACCTAAAGTATGAACTACGTCAGACCTGCCTGGAATTACAACTTTTACAAAAAACACTTCTTTTTAACTTTATATCTCTGAACTTAACAATGGGGAGTCTTAATTCAACTTAAGGGCCTTAACTTTTGTTTAATTAATTTGGGCGATGGTTAATTGGCTGTACACTTTACTCCCGCAGCTCGGCCAAGTGTGAGGGATGGGCTACAAAATAAAATATGAAATTTACAAACTTCTGGTTCTAAATACATACAATCTTGGTACGGTTGGCTGCATAATTGCAGACCCACCGTAGAGCTCCAAAACGGCTGTTATAAGAATGTTTTTAACACAAGCAAGATTCCAGACACTTGCTTTAGTTGAAGTTTTAAGTCTCCTAACTCATGAATTTATCAGACAAAAAATATAAGATTGAAAACATTCCAATAATAGAACTTTAGCAATTATGCAGCCGACTGTACATACAAGAAGCATTGGGGGCGATCAAATGTTTCACTAAACAATTTCTTACGTTTTTTTTAGAAAAAAATCGGTGGTGACACGCGGACAGACAGACGGACAAGAAAGTGATCTTTTAAGGGTTCTTTTTTTACCTTTTAAGGTATGGAACCCTAAAAAGGATGATGTCACGCCATATTTAGTCATGTTCGACGTTGGATGGTCAAAATAGCTGGAGATCGGAACACATATAGGGAAATAGGGGAAGATTTTGCCCAGCAGTGAAAAACAACACACTACCAAAAACAAAATAAATCATTAGTAAAACATGGGCTCCTTAGTAAAATTCTTCCATTTCATTGTCTCTGACCTGCCTTCTCCAATATTGTGGTTTCTTATCGAATCTCTTTAGATCTTCCCCTGCTTCATACTTGGTCTTTTTCATGGTATTTTCTGCTGCGGGGTCCATTTCGAGTTGATTTTCACATATCTGGTGCTATCCATTCATTCCATGTGGCCTGCCTGTCTGAATCTGCATGATGAGCGTCTATTATACTATTAAGACTAAAATATATACAGGGTTATGGGTAATCGTATATTAGGGTTATGGGTAATCGTATAGAGTTTATCCTAAACAACCAACTTTTCAAACAAACAAACAATCTCGTTTGTTCTCTCATAACTCTTTATTTTTGTGTATATATATATATGTATATATGTATTTTACCTAACAAAAACTATGGCGAATATCAAGTAACCCCGACACCAAACTGACATGCCCCCTCACCGCTTCACTCACGCATCTCTCGCCACGTCTTTATTCCACCCCTAAAGCATAAATCAGACGAAGTTTCACAAAGAACAGGTGTTAAAAAAGTAAATTCACCCTAATATTACGGTTTTGATAGTAAATTCCTTGATTTTGGAGTTTGTTTTGCTTTAATTTCAAGCCCTTTTGTAAGGGTTTATTTGTCTGTTTGAACTTTTATTGTAAATTTCAAAGAATTGCGTCGAATATTAAAAAAGAGGACGCAGACTGTAGACTGGATAAAAAAATAAAAAATAAATAATCATTTACATAGCTTTTTACACTTAAATTAATTTATCTCATATCACGACGCTATGGCGGCCCGGAGCTTTTGAAGGCTTGCGTTGAGCCAAAGCCAACACGTAGAGGCCCTTAACAATAACAAGTTTAATAGCAAAGTATGATGTGATCACCAAACCGGCGATTATCCCTGTCTGCACTATAAAATGCAACCGAAGGACAGCCTACGGACAGAGATTATTTAATTATTTTTTTTATATCTTTACTTTTTCAAATGACAGAGAAATTGAAATTTAGTAACTGGTCTCCATATTTTTACCCGACTACGGCGAAGCCAAAAGGGAGGGTTATGTGTTTAACCTGTTTGTATGTATGTATGTTCATCTGTTCCCAACAAACTTCAAAACTACTTATCTAATATATATAAACTAGCGACCCGCCCCGGTTTCGCACGGCTGTATTATCAATGTATTATATCTAAAAACCTTCCTCTTTATACACTCTATCCATTAAAAAAAATTGCATCAAAATCCGTTGCGTAGTTTTAAAGATCTAAGCATACAAAGGGACATAGGGACGGCGAAAAGTTACTTTATTTTATACTATGTAGTGATTACTTGTCACGTTGGTTGTGCGCGATGGACTCCTAAACTACTTAACCGATTTTAATCAAATTTGCACACCGTGTGCATTTTGACCCAACTTGAAAGATAGGATAGCTTACATGTTAATTTATCCCGATATTCCCACGGGATCGGTAGTTACGCGGGTGAAATCGCGAGCGCAGCTAGTATAATATAACGAACAAAAACGTAGTAAAGAGCTATTGAAACAGTATCATTTCAAGTGAAATCATTCAGAGTAAATACACGTAAACAATTAACGAAGAAATGTCTTGTCTATAATGTCTTTGTAGCGCTCTGTATTCTTTCTATTCAAGTCCAATGTCTATTGTCTATGGACGGACACACTGGTACTAAATATTGAAAAAAAAAACATTGAAAATTTTAGTATATAACAACTTACAAAGTAAGTATCTATAAATAATATCTTTTACATTTCAATACTCTTTTTCAAAAATATTTAATAAGTATTCGTATTTCATATTAAATAACAATTCTTCTAAGTTATATAAAAACACCAAGAGAAACACACACTAGAAAATAACAAAAAAAAAAATTCAATACAATTGCAAATAAAAAATCTCTTCGCTAGTCCTCATCCCAAAAGGCTGGCAACATTTCCCCTCTGAATAGTCGTCTGAGCGATAAAGCCCGATCACCAGACGCCAGACGACTTGGTCCCTAAACAACTAAAAGGTTCCGTTTCGGGACCTCCAGATCCCAAAGTCTTCACTTATATCTGGACTTTGACCGATGACAGGTGTGCGAAAGTGACAAAACACATTTGAAATAAAGAAGGCTTATTAAACGTTTATGAATAAGGGTATTCGGCTGCTTGTCCATCGAAGCAGAACGAGGTAGCGGAGTGGCATTTCCACCAATAGAGTTCCGAAAACTCCCCGGGCGGAGTTTTTATGCAATTATATTGGTGGAAACCGCTCCACTCCTGTTGGCATGTAGACTTAAGCGTGTTTTGGAACGGTTAAGTGAGCCTTCAAAGTTAAATAAAAATTGTTTTTGTGTTACAAAACAAATTGTTTATTCAATCAATTAAAATACATTTTCAAATGTAAAAATAAATTAAATAAAAATGAATTCCATTCAGTCTGTATGTATCTCAGTAATAAGATAGGTTGCAATTCATCGTTTCCACTCCGTATCTTATTTGTGACGACAATTAAATGTCTCTAGATGGTTAGGTTGTACGACAAATGTACTATATTGTTGCCACTGCCATTATCGCAACGTTGTCGTAGCGATAAGCGAACGCAGATCACTAACATTTCTATCTGCCGATCATTTGATAACAACTAAAGCTATTTATAAAGATAAATCCGTGTCATAAGCAAACTAAATTATCCGGAACACTTTAATGTAAGTAGCCAGTTATCAAGGACTTAAATTAGGTGTCAATACATTATAGGTATTAATATTTATTGGTGATTTTAAATGGTGTGACGGTTAAGAAAACAATAGAAAAATTGCAAGGAAATATTAACTGTCACACTAGTGTGACAGTTAAGAAATAGAATTCCTAACCACCACACTAGTGTGACAGGGTGGTGTGATGATCAGTCTGGCCCCATTTTGAGTATCATATTTTTTGTTTTTTATTTTGTGAAGTTCGATTTTATGACACGGTTGCAAGTTTACCTAATAACCAGAAGAACAAAAAATCATTATTTTTATACCTTACGTAATTCTCCTTCAACTTGACCCTAAATTGTGTTTGTTTAAATAAACCATAACAATATGAGTGACCCATTCCTCTTATAACACAAGAGTAATTAGACAAAAAGAAAGGCGTCAGCTTTATTGGAAGGACACCGGAAGTAAAAAAACAAAAAAGGATCAAAGTGGAAACATAATGGGAAACATAACAGAGTGAAAACTAAAGAGGAATCATAAAGGATATAGCTAATTTAAAGTTTTTGGGTTATTAATTTTGTTGCATTAATATTAGAAATCTTTGGTTTAAACAAGACGCTTTCACGTCTCGTCCAATTGCGGCTGAGTCCCTGATATAAGTTAACTGATTTTATATTAGTGTGTTTAGTGATCTATCGGCCGATCGCGAACTAAAAGTCCGCGGACCGAGTTCGCCAATCAAATTAACATTCACACGTTTTACTTATTTTGTAATTAGAATTTTATTAGATAGAATAACGTTTTATTTCTTTAGGTATGCTTTTGATAATTTACTGTTTTATTATCCACTAATGATACAAAAGTGTTGTAAGTAATTTCTTCTTGACTATTTTCCAGTAATTTAAAAATAACATTAAACGTAAATCTTACTATAAACATCTTCTTATTTACGAGGAGTACAGTCGGAATACCAATAAGCTGAATCCCCGTGACCCAAAACTCACTTGCACATCTGTAAAAAGTAGACATTTTTTTATATTGTACTGTATGGTATATTGTTTAAAAAAAAACAGAATCAGATAACATTACTTTACAACCTTACAGAATATGTGCGCTCTAGGCCACGTGGGGTTCCGCTAATTGGTATTCCGACTGTACTAAATGCCATTATGTCAGAATGTGTAAGGAGTCAGATTATCTACTTATCACTACATAGTATAAAACAAAGTCGCTTTCTCTGTCCCTATGTCTCTATATCCCTATGTATGCTTAAATCTTTAAAACTACGCAACGGATTTTAATGCGGTTTTTTTAAATAGATAGAGTGATTCAAGAGGAAGGTTTATATGACACATACATGCATAATATAGCCGTGCGTTGAAAAATTAAACCGAAGACGAAGTTACGGATTCGCAGTGAAAATAATAAGATATTATTTGGAAAAAATGCTTGTCCCAATTTTTTCAAGTTTGTATTTCCATGGAAATAGTGGAATACACCCATCTGAAGCCAACTAACCTGCGGGTTTTATAACGATATTTTCCTTCACCGTAAGAACAACGCACATCATTTTTTTGATAACGTCTAAATTGGTGAGTGCACTTCACAAAAAAGTGTGACGTCATGCGTAACAAGTAACCATAGCAACGTATTATTGAAGTATGCGAAATGGTAATGTCAACGATACAAAAGAGTTCCTATGACGTTACCACGTAAAATTATCGTCTGAAAACCGACTTTACAGACAACCATTTTATTTATGGGCATAGCTTTTATCGCGGGCGTTGAGCGCGGCGACCGAATCAAGAAATTCCTTAACGAAAATAAATAAAAATAAATAAATAAATAAATAAATATTGCAGGACAATCCACACGTCGCCATCTAGCCCCAAGCTAAGTAACTAGACTTGTGTTATGGGGTGCTAGACAACGGATATACTACTTATATACTTTTCTTTTGTAAATATATACTTAATATACATAGAAACAACCAGACCACAGACAAATATCTAAGCATAAATACATGTCTGAGGCGGGAATCGAACCCGCGACCCTGTGTTTGGCAGTCCGGCATGGTGACCATTGTGCCAACTGGGTCGTCAAAGTCGGTCGGGTCGGGTCGTCAATAAAACCTAACACCCTCACTCCGCCTACCATGTAGCTCGGCCGAGCTTTCGTTATGCAATAGCTTTACCGCGGCAGTCCCCGAGTGCCACACGATTTTTTATTTTCGTAAGAAGAACCCATTGAAACACCGCCTTCCGGGATTCAAAATTGTCTCTACATCCTAAAATCTATGTAAGAATGATAACAGAGACTAATGTCAGACACACACTTTTCCCTCGCCTCGTCATTTCACGGTGTAAACGAACCCTTAGAACCAGCAGAAACTTAAGTAGTCAAATTAAAATATATCACGATCGAATTCATTGTGATTCTCATTTTAGTTACAAACTGATGTTATATCGATACTAGGTACTACCTAAATCTTTATTTTTTAATAAATAAATAAATATCGTAGGATATTTTACACAGCGCCATCTAGCCTAAAGCTTAGTGACTAGGAAGTGTCTAGACAACGAATATTATGCCTACATTATATAAAATTCTCGTGGCGCGGTGTTAGTTAGGTACCTATGTCCACCTAAACGGCTGAACCGATTTGTATGTTTTTTTTGTGTAAGTATATTGGTTAGATCTGAGAATCAAATAAAATATCAACGTTCGCGGGGATAGCTTACATATTATATTAAAAAAAAATTTGTAAAAAAAAAAACTTTATACGAGAAACAAATATCTGTATAAAAATATTTATTTGAGGCGGGAATCGAATCCACAACCTTCTGCGTCGCAAACGATATCGTCTATGATACAGTTGCAATGTATATAAAATCAGTTGCCTGAGTCTGTCTTTCCATACTTGTACAATTTGGAAGTCTTTATAGGTACTTATCTTCGAAACGTCTGTGCTACATCTTTACAATTGGCTCCATCATCGCGTCAAACGTTGACTCATGAATCATTAAAAAAAAAAAGCTTAAAAGCTACCCTTAAAAGTATTTAATTGAATTTATTTAGCCAAATCTGCCTAATCACTTGGGCAGATTTGGCTAAACTGAACTGACATTTTACAATTTGATCTCCATAATTGATTATTTTTTTGCAAAAAATCTAGCTTCAATTACGTTAGTTTTAAAGATTTTTCTAAGACAATAGTCACTTAAAATGAGATACAAACATAAAAGTAAATAGGTTAATTTGTTAAACTTACATAAAAAAAATCACAAACTATTATCTAAAAGTTTATCTATTAGGTTGTGCTTTTCAAGGTCACAAATTCAACCTTCACCAGGTTAATATCGTTACCCAATAGTCCCGCCCACTATCAATTCACTAATCTATATCATGTCTAGGTCTCTAAAGACATTACCAAACATAATTACCTACAGCGAAAAAAAAATCTCACCCATCTAAAAAGACTGAAGAATGAAATACAGTTTTGCGCGCGCCTCTGTACCTCCCCCTATATTTCGCCAGTTTAATTCCGACCACCGTAACGAACGCACGTCCCACCGTTCCCGAAATGATATACGATTCAAATTGAAATTTTAAATTTGGAACTTTCTTAGTGGCCAGTGTTGTGATAAACGTAATGTGCTTCAATTTGACAGAGGTGGGTTAGCGACTGTCAAAATAAAATGTTCAGTTTCCGATGATAGAATGATTGGTGAAGAGAAGAGACGGTCCTGAACGAGCAACTGCCAGGTATTTATTTATTATTCATGTATTAATTTTCCAAGTAAATACAGCTTGAATGTGTAAACAATATGAGATATTCCCTGAGTACGATACATTAAATAAATACTTGGCTATTTATCTTTAAGAATATTAAGTTGACTGTGGTAGGTAGTTAAAAATGTATTTTAAGGATTTTATTTAAAACTACCAGCGGCTTGCGGTTTCATGCATACATTCCTAACTCAGGGAATTTAGAAATAAAAAGTAACTTATATTACTCCCAGTGAATCAATGCATCTCCGTAACAAGTTTCATCAAAAACGCATTAGTAGTTTCGAAGGATATTTGTTACAAACAAACAAAAAAATAATTTTTCTTTATAATATTAGTGTAGATTTAAATCTGGGATTTCAGAGGTAGGTATTCAGTACTTACCTACCTCTGAAATCCAACAAGCCATTAAAATTACTTCGCCAGGACTCGAAACTGTGTCCTTGTCACATTACTCTAGCAGCATACTAATAATCCCGTGAAATACTAACCCAAAGCAACTAGTTAGAAATATGCCGAAGTGATTTTTATTAATGTTTCAAGTTTATATTTTTATATCAAACTAGCTGTGCCCGTGGTCTTGGCTAGCTTATGCGTTATTCCTGGACTCGAACTATTTCATACCAAGTTTTATAACAATCGGTTCAGTACTAGGATTCCTTAATTACTTTTTGATGATAAAAACAAAAGACAATCTAAATAATAATGACAAAACTTCGAACAAAAATTACTAGTTCCTTTAAGTGTAATGGCGTCAGATGCTGATAACGAAAATAATTTCTTTTTTCCACGTCTAATTCACGAAATATTATTGATTTCTAAAAAAACGGAGAATTTTATCATATTTTTTTCTACATAATTAGTTGTGTATTATGTTCAAGTTTTGCCATGCCTTCATTTTTTGACAGCTGTCAAATGTATCTCATGGCCGCTCCACACTTACCCCGCGATTCGCGCGAGAAGGCGCGAAAGGTGCGAGAACACGTAGTGTGGAGCCGAGTCGCATCTTTTTCGCGGCTTCGCGCCTTGTTCTCCGATTTTTGTCGGTTTTTTATACCCGCGACAAAGGGCCAGCGCACGTGACTGTGAAAACTATGCGAATATTGCAAATGTGGAGCCTTGTCCATGTCGCGCTGTGTTCGCGCTTCTTTCTCGCCGCGCGATTCGCGGGATAAGTGTGGAGCGGCCATCAGGTTTTTAGGTAGTTTATTTAGGCACCGATCAATCTTCTTGTCATCATCATCTTCCTGCCCTTATCCCAATTTATTTGGGGTCGGCGCAGTATGTCTTTTTCTTCCATTCACTCCTATTAGTCGTCATCTCATCGTTCACATTCATCTCTCTCATGTCTTGTCTCACGCAGTCCATCCATCTTTTCTTCGGTCGTCCTCTTCCTCTCCATCCCTCTACATTCATATTCATCACTCTTCTTGTCACATGCGTCTCCTCTCTTCTCATCACATGTCCATACCAACTTAAACGGTTCCCTTTTACTGATCAATCTTCTTGTCTACTTCATTAATTTCTTTATTCACTGGAAATTGACGGAATTGCAACGCAATACAGGAAGATTTTCAGTGTCTAGTAAAAGGGTCCCATTTTTAGCCTTTGGATACGAAACCTTGAAAAATAGGTTACAAAAAATACAGACAAACATTCACATTAACGGTTTTAGTAGGATAATATAATGTGAAATGACACCAGTGTATTTTGTACTGTAAAAAATATTCAGCTTTTCTATGTTGCGTACCTACCTGTAAATTATGCACGGCATCATAAATCTGAATAAAAACGTGATTACTATTTATTCAGATGTTTCTTTTAAAAGCTGCGTCATGCGTTTTTACCAACAATATAATGGAATAAAATTACTTTTATTCGTTTCACCCGAGTCATAATAAAATATTGGGATAATTAGTCTATGTTTTAAAAAAAGTCAAATGTCATGTAAAGCGTCTTCTTTTTCTTCTCGTAGTGGTGTGACTCACCTATTGTTAGAGTTTCCAAACTTGACCTAAAGACTGCTACTAGAGTTAGCAACCGGGACTAACGGCTTAACGTGCCTTCCGAAGCACGCAGGGGCTCACGAAAACACATTTTTGCCACTACTAATTGGCCACCCATCGAAGTAATGACCGCGCCAGGCGTCGCTTAACCCGCACGACCGTAAACGATCAGCGAGCGTCGCTTAGCTGTGAGCCTCCTCAAAGTAAAGCTTAATCAGTTCTTTTCTATCCAAAGTTTGCCTAGAAGAAATCGCTTTGAGCTATAAGGCCGCCGATTTGTGCTACTTATATCTACTTTCTAGCTATTACTTTATCACTACATAGTATAAACAAAGTCGCTTTCTCTGTCCCTATATCCTTATGTTAAGCATAAGGATATAGGGACAGAGAAAACGATTCATTATGAGTAAAATATATAGATAGTTATCTTTATTTGTACAACACAGGAAGAAACAGAACACGATATACACAATACTAGCGACCCGTTCCGGCTTCGCACGGCTATATTATGCATGTATTATACATATAAACCATCCTCTTGAATCACTCTATCTATTAAAAAAACCGCATCAAAATCCGTTGCGTAGTTTTAAAGATTTAAGCATACATAGGGATATAGGGACAGAGAAAGCGACTTTGTTTTATACTATGTAGTATTATTGTAGATATAGATAAGCAGTAGCGAGGGGTTCATACAACCCGCCGATTCCTCACACACTACAAATTATTTTAGGGCTATTTGGTGTTTTGTCAGCTTACCTATAAATGACGACGACTGGGTTTGACGACCCAGTTGGCACAATGGTCACCATGGCGGACTGCCAAACATAGGGTTGCGGGTTCGATTCCCGCCTCAGACATGTATTTATGCTTAGATTAGTCTGTGGTCTGGTTGTTTCTATGTATTATAAGTATATATTTACAAAAGAAATGTATAAGTAGTGTATCTGTTGTCTAGCACCTATAACACAAGTCTAGTTACTTACCTTGGGGCTAAATGGTGATGTGTCGAATGTCCTGAAAATTATTTAAAAAAAAAACGTGTGGCACTCGGGGACTGCCGCGGTAAAGCTATTGCATAAAAAGGTTTCTTGAAGCAAGAAGTAATCCCTCTTCCTATAGTTCCTTTAAACGCTCGAGAATAATTTCTTGTCTTAGTAAATGTTCTTTGTCGTCCGCCATTTGTCGTAAAAATAAAAAAAATATAGTCGTCCGACATTTGTCGTCCGACATTTTTGTCGTCCGACATTTGTCGTCCATCAATAGTCGTCCCTTAATAATCGTCCGTCATTTGTCGGGGGTGTTAGGTGTTTTCGTTACGGATTTCTTTTTTTTTTTCTTGATTCGCCCCCCAAGGCCCGCGATAAAATCTATGCAATAGCTTAAAAAACACTCCTCACTACTGGTAGGTAGATACGTTGATAAATATGGCAAATATTAATTGTTACACGGTGGTAATCAAACCGCATGTCGCAGGTAGGTATAATAGAAATTTGATTACTGCGCCACAGACGTATACCGTTAATATCGTTTTTCTGACAATATTTTTTTCTCGCAGAAAATCATGTTAAGGTAAAATAAACTGTGACTTGACTGAGGCATGTCGTATTCCATGACACTAACAAGATATTGGAAGATATTTACTTAAGGTGACGTCGAAGTAACACCGCCAATTTCATTTTTAGGGTTCCATATCCGAAGGTTGAAAACGGAACCCTTCTAATAAACTTTACTGTTCGTCTGTTTGCCTGTCAGTCGCCAGGCTGTATCTCATGAGCCGTGATAGTTAGACAGTTGAAATTTTCACAGATGATGTATTTCTGTTGCCGCTATAACAACAAATACTAAAAACAGAATAATGGTACGGGACCCTTCGTGTGCGAGTCCGACTCGCACTTGACTGTTTCTTTTTTTTAAGTTTTACAAAAAAGTTTAGTTGTACTATGTGTAGGTTTTTTTTGAAATTGAATGTTAGTTTTATTGTTGTATGTTAGTTTTGAAAAGACTAACTGATAAATCCAAACTTAAACTCAAAACATATTCGTAGGTACAATTTATTATTACTTAGATTTTACTTAGAAACGTCTTAAAAACTAAGTTAGTATGTGTTAGCTAGGGCTAATATAAATCCCTATCACTACATAGTATAAAACAAAGTCGCTTTCTCTGTCCCTATTTCCCTTTGTACGCTTAAATCTTTAAAACTACGCAACGGATTTTGATGCGGTTTTTTTAAATAGATAGAGTGATTCAAGAGGAAGGTTTAAATGTATAATACATGCATAATATAGCCGTGCGAAGCCGGAGCGGGTCGCTTTATAATATAAAATTCTCGTGTCGCGGTGTTAGTTACTTATGTCCGATGTCTACCTAAACGGTTAAACTGACGGAATCGCAAAAGCTAGTAAAGTATAAATTATTTTTGGTTTGTCCAAAAACGGAAAAAAGAAGGTTGTTATAAGTTTGATGGGTCTGAGTGTGTGAGTGTGTGTGTGTACTGTGTGTGTATGTCTGTGGCATCGTAGCTCCAGAAGCGATTTAGATTAAAAAAATAATTTGAAAGGTGAATTAATCGGAAGCGTTTTAAGCTATGTTTGATCAAAATCGGTTCAACCGTTCAAAAGTTTTATGCAAATAGCTTTATCAGTTTTTTAATGTGTGGGGGTTTTTTAATTTGCCAGATAAATATTTTATACCGCTGTAAAGTATTTATTAATCTATCTATTAATATAAAGGTTACTTTTTACTCCAATATTTTCACAAAATTTTGAGTAACGCGAGTAAACCTCAGGGATTATAAATGAGCGAATTGAGCGAGATGAAGTACCAATCTTAAGTCTAATTAAATATATTGTACTCGACTTGGATTTAACTTAATTAATTAAAGCAATAATCTTGAGCTTGCTCTGTTTAATTAAACGATGATAAAATAGATAGATATCTTAATCTGGTATTACAAGATGCATTAATTTAATTATTACTAGCTGTCTAGTCAAGTCCCGATCCCGTGGGAATATCAAAATAAAAAGTAGCCTATAGCCTTCCTCGATAAATAGACTAACCAACACAAAAATATTTTTTCAATTCGAACCAGGAGTTCCTGAGATTTGAGCGTTCAAACAAACAAACTCTTTAGCTTTATAATATTAGTATGGATTAAGAACAAAGTCAAAGTCTAAATTATTTAATAGGAATCATACAATGCATGATAACACTTAGAAGCGTCTTAAAAATTAAGTTAGGATGTGTGCCTTCGGAACACGCCCACCCAGAAGGCACAAGAAACTCATGGGTTTTTTTATTACTAAAAGCTTTTTAACTTGCAATGTAGGTTAGTTTGTTTTGGTCAAATCTTGCAAGCTCAATTTGAACCACTTCCCCTTTTTCTGCGGATTTGAATTTTTGCATGTTGGTTTAGTACCGATGATAATGCATTTTATTATTTTGAGCCTGTAGTATTCCACAGCCTCCACTCTCTTTTCATAGATAGATAATTATACAGGGTTATTGGAAATTATACTAGCAAGCCGTTGAGAGCTACTTCTGTGCACCTTAACAAACAACTTTTGTTCTACGACTTTTGGAAATTCGAAAAAAATATATGAAAATGTTGAGGTTATGTAAATTCGAAAAACAGCTGATTTTTTAAAACAAAGGTCATGCAGACTAAGAACAGTAGATAAAATTTAAAAAATAGGTAACATTTTGAGGTTAATGACCTCTCCGTGTAAGGAACAGCTGATTTTCAGATAAAACTAACCTCAAAATTTTCGAAAAAATGTTCGAATTTCCAAAAGTCGTAGAACAAAAGTTGTTTGTTAAGGTGCACAGAAGTAGCCCTCAACGGCTTGCTAGTATAATTACCAATAACCCTGTATAGATAGAAAATTTTATTTTTACAACACAGTAATAAATAACACGATTTACACAAAGCAAAGTAATATCTGTTGCTAACTACGTTGTGGGTACTTACCTATTCTTGCATTGTATGTATCGTATGATTTTTTGTATAAGTTGTTATGGAATTATGTCAACATAGGTGTAGTTAAGTCGACGTTGTAGTATAATGCCCGGTAAAACTCGATCGAGTTTTTGTGGCATTGTTTTTAATGTATTAAACTATGTTTTGTTTTTTTATTGTTTTTAATGTTAATAAATGATTAATAATAATAATCTAGAAAGTATAAGTTGCACAAATGGGCGACCTTTCCATAGTTTACAATCTTCTGTGACGATATGCCAATCTAAATGAACTTTTTTTAACTCACACGATTTGTTTTCATCGATGCCTTTTTCCCGGGTCTCTCGCGAGACTATTGCAACATAGTCGAAACGTTTATAATGCGTTTATTTCTTTTACAAATGCTTATAACTATCTACATTAGACCTGAGTAAACTATTACTATTACTATGGGTATTCTGTATTTGAAAATCAGAAATAACTGGAAATTAAAAAACTTATTGATATACCTACCTAAAACAATATTTTTTATACTTATGTTTGTCCCATAATATGCAGAAAGGAACATAGAAACAAACAATTTCTTAAATTCAGCCTAAAACAAGTATAAAAACAAATCTTGCCTACAAAATACGTCGTACTACATAAAGGAAGACTATCCTATAGAAGTCTTGAATAAGCGCAAAGAGTTACAAGGTCAACTACAGAAGGAAAAAGAAGCAGGTAATAATGCTTATATAAAATACGATAAACTGGTAGTATACAGCAATAATAAAAGCGACCATCGTCAACAACTAAATAAACGGAACCTGTCTGAATCCCCGGAGACAATACCACCTCGCCCCGGCAGTCACAAAATCCAACACGATAACAGACATCTTGCAAAGAAAAATAGAGCTTCAAATATGATGGATTATGTAATTCAAACACCAAAACTAACCTTCACTCAAGCTGATACTCACCATAACCAAGCGAATACATCACGGTCCAACCTAGCATAGCAATTACAATCAGACCCTCTACTCAACACTCATCTCCCACCACGGCTGGTCACCGAGGGAGAGATAGACCAAAACCCTCCAAAGATTAATCGTTCAAGAGATAAAAATGTAATATATATTTGTACCCTTAACGTGAGATCATTATCTACACCTGAAAAACTGCTGGAGCTAAAAACGGCTCTCCGAAACATAAAACACGACATACTGGGCCTGTGTGAGGTACGCCGGTTGGGAGAAAATATAATAGAAGACGAAGAATATATTATGTACTACATAGGGCAAACAAAGGGGCTATATGGTGTAGGCTTCCTAATCAAAAAAGAATATAAAAAATACATAATACAGTTTTCCGGTATATCAGAAAGGGTCTGTATATTAGAAATAAACTTAGAAAACTTACACTTCGCAATTATACAGGCATATGCACCAATAGAACGCTCCACACAAGAGGACTCGGATACATTCTATAAGGACTTAGAAAAAGCTCACGATATGATCTCTACGCAGTATGTTATTACCATGGGCGATTTTAACGCACAGATCGGCAAACCGAAGAGCTATGAGCATAAAGTTGCGGGCATTCACGGATTCGGTAAGAGAAGCAAGAAAGGAGAAAGATTAATTCAGTACGCTTATGAACATAATCTGAAAATAATTAATACAATGTTTAAATTAAAAGCAAACCGAAGATGGACCTGGATTTCACCAGACAAAAACACAAGGAAAGAAATTGATTACATAACATCAACTAAACCTGCATTGTTTTCAAAATACGAAGTGTTGAATTCTCTGTCATTTGGCACCGATCATAGATTTCTGAGAGCGGCCCTTTGTCTAGATAATATGAAAAGAAAGAAGAGCAGAAGAAACTTCACCAGTCCCAGAAACTCACTAAAGACTCGAGAGGAGCTAGACAGGTATTTGGAAAACCTAAATCAATATATACCACACCTATTAGAAAACCACGAAAAAAATACAGTAGCGGAATATTACAAAAAAATGGAAGACTCCATATTATTAAGCCTGAAAAACAAGACACAATTAAAATCATCCAAAAAAACAATACTATCGGAAAAAGCAATTCAATTAATGGAAAAAAGAAGCATACTACAAAATAAAAGTAGTCTTAATAAAAAGGATAAAGAGGATCTGAAAGACTTATACAAAGAAACCAATAAAGAAATAAGAAAATGTTATGAAAATCATAGATTACAGTTATTAGGAAAATATATAGAAAACACGAGATCGGGAAAAAAGGCGTACAAAGAACTAGACAGGTCAAAAAAATGGATTCCGTCTCTTCAGAGGGGGCCCACAATTTGCAAGTCACGAACCGACATTTTAAACACCGCCAGAGACTTCTATGCAAGTCTTTATAGTTCTACGACAGATTCAGTGCAAAACAAAGATCAAGAGCAACCAAAAAATACACAGACTGTACATTTTTTTACTGAAACCGAAATCGTAATACAGATACATAAATTAAAATCAGACAAGAGCCCAGGACCGGATGGTTTAAGTAACGAATGCATCAAACACGGTAAAACACTTTTATTAACACCTCTTACTATATTATTTAATAAAATACTAGAAGAAGAAAGACTGCCGCAGCAATGGACGGAGTCGGAAATTATTTTATTATATAAAAAGGGCGACCCTAAAGACATAGGCAATTACCGACCGATAAGCCTCATGTCCTGCCTATATAAGCTTTTCGCATCTTGTCTACTAAACAGAATATCCTCGCAAATAGACTTATGCCAACCCAAGGAACAAGCGGGATTTAGAAGTGGATTCAGCACTACAGACCACATCCATACCGTAGAGCAAGTCATCGAAAAGTATGTAGAACACAAAAAACCGCTCTACCTAGCTTTTATTGATTACAAGAAAGCTTTCGACTCCATTTCTCATATTAGCATCTGGGAGGCCTTAAACAAACAAAATATAAACATAAAATATATAAACATTATCAAAAATATATACATTAATTGTACCAGCAGAGTCAGGCTAGACAGAGTGAGCACCAAGTTTAACATCAACCGAGGAGTCAGACAAGGCGACCCTATTTCGCCGAAAATATTTATAGCAGTCCTACAAAATGTAATGGAAAACTTACCATGGTCAAAACAAGGAATCAGTGTGAATGGAAAACATTTAAGCCACCTGCGCTTCGCGGACGACATCGTCGTATTCTCTGAAAGTCCATCTGACCTCAACACAATGATAAATGAGCTTCAAACTGCTAGTGCTCGCGTAGGTCTGGAAATGAACTTAGAAAAAACTAAAGTCATGACTAACAGTAAGTTCACACCAGTACTAGTTAACGATGTGCCACTGGAGTTCAAAGAGAGTTACATTTACCTAGGAAAACAAGTCTCGTTTAGAAAGGATCGAAATATAGAGGAAATAAACAGGAGAGTAACTATTACATGGAAAAAGTACTGGGCTCAAAAGGAGATTCTTAAATCGAGACTACCAATAAAACTGAAAAGGGCAATCTTAGACACGACAATCTTACCCTGTCTCACCTACGGCTGCCAAACATGGACCTACGACCACAAGGCAAGACAAAAAATCCAGACCGCTCAGAGGGCAATGGAGAGGAGCTGCTTAAATATAAAATTGAGAGATAAAACAAGAAACGTCGAAATTCGGAACATGACGAAGGTAATAGATGCTCTACATTTCGCTCAAAGTATTAAATGGAGGTGGGCTGGTCATGTTGCGAGGTATGAGGATGATCGTTGGACAATCAACATCACCAAATGGAAAGGACCGGGTGGCAAGAGAAGTAGAGGTCGTCCGTGCGCCCGGTGGCACGATGAGATTGTGGCCAACGCAGGAAGAGATTGGATGACGATTGCTAAAAATAGAGAAAAATGGAAGTCTTTGGAGGAGGCTTTTACCCTGAGGGGGTCCACACCAAAAGAAGAAGAAAAGAAAAAAAATTAAATAAATAATAAGCAATGAATAAATAATTAACAAAACCAATACCTATATAAATAATTTAATACTTATAATGAAATCAATTTAATTGCAATTTTATCTAAATTTATGGACAAATTTTTATCAATAATAAATGCATGATAAATGTAATAAATTCACTATATTTTTTGTAAAAAAAAAAAAAAAAAGCAAAAAATGTAATAAGGGTGGAATAAATAAAGCTATATTATTATTATTATTATATTATTATTACTATGGGTATTCTGTATTTGAAAATCAGAAATAACTGGAAATTAAAAAACTTATTGATATACCTACCTAAAACAATATTTTTTATACTTATGTTTGTCCCATAATATGCAGAAAGGAACATAGAAACAAACAATTTCTTAAATTCAGCCTAAAACAAGTATAAAAACCGGTCAAGTGCGAGTCGGACTCGCGCACGAAGGGTTCTGTACCATTATCATCACATAAAAATCACGTCTTAAATAGGAGACATAAAAAAAATAGATGGCGCTAGTGGTAAAAATACATGAATGAAGGTTAAATGGCGGTTTACGGTTTATGATGTATTAAAAAAAAACTACTTACCAGATCTCGTTTAAACCAATTTTGGGTGGAAGTTTGCATCGTAATGTATATCATATATTTTTTTTTAGTTTCATCATTCTCTTATTTTAGAAGTTACACGGGGGGGGACACTTTTTCAAAAAGTGTCTCTCGCGTAAACTATACAGTTTAAAAAAATGATGTTCGTAACCTCAATATCATTTTTGAAGACCTATCCATAAATATACCACACGTATGGGTTTGATGGAAAAAAAATTGAGTTTCAGTTCTAAGTATGGGAAACCCTAAAATTTATTGTTTTTTTTTCTATTTTTGTTTAAAAATCTTAATGCGGTTCACAGAATATATGTACCTACCAAGTTTCAACAGTATAGTTCTTATAGTTTCGGAAAAAAGTGACTGTGACATACGGCAGACAGATAGACATGACGAATCTATAAGGGTTCCGTTTTTTGCCATTTGGCTACGGAACCCTGAAAAGTTGACAGGTAAGTATACGTTATTTACTGCTAAGTCTTGTCATTCAATTTCTTCATTAATTACCACACACCTATACCCTTATTTCGACCTTTATATTATTTAATCCAGATGATTTATACAACCCCAGCAACTTAAATCCATCCTATTCAGGGCGCTTTCGTGCCTGAGACATATATTAGATGGAATAGATTTACCCAATACCTATACTAAAGAAGAAAGATAAAGAATAAGTATATAAGTAGTATATCCGTTGTCTAGCACCCATAACACAAGTCTATTTACTTATCTTGGGGCTAGATGGTGAGGTGTAGAATATTATGTCCTGTATTTTATTTTTTTATACTACCCTCTCAACTTTATTGATCGTGTCTTAAGGAAAAAACTAGTCAAATACGTCTGGAGCTAACTAAGCCGTTGATTTCATCAAGTTGTTTCCTTTCACTGTGAGAGCAAGCTTATAGCGCAAAAAAAATCCGTAAGAAAACTCCAAAGATTTTAAACCCAAGATCTTCATATTCAAAGAGGTATATACCATATGTATATTAGCCTTAAATCGTTTTTAAAACACTGTAATTTCAAACGTTAATAAAATTAACGTTTGAAACTTACTAACAGTTTCATTTACTGGTAATTTTTATTAACCCCTTAAAGCCTTAATGAACTACTAAATGCCTGTTAAATAGTTCATTAAAGGGACTATTATTCCGTGTCAGGAGTTAAAAAATAACTAAAGACACTAATTAAAGTAGAGTACTAGTTAAAACACGGTTCTTTAATTAATTTTAGTGAAATATTTTCACGAAAAACTCCGGCAATTACCGCTAACTGTTACTTTTAATTTTCTCCTTTTTGTTTTCTGAAACGGGAAAATACGGAACTTTACTTTGTATTGACGATGCTTGTGATGAGCCGGATCAATGGGTTCGATTCTCGCCTCAAATAAATATTTTTGTAAGATGTGTTACTGTATGTATCAGAAGTAGGTATGTAAGTATAATAAATAAATATTGCAGGACATTTCACACATCGCCATCTAGCCCCAAGCTAAGTAACTAGACTTGTGTTATGGGTGCTAGATAACGGATATAGGTACTACTTATACCTATAATTTTCTTTTGCAAATGTATAAGTACTTAAATAATACATAGAAACAACCAGACCACAGACAAATATCTTAGTATACATACTTGCCTGAGACAGGAATCGAACCAACAACCCTGTGCTTGGCAGTGTGGCATGGTGACCATTGTGCCAACAGGGTCGTCATATCTGCTTTATTATACTGTCCCACTGTCCACTGTCAAGTCACCGTAACATAAGCCTAGTAGCAGTTAGTTACTACGCTGCGCCATCAACTAGCCCCCATGCAGCTAGCTGTGCAATGTCCTACAATACAAAATATTATGTTATATAAATTTTTATTTATACGATTGTTGTGATCCAAGGCCTTAAGAGGTTATTATCGCCGAAAAGAAAGAAGTAGCGGTGTTGGCCTAAAGGTAGAAACCTCGAATTTTATTCCTAAGGCTGTGGGTTCTAATGGATGGATCCACCAATGAATTCTCCTTCCGAAAAATGCGCCAACTGACATTGATCTAACGTTGAAGGAAAACATCGAGATGAAACCCCAAAGATATTGACGCATTCTTTCCTCTAAACACGATAGACTAAGCTAAGAGGGTAGTATAGATGCTGAGCAAGCCTATACTCCATCCTCACGCAAAAAGGACGCAACTAAAGAGGTCTACTTGCCCGTATACGAGTACAAGTAGAAAGAGATATCTTGTATGAAGGGTTTTAAAATTGATGCGGGTTTACGAATGCTATTTCAATAGGATAATTTGATAAGATAAGTGAATGGACGAGTAGTAATTGGAATCCATCACATCCATTGTGTGAAAGTTGTTGGTTTTTTTAGCAACATTGTAGGCCAAATGTTACTAAGGCAACTCCGTGTTTTTAACCGACGAAAACACGGAGGAAGTTCTTAAGTCGACGCGTAAATTTTTAATGTGATAACCGTCTATTTGTGAATACCGGCAGCACTAACAATAAAGTGTGACGTCATCGCTCCCGTTCCCGAAATGCTCACGTTCCATAGCAACTAGTGTTTCGTTTAAACTAGTGTTGTCTGTAAACCGAATTTACAGACAACAATTTTTTTTAAGCAAGACCACGCATAACTTTTTACAGAGTATAGTCCGATTCTGATCATTCCTTTTTTTTTGCAATAATTATCTATAAACTAATTTTTTTTTTCACAAGTAGGTATTGTGAAATGTCATAGTTGTTGCCTCCAATTATCCGTGTTTTCACGATATGCCTAGAATTCCAGCGAAAATTCGATTCATAGAATCACAGATTTTACAGAATTAATTAAATTACGAATAATGAATGAACATGATGATCAGTCTAAGTATGCCTGAATTTTAATTTATTTACTCTTTTGACTTGTATTTTATTTTCTTTAGTTATTTTTGTCATTATTATTTATATGTAATCTTCTGACGGTTTATCCTTCACATGACATTTTTTTATACATATGATAGTTCAGCGTTTGACCACTATCACACTCGCCTGATGGCAGGTGACGATGCGGCCTATGATGTAGCACGCCTTCCTAGAAGATACCTATTCACTCGCGAATTGAAAGCCTCCAAAATTTTACACGTCAGGAATGACAGACGCAGGCAACTGATTCCGTTTAATTACATTTAATTAATATTTCTATGTAATTTAATGCGTGTATTTCACTAATGGATCTCCGTTATCTGAAATGAATGAATTTTATTTTACCTAAATCATTCCGACACAAAACTAAAAAATATGAACCGAATTGAAACCCGACCTATAACTAAGTTTGATGTAAAACATTCTTAAATAAAATGTTTGTGCCGTGGAATTTTTATGCTATCCCATTTCATTGCATCCACATAAAAATAGGTAAGAGGGAGATTATTATTTTTATGTATTAGATAGATAGATAGAACGCTTTATTGCACTCACAAGTTACAGAAAATAACAAAAAACAAGACAATTTATCACTATCACTACCTAGTGATAGTGATAAAGAGAAAGCGACTTTATTTTATACTATGTACCTACATAGTATAAAACAAAGTCGCTTTCTCTGACCCTATATCCATATGTATGCTTAAATCTTTAAAACTACGCAACGGATTTTGATGCGGTTTTTTTAAATAGATAGTGTGACTGCTAATTGACTTGCTCTTACGGTGAAGGGAAACATCGTGATAAAACCGGCGGCTTGATAGGCTCCAGAAGTATTAACAAGTTCTCTCATCTGGACTTGGGCGACTAAGCTAAGAGGGTAGTAGGTGCTGGGCAAGCCTACCTTCCATCCTCACGCAAAAAGGACCCAATTAATTAAGGTCTAATTGCGGAAAACAGCCCACAAGTAAAAGTTCATTATAAAATTATATCATATTCATACTATTTAAACAATAAAAAAATCTCTTTATTCAGGCAAATTACACGCATTTACAGAGAATTAATGTTTATTAATAGATATCAGAAAAAACAAATCAGGATATCATAATTTACAAAATAAAATATGCAAATTAAATATTAAATGTGAATTAATGTGAAATTTAGTAAAAAGTAAAATATATTATGATAAGTCAAACTAAGATATTAAAATTACTGCTAATCGTAGCTACGTGGCCTACGTGTAATTGGAATGTGTCTTTCACAGCAGTGCCTCATAAACGGACAATCCCATCTATTAACTATCATCATCATGACTGCGTTAGAGCTGGGCTCGGGCCTAAGTCTGCTAACACAATCGTGTTTCAATAGAATGTCGATGGAATCGTAATAGACATTTTATGTCAAAAATATGACATTACATGTCAAATTGGTATTCTCCTATTGTTAACTATTCTATCGAAACACCACTGACTCACTTTGGTATTCTGCTCTAGAATCGTAGCTCGATGGTATCTCGATAGTTGTCAAAACGGTATATCACTTAGAAACACATACAACGTTGCTAGGCAACACCTGCAACGTATCTTTTACCATTCCATTGAGACTCCATGGCGATTCTATTGCGATGTTATTTAAACTTTAGCAGAATACCAAAAAAAGTCACAATCTCGATATAATACCAATAGAGTCTCGATATAATGACAATGGTTAATCCATTAATGCAAAATAGCAGATTAAGGCCCCTGTTCCGTACCCTGTTAACTAGAAAAATACACTTGTTAATGGAGAGAAAGCAAAGCTGAACGAGACTGAAGATTCTAGTATCTGTAAAATTCTGGCATATTCTTTGATAAGAGAAAACGTCGCTAGCAGACTCGCGATGGTTTTCCACGCTTTTGTTAATTTAAAAAGCTTGTAGATAACAGCTTATTTTCTAGTCTTTTGTATTTTAAGTTGGTGTGTGGTTCAGATTAGGTCCGCTTTTCAAATTATATGGGTCAAGTGATAAGATATAAATCATATACGAAACGTTGGCTCGGTCCCCACTCTACCCGATCCTATCTCTACCTGATTTAAAATTACCTAACAAAACGTCCTAACTCTACCCGATTTAAAAGCAATATTCTTTTAATAAGAATACTACTGCTTATTATTTTCAAGAACATATTATTATACTAAAAACGAAAAAAATATTTTCAAGGGCGCAAATGATTAAGAGGAAAGGGTACCGGCGCTCTCTCCATACAAACGCAAACGGGCATAGTCACGGCAGTTATAGGTTTAATTCAACAACAATATTTGTGCTAGTGTCATTATCCAGGGAGGAAACAAACAGTCGACACGTTTGTATGGAGAGAGCGCCCGCGCCGGTACCCTGTCCTCTTAATTCTTGCTTCAATAGACCTTTTTTCTGTGTAGAAATCTACGGTGGGTCTACAATTATGTTGCCTACTGTACGGTCGGAGTCAGAATAGCAGACCCACCGTTGAGTAGGTACTAAAATTACTATCATTGAATTTTTTTTTATTTAAATAATATTTATCTAATAAATTAATAAATAACTAATAAATTAATGAAGCTTGATGTGTATTAGGTACTAATAAAAAATAATAAAAAAAAATAAAAAAATGAGTTGAAAGACTTTGAACTTGCACTCGAGCAAGACCTTAGAATCTTGCTTGAGTTGATAACATTATAATACTCGTAATAGCTGTTTTAGAACTCTATGGTGGGTCTGCAATTGGCTACATGATTGTCTAACGATACAATAATATGTTGAAAATGGAAGCTAATAGGTTTACAATCATTCTTCAATATTATTTGGCTTCCAAATGTATTGTAAATATTTTATTTTCGCAAAATAAAAATTTCGATATTTTGTCTGCTAACTAAAAGAAACGAAACGTCCGCGTTTCTTTTGTTTTTAGTCTGCAGACAAAATAGCCATGACTGACTTTCGTGTGACGTCACGATTTTCCATTTAAAAAAAATTTGAAAATTTAGAAAGATGGCGTCACTAATTAAAAAGTATGGCCTACTGAATAAATTTTTGAAGTGAAAACTTCTTATGGCGCGTTGGGCACTTTTGTGGGTGAGCATTTTCAGCCGTTCTCGCGACAGATGAGATTTTAACAGATGAGATTTTAACAGTTATTGTGCTTCTACTACTATGCAATATTGAAAACAGCGCCATCTCTGTGCAAACGGCTGAACTACGATACTCACTTCTGTACAACAGTGTTAACAGCGACATCTCTCGGTGGATGGTGCAGGTTCGCAGCGAGCTGCCGTACGCAGTTCGCGTCGCACGCTAGCGCCATCACTGATACACGAGTGAGCATTTTCAGCCGTTCTCGCGACAGATGAGATTTCGACAGATGAGATTTTACACAGATATACAGTTTTCACTTCTGCCTGCACTCCCGGAGTGCGCTGTTTTTTTTTTTTTGAAGTTATACTTCTTTTGGCGCGATGGAGAAAAATGATGAGAGTGAATTTTTACGATGCGCGCGCACATCGATACCTAAATTCTACATCGTAAAGTTAGTTCTAGGTGGCCGCAAGATGACAGCTGTCATAAAACCATGTTGACGTTGTCCGCAAACCGCATATCTACTACGTGAAACTGAAAATAAGGTTAGTACAAAGAGGTACTACTAAGGTTCAAGGTTCAAGGTTCTTTATTGGTAAAAATGGATTTACAAGTCAGGTATACATTTACAATTAAATAACTTACTGATATTTTAAATTAACTAAATTATGTTACTATCAAAATTTAAACTTAAATGAAATACACATGAATTACTACATAATTATTTTAATGTAATTAATTATTTATATGTGACTGGAAAAAAGTATAACTTCTTACGCGCGTACATAAGTACACGTATCCATTTTTTCCATTGAATAAGACTTTCGGAAAAAAATAGAATTGTAAGTAAGGAGTTTCTAATAAACATTTGGTACTTTTGAAATACTTAGTGAAAATCAGTCAAGCAAAACCCCAATTCTGACTCCCACCGTTCATTCTCTGATGTAGGTGTATATGTATAATACCTATATCTCAAGGCATTCTTATACCAACCTACCTCATTAACCTAAGTAATCGCAATTTTGAGAAATTCCCCAATAAGTAGGTACTATAATACCGCCTCTTAATGAAATTGCTATTTTCCGAGAGAGCGCTCTAAGATCGTATGTGCATTTTCAATCGGTACCTATGACTTTACTTTCCTTGATTAATAATTCCATTAGTGAATTACCTAGTAGGTAGGTAGATATTTATGAGGCTTTGATGTTTAATATAATTATTTTATTATAATGGAATAGTTAAATTAAGAAATTTGCTTAATGGGATTAGATAAATTGTGAGTTGAGAAAATCGTTCGGCCTTTTCCTACTTTTAGAGCTCAACGATTCCTGTTTTAACCCTATCGTTTTTTTACGATTCGTGTTTTTTTTATGGTTGCAATGTGTTTAAATAGCCATGAATAAATCTCGAATCGTGAAAAATCGACACGACTAACTTAATTACCAACCGTTTTTCAAAACTCGTTCGTTAAAATTCGTGTTTTAGCCCTATCGTAATTTTAAGCTATTGCATAGTTTTTATCGCGGGCTTTGAGCTTGGCGACCGAATCAAGATATTCCGTAACGAAAATAAAACCTAACACCCCCACTTCGCCTACCATGTAGCTCAGCCGAGTTTCAGGAGTCGTGGTTTTTTTTGATGGCGGCAATACTTTTTAATGTTCGTGTACGAATTGCGAAAAAATTTACGAACCGTTTTTTTAAAAGACGTTCGTCAAAAGTCATGGTTTATCCCTATCGTAATTTTTCACGTTTCGTGTTTTTGTTTGACGGTGACAGTGCCTTTAATATCCGTGTTTGCACGAATTACTAATAGTGAAAAATTGATACGACTTAATTACCAAACGTCTTCGATACTTTCGACAAAAACACGAATTTTCAATAACGGATCCTGAGAACCGTTAAAAGTCAGTGAGCTCCTTTTATAATATAACTAGCGACCCGCCCCGGCTTCGCACGGCTATATTATGCATGTATTATACATATAAACCTTCCTCTTGAATCACTCTATCTATTAAAAAAAACCGCATCAAAATCCGTTGCGTAGTTTTAAAGATCTAAGCATGCAAAGGGAAATAGGGACATAGGGACGGCGAAAAGTGACTTTATTTTATACTATGTAGTGATCACAAACAGATGGTAACCCAGTCACTTAAACCATATATATAGACAGCTCCCTAACTACAACTAACCAGCATATATCAGCTAATTTCAAATTAGTCTTCGTCCAAAAACAATTTATTTTTATTTATTTAATATATTCAGTACACAAGAAACAAACAAAAAAAAAAAGAAATACATTATAAAGTTATGACTAAGGTGAGTCTAACCCTGTTAAGAGTTTTCTGCCGACAGACCACTAGGGAAAGGAAATAATATAGCGGAAGGTACTTAAAAAGTGTACAAATAGTTTCATAGAGAAAAGTAGTCATTGAATTATAAATAAGTATATAATATATAGAAGAAATAACGCAACTTACATACATACATAAATACATACATATTTAAACGAATAGGTAAGTACATAATATATACACACATAAAATAATATACTATAAAACATAAATATATATAAAAATATATACTCATACAATCTTATATGAAACTTTTTAAACAGATAAAGTTTGAAACATTCCACCTCACCTTTGAAGTTATCCGGTAATCGGTCAAGCGATACATACATGACCAACTTACGTAACCATGACCTTCTGACAGGCTTAGAGGTAATCTAGATTATATGAAGGTTTATACGATCTATCTAGGGTTGTGAACTTAGATAAATCTTACTTCAGAAAGGTGAAAAGTGCAGAAATCAACAAAAATGAGCTTTTGCCATACTATGTCAATTTCCTGCATCTCTTATATTATATCAGGGGGTTAACATAGCCTGCAACACTTCGACCCATTGGGATCTTTTGTGTTTAACCCTACCTTAATGTTTCTTACTCTTTGAAGAAGTGGTTGATTAACGCGGTGATTCCACTAAGAGGAAGAAACCTGTATTCCTCCGGTTTGGGATACGCATTACCTCCAATTGATCTCTATCAGCAACATTATTGATTAGTACAAAAATGTAGGGGGATTTTTTTTTTTAGAAAAATAGCTGTTTAGGTTAATGTCTTTTTCAAAGTTTTTGCACGCACTTTTTGTTTTTGTCAAAATACACGCAACTTCTTTCAGCATTTTTCGCTATCACTCAACTTAGTTTAGGAAATAGCCCTTGAACACTAATTTTCGTAAATTACATTGCAATATCGTTCCGATTACATTTCGATTGCATTTCGATTACAAAAAATACCGCCGAAGTAGCTCAAAATACAGTCATTTTTTTGGTATTCTTGAGAATTTCGTTTTTTATTTATTGTAATCGGAATGACATTGCAATGTAATTTAAACAATGTTTTTTACGACAATCTGCCTTCTGAAAGTTTCATGTAAAAAAATCATAACCTGTATCTGTACTTCCTACTAATATTATTTACCGATTGCGACTAAACTCGGTATCTAGATAGCTGAAAACCAGGATTAACACATAGGCTACTTTTTATCCCGATATTCCCACGGGATCGGGACTTACGCGGGTGAAACCGCGGGGCACAGCTAGTTATCTATAACTAAACCCTACTTCAATGTATACACCTTAACTCTAGCCTTTGTATTTTAGTCTACACAAACATATCGGCTGTTTATTCAGCCGTAAAGATTCGATGATGTGTTCAAGATTTATTGAAGGCTACAATTGATTCCATTAGTAGTTAGTGCCTAATCTAATCAGTGTTTCTTTTCGTAAGAATACCTAAGGGAGTTCTTTATTGCAATTACTTGTTTTTCTTCAAATACGTTGGTTTTCTGATAATGCCTACCCGATTTTTTACCTAAACAATCTCATTCCTAGGAAAATAGATACGTAAAAACATATAATAGACATCCTACTATCATTATTATAAATGCAAAAGTTTGTGTGTTAGTACGTGTGTGTGTTGGTTTGTTCCTTCTTCACGCAAATATTACTAAAGTGATTGCAATAAAACTCAGTATGTAGATAGATGAAGACCTGGACTAACACATATATAGGCTACTTTTTATCCCAATATTTCCAGGGGATCGGGGCTTACGCAGGTGAAACCGCGGGGCGCATGTACTAAATATATATACTACCTTTTTAACGCCACGCCCCAGTGACACCTTAGGGCGTCATTCAGTCAGCTTGATTGAGACGCCGCCGTTGATTACTTACACCATGTTTTTTGTAAGTATAAAGAAACAGATTTAAATTACAAATTGAATAAAATTAAAAATACCAACTTTTACTTGGGTTGGCGTCTGTGATAAGTTTCGCTAAAAACTGGCGTTCAAAAGGTTAAAATGTTTTTTATACTCGAACATTTTGGATCGTTCGATACGATAGCAATCAAACCGCCAAGTTGAAGACTAGAGGACCTCAACAACTGTCACCATTGACACTGACTAACGACAACTTAGACGGGTATGAGACACATTATCGCCTGTCATCGCGGTTTTATTATGTTTGTCTATGGTTTGTCTCTTGTTGGAGCCTAATTCGTGCTATATTTTTTCTTATTAGAGGTAAAAAGAGCGGTCTCTGTCGGATGGCATAGAAATGAGCAAGATGCGAGATGCGCATTTAGCATTTTTTTAATTACACATATTTAGCATTTTTACATTACAAACGGAACAATATTTCGAAAGTATATCCTACTAATCCTACTAATAATTTAAATGTGAAGGTTTGTGTGTGTGTGTATGTATGTTTGTTACTCCTTCACGTAAAAACTGCTGGACCGATTGCGATGAAACTCGGTATCTAGATAGCTGGATACTTGGATTAACAGATAGGCTACTTTTTATTCCGATATTCCTAAGAGATCTTACGCGGGTGAAACCGCGGGGCGCAGCTAGTTGTTGGATAAAGAACATAACCTACGAATTCATGTATTTATACTCTCATATTATTGTGTCACAATAGAGAACGTCGAAGTTCGGAGATGACCACTCTATAACCATCTCACTAGAGTTTTTGTGTATTTCGTTTCGTTTTCTCTATCGAATCGAAATACTATAATTTACTAAATTTATTTTATACCACACAGTTATCGCCATTTTTAACCGACTTCGTTTAAAACTAATTTCGATATTATTTTATTTAAATTAGAAATTTTATCAAAAGGACTTTTTTGAACGCCGAAATTGCCTGGCATATCGTCCGGCAATCCGGGACGATTTCGTTTAAAAATATGGTAAAATTTTCTATTACCTTAGAATACAACTAAATCCACATTTATAACCCGCAAAATACCGACATATTTTGAACTAGCTGCGCCCCGCGGTTTCCCCCTCGTTAGTCTTGATTCCGTGGAAATATCAAAATAAAAAATAGCCTATAGCCTTCCTCAAAAAATGGAACATCCAACACAAAAATGATTTTTCAATTCGAACCAGTAGTTCCTGAGATTAGCGCGTTCAAACAAACAAACTCTTTAGCTTTATAATATTAACTAGCGACCCGTACCGGCTTCGCACGGCTATATTGTGCATGTATAATATTAGACATATAAACCTTCCTCTTGAATCACTCTATCTATTAAAAAAAACCGCATCAAAATCAGTTGCGTAGTTTTAAAAATCTAAGCATACAAAGGGACATAGGGACGGCGAAAAGTGACTTTATTTTATACTATGTAGTGAAGAGAGTATAGATTATTTCATATTTTATATTTTCGCATAGACAAAGCCTTTAATCATTTTTAATTAACAAAATCGGTATATAAACAAAGAAGTAATGAAAACATGTGTACATACAAAATACGTGGTTACATGACAATACGTACTTTGAATTATTTCATGTCTTAGATTTTCACAATATACACGAAACCTTTCAATAACGAAGAATTTGAAAATCATAATATTATATGCGAATAGAGAACCCTCCTTTTCTTAATCGCTTAATAAAAAAGTAGCTACCTACTTACGAAATGTTTTTTCCTCAAATTATACCACCTTAGACAAAAAATGTAGTTGCCCATTACTGGCTATGACTGGCTTTGATGTTGAGGTAAGAAAAAAAGTCCTGCAATATAGCCATGTTTCTTTTTGTCTCAGCAATTTAGTGGGCTCTACGCAGAGATGTTAATTAATTTGTGTTTGTGCTTAATTAAAAGGTAGGTATTTATTTTCCTTCATTGTTTACTAAATGAAGTCTTAGAATCTACGAATAACTGAAATGTTTGTGACAAGCTTGTAATTTTGGCAGTCCCACACAGGCGATTTGATCCGACAATTATGTTTGTAGTTTAGGGAAAAATGTTCAGCTTTTTTTTATTTATTTATATTTGGGTAAAGAGTTTAATACATAATAATTAATGCTTCTTCTTCTCGTATCAAAGGCTTATAAATAGAGATAATCGCAAGATTTTGGAATCGATAAAGTGTGTATTAGAGCCATTTTTTTAAAGTTGCCTTTATATTATAAAATTGAAACGTTCGTTTATCTTTAAAATAATTAAATAGATATATATCTATTAATTGATTACCTATTGTTTTATAGCTTGTAATTTATATAAATTACAAACAATATGTAATCAACTATTAGAGTTACTAAGTCATTAGTTATAAACGTGAAAATTGCCATGTCCATGAAAAATTACTAAGCAAAATCCTTATTTAATAACTTTACCTTTTTAACTTTTTTTTTTTTTACTTTTTTTTCTTTTTTTTTTACTTGTTCTTTCTAGCTTTTACTATACTTTGTGTTTATCGTGTTCTGTTTCTTTCTGTGTTGTACAAATAAAGTTATCTATCTATCTATCTTTTACTAGTGAGAATAACCGTGTTAGTTTATAATCTAATAATGAATTATTTAAAACTAAATAATTAACCTAAATAAACTTTACTTAACGCAAAAAATACGCCTCCTTTCGCAGAATTCGACTATCACAACAAACAACTCTGTTTGAAGTTAGAGCCTGAGCCTGTTGTTAATTTCATTATTAACTTACGTAGCGGAACTCAATATTTTAATTAGAATTTGAGCCTTCTAATTTACAAATATTTTAAACCGGTTAAATTTGTCCTTTACTCAACAAACAAACATGGTTAAACTATCGGGGCAAGTCAGTTTCATATAATAAGCAAGATCTTCAGAATTTTAGGATTTTTCGTATTTCTTAAAATTTTCACAAAGGTTCTTCTTCTTCTTCGTGTCAACGGCGGCCAATGCAATGCACCTTGATCAAAGCACTCCCGCCCAAAACTTAGCTATAACATAGGCACTAATAGCAAAAAAAAATTGCAATTATACGGGTTATTGGAAATTATACTAGCAAGCCGTTGAGGGCTTCTTCTGTGCACCTAAACAAACAACTTTTGTTCTACGACTTTTGGAAATTCGAACATTTTTTTGAAAATTTTGAGGTTAGGTTTACCTGAAAATCAGCTGTTCTTTACACGGAGAGGTCACCTTAAAATTTTACTTATTTTTTAAGTTTTGCTGTTCTTAGTCTGTATGACATTTGTTTTAAAAAATCTGCTGTTTTTCGAATTTCCAAAAGTCGTAGAACAAAAGTTGTTTGTTAAGGTGCACAGAAGTAGCCCTCAACGGCTTGCTGGTATAATTTCCAATAACCCAGTATAATATACGCCATTTTAAAATGTGAACAATTTGGGGGTATTTAAGTCACGAGTGAAGAGGTATCTTCTAGGAACGCGTGCTACATCTTAGACCGCTTATCAAGTGTGATATTGGTCAAACCCCTTTTGGTTGAGTTACTTTAAATGCGGGATGCCAATAAAGGCAATAAATCACTGACCTATCATTAAAAAAAAATATTAAGTGTCGCTTTGATCTGGAGAAGGCTCACAGCTAAGCGACGCTCGCTGATCGTTTACGGTCGTGCGGGTTAAGCGACGCCTGGCGCCTTCATTACTTCGATGGGTGGCCAATTAGTAGTGTTACAAAAATATGTTTTCGTGAGCCCCTCCGTGCTTCGGAAGGCACGTTAAGCCGTTGGTCCCGGTTGCTACCTCTAGCAGCAGGCGTTAGGTCAAGTTAGAGGCCTTAGGGCGATCTGAAAACTCCAACAATAGGTGAGCCACACCACTATACGAGAAGAAGAAGAATCCGGAGAATATAGAATCTAAAATTGGTCTTCCTTTTTCCTTTATAACTATACCTAGTTGCATTTCTAGAACGAAAATTCTTTTATGGTTACTTAAACCATTTGCTAGTTTTATAGCTCTATATATCCTTTTGTGGCAATGTATGAGACATTCCAGAATTATGTTCCGGTTTGAAGAAACATGGAAATGATATTTCTTAGTTTTATTGTTTCGGAGTGCAGCGCTTTGTGAGAGAAAATTGGCGTAGGTACACTCGTAGCTATAAATAAAATAAGCCTTTATTACTGTTTTAAAGGAGATATGCAAGCTTGGGCTTGGATAGACAAGATGTTTGATATATTCAAAGAATAGTGCTATATTTTTAGTCTTTTGCCTGCATATTAGATTTCTCCTACCACTCGGGAATCATTTTTTACTATAAAAATATTATTTATCACAGGTTCACTTACCTCAAAAAGCTACCATTTTCATGTTTTTTTTTGTTATGGCAATTTCTTAAAAACAGGAGTGACTATAATTGCTTGGTAGGTAAATAATAATCGAACGATTTAGAATCGAATAATATTTTTTTACCGATACATTCCCTTTTACGTTTTGTTCGTTTTTATCTAGTACTTTGGAGGTGAGTGGTTTTTAAATAATAAAATCTATCATTTTGTGAACAACTAAAGATAATTATTGTGTTTAATACTAAAGCTACAATCAATTATTAAGTTAATCGACCGAAATAAAAATTCTATCGATTTATTAATCGATTATGCCTAGATCGATATTGAATCTGTGGCACTTTTTTTCTGAGATTGATTGACAGATGTTTGTTGTTCTCATTGCTTTTTTGCTTTGTAAATCTTCGGTATGTTTTGTGTATTTTTCGAGTTTTTTCCAAATCGACTGGCTTTTGCAACGTTTATATTCAAAGGCAGGCACTGACAGACAGATGCGGCAAAATCTTAAGTTTCATTAAAGGTAACTAGGAGTGATAGCAAACATAAAAATACAGTGAATTAAGTAATGAAATTGACAATAACTTGGTCAAGTATGACTGCAAATATCTCATAATGTCGGAGTGCTAGGGTTATGAAGCTGATATTTATGAAATTACTATTAAATGTGGATTGCAAATTGTCACTTTTCATTTTTGTTCATCTTAAGCCCAAGGTTCTATGAAGATCTGCAGATCTCCTTTACAAACTAAGTATAATCAATAACTACATAGTATAAAATAAAGTCACTTTTCGCCGTCCCTATGTCCCTATTTCCCTTTGTATGCTTAGATCTTTAAAACTACGCAACGGATTTTGATGCGGTTTTTTTTAATAGATAGAGTGATTCAAGAGGAAGGTTTATATGTGTAATATTATACATGCACAATATAGCCGTGCGAAACCGGGACGGGTCGCTAGTCACTACATAGTATAAAACAAAGTCGCTTTCTCTGGCCCTATATCCCTATGTGTGCTTAAATCTTTAGAACTACGCAACGGATTTTGATGCGGTTTTTTTAAATAAATAGAGTGATTCAAGAGAAAGGTTTATAGTATAATACATGCATAATATAGCCGTGCGAAGCCGGGGCGGGTCGCTAGTAAGTTTATATTTCATAGACGATCGGTTTCATCAACAGCTTGTCCTTTGAAATAATATGCTACCTCTAAAGTTTTCCATTTCTCATCTACTCTGGACTACCCAGTTTTTAAGTTTTCTCAACGTTTAATTTGTCTCTCTTTATTTATTTTATATTTTTTTCTTTACACATTGCTAGTAATGTAACTCGGTAATGTACGAGTAATAAGGGATGTTTTCTAATAATGTTTTAGGTATTTTCATAAAATAACGTAATTTTACTATGATAGTTGCGTTATACAGGCCGTTTCATGCTGATTTGCATTTCAACAAGTTTTTTTAGTCTTTGTCAGATCTTGAGTCACGCCAGTTTGGTTGTGGTTTTATGTCGTTGTTTGAGACGAAAAGTCTAGCTAGAGCGACCGAACGTCCATTAACTGGGATTCTATATAATATGAGAGTAGGTAGGAATACTGTCATTTCAGTTACTACAGTTAAGTTATAGCATTTAGTACATCAATTAGCAGTAGCAGTTACAGTAATAGCAGTTATACTAAATAATAAGCTTTCTGCATTTTTGAATAAGGTACTTATAGTTTTTCAAGAGAGAATATAGTTAATTTATGCCTGGATAGATTTTGCTACAGGATAAAAAAAAACTAAAAACGACCGTGTAACGAGGCTGTATGGGCTAATAACCCTCTTTCTCCTTGTACAGGGTGTAAAAAGGAAAAATAATGGTTTGACCCTGGAATTAGATGTCAGCGTCCGCGTCATCCATCAATTCAAAACTAGTATAATAGAAAAGAAAGCTAATCTGAGTGAAGGCCGCACGAATATCTACCGCGTTATTATCACAAACGAAAACTGCATACTTTCATTTTCTTTTCAAGTCAGTGACGCTTGACCAGTCAAATTTTTGCTGCTATATAGTTAGCCAATGCAATTGCAGCTGCATTGGCTGTTCACCAGGTCCTCCAATGTGCAGGTATGAGGACACAATAGGCATTAAAGCAGGTGTACCATGTACTGCGACAGGGCTCCACACTCGGTTGTTTCTTAGTCGGCCCCCATTTCCTAAAATTTTGTCTGCAACGGCCCACTTGAGTCCGAAGCCAAATAAGTGACTGCCACGTAGGCCATTGCAGATTGGCGCCTCTCTTGTAGGTAAAAGGCAAGCATGAGCTACGGGATGTTTCACACTGCATAGTCAGTACGAATCAAAGCTACATGCTAATAGATATAGTAATAGATATTTTTATCTTATTTGTTTATCCTGTTCGTGATACGGCAATAAGTGAGCGAGGAATCATATCAGTAGGAGAAAGAGGAATGTTATGTCCTCTTGCACCTACTAGTAGGAGAGTTGAAGTAGGAGCTAGAAGAGGCCTCCATCGTCTTTTGTTTCCATTTTGCTTAAATCGAAGTTGGTGTTATGCGTAGTTGGTATTTTGCGTAAGTGGTGTTTTACGAGTTATGCGTTTTGCGTAAAGGTGGTATTTTGCGTAGTTGGTGTTATGCGTCTAAAGGCCCTAATCACGCAACAAAGAACCGCGCCCCAATAGGTATAACTTGAAATACTCCCTAAGTACTTATTATATCAATTTTTGAGAGAATCTTCTGTCACGTTTCACCTAAATGAAGATTATTTATTCATGAATATGTTTTATGTAAATCTCCGCATCCTCATGTAATGGGGTATCAACAGGTTTTCACTGAATTACAAGGACGATACTGTTTACTGTATATATACAGCGGTATTAGCCTAGCGGTATATATCTTGACTTTTATACCGAATCGCGGCCATTTTTCTTACGAAAAATTTACGTGCGCTATAAACATTGCTCTTACGGTGAAGGAAAACATCGTGATCACACGCGCCTTCGTGATCTTTACCTACTTATCACTTATAATATTATAAACTAACTAGCTGTAAAAAAAGAAACAAATTTGTTAGGTGTGAAGTCGAACAACACCCCTTGTGTTGTTCGATTCTCACACCTAACAAATATACAATAAAAATTCATACAAATCGGTTCAGCCGTTTAGGTGGACATTGGTAACCAACACAGCGACACGAGAATTGTATATGGGACTAGCTGTCCCGGCAAACGTTGTTTTGCCATTTACAAAAAAAAAACTAAAGGAAACAAAATGAAAAATAAATAGTAGCCGATTCTCAGACCTACTGAATATGCATATAAAATTTCATAAAAATCGGTCAAGCCGTTTCGGAGGAGTATGGTACTAACATTGTGACACGAGAATTTTATATAATAGAAGATATAAAAGGGAGGATAATTATTATAAAGAGGAAAGATTTTTTGTTTATAACGATGGTTTCCGAACCTACTAAACCGATGTAGATGAAACTTGATTCATTGGGACATTATTCTATACACGTTGACTAATTCTTCTTCTTCTTGTATAGTGGTGTGGCTCACCTATTGTTAGAGTTTTCAGATCGCCTAAAAGCCTCTAACTTGACCTAACGACTGCTACTAGAGGTAGCAACCGGGACCAACGGCTTAACGTGCCTTCCGAAGCACGGAGGGGCTCACGAAAACAGATTTTAGCCACCCATCGAAGTAATGACTCATTGGGAGTAACATAGGCTACTTTTTATCCCGATGTGCTCACGGGATCGGGAGTTACGCGTATGAAACCGTGGAGCACTGCTAGTACTATATACAAACAAAAAGAAAAACCCCTAATGTTTTATTAAAAAAAGCTCTTATCGTAGGCGAAAGGTTGATTTCTTTACTACATAACTGATGTTCAGAATTAACATATAGACTGAATCTCACCCTTCGTAATATTGGAAGAGTAGTAGATATTATACATACATTCCTTATAGGTAGGTATAGGGAATGTGTTAACGAATCGTAATCTAACTACATAGCTAAAGGTAGGTAGGTTCAGTATGCGTTTTAAGTCTACTATCAGTTTGCTACCACAACAAGTATTGGACTTACGACCTTCTTCTAATAGACGTTACACACAAACATAAATACTTGAATTAAAAGTACCTACTCAGTGTGATTATTATTTTCAACATGTTATAGCTTGTTTAGTTGTGTGACTGGTATAAGCCGCCACCTGCTACACCAACCGACGTGGGATCGATTTACAGGTTACGTTTTTATAATGTTCAAATAGTAAGATTAAGATTATACTTATTTTTTAATTTTTATCTACCATTATAAGTCTGAATGATCTTTGTTTTAAAAAATCAGCTGATTTTCAGATTTACATTGCCAAAAAATTTACAAAAAAAATTACAATTACAAAAGTCGTAGAACAAAAGTTGTTCATTTACGTGCATAGAACTGGCCCTCAACAACTTGGTAATATGATTATCAATAATCCTGTTTAACAGAACAACTGAACAATCGATACCTACTATCGAATATTATTATGTAATACTATCGATAGTATTGATATATCTACAGACTGATAGTATTTTGTAACTCGATACCAGTGTAATGTATCTACACGATGCGATGTGGTGACCCTACACACTAGTGCCTAACTAATGACATGTCAGAATAGGGTGACCATAAAATTATAGTAATATTACAAATAGCAAATATTGTAGTTGAGTTGTGTTGTTGAGTATTTTATTCTAATGTACAAATAAAAAAAGAAAAATCGTGTAGCCTAGCAGGCATGCGATAAAGCATGCATTATTTGGGGGTTCGCATTGCTTGCGTCCGTGATATTTAGCCTAAGATGTCCCACACGTGACCCCTGGGTGGTGCTAAAGGAGCAATCTCCCGGTGGGAGGCTTCAGCCACGGCTTGTTACCACCCCTCAGCCCAGGTCGTATCGCCAAGCGGACTTGTCCGTGTTCCGATATGTAGGCCGGTGCAGCCACAAAAGGAAGACGGCTCGGAAATATTTTCATTCCACTGCCAGCTACCTTCACTCACGTTTCTCTCTCACCAGCGTAAAGGTATCTTCTAGAAAAGCGTGCACCAAACATTGTTATCAGAAAAATCAAATAGGTTGCATTCAAATCTTTCTTGTACGGAAGCTACCCTAAAAACTGAATGGGACGAGTTGGGACTATAAATAGTGAACGGGATGAGTTGCGAAAAGGACGAGATGCAATATTTAACGATTTCCAAATGAGACGTTTAGCGTTAAATCCCTACAAATGCAGTAGATACAGAAACACGCTTGACGGACGATTTTTTATTTTTAGCATCTGTTTGCGTCGCAGATTATAAATGCAATCAAATTAAAACGATATACAAAACAATGTCATCAAAACCAAGCCAACTTCAATTAATTCCAAAGCATAATACGCAATTTTTCATACCGCTCATCATAAAAAGCTACGTCAAAATTAATTATAATTACCTTCATTATCGTTATAAAAATGTCCTCATTTTTTTCCTAAATGACGGTCACCCTACACTACGTCATTGTACTCAACATGGACATCATTATGTAGGGTGGATACGCAAAACCGCTAATTAGGTATGGTATTTGGTGTTGTACAATCAACGGTCAAAAGTCTCTGCCCACCGTAACGTTTACAATTCTGTGCACCACTATTTAACATTATAACAACGTAACCTGTGGATCGAACCCACGTCGGTTGGTGTAGCGGGTGGTGACTTATACCTCTCGGCCAACTCAAGACATAGCTAACATGTTGAAAATAATAATCACACTGAGTACTTTTGATTCAAGTATTTAAGTTTGTGTGTAACGTCTATTAAAAGAAGGTCGTAACTCCACGCCACGCACTCCACGCAATCATCAGTTTGCTACAATATTATTGTAGCAAACTGATGATTTACTTATGACCCATACTGTACTTTTAATTCAAGTATTTATGTTTGTCTGTAACGTCTATTAGAAGAAGGTCGTACTTGTTTATAGTATTATTGTAGCAAACTGATAGTCTACTTATGACGCAAACTGTACCTACTCAGATCCGAACATGTAGTTAGAATTTTATTATCCCGATATTGTGCTGAATTATGGTCATCCTATCTATCATTGGGAAATAGTGGAATATAGCATAATATGTGGAGTATGTAATAAATA
This sequence comes from Idaea aversata, assembly GCA_907269075.1. NCBI lineage: Eukaryota > Metazoa > Arthropoda > Insecta > Lepidoptera > Geometridae > Idaea > Idaea aversata. The sequence goes on along the minus strand of OU026099.1, from coordinate 13,454,357 downwards.
AAGGGTGGCGCAATAGAACGTGCATTTTTAAAATAATTATTAAAAAATAAATACAAAAGGTATAGTTAAAATAAAACTAAGCAATTATTAAGTGATAACTGAAGTTTATTTTTTAAAAATAACATCATTTAAATGATGACCCTCTCTACGTTGGCACTCCTCTAACCGCAAACGGAAATTACCGAAAACTTTCTTAAGTAGTGCTGGTGTGATTGCTGCCATTTCACCACGAATATTCTCCTTGAGCTGACTGATGTTTCTCGGATTATTGGTGTAGACTTTGTGTTTGAGGTATCCCCACAAAAAAAAGTCAGGAGGCGTCAAGTCTGGACTGCGCGGAGGCCATGGGATATCACCTCTTTTCGAAATCAGTTTGCCAGGGAACATCTGCTTCACAACCGCCATGGAGTCATTTGATGTGTGACTGGTAGCTCCGTCTTGTTGGAACCAAGTCCTAGAGTTTTCGCGTGTGGTTTAAACGTCGATCCAGTCTCTTCAAAACGCTTTATCCAGATTTTAATTAAGTTAGCACTCGGAGCCTCCCTAATTTGCCGTACACCATACTCAGAACAAAATAGTCGCCTGACAACTACGTACGAACGAGAGTTTTCGTAAAATGCGCGCACGCAAAATGCGCGACGCTTCCCGTCGAAGTGACTCATAGTGACTAAAACTTTATGAACCGCGCTACCCAACGATATCGGTCTCCCCCCGCCCACGCCCCTTCTACCCCGCAAAAAAAGATGATGCAATATGCACGTTCTATTGCGCCACCCTGTATAAATTACTTAACAGTGTTTTGCATGTGTTTTCAAACTCCAAGGAAAAGAAAAAAAATCTAAAACCGACTTCAAGAAAATCAAGCTTCAAATACGAAGAGCTCTAACAAAAAAAGTAACAAGAAACTACCTAATAATTTTGATTAAAAAATTGAACCAATCTAAAAGTACCATAAAAACCTTTGAAATAAACAATTTTCCAAATTGGTTTATAAATAACAGAGTTTTGAGGTAACAAATATAAAGACAATAATTTATTTCACAAACTGATGTCAAAGTGAAAGAAAATTATTCAGTTGGATTTATTTGCATGAAATCACATTGAAACGTCTTAAAAACTAAGTTAGGATTAGTCGCTTTCGAAACAAGTGAGCAAAAGGCACAAGAAACTCATGGGGTTTTTTATTATGTTATGCGGAAACCTCTGCCCGTTAAAAAAATGGCATCGTCGTGTTTTGTTTTTATTTAACACACTTTTGCATCTAAAGCAGTAAAGACCGAAAACAACAGGAAAGGAAAGTGATAAAATCCTCGAAGAATTATAATTCGTTCAAAAAACCCTTAAGGAAGGTATCTCACGAACCGAAACTACAAACCCAGCTAAATTATGTCCAAAAGGTTCCTAAATGTCACGAAATATCCTAAAAATGGTGGAAACAAACGAGAAACTTTTAATCGGCTGATAGCTGCATCGACAATGTTTAAAAAAATAACAAAAACTTAACTGCGCACGCAATTTAATTTCTATAAATATTTTTGTAATAACATTTTGCAAAGGTGGTGGAATATCTTGGCATAATTTGACACGTCGATTTTGATTTGCGCTTTTGTCACAGCCACCTACCCTTACGCATAACACCAACTACGCAAAACGCATAACTCGCAAAATACCACTTACGCAAAATACTAACTACGCATAATACCATCTTTGATTTAGAAACAAACAAATCTACCACACATATGGCAAAACATACAGAACATTTTAATTTAATATGAACAACAAATGTTAAGAACAAAATCTTGTAAAGCGACTTTTGACGTGACAACGTTTTATAAATTGGTTTGCCGGGTGACACTTCAAGAAACTGCGTTACGCTCCGCTGACGTTATGCGCTCACAATGAGAGCGAGTGAGAGGCAGGCGTCCCTTCCACTCGGGCATGGTTAGCCCGCCTAAGAGCGAGAGAGACAGACATAAAAAGTGAAAGGCACGCGTCCCTTCCACTCGAGCACAGTTGTTGTCACGTAAAACTTTCGCCCGTATACCGACTTTACAGGCAACCAGTTTTTTTTTCTGTAAGGTGGCTTTAATTTTTTTCATTTTCGTAAATAATATTTTCTCTCCGTAAAATGGCAATCCATCATCCTATTACAGTCTTTAATCTGTTGTCTACACTCACTCCAGAAAGCGGCACATAAATATGTAGAAAAAAATTAAAACGACATACCGGATATCCATCCCTTTCAGCGACGCCATTAAAATGGGGAATTATGGTCATGAAAAAACCCTTTCTCGTTTTTTAGGGATAACTTTTACACAGCGTGTGAAGTGTACCTAACTTTGGTATGCGCGTTTGGTCATTTGTATGCCAGGGGGGTCGGTCACACTGTCCTCTTGTTACAGTTGCGAGCAGAGAAAACGGGACGTTTGTACAATACAAGCTTTATCAACTTTTTTCAACCTCTTTAAGGGTTGAGATTTCAAAAATCCTTTCTTAGCGGGCCCTTTATTATTATTTATTTATTTATTTATAATACAATTACTTATTGCACTCACAGTATACACCAAAACATGCAAAGAGTCATTATGTAGGTCCATTATTGAATAGAACTTAAGTAACAAACAAACATATTAATAAAACTATAGCAAATAGTATAAAACTCATTAACATTATTATTAAAGATATCGGCATCAGGTTGTTGACTAATAAGCTCATTGAGAAGAATAAGAGCTTGCTTGTTAGGAGCATACCGCGCTGTGAGGGTTCTAGAGGACTGAGGGTTGAACAAGCGTCGCGTAAGTAACTTTACCAGATTATCTGGCGTAAATAGGGAACAACGAGGCAAACAGATGGGATTGTCGACTTTATTATGAAACAATCGGAAGTAATGACTAAAAAGTCCATGCCAGTCATACCTAAAACAAACGGCGAAGGATACATGTATGGGTAATATCCATACAACTTCTTATAAAGATATCGTGCGAATTTTTCGCCTTACAAGAAATCCCCATGCGAATTTTCAGACTCGTAGCTCTTATAATTTCAGAGATTTTGTTACGAGTATTTTTCTTACTAGAAAAACAAACATATTTGACTCTACTACAGTTAATGAATGACTTGAATAAATTAAAACAGCGTAACATGTCAAACCATTTTATGTGATTATGTTTCCCCTTTTTTTAGGAATTATATTATTTTACTAGCGACGCGCTCCGGCTTCGCACGGCTATATTATGCATGTATTATACATATAAACCTTCCTCTTGAATCTCTCTATCTATTAAAAAACGTATCAAAATCGGTTGCGTAGTTTTAAAGATCTAAGCATACAAAGGGAAATAGGGACACGGCGAAAAGTAACTTTATTTTATACTATGTAGTGATATGATTATGTTGCCCCCTTTTTTAGAATATATTTTATGTGATTATATTTCCACCTTTTTCAGAATAGAATTTTTTATTCACTTTGTGAAACATTAAATGTGTGTCTCCAAATGTTATAAGCATTTTTATACGCAAATTAATTATTTATATTGTATTTCATCTGTTAATTGATCATTATAACACAACCCTAGTCGCTTAGTTTGAGGCTACTTTTTAACAACCACTTAGGTATACAATTTGTTAATTGTTGTTAATCGTCTTAAGAAACGTTTTAACACACCTGTCATTGGCATATACCAATTAGCTGTTTCAGTAATTAATAAAGACAAACTTGTCTACACAAAAGTCTTGTTTAGTTTCAAAGCCGTCCGATTCGAATTGCTTGCTCGTAAGTGGACATACCTCCACGTGTGAACACTTTATGTTAAGAATGTGACCTCAAACCTCTTTTGTAGAAATGTTAACATTTCTATGTAACTTAATAAACACGATGACTATTATAACAGCATTTCACGTCTTTATTTAGGGATCCAGGGGTTTAGGGGTAGTTTAGATATTTAAGGGTTTTGGAATTCCAATTATTATCTATATTGTTATGTTATAGGGATACGTAAAGTAGGTACTTAGTGGATCGGAACGGGAGATTATGGGAGAGGTTTTCGGTAATTACGTAAGGGTCGACGATTCAGTGACAGTGAGTGTAAAAATTAATGACATTTACACTTTTATGTGTAGTCAAAGAAGTGGAGAGTATATATTTAAAGCTTTCTGTTGTACCTACATACTACTTTAATGATTTATTTAATCTAAAACACATATTTAAAAAAAAAGAAGAATCATCAAGAAATCTTTGAATCTAATCTTCTAGGACATTAGGCGAACACTAAAAATATATTTTTTTATTTGGTTAAAAAGCTGTTAAAGTTTGTAGTTCGTAGTAACTATTATTTATTCTATGTTTGTGAGAAATGCATATCACCTGGGCGTGTTCAGATGACACGCGTCAACCACGCCCCCACCACGCGCCACATGAGTAAATAATACAACCAGAGACTAATGTGTCATACAAGGCTCTATGACAAGTCCACTACTACAAGCTTGACGCGCGTGTGTGCGTGAGCACTGGCGGCACATCATGTACGGAGAGAAACCGGTCTATACTGGCTCGGCCAGTGCCCAAGTTCAGGGCTGTCACACTCGCATGCGCGGTAAACATCACGCGTCGCATGTTTGTTTCATATTGTTTAATAAAATATAGTGTTATTAATTTGGTCTTAAGTTGGGAGGGAGTGAGTGTGGACCATTCTTGTGTTATGCTAACGAGTGGCGAAATAGAAGACTTAAATAATTTTCTTTCTTTCGAAGGAAGGGTGGGAACGATTGAGTGAGTGAGTGAGCGTGTGCTCCAGTCTAAGCAACTAGGCTTGTGTTATAGTGACTAGACGCGACAGATATAATAGTTATAAATATTAAATATGTACCTTTACTGAGTGGGAATTGAGTGTGTGAGTGCCCCAACCTAAGCAGCTAGGCTTGTGCTATCGTGACTAGACCACGGATAGAAGATTTTCTTTTATAGAGAGGGAGGGAGGAAGAATGGAAACGATTTAGTGAGTGAGCGCTCCAGCCTAAGCAACTAGGCTTGTGTTATAGTGACTAGACACGACGGAAAGCATAGTTATATGTAGGTATGTATAGCATACTACTTGTGAATTCTAGTATGTCAACGTTTATCTATTTAACATTCAATTCTGTGACATCAAAGTTTCCCGGTAAGCCATAAAAAAATCTGATTTAGGTATTATGATCATCATTCATTTATTTATCTACTAGCTGCACCCCGCGGTTTTACTCGCGTAAGTCTCGATCCCGTGGAAATATCAAAATAAAAAGTAGCCTTCTAGAAAAATGGACTGACCAACACAAAAATATTTTTTCAATTCGAACCAGTAGTTCCTTAGTTCAAACAAACAAACTCTTCAGCTTTATAATATTAGTAAGTATAGATTAATCATCAATTCAGATTACATTGTTACCGCGTTAAAATAAACGCCCATAATAAAAGACACTGATACTTAGTTTACACATTTTTTTGGAGCGAAGTTCCTTATCTTGCGTTGCGAAAAAAGAGACGGAAAAAGTTAAGACCAAAAGATGTAACGACACGTTTTGCATAGAAAGAAAGCCAGTTATTTTCGTTTCGTCTTTCTATTTCGCATTGAACAGTGTGGGGTCGCGACGATTATTTACAAAAAAAAAAGTAGATATAAAAAAATATAAAAAACGAAAAACATTAATTTATTACAACTCCTTAACTAATTAATCGAAAGGAACTTCGTTCTATCCGGGTGTGCCTTGACACCTCTCAAGTTTTTTTTATTTAATATAATCCACCTGTGCCAACCCTACATGATTACGTCACAATTACGTATTCATTTTGACAGCTCCGAACAACCTTAGCCTCTGGTCATCTCTACTCATGTGCACGCGCATCGCACGTGTTGACCACGCGTTGTTTGTTCTATATATAATTTGAGTCTTATGACACATCAATAGATCTCAAATTGCATTTCTGCAAGCGGGCGCGGGGCGGGCGCTGGGCGTGTGCGGGGCGGGCGCGAGGCGGGCGCGTGACGTGAGCGGGTGGACTTGGATAAATGCAATTTGAGATCTATTGATATGTCATAAGACTCAAATTCTATATAGAACAAATTTCAACGCGTGGTCAACGCGTGTGTAGCGCGTGGCGGGCGCGTGGTCGACGCGTGTCATGCGAACACGCCCTAGGCTCTGGGCAAGCCTGCTACATCTACGACATGTCCCAGACACTGCAGCGAGCGGCCTGAATAACAAGGATTAAAGTTACTGGTGCTGTAATAATCATCTAGATTACAAGTTAAGAATATAGGCAATATAAGAATTCAGTTCACGCCCGTCGTCTCAAGGTCAAGTTAGAGGCCTTAAGGCGATCTGAAAACTCTAACAATAGGTGGGCCACACCACTATACGAGAAGAAGAAGAAGAAGTAGTCCATCTATCTATGTATGTAACACTCTTACTTAACACTGTTACTTTTCTTACATTTTGGGCCAGTATAGAACGTTGCCAGAACAATAATGTTCATAAAACCCAAATCTAACTTGTCGCTGCCCAAATTCCCCAAAAAAGGCACAATAACTGCTATCCAAACGATTTACCACTTTATTTGCTAGAATAACCCTTTAAAACAGATTCGTATTTATTTCCGGAAACATTCTTTTACAGTTATTTCACGAAACAATCTAATAAACTTTCATGCAGGACCTTTCAGGGTTCTTAGGAGGAAAGGGTACCGGGGGCTCTTTCCATACAAACTATTACAAACGTAGTCGACTGTTTTCTCCCTGAATAATGACACTAGCACAAATATTTTTAGTGTATAAAACTTATAACTGCCATGCATGACAATATCTATACTAATATTATAAAGCTGAAGAGTTTGTTTGTTTGTTTGTTTGAACGCGCAAATCTCAGGAACTACTGGTTCGAATTGAAAAATTCTTTTTGTGTTGGATAGTCCATTTATCAAGGAAGGCTATAGGCTACTTTTTATCCCGATATTCCCACGGGATCGGGAGTTACGCGGGTGAAACCGCGGGGCGCAGCTAGTAAAATATAAAAGTATAATCTTAATTTCTATGATAATTAGAAAATGAAAAGACGAAAACATAGGGGCATAGCCATGGCAGTTATAGGTTTAATGGCACAAAAATATTTGTGCTAGTGTCATTTTTCAGGGAGGAAACAGTCGACTACGTTTGTATGGAGACCTTTCACCTTACCACAGATTACTAACAACTACTCTGTTCAAAGACATTTAAGGTGAACTTGCAACTAGATTCGTAACTCCTACCCTACTACAGCGAATACAAAATTGATGGAGAATACTAGCTGCCCTCGCGGTTTGACCCGCGTAACTCTCGATCCCATGGGAATATCGGGATAAAAAGTACTCCCAATAAATCAATATAATATTCATACGAAGTTTCATCAAAATTGGTTCAGAGGTTTCTGAGGTTATTCAAACAAACAAACAACCAAATCTTTCCTCGTTGTGATATAAGTATAGATTAGTATGGAAATATCAACGCATAACTCCGAAACCGATCAAAACGGTACTGATCGCTAAGAAAGTACCTATTCTTAAAAATTCAACCCCTACAATAAAAGCTGGTTTATTTTTATTTATGGCGTACAAATACTAGGTATAAATCTATATACCTAAAGTTTGAACGCGCTAATCTCAGGAACTACTGGTTCGAATTGAATTTTTTTTTATTGTTATAAAAATATACTTAATATCTTTATTATTTCAAAATATTAAAATTAAAAACACACAAATAAAAATTAAATTACACAAAAAAAAACACAAAATTATTTTTGTGTTGGATAGTCCATTTGTCGAGGCTATAGGTTACTTTTTATTTTGATATTTCCACGGGATCGGAAGTTACGTGGGTGAAACTGCGGAGCGCTGCTAGTAAATAATAAAAAGAGTAAATCCATAGATACACTAAAGCTAAACAATTTGTGGCTTCACTGGGTTCAAAGTTTTCAGATGGACTCTCTATCTCAGTGTTGTGTTAAATATCTTTGACCGTTCGGCTTACAATTCGAAGCACTCACCCTTTTTTAGGCACGCAGCCGAGGACAATAAATCTAATAACTTTTAGAACTTTCGAGAAAAAAATGCGATAGATATTTGACAGGTAAGTTTGAGTTATGATACGTGAAAATTCATATATAACATTGTGTCACTGGGAGGTAAAACGTAATAATTCCCGAGTGTGCATTTACGACACGAGCATTGGTTAGGGCTGTAATGTAAGCCACACGAGGGAAATCATGTATGATTTTCACCAGAGTTCTAGAGGTTTGAAAGTTAAGTGAGGTTGCTCTACTAGCCGCCATAGTATGTCCAAAACCTACTGTTTCTTTTTAAATATTGAAAGTCATGACTGACTGACTTACTGGCTGGTATATGGAGCTGGAGCACAGCTCAAGCCAAATCAATGAACCAATTTGAGTTTTGCGACACAGATAGCTATTCTAAAATAGGCTAAAGATTTTTGAAAATTTAACCCCTACGCGAACGAAGTCACTAGTGAAAGCTTGTTCAAAGACAAAATACTGCATTTCTCGAATATAAACTAAAGAGAACAATGAGACCGAAACAAATACACGAGAACAAATAAATTTGTAGACAAAGTAAAGTTTAAACAAATAAACAAAACAGTGAGTTGTTAACCACAGATTGTATACCTAGGAGTAAAACTTCCATGATATTTTATAACGCCAACTGTTCAATAAACTAAACTAGTCACGCGGTTTCACCCGCGCAAGTCCCGATCCCGTGGGAATATCAAAATATTGTTTGTCTCTACTTTTTTAAAATATTTAACAAAGTACATTTGTGTCGTGTGCTTATCCAAATAAATGTATATCTATTCTATTCTAATAGGTTTTTTCTTAAAGTAATAGCATTAGTGGTGTGGTTTCACCCGCGTAATTCCTGATCGCGTGAAAATATCAAAATAAAACGTAGCCTATTGCCTTCCTCGATAAATGGACCACAATATCCAACACAAAAATAATGTTTCAATTCGACCCAGTAGTTCCTGAGATTAGCCCGTTCAAACAAACAAACTCTTCAGGTTAATAGTATTAGTAAAGATTCATAACTTTCTGCTCTACTAACTGTGCCCGCGGATTCACCCGCGTAAGCCCCAATCTTTCTCACTATTTAAACTTTTCCTGTACTCCCACAAATATTTTAAAATCAAAATTACCCAAATCAGTCCGGCCGTTGTTGTCGAGTTTTAACGAGACTAAAAAAACAGCAATTCAATTTAAAGTATATAGAAGATAGAGGGCGCCATATTGAATATCTCGTGACGTCACATAGCCTATAACCAGCGGACGATCAAGATGTTTTTAAACGGTTTTTTAACAATACATCCGTTACAACTGTGACCAGGGGGTCACAGTTGTAACGGATAGGGACTCTACTTACTGAAAAATAAGACGTCCTAAAAAAACTTATTTCCATATTGAATAACAAATAACAAACAATTTTATCAGTAAATCTTTGCGTGACTCAACAAGTCCCGGCTGACGGTTCATATCGTGTAGTTTTTTAACGAGAACGCTTGTTATTGTGTTCGTCAACTTGTTCGCCAACTTGTTCGGAGGATTGTTAACTATTTACTAGTTTTTCTTTAGAAAAAATATGAGTTTTGGAAGATGTTTGTGATATGGGTCAAAAGAGTCCTTACTTTTCTTTTTCAATTGGAACCCTTATTTATTAACCGACTAGTTTTTGTTAGGTGATTCGTTGGTTTATTATTCCCCGACTTGCTTCAAGGTGAAATGCTGAATCCGGGGGTTATTTGTCCAATGGTCAGAATGTTGCTTTCCTCCTTTCAACTTCCTTAATTCTAATCATGATCGTCCCCTTCGTTCTCTAGATTCCCTACTTCTAAACGTTCCTCGTACCAACGCCTCCTTTTACTCTGACTCTTTTACTTTTCAGGCGGCATTTCTCTGGAATGAGTTGCCGCAGGAAGTCAGAAAATCTTCTTCCTTACAAATATTTAAATCGCGCGTCAAACAATATTACTTGTCATTATTTTAAGAAGTTTTCCTATCATATTATACTCGTATTTGTAGTATATTATTATTATTTATGTATAATAAAAATATGTAGTATGTACGTATATTTATATTTTATTTTATTGTATAATATTAGTAAATTTATTCATAAAGATATGTATTAATTGTATAATATGTGTTTAATTGTCTCAGTTTTTTGTAGTTGTAGCATTTATATTATCTCCTTTTCTCTCACCTTACCCATAATCTTACGTCAAATCATCTCCATCCCAAGGTTGCCTGGAATAGACCGCTATCAGCGGTAAGGCCGCCTATTGTGCCACTATTTTATTTTATATAATTTAAATTAATTGTACTTTTTCTGTAACTTGTGTGTGCAATAAAGCGTTCTATCTATCTATATAATAATAATATGTTGAAGTTGTCATAATCCAAATAAAAATAATAATGTCAAATATCCAGATGCTACAAAAAAATGTCCATCTATGTACAGTCACATTACCAATTATCTGAACCCCACGTGACCTAGAGCTCACTCGCAAATCTGTAAGGTTGTAAAGTAATGTTACCTGATTCTGTTTTTTTAACAATATACTATACAATATAAAAAAATAACAAAATAGGTATATACTATATTTTTACAGATATGCGAATGAGCTCTGGGTCACGTGGGGTTCACCTAATTGGTAATGTGACTGTACAGTACATTGAAAATCAAAAACACTGCTACTCATGTCCTCGGTTATTATTTATAGGCTATTATGGTGGAATTTTTATCGCAATCGGGTTTACCATTTAACAGCCAAAGGAAGAACAAAAGAACATATTTTTACATTTATAGATAAATAGGAGACATGCTAGGCTTTTTATTAGGCGAACCATGTCCCAAGGTTCAATAGTTCATGTGGTAAGATTCTGCAATTAGACTACAGAAATGTATTTTTTGTTCCACTGTGAATTTGATCAAATTCTTTCATATCAGTTCCAATTTTAAAAAGAATTAAACGACAATTTGAACAAAAAAACTGAATTTAAAAGAACGACATTCTATCACCAATCAATTGGCAGTTCCGGCGCCGGAGACCAATCGGAGCTGATTACGAAAATCGAACAAAGCCCGGAGGACGGTTAGCAAGAACAGATAAAAGGTTCCATCTTTAAATACTAGAGGAAACAGTGACGGATAAAGGACAGGGGGGGGGTGTTTGATAACTTAGCCCCCCCTCCTTTTAGTTCGCATTTAGTGGAATTAGTTTACATTTGACCGCATCTCCGCTGATAGGGCGCGCTATGGTGTAGCATGCTTGCTTAGAAGATACTTATTCGCACTCGAATACAATACTGGAATTTTCGGAAAAGGAACGAGCATGTATGGAAATCTTTTATAGGTTATCGAATGGTGAGAATGAGTTCGAGTTTCTGAGATTACTAAACCCTTCCCCCATTGACTGTTTGTCATTTGTTTTGTTTCGATCGTCTTCTGTTTCTATTTCGATCGTTTTGTTGTTTGTTGTTCACATCTTCATTTGTTTTGGTGTAAGTATACCGTTTTTGGTTTCTGTTTCGAAAATAGTTTGACTTCCACCTCACACTTTGACCTTAAAGTGGCCTTAAAGTAGTTGGGGTAATGGTCCAACTTTTTACATAACTTTGGGATTATTCGGAGTCACGTGTTCCAACTAGTTGGTCAGAATAGTTGGAACACCACCTCACAATCGCTATGTAGACAAATAATGTAAAAACAAATCAGTTTTAATCATTCGCATGACATCACATTGAATACGAGTTAGCTAATCTTAGATACTAAGTTTGGGTTAGTGGTAAACTAAAGATTGCAACCCTTCACAAACCCCCCACAAATACCGTAAATCCAAGATCCGACCCTGGCTACCGTGACCTAGAAAATGAGAACGTTGGAAGCGTTGCATTTTTTGCATTCCCCGCTTCTGCCTACCGGTTTTTATTGCTTTCATTAGTCGGGACTATATTCACCGTTCTAGTTTTAATTTGAATTGTATACGGACCACGTTGGCACGTATTAGTAAAGTAGGCTTTAAATGGCGCATTACTCAAGGTTTTTAATAAAAATGAAGAGTGTGATAATTTTTGAAGTGAAGTTCTTTTAGCGCGGTACGCATATTTTTAGATGAGATAAAATCTCTGAACTCGTTACGAGACGCAATGTGACAGCTACGTCATTATCGGCTTCAAACAGTAGGTACTATATTTTCGTCGCACGGTAATAAGACTTTGTGGTTTGGTGGTTTTCAAATTCAATACATTTATTTCAGATAATTAAAATCCATAAAAAAACACACGAATAAAATCAATAAAATAAAAAATAATCAAAAATCAAAATATATAACAAAATAATAAAATTCAATGTCATCATACTTAAATGTCAACTAAATTCAGTAATATTAAAAATAAAATTAAAATCAAAGTAGGTATTATAAATTAAATCCAAAGTAAATTCAATTTTTGAACGCTACGTAACACTTGTACGAATGTTTAGCCTTCAGTTTGTGCTTGAATATTTGTTTTTTTTTTTGTTTTTTTTTTTATCTTATCTTATATATTGGGGGCTGACAAATAGCCAGCAACACTTCGACCCAATGGGATCTTTTGTGTTTACCCCTACCTTAATGTTTCTTACTCTTTGAAGAAGTGGTCGTTTAACGCGGTGATCCCACTGAGAGGAAGAAACCTATATTCCTCCGGTTTGGGATACGCATTCCCAAGGAGGCTCATCTCTCTCTCTCTCTCATCATTTTTTTTAGTAAGTACCTTTTTTTTATAAGTTTTCACTTTTCTCGGCACTTCCGGAGTGCAACCGTTTTTTTTATATTAAACTAGCGACCCGCCCCGGCTTCGCACGGCTACATTATGCATGTATTATACATATAAATCTTCCTCTTGAATCACTCTATTATAAAAAAACCGCTTCAAAATCCGTTGCGTAGTTTTAAAGATTTAAGCATACATAGGGATATAGGGACAGAGAAAGCGACTTTGTTTTATACTATGTAGTGATAGTGATTTTGTGGGCGTAGTCTGAACAAGGAATAGTTTCAAATCGAGGGCCAAAACAGAAATATCAGTATACAATCTGCCTAAGTCTTCTGGGGTCTTAATCCCTCGATCAAATTTGTTTCTTTATTAATTAAATTCGTTACTATTTTTGAACGTATTTTTTATTTGCCTTTAATCGTCTAAAAAATGTTAAATTAAATATAAAAATTAAGATCAAGAGGAACGTCCATAACAATATTAAGGGATCTCCATTTTTTGTGAATAATTTCGTTAATTCTATCCTCGGCTGTAATGTATACGAAAATTCAATTTAGGTGGAAATTGCCTTTTTGGAATATGAACTTAATAGGTAATATTATTAACTACAATGGTACCTAGACACTTTTTATGAAGGAAATCTTTAGAGGCTGACCTAATAAAAGGTGGATGGACTGTTTGTGTAACGCAGTATGCTCTCTGCAATATAGAGAATGAACGAGTATTGATATGAACTAAGTAATGACGGATAACAGTGGAGAATGGAAGAAAAAAACGTACTGCGTTGACCAAAAATGGATTTAGGTAAGGGCAGGAAGAAAAAAATGAGCCATTCCAAGCCAAAGATTTGAAATAAATTGATAAACTTTAGTTAGTTGCTGTAAGCTTAATTAAGATAAAAACACGTTATAATACATTGCAGAATTGTCGAAAAATCAATTTGAATAATAAAGTATCTGCAGGTCGCTCTGAGTGATACGGTCGCCCTTTGTAACACTTAAGCTTTGCTTACACACTTAGCACACGCAGCTAAAATTGACTTAAGCTTACATTTTAAAATGGTGTTTACAATAAAAAATCAAACCAAGGGCGAGCTATTTGAAGATTATCACTAAAGAAATTAAAACATTTGCCTTCAATTGAATGCTCAGCGATTTGTTTCTCGGCCGATGGAGAACTACGCTACTAGTCTGTAGTCAGCAATAAAAATGTACTGTGTATGTTTCAACGTCCGAGATTAAACACGTTTCCAACATTATTTTATTGTAAAGGACAATATAAAAAACCGGGCAAGTGCGAGTCGGTTTCGCGCACGTAGGGTCCCGTACTATGTTATAGGGGGGAGCCCTACTTAATATTCTGTTTTTATAGCGGCAACAGAAATACATCATCTGTGAAAATTTCAACTGTCTAGCTATCACGGTTCATAAGATACAGCCTGGTGACAGACAAACAGACGGACAGACCATGAAGTCTTAGTAATAGGGTCCCGTTTTTTAACCTTTGGGTACGAAACCCTAAAAACCAGGTGGCGAGATGACTTACGTCACCATTATTTTTGAATTCACACTAGAGTTGAGTCAGTCATTTATGGAGTGAGCATTTCTATTTAGCCAGCCCGAATAGAAAAACTCACTTCATAATCCCTAAATTCAACGACGAATTAAAAACAGTGCACGGACCTGGAATAGGCTTGCTAAGACAATATGCATGTACTGGTATTCAAATCGTCAAATCAAATAGAGATCCAGCTTTGCTCAGCATATCAGGGATTTCATTAGACACCACCCCAAATAGAACTTCTTTGGTATCTATAACAAACAAACGTTTTTTTAGCCTATTGCTTCTTTCCACTGTTCCCTGTCTAGTGCCAACTGGATCCAGTCCCTACGATGCGAGTCCAACTCGTCCCGCTATCTCCTTCTGGGCCTGCCGCGGGGTCGCATGCTGTTGTCAAATGCATTATTTTTTACAAGGTTTGACCACTCCAACACACTTACATAAAGGTAAATAACGAAGCAGTCTAAGACGTAGCACGCTTACCTAGAAATTACCTGTTCACTCTTGACTTGATCACAAAAGACCCTTTAGCAAACACCCTTTTACTCAATTTTCCAAAAATAATCGCTTAAGATTATTCAACTCAGCATAATAATTATTTTGACCTTCGAAGCCTTAGTAATAAAGGTGTTTGTCGAGTCTCCCCCTGATTTAGACTAAGCTTAGGTAGGTGCGTCGTAAATGGACTTCCTAATTAAGATAAGGGAAATTCTACCGTTTTGATACCTCGATTATTTCGTCGATAATGAGATTGAATAAACGTATTAAAGGCACGTTTAATATGGGCTATTAAATTGTGCAAACTCAAAGAACTTTGGCGACAAAGACCGGGGTATTTTTGTAACTTCAATTTAACAGCATGTACCGAGATAAAATTGTGCAAATTCAAAGAAAATTTCGACAAGCACCGGGCTATACTTATTTGTATTTTCAATATAACGACAAATACTGGGTTATTAAATTGTGCTTATTTAAGTAAAGTTGATGACAAAAACCCGGCTACATTTGTAAATACAATTTAACAATAAATACTGGGCTATTTTTGCAACGTCGACAAATGTTGGGTTATTAGATAAAATACCTTAAAAAAAAAACAGCAAAATCGTAGGCTATACTGCGTAGGAAAATCGCTCTTCTGATCAAAGTTGCTCGCAATCAAAGCACAAAATAAACCTTACAAATATTTTAAAATGAATACAAAAGATATCTATGTAAAATTATTCATATTGCATCCGACATAAATTCGTTCTGAACAAAATACAAGAAAGATTTTCAACAAAACTTGCACATGAAAAATGTTCCTTTTGATTTCATAGCTTCAGGCGACTGAATGCAAGATAGCCCCGTTAAGTCATTCTGGGTAACCGAGCGCAGTTGTTAGTCTGCGAACAGCATAAATAAATGTGTATAAATATCCGAACATCGTTATGACCGAGTTGTAGAAGTATCCGAACTATTAACAAATAATGAGTAGGATTTAAAGCCAATAAGAGAACAGATATTAGATCCAGGTAGTAGTATTTTGTCATTATGAACATTCTGACAATTGGCCATTTGGACACTGTTGCCATCTGGCTTCTTCCACATTATGACATCATGGTATTTATTACCCCTCGTGGTTAGAAACTAGCCAGATAGACATTAAGAAAAATGGTGAAAGAAGTTAAAACTCTATATTTCATTTATTATTTTATTTTTTGACGACCCAGTTGGCACTATGGTCACCATGCCGGACTGCCAAACACAGGGTTGCGGGTTCGATTCCCGCCTCAGACAAGTATTTATGCTTAGATATTTATCTGTGGTCTGGTTGTTTCTATGTATAATAAGGATAATATGTTTACAAAAGAAAAGTATATAAGTAGTATATCCGTGAACAGATTCATCTAACCCTGAGCAACTGGCTGCAGTTATAGTGGCCAAATAACGGACAGAATAAAATACATATGTTTCCGATAAAGGGCAAGGTGTTTGTTTGAGTAAATAATACTATATAGAGTCCATCTTAGTCTAGGATGCTAGAGTGCGTTGTATGATCTTTTGTTAACTGAACTCTCAGTCTCTTATAGAGTTAGCTAGATAGAGACTAACCGCGGAAAATTCAAATTTCAAAGAAAAAGCTTTGAACTCAGCTTGTACGATGTCAAATACCTTCATCTATACATATAAAATACTTTGTCCTGACTGACTGACGGATCAACGCACAGTCTAAACCGCTGATCGTAGAGACCTGAAACTCGGAGGGTGTGTTCCTTGTATGACGTAGACATCCGATAAGAAAGGATTTTCCGAAATTCAACCCCTTAGGGGGTGGGTGAAAAATAGGGGCAAAGTTTGTATGGGACAACGTGATTCCTTGGTCCATTTTCGACTTCTACGCAGACGAAGTCGCGGGCAAAAGCTAGTAGACAGATAAAACTGTTTTATTCTTTACCGAGCAAAAACTAACACTTCTCTTAAAATTTTATATCATGGTTTTACACTACTACTAAAATTATTCCACAAAATAAAATATTAAAAAAAATGGTAAAAAAGCGCTTTTTTTTAATGCGTTGCGTAATTCCCCAGTGGCATTATCACCCGAAAAATCCTTATGCTTAGATCTTTAAAACTACGCAACGGATTATGATGCAGTTTTTTTTAATAGATAGAGTGATTCAAGAGGATGGTTTATATTTATAATGTACAGCCGTGCGAAGGCGGGGCGGGTCGCTAGTAAATAATAAACTTTTAGTTTAAAAAAGCGAGGTGCTAATAATGAGACCAGTGTTTCAATTTTAAAATAAATAATAAGTAGGAAGGTGCTTTGTAGATTTACTCTCTACGTTAAGCAATTTCAAATTCTATCATTAAATCTCAATTGACTGCAGTCGCTGTTAATGTGAATGTCCTCTGATTGGTACATAGCCACTGGTTAGGATGCAATTGTCAGAGTTTAGCAACCAATCTGCAAATTGCTACTGAATAATAGCAGGGATATAAACTGTTGTTTACCCCTGCCATTATGTCATCGGTCTGACTAAGTTCAGCCACATTAAAGAAATATGACAGTTTTAGTTGCGCCCCGCGGTTTCACTGGCGTTAGTTCCGATCCCGTGGGAATATCAAGATAAAAAGTAAGCTATATTATTTTCAATGAATGTATGTATCTATATACCAAGTTTCATCAAAATCGGTCCAGTAGTTTCGGAGCCTGAAACAAACAAACAATATGTTACATATTTATTATATTAGCATAGATATGGATTAGCTGCGCGCCACGGTTATACCCGCGTAAGTCCCGATCCCGCGGGAATTTCGCCATCCCCTAAAGTGACCACTATGCGAATTTTCATCCAAATCGACTGGACTCCGTTTGAGAAGACGAACAAACAAACTTTTGGATTCATAATATTTAGTTTTTTTTTTTAAGATTAGTATTAGTTATTATTGGATATATTTAGTTATGATTAGGTTTTTAGTTAGAATTTTATAACATCAAGTGAAACCGGTCGAATTAATTGGAATAGTTTTCAGTGATCTCAGAAAACCTCAGAGTAAAAACTATTTTCTTTTCTGTATTTCTTTCTTTTTTTATTTGTGATCTGTAAGGAAACCGTAAGGCAAAGATAATGTAACTACGTCACTATCTTTGACGTCGATTGCTCTCATCCTTCTCAGGGATCTATCAACAACAAAACTCAACTAAACTGGAACCAAGAAACTTGAAGGAATGGACGGCACGACATAGATTTCTATGACAGGAACTCTCCAAATTATTGTGTGATTTTGACAACATCTTTCGTACGTCACCATTGAAATATGTATTGTGATAAACAATCTACTTTTGGGTAAATGAAACCTCAAAATATTCAAAAAAATATTCGACTTACCAAAAATCGTAATACAAAATAATGATCACATGGCAATTACTTCACTATCACTTATAAAACAAAGTCGCTTTCTCTGTCCCTATGTCCCTATATCCCTAAGTATGCTTAAATCTTTAAAACTACGCAACGGATTTTGATGCGGTTTTTTTAATAGATAGAGTGATTCAAGAGGAAGGTTTAATGTATGTGTATATGTGTGATTTTATGTATATGGTTTGTGTATGTGTGTGTGTGTGTAGGTTTTATGTGTAGGTTTAATGGGATGTATAATTGTATAATACATGCATAATATAGCCGTGCAAAGCCAGGGCGGGTCGCTAGTGGGTATATAAGTAGGTACAATGTTAAATAGAAAAATTAAGGTGAAATTCTCCGTTTCCTAGATTACAATTTAATTGATATTAGTATTTCATGTACTAGATGTGGAAAAAAGTAAGCATTAAATGTCAAGTGTTTTTCATTTTTTTCATCAGCATCTGCCTGCCTAGCATGAAGACCAAAACACGATACGATAAAGCGATATAACTACATCAACTCTCAAAATATGATAGATCAGCAATAATGTGGCTTTCTATTGGTAAAAGAATTTTTAAAATCGGTTCAGTAGATCCCGAGATTACCCCTTACAATTTAACAAACACACAAACTTTACTTCTTTATAATATTAGTATAGATAAAGCTGCCATGTTGAATTTTATCATAATTTTTATCGCAATTTTTTTTTAAAAAAAAATTTTCATCATGGCGGCTTTATCTATCATATTTTGAGAGTTATATCGCTTTATCGTATCGTGTTTTGGTCTTCATGCTAGGCAGGCTGACGTCTTCGAGAACCTACCCTCCTTGCAAGCAAGTAATTTTTGTTCTAAGTTTTGCTAATATTTTTTAATTGATAAGGTCCACAGAAAAATCTACAAAATCCTTTTTTTTTTTTCAAAATAGGCTTGCATTTGACGACCCAGTTGGCACTATGGTCACCATGCCGGACTGCCAAATACAGGGTTGCGGGTTCGATTCCCGCCTCAGACAAGTATTTACGCTTGGATATTTGTCTGTGGCCTGGTTGTTTCTATGTATTATACGTATATATTTACAAAAGAAAAGTATTTATAAGTAGTATATCCGTTTTATAGCACCCATAACACAAGTCTAGTTACCTACTTAGCTTGGGGCTAGATGGCGATGTGTGGAATGTCCTGCAATATATTTATATTTATTTATTTATTACTAGCGACCCGCCCCGGCTTCGCACGGCTATATTATGCATGTATTATACATATAAACCTTCCTCTTGAATCACTCTATCTATTAGAAAAAACCCCATCAAAATCCGTTGCGTAGTTTTAAAGATTTAAGCAGTCAAAAGGAAATAGGGACAGAAAAAACGACTTTGTTTTATACTATGTAGTGATTTATCCTCATCTCACCGGACGATGATGATCCTCCTTTTTTCAAAGCCGGTTAAAACTAACACGACACTCTCAATGACTCGTCCCACCCCTACTTGAGAGTACCGATTAATTGCTCTAACTATGTAGTAATGGCGCTGACATATTATCAAGAGGTGCTCTATCACCACTCAATAATGCGGTAAAGTTACGTCACTATGTATCGATATAGATAATTAACCACTCGGGAGGGTATCGATTGTTTCATTCGAATATCGATAATCTCCGCTTTATTTTTATTTTTTTACCGTTTTATTGTCTTTGGTTTATGAATGGAGTTTGATAGGAAGTACTGACACGTTTTAAGCCGATTGCAAGGAAAGGGTTATGTTTATCTTGGTATATTTGACGACCCAGTTGGCACAATGGTCACCAAGCCGCACTGCCAAACACAGGGTTGTGTGTTCGATTCCCGCCTCAGTACAAGTATTTATGCTTAGATATTTGTCTGTGGTCTGGTTGTTTTTCAATATTATAAGTTATATTTACAAAAGAAAAGTATATGAGTAGTTAATCAGTTGTCTAGCACCCATAACACAAGTCTAGTTACTTAGCTTGGGGCTAGATGACGATGTGTGGAATGTACTGCAATATTTCATTTAATTTATTTATTTTGTAATATTCTTTATTCCCTCATATCTTCCAAACCACTGGATAGATTTCTATAATTAAGGTAGTTATCGTTAGATTCATTTCTTTAGTCCAAGTGTTCTTTATTTATTAACTAAAAAAGTACCTACTAGCAAACCAAACACTATGAGATTTGTGTTAGTACTTGACACTCTAAAATTTTACGTGATAACGTCATAAGAAACCAATATTTTTTATTACTTTTTCTATTTTCAATTTTTTAGGTTAAATATCCAAAAGTTCTAAAACAAAAGTTCATCCCCTAGACGTCTAATTAAACTCCCTTCTTTTATCACCACACCATACTTTTTACATTATTCCTATTCTACGAAACACCAACTATTTTTTTTGTATTCGTCGTAATATATCTTCCACCGTTTTGTGGTAAGTATCTCATAGATAATGGCGTCAGTCACCGCATGTGATAAATCGTTTTGCCGCGAAATGAAAATATCAATTTTCCAAAATGGATCGTCCGTAAATAGGTATTATTGATGTCTGATGGTTTTGTAATGTTTTACGTTTGTTTTGTATGATATCGGAACATTGAATGATATGTTTCAAATTACTTAACATTAACAATACCAGCCTGCCTAGCATGAAGACCAAAACACGATACGATAAAGCGATATAACTACATCAACTCTCAAAATATGATAGATAAAGCCGCCATGTTGAATTTTTATCATATTTTTTATCGCAATTTATAATAAAAATTCAACATGGCGACTTTATCTATCATAATTTGAGAGTTGATGTAGTTATATCGCTTTATCGTATCGTGTTTTGGTCTTCATGCTAGGCAGGCAGAGGTAGATAAGTCTTAGAAATAAACTTGAACACAGAAACAAATGGCAATGGACTCTCCTCCTGCTTGCGGTTATAAGTCGAATCGGTGTCAGACTACTAATCCCTTTGGGTGCTTTAGGATATGCATGAAGATACGCATTCTAATTTATTTAAAGTAATGCGAAGTTTGGGGATCAAAAATCAAAAACTATATTTTGAGGTTAAATGAAGAATGTTAACTAATTTTGAAAATGAGCTCTCCATATTTTTTGTCAAAAATAAAAAATATAGGTGAAAGAAATACTTCGATATATCAATTATTATTAGTTTAAAATATACCTATATACAGGGTGAATTTTTTATGTGGGCCTGAAGGCCCACATAAAAAATAAAGGATATAGCTCATTTTAGTAATCTTCTGTAATTTTCATACAACCATCCCTGAAAAAAATGCAGTAAGGAGGTATGGCCAATGACGTAACAAACTGCTGCACTAAAAATATGAACTGTTTTTACAAATTTTATGTAAAGAACTTCATTTAGAACTTATTTTATAATATTTATAATTATATCACTTGTCCTCTATGTCTCACACTATTGTTTTGCCAGAGACAGAAAGGTGAAAATTACAGAAAACTACAAAATTCAGCCATTTCCTTTGTTTTGCTATACTATGTTTGTTTCCAGGAATCGATCTCTATCAGCAACACTATCGATTGGTATAAAAATATAGGTGATTATTTTTTTGCAAAATCAACAGGTTCGACTCCCGGCTAGGGACTTTTTCAAAATCTAATAATGCAGTTTTAGTTTTTGTCAAAATCGGGCACGCAACTCCTTTCAGCATTTTTCGCTATCTCTTATGGTTTAGGATATAGCCCTAAAGGCCCACATGAAAAAATCACCCTATATAAGTAAACTAAGCGGAGCGTTATAAAATGACGTCACACGCGATCATGTAACTGTTAGCGGGTCTCGATATTTATTGCAAGTTTAAATGCCTGTAAAATCAAAACTAATAGGTATTTTTGACTACAATAAAAACTACTGTATTTGTATACATACAAGCTTAACTGTAACAAATTTTCAACCGATTTGGCATACCTATTAACATTCTTCATTATTATAACTATAATTAATTTTACTTGTGTATTTAATTGTTCGTTTATTGGTCGTGGTCCGACTGCCGGAGTTCTATCAATCGAACCATGTTCACTCTTTAAGGTCAAATGATTAGACTGATTTGAATGAAAATCAGCATATTGGAAGTTTAGGGGATGAACAAGGACATAGGACTTTTGATTTGAAATTTCCTTAGGGCCGGGACTTACGTGAGCGAAACCCCGGGGCACAGCTAGTATAAAATATAGTTGTGCCCCGCCAGTTTACCTCTGTTAGTGTCTCTTTAATAGTGATACATTTCCTACATAAACAGATTACATAATATTAATACCATACAAACTTTAGGGGGTAAAAAGAGAGGAGGTAACAAAGGGGTAGAAATGGTTGTTTTTAGAGGTCGAATTTCCAAAAGTCCTTACTTAGTGCTCTCTTCACTATCACTATCACTACATAGTCACTACATAGTATAAAACAAAGTCGCTTTCTCTGTCCCTATATCCCTTTGTACGCTTAAATCTTTAAAACTACGCAACGGATTTTGATGCGGTTTTTTTTAATAGATAGAGTGATTCAAGAGGAAGGTTTTTATGTATAATACATGCATAATATAGCCGTGCGAAGCCGGAGCGGGTCGCTAGTACCTTCTAAAAGGCGAATTTTCTGACTAGCTCTTGTAGATTCAGAGATTTTGTGTTATGAGTATTTTCTCTTTTATACCTACCTAGATTCTCATGGGTTCTATTGATCACGTGATGAAACTACGTCACACCGTGATGCTGTATAAAGATGATGACGTAGTTAATATAATGGATCACGTGACCCAGCTGTTTCTGAAGGAAAGGGTCAGTTGTAGGTAATATAGCCAGCTGTAAGTTAAAGGCGGTAGAAAGTTTATGTTGGCTTTAGCCACTCACGCTGAACGGGCGCATTTATGTTGACTTTGGTGTTTTTTACTTAGTGCCCCACTGCTGGGCAAAGGCCCCTTTTTCTTCCATGTGTTCTGTTGATCTGAAAATTTACTGAATATCATTCTGGTCTTTTCCATTTCAGATTTTTTAAGCGTTTCTCTCGACCGATATTAATTTATATTACGAATGATTATTTCAAAAAATAGATGTTTGGAAAAATTCGTTCAATACCTACAAGTAGGTTAGGTATATGTATATAATAGTTGTCTATCAGAAAAATTTAATAAAACTCCAAAATCATATTTAAGGCGCAAATGCGACACGACGCAGTTTTCGCGCCATATTTTTAGACCACTCCTTTCTGAAGGTCGTTCGGCGTAAGTGGTAGCTTCGTCCGCGTAGAAGTTCAATTTTTTTAAATTCTTTTTTAGCAAATGCCTACGTTTAGCCCGATCCATCGATTAGTTTGTTCTGTGCGAGTCACGAGTTTGAATTTTATATTTATAGATGGAATAATGAAAGTCGTGTCCATGAGTTATTTATCAATTGACTACTGTTTATAGTAAATTTAAGATAAGTTCCTGTATGCTGTTTTTAAAAATTTCTAAAAACAGCAAACAGGATGGTTAATTTTAGTGGGTTAGAAACGATAAGTCCTTGAATCGCTGTAGCTACGAGAAACGTACTTAAAGACCTTTCGTTATTTTTTAAATAATCAACATCATTTCATACTTACAGCAGGACGGTCTTAAGCTCGCGCAAGCAGGAGTCACCTCCATGACCCAATAAAATTATTAAGTTTATATAATAAATAATATTATTAAATAATAAAAATGTTCTAATTTTATAATACTACCAATGAAAACAAATTTCAATCACCCTTATCACTTAGTAAATTATAGTCCATCGTGCCGCTGTGCCTCTAGGTGGTGCTAAACGAGGTTTAAAAAAAAGTAAGACATATATCGCCATACGATTATTTATATTTCATACTGGAATAAAGTATGGTGACGTTGTCAGCTATGTATCCAAATAATTCTGTTGAAATGTGTGGAAGTTAACTCACCTGGCGACGGTATGGCAACGTCGTCAGTTTGGAAGCGTAGCCAAGAACGACAGGGAGACTGGATAGGGACTCTGTCGTCCTGGCGACCGACGTAGCCACCGTAGCCAGTAAAATATAGACGTGGTAGCTGCGCCTTACTTACTCGGTGTCCAACACGTCGTTAAAGAAAATATTTTCGTTACGGAATTTCTTGATTCGGTCACCGCGCTCAAAGCCCGTGATTATAGCTATGCAATAGCTTAAAAATGCACTTGTTTTTGTGACAGACAGTAGCTAATGACTTCTCTATTTGGTGACCTATGGTAGCCAGAAGTAGCCAAAAATAGCCGGCGACATGACGTCCCGGTGACGTAGGGCTTTTCACTGACCCACTCAAATTAAATACCCTGTATATAAAAGCGATACCCTGGATCCAACATAAACAAACAACAATATTTCAGCAACAGATAGCAATCATCTTTTATTACAGTAATGGTGGGAACAAATACAAACTTCCATTGTGATTTCTACGCTTAAAAATATAGAGACCAGATAGATATTAATGAAGTATTCAACCACAGGCGTGACAATATCTTTTGATTAATAACCGTATTCGTTACTATGTGATTAAATAGCTTTTAATGATTTTTTATTTTTTATAGTCCATGGCCTGCACTGGGCCATCTGAAAATATTTTTTTTGAAAAAATGGAAAGATTTTTTTTAGATTTAAATGTTAGTTTGTTTTTTAGGTATGTTTTGTTTTTTAACAAAATGAAAGTGAAATTACCGCCAATTGTAAATCGAAATCACATACGTACAGCCATTACATAAAATATATACAGGATGATTGGTATTTATATAAGAAATCTGTTGAGGGCTTTTTCTGTGCACCATAAAAATCAACTTTTATCCTACGAGTTTCGGAAATTCGAACAAGTTTTCGAATGTTTTGAAGTCATGTTTGCCTACTTGAGTTTTTTGTGAATGAGATCTACCCTAACCCTGAAAATCAGCTGTTATTTACACGGAGAGGCTAATAACTTTAAGATTAATACTTATTTTTTAAGTTTTATCGACTGTCCTAAGTCTGAGTGACCTTTATTAAAACATCAGCTGATTTTCGAATTAATTTAACTTGATAAATATCCAAAAAGTGATCGAATTTCCAAAAGTCGTACAACAAAAGTTGATTATTAAGGTGCACAGAAGTAGCCCTCAACTGCTTTCCCATATATTAATTACCAATATCCCTGTATATCAATGTTAATATATTGAAGTGACACGAATTTGAATTATTCATGTAATGAATTATTAAGACCTGTCTCGGAATATTATGTAAGATAGATTACTTGGTTGATTTGGAATGGGATTCTTGCTTCCTACGTAAGTTCTTTTCATATTGAACGTAGACAAATACCTACTCAAAATGTATAAGTTAAACTTATTAATATAAAATTCAAAGACTACGGGTCGCGAGTGCGTTTTAAATGGAATTTTATTAATATTTTTGATAAGAAATTTAAAAATATAATCAAAAAGCGATTGCGACCTTTTGCCAGTCAAACATCTGTGGCTGCCTCGCATGGATGCTCGCAAGCTTCTGTAAGCTGCAAGGAACTAAAAGGAAAATACGTAAAGAATAAATGATTGTGAAATAACAAAAAATATTTACATATGCGGATCTTGATTTTGTATAATTACCTCTTGCAGCACAATTTTCTAAACCTAGATATAGTCCATACATTTTTGACAGTAAGCTAAAATCGAGTTCAAGTTGCGTGAAAAATGTATGAACGAGCCTAGATCTACACAAATATAATAAAGATAAAAGATTATTTTGTTTTCTTTTTTTGTAACAAATAAGCTCTTAAACTACCAGACCGATTTTGATGAAAATTGGTATTATGAGAATCAGGAGTTTTCGATACGCGGCGCGAGTAGGTATTTTCAAAAATGACCCGTATCGTGCGATAGAGAGAGTTTAAGTTCTGACGTAATTGCCTTTATTTTGCTTTCAAATAATGTTGCGGGCCGTAACGTTTTTACCCCCTTATCCTTCACAAAATGAAATAAATTTACTGCATCTTATTCTAGGTTTATACGTTTTTTTTTGGTAATTCAGTTTAGTCTATTAAAAAACAATTGAATCGCTCGATGAAGTTTTTAAGTCAAAGTATAGATACTCAGATAATAATAACTTTTAACTTAGGCAATATTTCTTTAAAATAAAAACGGTTAAACCTAGTTTTCCATTTCCCTAAGAACATTTTCAAAAATTATCAAAATCGGACTTCGTTTATGGGGGGGAAAACGTTACCGCTTTTTGTATGAAAATTTACAGCCTCACTGGTCTTAAGATACATTGATTCATTGGGATTAAAATAAGCTACTTTTATGATCGAGATTTTCAAATTTTGCTGAAAGTTCCATAGAAAACTAAAGTGTGTTAAAAAAAGTTAAAAAAAAAGTTAGTTGTGGCTTTAAGCCCTCAAGAATTTCATTAAAGCAATAAATTGTATCATCATCAAAGTTCCACAGATATTGTTAACTGGTTTTATTAGACGTTAAGTCAAGGTACGCGGCATCGTAACGTCTGATATTAAGTTCCAATATTAGTTCATGGTAGAAGAGATGCTTTGCTAGCTTAGCGAGACTATCGAGAAAATATTATATGCGACACTCGCAAAATACTTTTGACATACTAATAACATAGCCACTGCCCATACAATACAAAATAGCGTACGTCCATTTTGGTAACGCTTTGGTTGATATGAGCTATGCTTTTAGAAAGTCGAAAGTATTTTGCGGCAGTCACTTATATTTCTCGATTGTCTCTACCCACGCTAAGCAAGCTGACAAACACTGCCCATACAAAATAGCGTACGTCTATTTTGGTAACGCATTGGTTGATATGAGCTATGCTTTTAGGAAGTCGAAAGTATTTTGCGGTAGGCGCATATATTTCTCGATTGACTTTACCCACGCTAAGCAAGCTGACAAACACTGCCCATACAAAACAGCGTACCTCCAATTTGGTAACGTCATCTGTTACATATAACGAAACGAATTTTTTTTTAAAAAGGAGTCGCCTAGATGGTATTATAATAATAAGGAATCAGAGAACTTTAGGAGTTAATTAGACATAAATTAGATAATATTTTTTTACGACAATTATTTCACAAAATCCGCTGCTTAGTTGTCTCCAGATGTATTGACGATTTCTTTGTTCGAAAATGTTTGTATAGGTTCTGAGCAAACCTACTCTATCTACACTATCACTACAGCATCCTGAATAGCTTGGATTAAAGTTACTGACGCTTTGCCGCTGTATGAATCATCTACATTAGATGTAAAGACCATCTAATCTAGATGTAAAGGCCATCTAATCTTCATGTAAAGGCCATCTAATCTATATAAAGACCATCTAATCTAGATGTAAAGGCCATCTAATCTTCATGTAAAGGCCATCTAATCTATATAAAGACCATCTAATCTAGATGTAAAGGATATCTAATCCTTATGTAAAGGCCATCTAATCTATATAAAGACCATCTAATCTAGATGTAAAGGCCATCTAATCTTCATGTAAAGGCCATCTAATCTATATAAAGACCATCTAATCTAGATGTAAAGGTCATCTAATCCTCATGTAAAGGCCATGTAATCTATATAAAGGCCATCTAATCTAGATGTAAAGGCCATCTAATCTTCATGTAAAGGCCATCTAATCTATATAAAGACCTTCTAATCTAGATGTAAAGGTCATCTAATCCTCATGTAAAGACCATCTAATC
This sequence comes from Idaea aversata, assembly GCA_907269075.1. Taxonomy (NCBI): domain Eukaryota; kingdom Metazoa; phylum Arthropoda; class Insecta; order Lepidoptera; family Geometridae; genus Idaea; species Idaea aversata. The sequence goes on along the minus strand of OU026099.1, from coordinate 13,426,362 downwards.
TTCATGTAAAGGCCATCTAATCTTCACGTAAAGACCATCTAATCTATATAAAGACCATCTCATCTAGATGTAAAGGCCATCTAATCCTCATATAAAGGCCATCTAATCTACATGTAAAGGCCATCTAATCCTCATATAAAGGCCATTTAATCTACATGTAAAGGCCATCTAATTACAGGTAGCAGAAGCAGCAAGCAGAAAACAAGCTGCAGAAAGCAAGCACTTTTTACGTCGCTTCTTGTCTCAGCGAAGCGACGGACGTGCGAAGATTTCTCCTCCATTTTCAAAGGCTTTTTGACGATGCACTTTGATATTATGAAATGTCGGTATTGATTTTACGTCGTAGATTTTATGATGCCGCTGTTAAGAACTCTGATACCTATTTTATATTATAAGGGAAAGCAAGGCAACTAAGTTGTGATTTAAACTGAGTTTTATGGTTAGTGATTAAAACTCTCATGTTATGTAGTTTTATCGCTTTGAAAGTATAAAGTGGGTTAGTTTTTTCTATTTGGGTCATATTTTATGACTGTGTTCTGAAACATTTTTGGGTACTTAAATAGTAATAAATTGGCAGTTTTTCTTAGACTGCCTAACTTTTTTAGCTATGTTCGTTAGTAGTGTTAAAATTGCAGAAAACGAATTTAATTTTTTTTTCTGTTTTTTTCTCCAAACTCTAAAATGATTGTACCAACGTACTTTAGTATTCAGTGCCGAGTGCGCCTAGTGCATTTCTCTGCGCGGGTTATTAACTCGCGGCGACAATAAATAAATAAATATTGCAGGACATTCTACACATCGCCATCTAGCCCCAAGCTAAGAAACTAGACTTTTGTTATAATGATTGTAGAGCATCACATATAAGGAATAAAGGTGGTCACCTGGTCATAACTCAGAGAGTTTCTGGAGTGTGCTCAAAAATAAAAACAACGATATATTTTTATTTTATTGCGCAATAAACATTTCCCAATTTGTGCGCTGTAAAAACCAGGGTGCTTTTGTAAATACACAGTTTAATATCAAAATAATAATTATTATTATTTTGGTACTCTTTAATTACCCATGTATTGACGACCTGCTAGCCTAGCATGAAGACCAAAACACGATACGATAAAGCGATATAACTACATCAACTCTCAAAATATGATAGATAAAGCCGCCATGTTGAATTTTTATCATAATTTTTATCGCAATTTATAATAAAAATTCAACATGGCGGCTTTATCTATCATATTTTGAGAGTTGATGTAGTTATATCGCGTGATATCGCTTTATCGTATCGTGTTTTGGTCTTCATGCTAGGCAGGCTGGGTGCTTATAATTCTCAGGTCCTAAAAGTGGAATTTTAGACAAAACTTTTCCTGTAGTTAAAATCATAAGAGCATGGCCCGTTATACCTAGTTACAGCAATTTTTGAAGTGTAAACTTCTTTCAGCGCGGTACGCATAATTTTGGATGAGATAAAATCTCTGAACTCGTTACGAGACGCAATGTGACAGCTACGTCATTATGGGCTTCAAACAGTACTATATTTTTGTCGGTTTTTAATAAGACTTTGTGGCTTAGTGGTTTTGAGCGCTACCACTGGTATGAATTTTTAGCCCCAGGTTCGAATCTCACCGAACACTTCAGTTATTTAAGTTTTCACTTCTGTCGACACTCCTGGAGTGCAACCGTTTTTTTTTTAATAAGTTTTCGTTGTGAGTGAAAGTGACAAAACACATTTTAACTCAAGAAGACCTAATGTTAAGGGGGGTCCATACGCCAACGACCTTGGTACATAGGCTACTAAATAGTTACTATACCGGTACGGGTCGCCTTCGTTGATGAAAATTGTTGATTGTAACGAATGTGTTTTGTTTTTCTCAAAAGTGCTGAGATGGAATTGTAGGTGAGATTTTTACCGACATTTTGGTGTAATTTTGAGCCAAAAATTCTTAAAGTTTTAAAGCTATCCTAAAATTAAGAATTAAAACTAGTCTAGCTTTGAAATAACAAAGAATTTTCAATTGGAAATTACCCCAAAATATCGGTAAAGATCTCACCTACGATTCCATCTCAGCACTTTTGAGAAAAACAAAACACATTCGTTACAATCAACAATATTAGTTGTAAGCAACGGGTATTTTTGGCGCGTTGCGTTTAGCAGCATAAGCAGCCTTAATGAATAAGATGGTTCTATAATATTATGTACCTCCTACCTATTTTATAAAACGAGATTCAACTTACTTTTAAATATATTCCGTGCTTTAACTACTGCTGCTGAAATGTCTCATATTTTAGTTTAAGCCGTAAAAGAAAATATTTAACGTATTTTTCTATATCAAAGTTTCTATAAAACTTGCTTCAAATGTGTTCACTTAATCTCTAAGTGTGACGATATCAACTAATACGTAAAGATTTTTCCACTTTATTTCTGATAAAAGTTTTTTTAGAAATAAAAAATGCGAGAGCCTACCCACGTACCCACCAACCCGCTTACCCGAGTGGTTTTAGGATTTTGCCGTGAATAGAAAAATGTAATAGGTATCTGAGCGCTCAAGATTTTATCAATAACTAGCCGAGTTCCGCGGTTTCCTTTGTGTTATTTCAAGACTCCAGATATCTACTTACCAAGTTTCATCGCAATTTGTTCAGTATTTTATGCATGAAAGAGTAACAACACACATACTAAAAAAACAAACTTCACCCCGCGGGTTTTACCCAAGTAGGTATATCTTGGTAGGACCACCGTAGGGTCACCGTGGTAGGACCAACCTAGTTAAAAAATCACCAATCACGCGGGTTTTACACACACTAAATTTAGTTGCCGAGCAAATTGACGTATTTACATGCGGGAAGAGTGAATTCCAAAAAGTATCTTTATGGATTATTTGTTATAATTAATTTAAATTTATTTTAACTACGCTATTGCATTGGGGAATCCTGTAATGATAGATGTAGTTTTTCTGATAAAAAAAAAAAAAAAAAAAAAAACTTACCTACACGTCATTTAAACCCTTTATATTTGCTTAAGGACAAGAAAAAGGAGGAACAAACAAAAAAACTTTCCTATTTACAAGATAAATTGTAAATTCTTTTGATTTCGTTAAAAAACTGCTTTCGTCCAAAAATACAGGAGGAGAGTCACCACATTTACCGAAACAGATTTTCCAACAAAAGGCTGCCGTATCTCTTTCTGTGACGAAACAGAATATGTATTTCCATTGAAATAGTAAACGTAAATAAAAGCGAACGTTACGTGCCGTACGGATGGGAATGGCATGGACACACGGCCGATCATAGACTAACAGATTCTAAAGTCGGCTGATAACTTGTCGACGGATAAACTACTGGCAGCACTCCGCGAAAAGTAGCGTAGTAAAAAGTAGCGTATATTAAGGTGAAAGGGTACCTGCGCTCTCTCCATACAAACGTAGTCGACTGTTTCCTCCCTGGATAATGACACTAGCACAAATATTTTTGTGCCCTATGCTTTGTTTATTTTTTTCGTTTTCTAATTATCATAGAAATTAGAATTTAAAAAATTAATAAATAAAAAAAAATAAAAAATAGGGCATGGTTATGGCAGTTATAAATTTTATGCACCAAAAATTAAAAATTATTTGCTCTAGTGTCATTATCGGGTCTCCGAGGGCCACGATCTCCGAGGGCCACGTCTCCGAGGTACATATCCAGGGAGAAAACAGTCGACAACGTTTGTATTAGTTTGTATAATAAATAATAATAAATATTGCAGGACAATCCACACATCGCCATCTAGCCCTAAGCTAAGTAACTAGACTTGTGTTATGGGTGCTAGACAACGGATATACTACTTATATACTTTTCTTTTGTAAATATATACTTATAATACATAGAATCAACCAGACCACAGACAAATATCTAAGCATAAATACATGTCTGAGGCGGGAATCGAACCCGCGACCCTGTGTTTGGCAGTCCGACATGGTGACCATTGTGCCAACTGGGTCGTATGGAGAAAGCCCCCGGTACCCATTCCTCTTAAACAGTAACCTCAATCTATCTTCATACCAAGTTTCGTCAAAAACAGTCCAGTACTTTCGGAACCTATTCGTTACAAACAAAATGAAAAATTATTTCTCTTCATAAAAGACTATCAGCGCATCGCGATTTCATAAGCGTAAGTTTTTCGTAAGAAAATTGGTATTATAACGGGAGTAACATCTCCCGGGAACCTAATGTGTCTTCATACGAAGCTTAATCAAAATTGATCCAGTCGTTTCGGAATTATTTGTCATAAACAAACAAAAAAATGATTTCTCACTAAAATATTTAGAAACAGAAAGCCAATAAAATTATAATCACAAATAGAAACATACCAAGAATATGGAAGACAGCGTATTTAATGTAAGTTAAAGAATAGATAGATAGATAGATAATAATAAATTTTAAAACACACAAAACGACAAGTAAGAACCGCACTCTTTTTTTTTTAGAAATAAATATTACTGTTCAGAGACAGAGAGATCGGAGAAAAAGAAGAGCTGGCTGAGCATCCCCTTGAACCTAAGCTAAGTCGGCCAAAAATATCTAGTCTACATTACCCCGAAGAGTGACTGCTGCCCACTTTTTACTCGAGTGGCCTTTTATTATTGAAATACCTACATACTATGTATAGTTTTATGTATGTTCTACCATCTCAGCCGAGATATTTGTTCAAAGAATTTGGGAGACATGTTTTATTTTTCAAAGATTATCTTCAAGCTCAGTTCAAGTCAACACAATTCTGCTTAAACACGCCCAGGTATTAAGTGAATAATCTAGTTGCTGGAACTTAGGTATTTATCTTAAGGCTTATTGGTACAAAAGACAACTTAAAATTAATTATTTCGACGATTGATTATTAAGTGCATTAACTCTACTCCATAACAAGGTTTTTTGAAATATTTTTGATTTAAATTTTTTTTCTGAATCGTGCGATATATTATTTAAGCTTGATGAGGATTGTCTCTGGCTAATAGACCGGTCTAAGTTTCTTGCGACCAAACTGCCAAATTGTTTTGTTTTCGTAAAAAATGAGAGAAAAAAGTTAGTTAGCGTTGGTCAGAAAGACTTTCTTCAAAAATTCAGGTAGGTATTTCTCTAAAGGTTAAAATTAAAATTATGAGCGGGCAAGTTTTTCATATCACACTAGACTAAGTGATTTTGTACTATTAAGTTTAAAAAAAATTAACAATTATTTTTACTGCTGTCAGGTCTATATATGGTAATATATATTAAAAGTCTTTGATCGTGTCCCGTACTAATTTTACGCACAGCTAACATTTCCTTAAATCGAAAAAGTATAATAAATCAATCTCACTCAACCGTTTCGCAAGATTAACTCTGAAGCAAGAAATAATAACTCAACAAAAAGCAACTAATTTTTTTGCAACAAATCGCCAAGATTGTATCAAATGAGTTTTTAAGTGTTTTGCCGTAAAAGTTACGATAATACTCTGTTTGACGGTGTTTTAGTCGATTACTGTAAGCCATGGTTATGAGTTATAAACATTTTTTCAAGATCCTTTGGGAAATAAAATAAGAATAGAACGGTAAGGCAATATTTTAAGGGTATTTCGTACAAAATGTCCGCGAAAAAATGTAGTTTTCCTAGAAATGACCCAGTTAGTAATCGAAATATAACATTTTTAGTAAACCACGACATTATGACATAGGTACCTACCTAATTTCCAAAGTACATGTATTTAAACCATTATTAGACTGTAACACACTCTTAAAAAATAGGAGTGCAATGCCAATTATTGCACTCTTATTGATGGGTAATGGGGGTATGAATTACCATAAATAGTCATAGTTTCAAGCTTTAATTAAGGTTTTAGTAGTTGGCAAATAATGGTGTCGGATTACTAATTACTGTGAGGTTTAGATTTTTAACATAGTCATTTTTACGAATCTGACAATAATTTAAATTTCTCGGGTCCTTACTTCGACATAACCTTAATCTACCTTTAACCAAGTTTTAATGGGTATTTTTTTAAAATTTGGGATTAAAAAAGTAGATTTCTATTTTGTAAGTCCAGATGGAACGTTTTGTTTTATTCTAATTTAACTGGAACTTTTAAAGGATAAGTTCTCGTATCAACTGCCACCTTCTTGCATCCCTCAAAGGACCCCACTTATTTGGCGGTCCTCTAGTCACAAACGTATAGGTATCTTCTAGGTAAGCGTAATACATCCCAAACCGCATCGTCACTTACCATCGGGTGAGATAGAGAAAAATACATCAGCAAAACCAGTCACTGCATTGACTTTATCAAAGTTAAATTGTGCCTACATTTTCATTCCTTTCGCATTCGAACTCCATTGAGCAACTAATGGATGCCCACATTAGCTGCAGATGCACGGGTTTTAATGGTTCCGATAGTGTTACCAATAAATATGTCTGTCTACTGCGTTACTGTTGCCACTAGAGCGCGAATTCATTCGGTTTTTAGACACAAATTGTTTAATAGTTACTATTAGTTAGCTTTTGCTACGATTTCAGTGACAGTGTACCACACCAAGAGTGTTACTGATGCTGTCATTCAAACTTAAGTCCAGTAGAGTGGGTTTCCCTGCATCAAATTATTCATTTGCCGTTAGGTTGTCAGCAATGAAAATAAGTATTGTTAATACCTTGAATGTATCTTGTATAAAGAAAAACAGGATAGACAACATGATAGCAAAGTTTTTTTGATAAAACGCACTGTATGGCTTTGATCCGGCTACCTTACCTACTGCTGCTTTAATATATCGGTTGAAGTAAGAACATACAAAGGAGGTATGACCAAAGTGTAACCCAAGTTGTCAAGATCCAGAGTTACAAAATTATGTTTTTTTGGACAAATCAATGGATTTTGACAACTTTGCAGAAGATAAATGTCCAAAACCATAATGTCTACCTTTACATCAAACCAGCTGAAGGTTGTGGTCTGTTCTTTAACTAACAGATTTTTAAAATCCAGAACTTTGACCTGAAGAAATTAAAAAACCATAACCAGACGACTTGGGGCCCTACCGACACTGATGAATGTTTCAAATATACCATGTCAGTTTTCTCATCTTCTACCTTAACCCTCTCAAGGCTTTTGCCATTTAGTGAGACATCACTACATAGTATAAAACAAAGTCGCTTTCTCTGTCCCTATGTTCCTATATCCCTATGTCCCTATGTGTCTATGTGTGTGTGTTAAATCTTTAAAACTACGCAACGGATTTTGATGCGGTTTTTTTTAATAGATAGAGTGATTCAAGAGGAAGATTTAAATAAATAAATAATAAATAAATAAATATTTAAATATTTCAGGACATATTACACATCGCCATCCAGCCCCAAGCTAAGCAACTTAATGCTTGTGTTATGGGTGCCAGATAACGGATAAACTACTTATATATATTTTTTTTTTTTGTAAATATATACATATTATACATATAGGAAACACCCAGAACCAGAAACAAGAATTTATGGTCAGCATAAATACTTGTTCCCGGCGGGAATCGAACCCGCAACCTTCTGCGTCGCAGTCGGGTGTTCGCCCGACGCGCCACAGAGGTCGTCATTTATATGTATATTACCGTGCGAAGCCGGGGCGGGTCGCTAGTTACTTATAAATTAGGTCTATATCGCTTCCAAGAAAGTATATTCTAGGAAAAACCATTAGCTTTTGCGTAACACATTAACATATAAAAACCATTCTCACAATTTCACAATCTCTTTCAATAAAACCGAATTGTAAAAAACAATTTCGGGGTGAATATTGGAGTAACTCTGCGGCACTTTTAATAATTAACGTTACGTTTCTCCCGCATTGGTTGCCGACCTAGAAGGCTTTGAAGATGAAGTAGAAGAAAAAGATTTATTTGGAGAAACACACGACGAAAGATAATAGACAAAAGCAGGTTTATGAGATAACAGACCAACAAAGAAATCAAAGGAAATGAAACAAAATTTAAGGAAGATAAATGTTACGGCGTTGTCCTTATGATTCGAGTTGGCACAGCTTGCTTAGCATGTAAGTTCATTAATAATAGTGCCCCAAGTCGCCTGGAGGATAGAGTAGCTTTGTCCAGCACCTACCCTCTCAGCTTAGTCGATCGTGTACAAAGTAACGAACTCGCCAATACGTCTGGGTTTAACTAAACCGCGGGTGTCATCACGATGTTTTCTTTCACAGTAAGAACAATGTCAATTTCCAAGCAAACTATACTGCAACTCTTGACATGTCCCTCCAGCCCTAAAATATGTACGTCAGTTTATAACAACGACAAAGACCTGGCAGCACACCTGAGTGGACGGATCTGAAGGCCAATTCTCGTAAACAATATTGTTCAAATTACATTTCAATATCATTTCGATTACATTTCAATTCCAAATAATACCCATAAAATAGCTTAAAATGCCCTCAAAGTTAGCTTTTTGTAAAAAAAACCTAACTTTGAGGGTATCTTTTGCAATCGAAATGCAATCGGAATGATATTGAAATGTAATTTAAACAATGTTATTTACAAGAATTGATATTCTGACCATACCTAATCAGTTCCTCTTTAAATTGTGCTATCGATACAAAGCAGAAGAATTAGCCCACAATTAGTATAGTATGAACTTATTCCCAAAGCACCTTTGAAAATGATCTGCCGTAGCCAAATGACTGCAGCATCATTAAGAGGGAAGGGTACCAGCTTTCTCTATACAAACGTAGTCGACTGTTTCCTCCCTGGATAATGACACTAGCACAAACATTTTTGTTGCATAAAACCTATAACTGCCATGACTATGTCCTGGTTTTTTTTCCATTTTCTAATTATTATAGAAAGCAAGAGTTAAAAAAAGCAAAAGCAATATAAAAAATAAGACGTAGAGGCATGGTCATGGCAGTTCTGAGTTTTATACTACAAAAATATTTGCTCTAGTGTCATTTTCCAGGGAGAAAACAGTCGACAACGTGTGTAGAGAGAGAGCTGGGTACTTTTCCTTTTAAGCTGCATTGTTTAAAAGCTACATACGAACGTGTTGACTATGCGTCATGCACAAAGGACATACGAATATCGAACTGTCGATCGGTAACCGAACGAAATTAATTTGATAGAGTTTCTGTTGTTGGGTGGTTTCATCAATTTGAAAACCCAGTATTACGTTTTCTTTACTAAAAAATATTAAAGGACCCATCAAAAACCCATTCTGTTTTTGAAACCCACCTTTGTGAGTATTATCACAAAAAAACCCTATGTGTTTCTTGTGCCTTCTTCTCATTGGTGGACGCATTTCGACGGTACACATACTAACTCAATTGCGTTCTGAAGGGACGTTTTTAATAAAGCATAGTATTTATGTCGTTTATGTTCTCACGAATGAGAGTGTGAACCAGAGATGAAACTGTAGTTTTTTTCTGACAGGAAAGTCACCAGAGTTATTAAAATATCTAACTCTGATCTTTAAATATAACATTTAAAAGTCCTGACTGACTGACTGATAAATCACTGCACATTTCAAACCGATGGGCGGATCTTGCTAAAATTTAGCATACTGTTATAATCAGTCTGTGGCGACGCTTCATATCGCCGCCAACAGATGGCGCCACTAAGCCGATCGTAGATCCTAGATCGCGCAAGCGAAGTTTTTCTGAAGATAAGCTATATACAAGTTCCAACGAAACATCGTCGGGCCGCGGCCTACCGGGTATAACACCTGCCTGGTGGAAGATCTTTCCTTTGGAAGTACATACCACCAAATACCTCCAAAAGTCAAACTCCAATTAATACGGTTTTCCGAACCTGGAGCTGAACACCTCGTAAGCGACCTAGACCGTCTCGATTAACTTCGCCAGAGGTGACCCGGCCAAGTTTACTCGAGCCAGGACGGCGACCGATTGAGGGAGATGGGGAAGACCTTTGCCCACCAATAGGATACTAGGGCTTAGGTAAAAAATAAAAATAAACAGTTTTCACTGCTCCGTTAGGTATAGGTACCCACTTAGTTTTCCGGTAGATGGCGCTGCCTCTGTCGTAAATTTAAAAAAATTCGCTGTAATTTTGCCACGTATCAGTTGGTAAAGAGCACAGCTACGATAAACCGGAGTTCGTGGAATCAAATTCCATCGGGTAGAATTTTTATTGTTTTTTTTTTCTAAAACAGTTTTGTTTCCTTTTTTCAGGAGGACGAGCGACAGCGATGAACTCGACACTCTCTATCGAGGTCAACGACACCAGCAGTAAGTACCTACCTAAATACCTACTAATAAATGTCTATTCTATTCTAGTATATTTTTATTCTACATATACTATACCTACCTAGAGATTGTATTCGGAAAACAAACAGGCTTTAATTGCTCCATTTCAAATATCCCTTTTTAAATTTCACAAAAAAACACGATGAGTTTCTTGTGCCTTTCTTCTAACTGGTGGGTGCGTTCCGAAGGCACACATTCTAACTTAATTTTTAAGATAATGAAATAAGTTTCAATGTGATGTAAATCTCGATTTTTGACGCTGATTCAAAAACCATTTTTAAAATACCGTGAAAATGGTGCTTGAAACGAAAAAATACAAAAAAAAAACACATTTTAACTTTAAGTATGTTAATATCTCAGCTTTCTTTTTTTATAAAGATTTTTAATGATAAAGGAACTGTCAAAAACAGAAACTAAAATATTTTTGTATAAAACATGGTGAACAAGAAAATAAACTTTATAAAATACCTCAGTTCTTTTTTTTCGAGACCCAGAAATGTGGAAAACTTGAACATTTCCAAATATCTTTACTTTTCATCTGAAACACTTCAAAGTGAATGAACTTTCTTAGTTGAAAAAATGTTTTATTTGGTTTACCTTTTTATCCTGAAAAAGTTGTGTTTTGACTTCATTCAAACTATTTTTAGGAACCCACAATCTATACAATTATATACTAGTAGTGCTCCGCGGTTTCACCCGTGTAAGTCCCGATCCCATAAGAATATCTGGATAAAAATTAACTTTTAAACACTCAAAATAAATCATGTATCAAGTTTCATCAAATTGGTCCAGTAGTTTTTAAGCCTATTCAATGCAAACAATCATATATTTCCTCTTATAATAGATAGATAGATAGATAGATAAACACTTTATTGTACCATAAAAACAAAACACAAAATTAATTCTAACAAAGTACTTACATGATATTAAAATAAAAATAAAAATAAATTAAGTTAAATAAAAATTAGAAAATTATAAGACACAAAAAAACTAAAAACTAAAAATGAAAAAATATGGCACAATGGGCGGCCTACTAATACTAGTATTAATAAAACAAAGTCATGTTCGAGTGATGTGCGAGTGAGCTCTGGGTCACGTGGGGTTCAGCTAATTGGAGATTCGACTGTACATTATAGATTCTGACAGTAAGTCGTATCCAAACGCCGACCCGTTGGCACAATGGTCACTATGCCGGACTGCCAAACACAGGGTTGCGGGTTAGATTTCCGCCTCAGACATGTATTTATGCCTAAATATTTGTCTGTGGTCTGGTTGTTTCTATGTATTAAAAGTATATATTTACAAAAAGAAAAGTATATAAGTAGTATATCCGTTGTCTAGCACCCATAACACAAGTCTAGTTACTTAGCTTGGGGCTAGATAGAGATGTGTGGAATGTCCTGCAATATTTATTTATTTATTTATTAAATAGTAACAAACAAGACAGATTCGAAATTTAATCAGTCACACTTCAAAGTCCTTAAAGTCTAAAATCTTTGGAACATCAATCATCAAAACCGAAGGACCAAAGTCATGACCAAAGTCTGGTACAAACTTGTAATTAAATTGTACGGAACACTCGGACGAATATTAAATTTGGAGTGAAATATTTCGTAAATAGAGCTGTCTTTTATCATCTGGACAAGATCCGTAAATTCAATTTGAATAAATAAATAATCATTTATTTGAGATAGCATTTTTAAACACAGATGATGTTAGTAAAAAATAAAACCGTACGTTTTGAGGAATTTACAGCTCTCATTGTCACGGTATTATCACGCCCCATTCGGTTTCTTCGAAGCTACAAAGAGCAATTTTGGAAAATCAACCAATCACTAATAACCTATGTACGAGTTTTTGATTTGTGATTGGTCCGCTTTTTGAAATCGTTGGCTCACCCTCGCCTTTTTCATAGCTTCGACTAAACCGGAACCCATGATGATTCGCGCTATTTACCGCTATCCTACATGAATCTTAGACATAAAAGAGCATTTCCTGGAACCATCCTAGAACAGTATGCCATTCGTGAAATCGGTGTCTCTTCCTGGAAATCTTTTAAATTACGATTAGTTATGTATGTATTTTATATCATCAGAGTAAGTTTATCTGATTAAAACACGACAATCTTATACCTACTAATAATTAGCTCTCAACTGCGACTTCGTCAGCAGTAGGGGTGTAATTATCTAAAATTCTGTCTTAGCGAATGCCTACGTCATAATATTTGTGTTCTAAATAGCCCGATCCGTTCATTGGCTTGAGTCATTAAATTAGTCAGGATTTTGAATTTTACATTTTTAGATTGGTTTGTGAATGTGTAATTTAATTTTTTTCTTTACACTAGTTTAAGAGATTTGAATGAATAAGCCAGTCGAAACCCTGAAATAACATGTCAAGTCAATACACATACAATATTCTCACGTTAGGCCTCACGCGGGTAAAACCGCGTGCCGGAATTAGTAGTCCGTATCTCACAAAAAGGCAGCTTAAAAAACGAGCGCGGTAATTGGTTGATCCCAATGTAACGTCCGATCGATAGACCTATTGGATTCAGAAGCTTCGTACGGTGTTTATCGAAAGCTTTTAATCTATATTTATAAAAGAGAAAAACACTCATCAAAATTCTCTGAAACTAGAAGAGCTAAGAGTCTGGAACTTCACCTTGGAATTACTTTTAAGGCGTAGGTGAACACTAAGAAAAATTTAAAAATTCGACCTCTATAAGACAATCCAGTTGGCACAATGGTCACCATGCTGGACTGCCAAATACAGGGTTGCGGGTTCGATTTCTGCTTCAGACAAGTATTTATGCTTAGATATTTGTCTGTGGTCTGGTTATTTCTAACTCCCGATCCCATGGGAATATCGGGATAAATTAAGATGTAAGCTATCCTATCTTTCAAGTTGAATCAAACTGCACACGGTGTGCAAATTTGATTAAAATCGGTTAAGTAGTTTAGGAGTACATTGCGCACCAACAACGTGACACGTAATTTATATAAATTAGATATTTACAAAAGAAAAGTGTATAAGTACTATATCCGTTGTCAAGCACCCATAACACAAGTCTATAGTTACTTAGCTTGGGGCTAGATGGCGATGTGTGGAATGTCTTGCAATATTTATTTGTTTATTATTATTTATGAAAAGTTGTTTGTTATTGTTTATTATTATTTATGTAGTAACTATTATGTATTCTGTGTTTATAGAAAATTAATATCAATTTTAAAGAGACACTAACGCAGGTAAAACTGCGGGGCGCAACCAGTGTTTTTTATTAAATACTATTTATAGCTGCACCCCGGATCGGATCCCCCCGGACAAAATCGGGGGTTTTTTTTCTCTTTATTATTAAGGAACTTTTATATTTATAAATAACTCTACTAATAAAATCTCAAGAAAACAAAACAATATTCATCTTACTTACAGAACAATTAAGCTAAACAGAGACACCTTCACCGAATCGGGATAAATAGTAGCCTATTTTCTTCTTCAAAATGACATAAATTCATCAAAATGGGTTTAGAGGTTTACTCTCATACATTAAGACATGAAAACTTAACAGACAAACAGTTGCTTTGGCATTTAAAATATTAGTTGTGCACTGCGGTTTCACCCGTGTAAGTTCAGTATAGATATAAAGAAGTATACTTACCTATCCATCTCCAAAGTGCCATTAATCTATACCAAAATTCATCAAAATTGGTTAGGTTGATATACAGACAAACAGTGTAACTTTCGCAATTATAATATTAGTCTGTGCTACGTGATTGAAATGCGGGATGAGATTGGTTGACGAGCGTGCCTTTGAATTTATACTCTGTGGAAATTTTTTAGTGGTTTAGGGTTCCGGACCCAAAGAGTTAAAATGGCACCCTATTACTAAGACTTCACTGTCCTTCTGTTTGTCTGTCTGTCACCAGGCTGGGTCCTAAGAACTGTGATAGCTAGACAGTTAAAATATTCACAAATTATTATATTTCTGTTGCCACAACAACAAACAACAAATTTTAAAAACAGAAAAAAGTGGGGCTCCCGTGCAATATAGTACGGAACCCTTCGTGTGCGAGTCCGACTTGCTCTTGGCCGGTTTTTTGTTTAAAGATTAAGAGTACTCAAATTATTGATGCTCAATTTTTTGTTAAGCCTTTTTGTGGAGGGCTCAATGATCCGACTTCCGAGTTCTACAGGAGTGCGATCACTGTATACTATACACTGTATAATATACGGTTAGTCGTACATTCAAGTCAATTAAATTAAAAGCCTCTTACGCATCCAGTTTCAAAACTTCGGTTCTATAAAAATAAGGGATGTTTGCAGAAGCATTGATTGTTTTAATGCTACAATTCGCAAGAAGTACACATCTCTGGTGCATAGAGTCTGGGCCAGCTCAAATGGCATTCTGAAAATGATTTCAGGTAGACTGGATTGTCCTTACATGAATCGGTGCTACCATATTGAGGAATATTGAGGAATATCTAGTTACCAGGTGTGGTAACTAGATATAGGTTTAATAACATACGTTTTTAAGGTTTAATGTTTTACTAGCCCTTGGTGGATCTTTGGTCTGAAATAAACATACATTTATTTATTTTATTCATAAACGGCCGAAGCGGTTCAAATAATACAAAACAAAATGAGCGACCGGTTAGGGGTTTGACAAAACTTGCCGTGCTCTTGACGTTGATTTATCATAATCAATAGTCTGTCAGCCTAAAGGGGGCACATTTTTCCTATAATAATATGGCAAAATATAAGTTTGACCCTTAGTAGGGTGGACACTGGACAGGCGACTTAAAAAAAGTTTGCGGGAACGTTGTATTCGTAAAGATAGGGAAAACAACTTAAAAACAGGTCAATATATAAAAATTTGCTTTATTGTAAATCTGAAAAACAATTAATTGAATTTTGTTGATTTTCTTGTTATATCGACACAATTATTAAGTTTTTTATAAAATAAAATAAAAAGATATTTTGTGTATGGACTCACTACAAATCATACAACAGCAGGTACCTTCTTACCAATAAGACGTCTCTGTGTTTTCGAAAACGCAAAAAGAACCATTAAACATTTATAACCCATCTTGAAAATATAAATGCAAAAATCTTTTCTCAGCCATCCTGGAAAATTTCCTCCATTTTAGGGCGATATAAAAATCTTACCGTAACGACCCGTTTTAAGTCATCATATATTTAATGGCACTACGATTAGTGGTTGGTTGATACGACCCGTTTATAGCTTAATTTTTATTTCGTTATCTCATCTCTTAGTCATCTCTCATCTCTTAGAAACTGTTCGGTAATAAAGGCAATAGATTTGTGATGGACATTTGTCTGGAGGTATATACATTTTGAAGGGTAAACGTCTGTCAAAGTTAACTACTTTATCTCTAGTTAAAAATGAGCGTAGATAAGTGTAATGGTACTTACTATCAGCCCATCTCAAAATAACAGCAATTACAGTGGGAGTCAACTAAAAGGTTCAAATATTATGAAGCCACTGCGAAAGAGTAAACCATATATTCCGTCAATTTATGTTATACATTAATATATAGACACATTAAATGTTACAATGAAATACAAAATGGCGCCACAACTCAGACCTACGCCACTTCGTATGTCAGAGTGCCGTACGTTCAATACTACGAATAACCTCTGTTTTCATGATCAATTTCAGTTTCATTCCATTCGATTTCACAGATGGGTACATCAATTATTTATTCTCTTTGTAATTATTTTTCTCTGTAATTAAATATCTTTCTCTTATTGTTTCATAGTGTACCTTTACTATGTCATGAGATTGTTCAAATAAATTATATTCTTTTCTATTTATCCGTTATTTTCTTTTCTCGACAACACGTCTTTATTTTGTTCTGGTGTTGTTGGATTCACTGTCTTCCTCCAATGAACTTTATCTTATGTCTGATGTAGAGCCGTGCTGAGGGGACCAGCTGTTTGGATACCTGGTCGGTTTTTCGTTTGAGGCTTCGCCCTCGTGGTCTCTTTTATCGTTCGGGTCTTAAAACTTACCAATATCCCATGTTTTCAATAACAAATTAATAATTTAGTACCTTCGTACAAATATTAATAAACCTTTATGTATTCTGTGTTTTTAAGGAATATTGGTTATATTGACTAAAAGCACAGAATATAGTATGATAGTACAAGCTAAAAGCTTACAATAGGCAAATTTTGCAGTTAAAAATTAAAACATTATTTAGCAAGGCTTAAACGTAGCCAAATTGGCATGAAAGCAGGCCTTAAGCCTCTAATGGACGTGGTTCAAATATGAAATGGGGTGAAAAATTGGTAACACTCGGAACACTGGCTACTATGAAACTCTGAAATTATGGAGACAGACAGGCAACTTCTCTATCCGCCAATAGTTAGCATAATCGTTCACTTCTATTAAGTAGGTAGGTCTTGGCCGGTGGTTTCTTTACACACACCCTGGAGAAAGTCATGGTGGCAAGTGACTCATCGCGTTCTATCATGTTGTCCAAGCATGCCGTTCTTCTTTTTAACAAGCATGCTATATCTTCGACCTCATCTTCACGCCATCATCAGGCATGCGTGAGATGAGGTCAAATGCGAAGGCTATTTTTAAGTAAAACAGCTTGGTCTATAGAGTTAACTAGTATCAAAATGATGATAAAATTGCTTCATCAAAATAAATACATATAAAATTCTAAGTCCTGACTGATATATCAACGCACAGCTCAAACCTGGCTTAAATTTGGCTTACGACAGATAGGTGCTGTTACGTAAGTATCTTCTAAATAAAGATTTTGGGAAATTCAAAATCTTCGCAGACAGGGCAGGCAAAAACTGGTTCATGATATAAATACTAGCCGTGGTAGCCTATCTTATGTTTGCCTACAATCTATCGCCCGACAGAAAGTTTCAAGTCCGGTTTCAACCTTAGCGGTTTGGATTCTAGTCACGATTTTTAGATACCTACCTACTGAAATCTCTGTATGTCACCAGTGATTTGTTCAACATCATTTTCGTAGAATTTCAATGGGACGAATAAGAAAGAACTTTAGATGAAAAAGATTTTTAAGGTTTTTCTAAAAATTGTTTTTTAATGTTGAAAGTTTTTGGTTCGCCTTATCGCTTTTAGGCAACTTTTGTATAGAGAAGAACTGATTTAACTTGTTTTTTTTTAACCTATAATGCGTTATCCATCACTAGGCATATCCAAATATCATCCGAGGCCTTTTTTGGCTGCGTAGCGTAGTGATTATCAGACCCGCAGGAAGTGGCAGGATTAAACGGGAAGTGGCGAGTTTAAATCTCACCTCAGTGCTAAATTTTGAAGATGCATTTTTCTTGTTTTTCTAAATTACGATTACTTCATTTCATCAGCCGTGTCGGAAAAATCAATCAATTAATTAATTCAGTTATTCTAAAGACAATCAAAAACATAATTTAAATTCAAAATACTTTCCTCATAAAATAATGAAACCATCCACGTTTCTCCGTCTGTCCTTATTTAATTAGAGATCCAGATGAAATGCAAATGGAGACTAGAATGCACCGGCGGCTATATAAAATGATTATACTCCGCTCATTATCGGCTACATTGTCTATTTGACATTGGGTTGAATTTATTTTACAGACTAAAATCCATTGTACCACAGTTTCGTCGGCGATAGTTCATCGACAAAATCTTTCAACGACGATCGTTTCGTCTTCGCAAACATTTTAAGCTGGAAGCACAATTCGGACTTGGCTGACGGACGCGACTGACGGCTGCTACTTAAATGTATCTGTGTTAAGATAAATGTATGAACTGTTCAAACTATCGGACGCAAGTCGCGGATCTTGGGCCGCCCTTGAGCGTTCGGACGTCCCATAGCAATCTGGCCCGCGGCGTCCCAAACAACCGTGCAAACCTACTGTCAGTCGCATCTGTCAGCTGCGTCCGATAATATATTCCAGTTTTAGGAATATTAAGTCAGATCCGGACGAACCGAACGTAGCTAAGGGCACGTACGCACTATTCGCTTCATCTGAAAGCAGTCAACTGTGCAGGAGGCGGTTGTGATTGCACAGAATACTATTATAGTTACTAAGGAAGAGACTTCATCTCTCATAGGATAGGGAAACCGCATCGTAGTGCTTAAAAAAACTTTTTCCTCTTAAGCTGGGGACATATTATCTGACGCGGCTTACGGACGCGTCCGACAGCCGCAACTTATAGGCATCTGTGTAATGTAAATGTATGTAACTGTGCATACTATCGGACGTAAGTCGCGGACGTAACCTTAGCCCGTAACCGTAAGGGCGTGTTCAGATGACACACGTCGACCACGCGCCCGCCACGCGCATCACACGTGTTGACCACGCGTTGAACACGCGTTGAAATTTGTTCCTAATATAATTTTTGAGTCTTATGACATATCAATAGATCTAAAATTGCATTTATCCAACTCCACCCGCTCACGCCACGCGCACGCCCCGCGCCCGCTTGAAGAAATGTAATTTGAGATCTATTGATGTGTCATAAGACTCAAATTATATATAGAACAAATTTCAAAGCGTGTTCAACGCGTGTGATGGGCGTGGTGGGCGCGTGGTCGACGCGTGTCATCTGAACACGCCCTAACCTTAATCGCCCTTGAGCGTTCAGACGACCGCGGACGTCCTAGAGCGATCTGGGCCGCTGGATGCCAAATGACCGTGCACACTTATCAGTCGCGACAGTCCGACGCGTCCGAACAATGTGTTGATATTAGATATTTTTGGTTGCGGCTCTTATCCGGCAGAACCGGCGTACGTAGCCTTAAGCATTGCGTGCAACCAACCAGTCAGATTGTAATAGATAAACAGTAGAAGAATACGTAAGAATCAATCATGTTGTTTACCGACGATTCAATGACAAAAAAATGCCTAAACACTTAAATTTTAGCTGTACTAATATCTATATCGATTTTTAAAGTGCCTCTAGCCTTGAAATTATGATTTCACCGTGAATTTTACGTAAAGGTCCCACATTATGTTGAGTACCGAGTTGGTTACTTCAAGCGTAATGAATGACACGTATTTAGGTTAAGTAATTTCGGCACGCTTTTAACATCCCTATCTTTAATAATTAAAAATGTCAAAATAATATTATGTTTCGACATTGTAAAGTGTCAAAGCAAACCTTTAGTAGCCTGTCAATGGACTGATGGGTGTTTACGTCAAATATTTTTGTACACCTTTGTCCATCACTACACATAGTATAAAACAAAGTCGCTTCCCGCTGTCAGTCTGTCCCTATGTAACGCAAAGGATTTTAATGCAGTTTTTTTTTAAATATATAGAGTGATTCAAAAGGAAGGTTTAAGTATATAAAACCAAACTACTAGACAAAACAAAACCACTAGTTATTTTAAATTAGGAAAACGTGGCAGTCAGTGCAGTGTATCATCATCCTAATGACATTTACTGACAATGAGGGTAGTTTCATAAGTACCCATGCACTTAACGGAAAAACTCATTCTTCACTTCAGTCTACTAGCGCCCACAACTCAAAGTTTCTTAATGACCGGTTTACATTATTCCAGTCCAGCGATCGAATCCAGCACTGTATTGCAACTGGAAAGAGGTCAACCCACACTGGAATGCACTGGATCCAGTAAGCAATCCAATCTAGTAACTGGATTGGTGGTCTACTATTTAATCCAGCACGACCATTCCAGCGCAACTGGAATCATGTATACAGCCAATCCAGTGCCATTCAAGTGCTAACAGAACAATTTTACATAAAACTTGATTCGACAGCTTATAAATGACTGGAATCATGTAGATGTAGACGATATCTCCAGTCCGGTCCATTCCAGTCCAGCGTTAGATATCGTCTACAATATGATTTCAGTCACTTAAAAGCTGTCGAATTGTGTTTCATTTAAAATTATTCTGTTAGCACTTGAATGGCACTGGATTAGCCGTCTACATTATTCCAGTTGCGCTGACATAATCGTACTGGATTCAAAATTAGACCGCCAATCCAGTTACTGGACTGGATTGCTCACTGGATCCAGTGCATTCCAGTGTAGCTTTACATATTTCCAGTTGCAATCCAGCGCTGGATTCGATCGCTGAATTGGAATAATGTAAGCCGGCCATTTCTCAGTTACTGGACTGGAATAATGTTTTGTGCGTTTTCCTCATTAAATAGTAATATGTTTGTTCCCAGATGAGGTCACCTACCCACCATCAGAGTGGTACGACCCGAACTGCACGTGGGTGGAGGCGGTGTCGTGGGGCTGCAACCTCACCGTGAACGGCACAGCGCGGAATACCACCAGCAGTGACGTCACGTCGCTCGTCCTCATGGCTGTTACGTCGGTCGTGCTTGCGCTCATCATACTCGCTACTATTGTCGGTTGGTTAAATTTTTCTTTTTTTTAAACAAAATAGGCTTGCCTTTGACCTTATCTCATCTGATGGGAAGCGAAGATGAGGTCGAAGATGTTGCATGCTCGCCTAGAAGGTACGGTCGGCTGCATAATAGCAGACCCATCGTAGAGCTCCAAAACGGCAAAAGAATGTTTTCAACACAAGCAAGATTCTAGACACCTGCTTTAGTTGAAGTTTAAAGTCTTCTAACTCATCAATTTATCAAACTTCTTTTTTTAGAATGAAAACATTTTAATAATAGTAGTTTTCGAACTCTACCGGGGGCTGCAATTACGTACCTATTCACTCTAGACTTGAGGACTCCATGGTTGGTCCAAACTTTCACTTTATCCCTGCAGCGGCTGTATTTTAGCAGTTGCCTTAAGGCTTTATCCTAGCAGCGACTGTATCCTAGCAGTTATCTCACGACTGTATCCATGCACTGGCCCACAGTGTACGGTACTTACCACCTTACACAAATGCAAAAGAACGCCCACCTTTTGTAGGTATAGATCACGAATAACGCACACATTTACATCACTAAACACAGGGATGATAATATGTCAAACAATTTAACTTTAACAAACTGCACTTTGCTTGGATGGGTTTGGCCGGAAGACCAGCGCTGCAGCTAAGCATGCTTGGCTGCAGTTTTTAGCTGAGGTCGACCCATTTGGGTCAGCACACGACTCCTCATATATTTTGTTTGTTTTTTTTCTTTACCACTTTTTTTTGTTTTGTAATTAATTTTCATTGTCATGTTCATTTCTTCATTCTTGTGTTTGTCGTGTGTTTGTACTCAATAAATGCTTTCTTTCTTTCTTTCTTTCTTTGCTGTTTGGCGAGAAATTCGTTTGTAAGAAAAAATGTAGGTACTTGATTAGTTAAAAAAAACAATAAATTATGTCATCTCGTAATTTAAGTTCTTTACATAACTAATCAGTGATGTAGTGGTATAGTCTAAAGATTAACAGTCCTTTTGTTGCCTTACGACTTTATCCTAGCAGCAGCGACTGTATCCTAGCAGTTACCTTACGATTGCATCCTAGCAGCACTTTCTCCACACAATTGTATTCTCCTATTTAGTTCATTTACTACTACAGTGAGCACTAGGCAGGCATGCTCCCATAGAATTAGAAAACCCGTGATTGTCCGTGTGAACATAAAATTCGTAAACGCATCCAAAAGGTGACGAGCTCCAGTAGAAGGAATGCATGAACAACTCGTCAGCTGTCCCAATTGTCACAACTAAGACATACTGGTAAATCGTCATTAGCCGGGTACCCACCTAGCACACAGGCTCGCGCGGCAGCCTTGATGTCCAGATCGCGAGCGATGGCTCCCGAGGCAGCCTCAGTAGTTTTGTTCAAGGAAGCCTCGCGAGGCAGGCTGAGCCATCATAAGTCCGTGAGTATTCGTTGTTCCCACCTAATGCACAGTGAGGCGCCTTTGAGCGCGTCAAGTTTACCGACAACAGATGGCTCGGGGCCGAGCCGTGCTCGGGTGAGCGAACGAGCGCCCGTGGCCGCCCGAGGCACGTCCACATCAGCCGAGGCATTTGGCTCGCGAGGCCGCCGCGCGAGCCTGTGCGCTAGGTGGGTACCCGGCTATTCACTAAGCGGTCGATCAAAGTCAAATGACTGTCTCTTGGGGCATACTTCTAGGTGGCTATGGATGCCATTTGCATCGACCTAAGTAAATATTGAAGCCACATGGTTTCACTCGCAACACCCAAAAGAATATCAAGACAATAAATAACAGCCTTTAATCGCCTCTCTAAAAACTTCCTTTCTGTAAAATAATTATCTAAATCAGTCCAGTAATCTCGAACCATCCATCCAAACACTAACCTAGTGAAAAAAGTCAAAAGGGACAGTTTTGTTATGTAGGTCGTTTGATATTCCCTAAGCGTAACATACCCATCCTATTTTTATTGTTTCTCTGATGACCGGTAAAGTCGACAAGAAAATAAAGGTTACCTCCCTTGATAGGAAAACTTCGGACAACTAAAATTATTTATCCCCTGATAACTATCTAAAGCTTCTGAAAAAGCGAAAAACTCAACAAAAGTGACAACAAAAGAAATAACAATAAAAAGCATTTTTTTTCTTTTCGTTAGGTAAGTCTTGTTAAGTAAAAATAGCAATTTTAAACTCTGAACATTGGAAATAAGATGGAAATTAGCTTGTAAACTTTCATCTCACGTCCATACTACAAGTTTAATATTAATTATACAGGGCCTTTAGCTTATACCATTAAGCAGCTGGAGGTTTTAAGAGTTTTGACTCTTAAAACCTCGTCAATCATCGTCGTCGTCAATGTAAAATTAATTTAATTTTAGACTAAGGGTACAGATATGTCGCACATCGACATTGCACAAGTAGAAACGTGGTGACTTTGAGGACTAGTTTAGTTCCGGAAAACGAGCTGTTTTCCACAATTATACCTCTTCAGTCTTTTTTGCGTAACGATGGAGTAGGCTTGACCAACACCTACTAGTCTCTCGGCTTTGTAGTCCATGTCCAGAAGAAAGAACTTGTCAATACTTCTGAAGCCTCATCACGATGTTTTTCTTCACCGTAAGAGCAATGTCACATTAGCATAATTGAATTTTTCTTAAGGAAAATCTATTGGTGCACGGGGAACCATGATGTAGGACATTCTGGTACCCATAATTTGTAAATTAAAGAAAATACCAAGCCCTTACGCCGCACATACCCAATACATTAAAGAAGCATCTTAAATGTAATTTTAATATCCACAAACGCCATCAAATATTTACATTTGTCCCAGTAACCCTGTAACACAAATGTTATGTTTGGGACGGGGTTTTTTTCTCTAATCATACCGTTACGAAACTCAGCTTTAGTAGTTTTGTATATTGGCATCCTGCCCAATTGTATATGAACGAGGTATGAATACGTGACAGTAGTCGTAATCCCTCTATATGAATTCTAATTTCATATATATTTGTCACATTTTCGGACTGATGTATTCATATTATAGCTATGAATTTTAATCGGGTGACAAAATCGATTCCGAGGTTATTTTTAGAGGTCCTTAAGACCAGGCAAACTAGCTTAAGTCTAATTAGAGACAGAATACTTACCTCTGGCGAGCTTGCAGCAACTTTAATAACTTAGTTAAAACACTGACAATAATTTGGACTTGTTCTGTACTGGTGTTGCGACTGTGAACCGGCGTTTAGCTAATCACTTTTTTGCTGGTGAATGACGATAGTATGCTAAGTTCAATTTTCAATGGTAACTTTAGTAATTATTGTTTGTTGTTTCTTTATGTTTATAGTGCTAGTTCGTAGATGCGCTCACGTCTGAATATGCGAGTTATATCATTTTTTAACCGTGAGATCCTGTAATTGGCTTTCTGTTGTTACACTATGTTTTATAAGTATTTAATAGCTGTTGGATCTATAAATAAAGAATAAGTGGTATCGCCAAGCGGACTTGTCCGTGTTCCGACACATAGACCGGTGCAGCCACAAAAGGAGGGCGGGTCGTAATAGTACATTGTTACCCTAGGTGTGAAAGTCACTCGAACTATTAGCGCCCTCGCTACGCTCGGGCGCCAAACTCCGTCTCGGGACTTAATGAATCTTTCACCCGAGGTAAACACTGTGCTTTTCATTACGAATAATACATAAAATTCTTCCTAACAACGAGAGAGAAAAAGAGACTTCATACTACCAGATCCTCTTACAAGGTTGGGACCAAAGAGGTTCTATACATGTAGTGTTATTCTTTGGTGTTACTTAAAGCAAGGAGGTTAGGTTTTTGAAGTTCCTAGTGCGTAATGAAACTGATACTGGCTACATTCACATTGCACAAGCCGTGCGAAGCCATAATTTGACATGACAGCTGTCAGTGAAAGCAATTATCCCTAGGGCTGGAAGTTTTTCTTTCTGCACGCTCTTCAGGCACCTTTAGACCTACTTTCGGAGTATGAGTAATGAAAAAGTCTTTATCGTCTTCCTGCTTTCTCTCGCGTCCGTAGCTTATTTGGGAATCTTTGAATCACTACTCTTATGCCTTCACTCGCGTCTCATGATGGCCCTCGCTTACTTGGTAATTTTAGATTCACGAGTCTTTAAGAAAAGCGTACTCATATTAGACCGCATCGTCACTCACCATCTTGTGAGATAGTAATCAAAAACTGACCCATTTATTATTTAAAAAAAGAAACTGATAAATGTGACACCGATTCATGGTGTAAATCCTAGACACACGAAGCGTTTGGCTTAGTTAATCCTTTTCGTACAGCAAGGAAAAGGAATCCGTTGCCTGCGTCTGTGTACCAAATTTTACACGTCAAGAAAGTCGCGAATGAATAGATATATTTTTGAAATTTTTTAGACAACCCTTTGCAATATTTTTTTTGACCTATTTCATTTCATATAAAATATTTTTCATCCATTAAACAGCTCGATAAAGGTCGTTCTGAAAGGGATCTCTGACTATCTAGGAAAACGATTTCAAAACCTGTTGAATTTTCTTTTCGATTCCGTCAGTTATAAACTGTAGAACCACATTGGCATTCTATTTTAAAGAATATTTTACGTAGAATTCGTCGAATATCCCTTAAAATAGAATATCAAAATAGGTAATTGAATTTGTTTGGCTTTGAAAATTCGTATAGCCTTAATTTTAGATAACTATTAGAGGGAAGGCATTATACTCTTGTTTATTTTTAGAAAATCCGCTGATTCAAAAGACGTCCCTGGGGAACGGGATAAAAAGATTAATCCATTCAATTTAGGCCCGTATCCTGTAATATTCCTTACGTCTGTACTTTGTAACACAGACATAAAATACTTGTACTATAATAGAGAGTAAGTAGGTAGGTACACAATGGTAGGATTCTTACTAAATTCAAAAACTAATTTCAATTAATCGATCACTTAATTACATTAAATAGAGTAAATGGATGTCAAAATTATAATAAATATTAATAATTGTAATACTTGGCTATTTACCTTCATTTTAGGGATTATATCAAAAGATTTCTGTACCTTTCTGTACGTACATTAAGTTTAGTATAAAGTATAATAAAAGTGTTATTTATAAAGTACTAGCGACCCGCCCCGGCTTCGCACGGCTATATTATGCATGTATTATACAAATAAACCTTCCTCTTGAATCACTCTATCTATTTAAAAAAAAACCCATTAAAATACGTTGCGTAGTTTTAAAGATTTAAGCAGTCAAAGGGAAATAGGGACAGAAAAAGCGACTTTGTTTTATACTATGTAGTGATTATACTATGTAGTGATAGTGATTATATAAGCCTAATCTGTGATGATCATTTTAATAAATTTGGACTATAATACTAAGAAAATATTATAAAATACGGAGCTATTACTTAAAGAAGAAGAAAAAACTGAGGTAGGTAAGGGATTTGTGAAGAAAGTTTTGATGGTGTCTCTATTATATTTAAGTATTTTATTTCAACGTTAGCAATAGATAGGGTTCCAAAAAATTTATGTTGTGATGAAGTTTTTACAGCCTTATCAAATTATGCTAATGGCTGAATTACATTTGGTTCGTTATTGCAAATGATATGTTAAATTGAAAATTTTGTTTGAATTGAATCTACTTTTTGTGTGATAATGGTTTACAATTTAGCAATTTTGCTTGTAATGAAATTCGCACCTGGGTAATAAAGGCCTCGTTACACAAATTGATAATAATGTATTATGTATATTAATAATGGTCATAATACGATTTATCGCGAGTGGTAAAGTGTCTTGTCTTGCCATGGCGCCTCCGCCGGTCGTGGCAGACTGGGTAGACCCAAGAAGTGCTTGACGTCGTAAAGGGTGATATGCGTGCAAATGGCCTTACAAACCAGGATGAAAGAAAGAAATAAATAAATTTTTATTCTGAATCAATATAACAACATGAATTCTGAACAATCAATATAGCACTCAAAATAAGAAGATACCGAAGATCATGCGAAGTGGAGGCGTAAAAGTAGGAAAGCGGACCCCGGGCTCCCGAGAGGGATGCAACCGGGAACATCGCTTGGATGATGATGGTAGAGTGGGACGCTTTACCCGCAGCTTAGTTGGCTCCAGACGTATTGACGTGGTGTTTCTTTGGACACGGTCGATTAAACTGCTGGTGGAATAGGTGCTGGGCAAGCTTACTCCATCATATAGGTATATGGCTGAGGCACTACAGGTCCAAGAATAGCTTAAATTAAAGTTTCTGGCATTGTATAAATCATTTTGATTAAATAAATATTACCAATGTTATGTGGGGGAATTTATATTATAAAGTTTTTGAAACCATTTAGATGCAGATTGTTGAAGGGTTAAATCGAAATAAAAATACATGGATATAATATAAAAAAATGGTAAAGAAAAAGACAATTATGTATTAAGTACGAGTATATACGTATAAAGATAACAGTGTCTAAGCAGTCCGAATAGGCCACAGGCACAGTGCTTTATTTGTCGGGGACCAATCACTTTAACCTATTCGTCTTTAACCTATTGAAGGCCCTGGGCTCTTGCCCAGGGCCTTCAATAGAGCACTAAAGTTACTTTTTAGCATTCAAAGGTAGTTATAAACAATCTATGTTGATTGAAGAGGAACCTTTTCAGATTTGAGATGGGCAAAATCATTAATAACTCCTTCAAAAAAGTGATCTGCCATGAAATTGGGGGCCCCTATTGATCACAGGGCCCTGGGCATGTGCCCATCGTGCCCAGTAGAAAAGGGGGCCTGTGTTCAGCTGCTACCAATCAGAGTCACGCATGTGCTAGTTCTAAATAAGTATCAAAAATTAAAAAAATAATATTGAAAAGGTATTATTTACTTGAGCTTTAACTGAAATTAATTAGCACAGAGGCCTTACCCTGAGTTGTTCATGCACTTGATAAAACGTACCGTTTTGAATGTTTCCCACGAAAGGTTAAAACTGAAATCGGCCAACACGCGAGCTTATTATTAGATACCTTTAAACAGCATCTCTGTTAGGGGTGATCATTTATAAAAATTTTGTGTTGATAGACCAAACAGACAGCGCGTTAGAAAGAAGAAACAGAGATACTGTTTTAAGCTACCTAAGTCGTATCGCCAAGCGGACTTGTCCGTGTTCCGATAAGTAGGCCGGTGCAGCTGCTAAATGATAGATAGATAGATTCTTTATTGTAAACATCAATTTCAAATAACATTAGGTAATAATAAAATTTAAATAAAATAAAGCTTAAGTCTAAGTGTTACAAAGGACGCCCTTATCAAAGCGATCTCTGCCAATAATGGATTATGGGTTGAAAAATTTTTGTTCCAATGCCCGTCTTCCTACTTTATTCACGTCCCTTGTAAACACCCGTTTACTTCCCTATGTATGCTCAGACTGCACTGTCACTTACTATCGTGTTAAGTAGTGGTTCAACTCTGACATATTTCTAATTTTGAAGGTTCATAATAAATCCTGAAAATGGTATGTTTGATCGAGTGCGTAAACAACTCATGATAGATGTACGCACAGGTAAGGCCCAACATTAGATTACCTAACAAAAAACAGGAATCTGCGACCCAATTTTTTACAATATAATTAGAAGTAAACAAAAAACCTTCGTCTGGCACAAAAACACTTCTTTCAACAAAAAAATAATTTTACACAAATGAAAAATTGTTTCGTACTAATTAAATTCGTTTGGCGCCGCATTTTATGGTCGTACAAAAGCAATTATAAGACATTTTGTGCCCACCGAGTGAAAATTATGATAGCACTTGAAAGTGGATGAGAGATAAGTTAACTTGAAATGGTCCAAACAATTCGTGAAAATGAAAAATAAGTGGTGAGAGTAAATGCAGATTGGAGACTGAAGACTGGTCGGTCATTGTTTGGATACAAATTCATTCGTACGAAATGATCGACTTCTGTTTGTATTGATATAATTTATTTTTTAATAAAAAGGGTCGTTTCGCACTTTCGTGCGAACTTCTTTCGGGCGAAACGACCACCTACTCTGATAAAGAACGTCGTACGATACGCGTGTGGATTATTGATCATAGCATCTCAGCATTTTAACAAGCTCGCGTTCCGCTCGCGCGTCATAAACGCCCCTATGCAATGATCAATTTACCACACTTCTATCGCAATGAACTATTTTTATAAAATGTAGCTGTTGAGGCAAACCAAACTTGTGGGTACTTTAACATAAAAACAGTTTTAACCAAACGTAAATCACTTCAAAAGGTCAAACTATCCGAAATACCAATAGTTTGCTAAAAAAACGTATCAAATTCAGAGAGGAAATGAATAATATTAACCCACATGGTAGTTACTGTAAACTTTTTTGTAACAAAGTTCCTAACTGCGGTTTGTAAATTAAAGTGAAATTGTAACTGAACTGTGTTTTTGAACCGGCTGCGACTCAACTTTGTGGTACAGTCACATTACCAAATAACTGAACCCCACGTGACCTAGAGCTCATTCGCAATATATCTGTAAAAATTATAGTATTTTCCTATTTTGTTATTTTTTATATTGTATAATATACTAGCGACCCGCCCCGGCTTCGCACGGCTATATTATGCATGTTTTATACATATAAACCTTCCTCTTGAATCACTCTATCTATTAAAAAAACCGCATCAAAATCCGTTGCGTAGTTTTAAAGATTTAAGCATACATAGGGATATAGGGACAGAAAAAGCGACTTTGTTTTAGATTGTGATTGTTAAAAAAAAACAGAATTAGGTAACATTACTTTACAACCTTACAGATTTGCGAATGAGCTCTGGGTCACGTGGGGTTCAGCTAATTGATAATGTGACTGTAGACTCATCCTACGAGTAATTACCTAATGGGGTGAGTTCACGGTGACAATTGATCCTACTGACATTTTTTTAATTTATGTAGATGGCTATATCCGTAACTTAAGAAATAAGGATGAACTGACCGTGCCCGGTAGTAGGCTCCGGAAAATAAACAGGTCGTTTAATAGTACATGTGTGCTCTATTATAATAAATTACCTAAAGATGTATATGACATGTCCATTAACAGGTTCAAAACTTTTATAAAGCATAGATTGTGCAGTAAGGCGTACTATGATACTTCGTCTTACCTTAATGATAAGAACCCATGGACGTGACTTTAGTTGCTCCATTTCAAATAATACTTTCAAATATTTGTAATATTGACCATTGTGAGCGTGATCACATGAAAAAAAAAAAAAAAACCCCATGAGTTTCTTGTGCCTTCTTCTCATTGGTGGGCGCGTTCCGAAGGCACACATCCTAACTTAGTTTTTAAGACGTTTTTATGTGGTCTGTTATACTTTTAAGGTATTATCCATCCAAAGAAATAAAGATTTTTGACTTTTTGACTTTTTGTAAATCAATTTCATCCAACGAGTACTTAACCCTCTGGGTGAATACACACCCTAAAAATGTTGTGAAAATTTTTAAATAAATAAAATAAATAAATATTAGAGGACATTTCACACGCCACCATTTAGCCCCAAGCTAACTAACTAGACTTGTTATATGGGTGCTAGACAACGGATATACTACTTATATACTTTTTTTTTAATATACTTATAATACATAGAAACAGCCCGACCACAGACAAATATCTAAGCATATATACTTGTTTGAGGCGGGAATTGAACCCACAACCATATGTTTGACATGCCGGCATGGTGACCAAATTGTTTAATAATTTCAAGCACTTCCGGATACATTTCGGGGAGTGTGCAACAGAACTCCACGACCTAATCTTGTCATCTCTATTTTTTCGTCATACAACCAGGCAGACTGGTGTGCGGCACCAATTCATGGTGGACGTACCAGATGTTCCCAATAAGCGCTTTGCTTCGTCATTCCTAATTCGTATTGCAAGGGAATGGAATCGGTTGCCTGCTTCTGTCTTTCCTGACGTGTACAATTTGGGGGTCTTCAAGTCGCGAGTGAATAGGTATCTTCTAGGAAGGCGTGTTACATCTTAGGCCGCATCGTCACCTACCATCGGGCAGGTGTGATAGTTGTCAAACGCTGACCTATCATATGTAAAATTTAAAAAAAAAAACTTCCTGTATCAATTCCTCCTAACGTACAAAAACGTAGTACAAAAGAGAGTAAAGTGAAAATGACAAAAGGAATTTAAGGCATCATATCAACGAGTATAACGTTGCATTCTCAATTTTCAAACGATGAAAAATGCTGTTGTATATTCGATGTGAAAACAACACGTTGTTATCACATTTCAAACACCTTTTTATAAGCTTTTATTTAACTTGCAATGTATAAGAATAAGAATAATTTACTAAATAAAAACTTTTACAAAATATTATACTATAGAGCTAAACATTTAAAAACGATAAATAATACATTTGCCTAAACTAGGAAAGTGACTTAAATAATTACCTATATACTTAAATATTAAATTAAGTGCTTGCAAAAACAAAAAATATATATCTAGGTATGTATATATGTTAGTTTGTTTAGGTCAAATTTTGCAAGCTTATTATAATACTAAGTTCACCCCGAGGTTTTACCCTCATGAGATTGAGATTGGGATCGGAGTCAAAGTAGCCTATGACCTTCCTCAAGAAATAAGCTGACAAATGCAAAATGTAATTTTCAAATGCGACTAAAATAGGTACATTTAAATAAATTAAACTTGATTTAAAGGTATTTTATTGGAATTTGAAAACTTAATTTAATTCTAAGAAATAAGGGGTAAGATGTTTAGTGGAAGATCTCAACGATATGATCAGACTAGCTGCAGCAGAACAGCTTTTCCAAAAGTAATTATTTTCGCAGGTGTTAATGGCGTATTCTTATTTTTATTTCTCTTACTTCGACGTTAAATAAAAACGAAATAATTTCTATGAATACAAATCGTGTCAGCTTTTCCAAGTTTGAGAAAGTGATTCAAATGACTACGAATTTTGGAAATTTAAACATTTTTTCCAAAAGTTCAAAGTCATGTTTACCCGAAAATCAGCTGTTACTCATCAGTGTTCATTGACCTGAAGATTATTCTCTTTTCTTTTTAGTTTTATGCACCACTATTCTAAAGCATGAGTATATATAAAAGAATCTGCTTATTTTCAAATTAACATAAACTCAAAAATTTCGAAAAAATTATCTATTTTCCAAAAGTTGTAGAGCAAAAGTTCATTATTAAAGTGCACAAAAATTCGCTTTCGTATGCCGCTTTCGTATGTGATTATCAATGACCCTGTCTAGGTTATACATATTATACTTTGTCTGTAGAATCTCCTAACTTCGAACAACAAGGAGGGATCGAGTTCAGTTCTAAGTTCTAAACAAAAGCGCTCAAAACCGAGAGACTGGAGAGCCCACTTAACTCCTACAGTAATCAAACTATACGTACCTATCTTCTAGATCGATTGAAACGCTACTGTAGTTTACGTAAGCCGTGGCTAAGTGTGAAATCTGCTGTGAGTAGGTCAAGTTGCCGACATGTGGGTTTGACTGGTTGTGGAACAATTTATAAGCTACTAGCGACCCGCCCCGGCTTCGCACTGCTATATTATGCATGTAATAAACATATAAACCTTCCTTTTGAATAACTCTATCTGCTGCGTAGTTTTAAAGATTTAAGCATACATAGGGATATAGGGACAGAGAAAGCGACTTTGTTTTCTAATATGTAGTGAAGTGTTCATAGTGTTTCTGACCCTGAATCTAAAGACTCATTAATTTATCTTTAGATCTACAAGACCTATAAGTCTAAAACTTTGTATGGGTTCCTTTTAGAACACGAATATTTAGAAATTCGATCTCAGAAGGGGTAAATAGGCCTCCTTTGGATCAAAATTAAATTGAAACAAGAAAAAAACACTGACTGACTTTTGGAACTTTGATGTTTAAAACTCCAAAGACAGATAGAGCGTCGCTGATTTTGATCATCTTTTGTTTATTTTTTCGATCGTCTTTTATTTCCATTTTGATCGTCTGTAAGTTTTCGGTCGTCTTTTGTTTTTTTTTTCGATTGTCTTTTGTTTTTAAGTTCCTTGAACTAGGGGATCCTATTTAGAATTTATCAGGTGATGTTTTCGTTTCCACTCTACTTTGGTGGTATTAAATTTACAAGGTGATGTTTTGCGTTTGTGAAATTGTGCGTCTAAAGGACTTAAACTGTTGTACCATTTTAAACCTTAATTCCTTAAAATAAATTACTGCTAAAAAATTAATAAAAATCGTTGTATGGACAAGAATTAAAGAAGGGCATGGGATATCGAAAGTTTTTATATCGAATTTTTCAATCTAGAACATTTTTTCTATAGTTCACATTTGCTGATCTTGGCGGGCGATACTTATACCCTCAGATAATCGCCAACATCACCGTCCTGGCAATGATTGCTGAGAGAGTAGACTGTCCATACATACGGCACTGTTGTAATATACGTGTCGAGTGTTGGTACCTACAGTTAAATGTAATGAACATAATATATATTTGTTTCTTTCTTTGAATCTATTTCTTTCTTTTACTATGAGTCTCGGGTGGCGAAATTAAACTTTATTTTTATTTTATTTATTTATTTATTTATAATTCGTTATTTTCGCTTATCACTTAAACCGCTGTCTATCCCGTTTGCATTGGAAAAATCTCTTATTATGAAGTGAACTATTGCGGAATCATGGTGCATGTGCGCTTCGTAACTCTTCCACTTTGATTGACAGATAAATTGCCTTCCAACTGTAGACAGAAAGGTTCCCGATTCAACGCGCTTTAATTGGAAAAACTTTTTAAACTCACACAATTAGTTTTCATAGTAATTTATTTCCCGGGTATTAAGCGGATCACATGCCAATCACATTTTTAGATGGATTTTTCGTATACAGGGTTACTGGAAATTATACTAGCAAGCCGTTGAGGGCTACTTCTGTGCACCTTAACAAACAACTTACCTAAGTTCAATGACTTTTGAAAATTCGAAAAAAAAAAATGAAAATTTTGAGGTTATGTAAATTCGAAAAACAGCTTATTCTTTAAAACAAAGGTCATTCAGACTAAGTACAGTAGATAAAACTTAAAAAATAAGTAAAATTTTAAGGTTTTAATGACCTCTCCGTGTATGGAACAGCTGATTTTCAGGTAAACCTAACCTCAGAATTTTCAAAAAAATGTTCGAATTTCCAAAAGTCGTAGAACAAAAGTTGTTTGTTGAGGTGCACAGAAGTAGCCCTCAACGGCTTGCTAGTATAATTACCAATAACCCTGTATATATTTTGATCTTTGTGAGCATGGTCAGAAACAAAAATCCCAAACAAAAATCAAAAATGAGTTTCTTGTGCCTTCTTCTCATTGGTGGGCGCGTTCCGAAGGCACACAGCCTTACTTACATTTTAAGACGATTCAAAGTGATCCCATGCAAATTGTATTATTCCAAATAAATAAAGAATTTAGAATTGACTTGACATCCCTTAAATGGCAACAAAATATGATTGATATCAATTGCTTGAATAGTTTGTATTCAAGGCTTGCATGTTTTATTATTTGAAAACTTTAACTTTTAGGTGATTAAAAACCTTTAAGTCAATGACCTCAAACTCCAACAAACAGCTGTTTTTAGGTTTTCTTTTTTAAAACAAAATAGGCTTGCATTTGACCTCATTTCACCTAATGGAAAGCGAAGATGAAGTTGAAGATGTAGTATGCTCGCCTAGAAGGTACCTATAAGTTAAACTCAAAATTAAAAAAAAATCTTATAATTTTCAAAAAGTCGTCTAAGTCGTAGCACAAAGGTCGTATGTCTAAACGTCCAGAACCACCCCTTTTCGTATTATACCCTTGTCGAGACATAGTATAGGGGTGAATCTCGGCGGCACGCCTACTGGACTAATGGAGCCAATCATGTGTTAGAATGTCAATTAAGTTGGATGGATGGTTAGAGCTATTTCCCTCGTTGTCGCAGACTTATACCAAAAGTTATATAGACTGTATTGATGCAGCCGCGCCGCAGTAAGTTTGTGAAACGTCTCATCTCTATTCTTTCGTCATACAACCAGGCAGACTGATGTGCAGCACCGATTCATGGTGGAAATACCAAACGTCCGCACTAAGCGTTATGCTTCGTCATTCCTTATTTTTACCGCAAGGGAATGGAATCGGTTGCATGAGTCTGTCTTTCCTGGCATATACAATATGGGGGGTCTTCAAGTTGCGAGTGGTATCTTCTAAATAAACGTGCTACATCTGAGACCGTATCGACAGTATAATTTAATATTTAATTTTATTTATTTTTTAATATTTTCTTTTTTTTTTCTTCTCATACCTATTTGTTTTCTTGGCCGTGTGCTTTTCTAATAAATATCTATTCTATTCTATTTAAAAACCATAATTAAGTAAATATTTGATATCATCACCTATTATCAGTTAAGTTATTCACAACCTACCATAAAAGCTAAATCAGTTCTTTTCCATCCAAAGGTTGCCTGGAAGAAATCGCTTTCAGCGATAAGGCCTCCCATTTGTACAACTTATTCTTTCTAGCTATTACTTAACTTTGTGTTTATCGTGTTCTGTTTCTTTCTGTGTTGTACAAATAAAATTATCTATCTGTCTATCGTCACCTGTCATCTGGTGCGATAGTTGTCAAATTCTGACCTGACCTATGTAAAAAAAAAACAATCTTACTTCAAGTTAAAATAATTCCGATGTAGGATAACCGACTTCGCGTTAGAAAGTTAGCAAAGAGCTCCGCTTCGCTTCCTGTCGTACCTTCTGACAAATCAAAGTTCGATTAGCTACATCTTTCTTTTCACAAGTTACGAATTGACGATTATTAACGATTTTCAACTAAAAAAAAATACATACATCCGAATTGAGAACCTCCTCCTTTTTTTGAAGTCGGTTAAAAATTGAACTCTCACCACTGCTCCAGTCTCCTTGCAACCATCACTATTGTAACATAGTCGAAACGTCGAGGTAAGAGAAATAAAAATAAAACATACCCGATCACCTTCTTTGACGACTTCTTTGAAGACCTTCTTTTTTTTCTTCTTCAATAATTACTATGAATCGTGTAACTTTATACTGTGTGTGTGTGTGTTTTATATATTTACAAAAGAAAAGTATATAAGTAAGTATATCCGTAGTCTAGCACCCATAACACAAGTCTAGTTACTTAGCTTGGGGCTAGATGGCGATGTGTGGAGTGTCCTATAATATTTATTTTTATTTTTTTTATTTTATTTTAACTTTAAAAAGTTTAAAAATAATATCGTTGAAAGCCTGAAAAGCTACGCGGTTAGGCACTGAGTAACCACTATTTTAAATGATTTATTGGCGTCAAAAACTGACGTAATTGATGGATTACGCTAAAATTAGTTTTCGTAAAAGCAATGTCATAGTCACGGTTTATTTAATCTGAGTACAACTCAGTCTATAAGTCTTATAAATAAGCCTTATAAGTTTTCTAAAATGTATTTCGATGAAGAGTTGCTAATATGAAAAGACGTTCAATTTTTGTTTTACAACTTCCGAAAAATCAAAGTTTATTTATTTTTAAGGTTGAGTAATAAAGATCTCAGACACCAACTTCCCTCTTATTTATTATTATTTATTTATTATCTACCTTTCACCCGTGGTTTAGGTGGCTCCAGATAAGCTGAGAGAGTACCATAGGTTCTGGATAAGCCTACTCTACATTGTCATGTCCTAGGCACTACAGTGCTTTGAAAAGCACGGATTAAAGTTTCTATAGCTGTATAAAATAATATCACCGAACTTTTGTGATTTCATAAAAGCTGAGAATTTTTCAGCACCTCCCCTAACACAGATAAGAACGATGTGCAATTATAAAGTTCAGTCCATAGTGGCTTGGAGAGTTATCAGGTAGCAACGCCAAGAATCGAACCTGTTAATTTTGAAAAAAAAAAAAGCATATAATATTGCATATATTTTTTCATTACTCATACTCCGAAAGTAGGTCTAAAGATGCCTGAAGAGCGTGTAGAAAATAAAACTTTCAGCCCTAGGGAAAATCGCTTTCACTGACAGCTGTCATGTCAAATTATGGCTTCGCACGGCTTGTGCAATGTGCATGTAGCCAGTATCAGTATCATTACGCATTAGGAACTTCTAAAACCTAAACTCCTTGCTTTAAGTAACACCAAAGTATAACACTACATGTATAATATAACCTCTTTGGTCCCAACCTTGTAAGAGGATCAGGTAGTATGGAGTCTCTCATTCACTCTCGTTGTTAGGAAGAATTTTATGTATTATTCGTAATGAAAAGCACAGTGTTTACCTCGGGTGAAAGACTCATTTAGTCCCTCGAACTATTAGCGCCCTCGCTACCGCTCGGGCGCCAAACTCCGTCTCGGGACTCAATGAGTGACTTTCACACCTAGGGTAACAATGTACTATTGTACA
Source organism: Idaea aversata (assembly GCA_907269075.1). Lineage (NCBI taxonomy): Eukaryota > Metazoa > Arthropoda > Insecta > Lepidoptera > Geometridae > Idaea > Idaea aversata. Next base: position 13,389,354 of record OU026099.1, on the reverse strand, counting down.
AATCATAATCATAATCATTTATTCACCATGTCATCACATTTCGCAATATTGGCAAGTCAATTACATAGATAATTCAAACACATAAACAGTATTAGAGTAACAGTAGTGTTAATTATTAGGTAAATGCTATTTTACAACATTATCTCTGAACAGTAGCAACTTATCACGAATCATGCAAATCAAAAAATGAATACGCCATATACTTACTCAGAAATATTATAGAAGGGGTTAAGTTTAAAAAAATTATGCATCTTGTTTTTAAATTCAATGTACGGAAGTTGCCTCACGAGATAGGGAAGATTGTTATAAAGATCTATTTTAAGGCTATTGGTATTGTAATTTGTGTCTATTATGTTTATTCTCTATAAATAAATAAATGTTTTAAGGCTTATGCCTAGTTTCTTTGTTTTAGCTAATCTAGTTTTTGGTGTCATTAATTTTGTGTTTATGTCTAGTGTTAATATTGTGTATATCCATCCTCCTAGGTATTTCGTTTATTAATTATTTTGTTGCTTCTAAAAGAGCCTTATATATGAACAAAGAGATAACAGTCATTATTTGTGCCTTTTTAAAATATGCTCTAGCGGAGGTCAGTCTACGTAAGTTATATATTATCCTAATCGATCTTTTCTTTATCGATTAAGTTAAGCATTTAAAACTAATTTAAAAAAAATAGTTGACCTTTTTCGTTACAGCTCCGGAGTTAACTCCAATCACGAACTTTTTTTTTCCACTTGTGTCATTGAATTTCACCTGTGTTTTTCAAGTGAAATAACAGAGTACCTAAATCTCAAATGAAAAAAAGTATCTAAAACAAAATTCAGAGAAAATTGAGTTCAAAGTTCTTTATAAATAAGGTCACTTTCACAATCTCGTACTCTATTCAAAACCCAGACGGGTAGTTACAGCGACCTAACTGCTTACAATGGTACAGCCAAATTAGAAAATATTAATGTAATTAAATAAAACAATGAATTTATTTCATTTTTGAAGTTTTCTTAGAAAATTAATATCACCATCACTACATAGTATAAAACAAAGTCGCTTTCTCTGTGCCGGGGCGGGTCGCTAGTAATATTATCACTACATTGTATAAAACAAAGTCGCTTTTTCTGTCCCTATTTCCCTTTGACTGCTTAAATCTTTAAAACTACGCAACGGATTTTGATGGGGTTTTTTTAATAGATAGAGTGATTCAAGAGGAAGGTGTATATGTATAATACATGCATAATATAGCCGTGCGAAGCCGGGGCGGGTAGCTAGTAATATTATAAAGCTGAAGAGTTTGTTTGGTTGTTTGAACGCGCTAACCTCAGGAACTACTGGTTCGAATTGAAAAAAATATTTTTGTGTTGGATAGTCCATTTATCGAGGAAGGATATAGGCTACTTTTTATTTTGATATTCCCAAGGGATCGGGACTTACGCGGGTGAAACCGCGGAGCGCAGCTAGTGTGAAAATAGCAGCTAATAGACTAACAATAACTAAACATATTTTTTGTGATACATAATAAATACATAATAATATTATCATTATGTTAACCAAAAGGTAGATACATCTTTGCGAAATAGACTTGACTACAATGAACTTATGGCAATTGACTTTACTCCCTCGGGTGCTTTCGGATATGCACGAAGACACGCATTCTATTTGTGTCACAATACAGTAATGCGAAGTTAAAAAGTAACCACTCTATAACTGTTACATGTTTCTCACTTATTAAATATGTTATATTTTGTAAAATAAAACGATTATTTGTCCGTTGACCATAAGACGAAGATGTGGAGATGTCGAAGGATCGCCATTCACACATGGTGAAAGTTCCATTTTCGCGCACAAAGCGTCACGCATTCTTTCTCGTATATACGCACTGCTAAGACGTGGAACTCTCTGCTGTTCCCACAAAACTACAACCTTGGAGTCTTCAAGTCTAGAGTGAATAGGTACCTTTTACGCGAGCATGGTACATCTTCGACCACATCTTCGCGACACCATCAGGTGAGATGAGGCCAAATGGAAGCCTAAAAAAGACACAAAACGAGACGGCCATGTCTGTGAGGTCACGGGCATCAACTGCAGAACATTTCACAGGAAAATAAAAATCTCCTCGGAATGAACCTTCGAAGTTAGTGGTGTGACGTCATCGATTGTTTTCGTGCGAAAATTCAAATGAATGAAGAAAAATACGTATATATGTTTCATAAGTTTGTATGTTTGTTACTTCTTCACTCAAACAGTAAGAAACCGAATGCTATGTAATTTGCTATATGGATAGCTGCTATAATTAGATTACTTTTATGCCGATATTCGCACAGGATTGGATCTTAAGCGTGTAAAACCGCTAAAAAAAAATAGATTATATGTATAAACAGGGTGGAATTAATTTGAATGTAGGGCTAAGGGCTCTGTAGCTACGAAAAAACGTTCTTAGAAAGCATTCCCTTAAATTTAATTTTTAGCATTTTAATTTTTTAATTTTCAGTATAGATTTTTTTTTTAACTTTAGCCTATTTTAAGTTTTTATGCGAATATGTTCTACCTTGACAAAAACAAATAAAGATTATGATCATGAAAATGGCACTGGCCTATTTAAAAAAAAACCTGAATAGGAAGTTATAATTCCTTCAATTCACACAACTAACCGCACATAATACCTCTGAATTCTCAAAATCAGAGACTGTAAACCAACCACTAGCAAACTAAAGCAGTCAAATTGCACAGAGCATATGCAAATCACGTACGACTCCTACCGGCGCGGCGTAGGCTTACGGACAAAGCCTACTGAATAAGCAAACTAACAACATATACCGCTACTTACTTCCACCTGAATGAATGTTTAGTTTTGAATGGCAGGGGATTGAAATCGATCAGTTTATGTCAGTTTTGAAAATTCAATTAGTTTTATGACATTTTTTTACACCAAAATAGGTTTACATTTCACCTTACCTCACCTGCAGCATGGACAAGCATGACCGGAGACATTATATCCACAGGAAAACGACAAAATAGTCTTTCCCTCTGTCAGTTTTGTCCACCCCCCGAGCATGGGCGCAAGGGTGAATATACTAGCCACGGTAGACAAAACGGGGGAAAAGCTTATCCCCGTAATTATTGCCATTATAAGAAAAGTACATAGAATGTCGTCGCAAATCAACCTAATAAATTCGTTTTTTATACATCTGTGCTTGTCATTTGTTTGACTTAATAATACTTAATTTTACTCTAATGTCTTCCATATGTCCCCATGCTATAGGCGGGGAAGAGATGTCCACGTGTTATGTCAAATGGGGATATACTTATCCTTTCCCCTTTTGCCGTGCTTTGGCAGGTGGACAAAATATTTTTTCCCTTGACAGAGGACATAAAGGGGTGGACATAATTTTTCCATAATCCTCGGCCTATGCTTGCCCTGCTAATGGAAAGTGACGATGAGGTCGGGGATGTAGCATGCTCGGCTACAGGTACAATCAGACAACATAAGTGCAGACCCACCTTAGAGCCCCAAAACTGCTATTATTAGAATATTTTCAACTCAAGCAAGGTTCTTAGGTCCTGTTTTAGTTGAAGGTAAAAGTCTTTTAACTCATGAATTAATTAGATAGATAAATATTATTATGAAAACATTCCAATAATATTTTAGAACTCTACAGTGGGTCTGCAATTCTGGTGCCGATTGTACCTATTCACTCTAGACTTGAAGACTCCAAAGTTATAGTTCATAGATATCATGGGGTAATGGCTAAGTAGCAGCTGAACTTTTTGGATATTCCCATATGTGTGTTCCCATACGTTAAGCAGTTTTTCAATCATATTGCATTTTGTTTCCAGGTAACGTGTTCGTGATAGCGGCTATAATAATAGAGAGAAATCTTCAAAATGTGGCGAACTATCTGGTCGCGTCGCTGGCGGTGGCTGATCTCATGGTCGCGTGTCTGGTCATGCCTTTAGGCGCTGTTTATGAAGTAAGTATTGCATTGTACCTCTACTTGTACTTGTATACGGGCTGTTTGCCGCAATTAGATTTATTTAGTTGGGTCCCTTTTGCGTGAGGTTCCACTTGTCAGGAGGAGAACCAGCCCAGCTCTTCCATAATTTTTACTACTAGGTGTGGTTTTACAAAAAAAATTGGAAGGCTATACCTCATGTACCTCTATATAATGCCGAAGATCGTGCGAAGTGGAGGCATAAAAGAAGGAAAGCGGACCCCGAGAGATGCTCTTATGATGATGTGCCTCTATATAATGTGATAATTATGTAAATACCTATTGGATTTCCTGCAGAGACTCTTCCCACTGGCCAGTCTAAGACTTAGTTTTGCCATAGACATTGTGAAATTCACTTACCTCCTCCTCCTTAGACTCCTTAGTCTATTCAGTGAATTTCATACTGTCGATAAACTACCTGACCTAAGTCCTTAATCAGATTAGCCGCTATACAGGGTATACCTTGATGGGACATGATCGATCCATGCCTAGCTCAGTGCGACTGTGGGGCTCCAGAGCAAATTGCGCTACACCTCCTAACTTAACCATCCAGCCTTCCAGCCTATCTTCATGTCAGCTAATAACAATGCCAATGACCCAGCAGCATATTCGTGTGTGCAAAGTGTAAAATATGCCCTTAAGAGTAAGTGAAATCGTACTTTCAATTTTCACTTCTCCGGCGTTTCGGGAAGAGCAACCTCTAGTGACACTTGTGTAATCAGGAAAAGCCGACGATGAAACTTCGAAAAAAAACTTCTGCTTTCATTTCCCAAAGACACCATTTTCTCCCTTTTCTAAATCGGCAAAAGAAGCTCAAATTACCCTAGTGTTCGATAGGTGAATAAAAAGAAATTGTGTTCTGTTGGTTAATACCCGTCTGGAGAGAAATAAGCAATTTGTAGTAGAAACGGAGTTACATTGGACGAGTTTAAAACGTTGTGATTTTTCCCTGGACGAGTATAAGAGTGTTTTATGTTACGGTAAAGCTATCGATTATAGATAGGTATTATGTCCCTGTACCTATATCTATCAGGGTCCTTCGTCTCATTCGATTGATGTAGTAAAGTATTTGGAAACAATTAGTACCTCAAATGATTAAGCAGAATCCCCATTGTTTCCCAGCAGGACTCTACATAGTTCGGACGTCATTAGATCCGTTTATTGGTCGTGGTCCGATCGGCGGAGTTCTATCAATCGAACCACGGATAAATAAAACTGTCCGTAGTTCTATCAATCGAAGAACCACGGGCAAATCAAACTGTCCGTAGTTCTATCAATTGAACCACGGACAAATAAAACTGTCCGTAGTTCTATCAAGCGAAGAACCACGGGCAAATCAAACTGTCCGTAGTTCTATCAATTGAACCACGGGCAAATCAAACTGTCCGCAGTTCTATCAATCGAAGAACCACGGGCAAATAAAACTGTCCGTAGTTCTATCAATCGAAGAACCACGGGCAAATCAAACTGTCCGTAGTTCTATCAATCGAACCACGGGCAAATCAAACTGTCCGAAGTTCTATCAATCGAAACATCGTTATAATATTAGCCAATTGTATGAGTAATAGTTTTACTGGAAGAGTAGGACCAAGATAATTATTTTCAACCACTTTTCATTATTTAGTAAAAGATCAGTATAGGTAATTCTGAACAGCTGTGAATTATTAAATTTCTATTACCTTTGTTTTTCTTTAAAATAAACAAAAGTTTATGAGGAATAAATTGATAAACCATTTATCATGCTAGCAGGGCCTTCTTTTGTTATAAAACTTTTACTACAGACTTTGTTGTTTCTTAACAGCATTCTATTATAATATTATACCTTCTAACTAAATTAATACACTTTCCTTTGATTGGAATGCTTGGTTAATAGTCTATTTCTCTATTATTTGAAACCTGTACTATTTCATTGATTTTAATTGTCAAATTTGTGTGGAATCTAAAATAAGTTTTCGTGTGATAAAAATCACCAACCCTTCAAAGGCATCTGTACTGTAACATAATAATTATAATCGATAAACTGGAAGCGGTTTTAAAAATAGCTGGCAAGGCTGGTAAAACTGGCTTCTCAAAGCACAACGTTTGCTTATCAAAACTAACAATACTATGAACAACTGTTGGTAAACACATATCTACATACAACTTGACTGCTATAGCGTTGAAAATCATCCCTAACTTAGTAAATAGTTCCCACATCCTTGAAAGACCGACCGCCCGAAGCGATCTCTCAAGCAAGTCTCATATATCGTGGCTCTTAGGCCGTAATGGACCGCAGACTTTATATCGACTGATTGTTCATAATCCTGGAATGAAATATGCCTTAAACATGGGATAAATATTTTGATACAATATGAAACTTTGTATCTTTTGATACAACTTAGACCGTAGACTTTGATATCAGAATTTTATAGTTAATTTTAATTAGCGTGACTATAGTGATTTAATATGAATGTAGAGAAATGGAAAAAAAGCTGACCTAAGATAAAATGGATCAACTGTATAATATAGTATATAATTTTATTATGGGGAAAATGAATGTGAATGATGCGATGACAGCTAATAGAGGAGAATGAAAGAAGAAGACATATAACTGCATCAAATTCAAATAAATTGAGATAAGAACAAAAAAAAGAAGAAAAAAAATCTATTTAAGATATTTTCCCGTTCCGTCCGTGACAAATGAGTGTTTTCATAAGGTTTCCGTATTTTTCTTCAAACTCTAAAAAATGGAACGTCTAAGCTGTCTTCAAATAAGTAAGCTTAATCGAAAATCTGTGGTTTGTTTTCACTCTTACGCCCTTTTGACATAGATCTTATGTCTTTGAATAAGGCTCCTTGGTTCATACGCCCTTTGAAATAATAAACTTTAGTGTTGCTGTTCACTCCAAAGTTTTGTAGACGGATCACTGTTCTGACGTCCGTCTACAAGATATGTTTTGTGTTCATTTCGGGTAAATTGTTTGTGTAGGGTAACTTGGTTTATTGCCCAGTGATTTTTAAGTTTGTGCGTACGTTACGCGAAACACAATATGTTTCGAGGATATTTTAAGACAAAAAGGGTATGTTATTAACGTCTAGAAAAACAATAACGCTTTATTATGGAGTTAGAAGTCATTGGCATTGGGGGATTTTTGTTTATCGAGTTTGGGCTTATATTTTGAAAACTAGCGACCCGCCCCGGCTTCGTACGGCTGTATTATGCATGTTTTATATCTAAGAACCTTCCTCTTTAATCACTTTATCTATTAAAAAAACCGCATCAAAATCCGTTGCGTAGTTTTAAAGATCTAAGCATACATAGGGACATAGGGAAATAGGGACATAGGGACGCCGAAAAGTGACTTTATTTTATACTGTGTAGTGATAGTGATAATTCGTCTTCGTATTTCCAAAAACAAACAGATAGACAGAAGTTACATTTGTATTTCAGTATTAGTAGGGATTGTCGGAGAAGCGTTGTGTCGAAATTGTTACCTACACTAAAATTTAAGCCCATAACACGGTTTTGAATACTATCACAACACGTGGTAGGGGGGACTGTATCGAAATTCCATTTAGAGAGTAAATTCTGTCATCTGCGATGGTTGTAAATAAAGAAAAGAACGTGTTTTTTGGCAACTGGTTGCCTACCACGATTATTATTTCTAGTTTGACAACCTGTTGTGAATTTTGGTTGCCAATGCGTTTTTTAAGACTATTCCAAGTGATCATGTGTATACCTATACATAAGCATCGAAAGAAATAATGAAGTTTGACTTTGACCGGAGGGGATTAATTTAAAAATATTATATCCATTTTCATTTTACGGGCAAGGCGATGAATTGGTCGTTATTTGCAATGCCCCACAGTTGTAGTATTTAAAGATTTTCGAAATTCTTACCTACACAACCAAAAGAATTAAAGACCATAACATGGTTTCGAATACTTACTATTACAACTCGTAATAAGGAAAGAAATGTGTGTCGAAATTCTAATACTATCAAGAATTATGAACATCCTTTGTCCCTCGATTTATATTTTAGTATTCATATATTATAAGAGGTATTTTATTTTATTACTTTTTAATCCAGGCACAAAGAATGTTCAAAATTCTTTGTAAATCAAATTATTAAAAAAACCAAAGATAACTAGAAAGAATTTAATTATACCGAGGCACGAACGTGTATTTCTATGGTTACAACTTAATTCAATAGAAAAAAAATATCTAATTACCCACACAGCTAAAGGGATTTAACAGGTTCCCTGTCCACAGACCATATATGGTCTGTAAACGGAAAGCACTACAAGTCCACAGACCACACGCGGTCTGTTCGACGATACAAATTTGAATGTTTTTAGACCCGTGGACGTAGAGAGAACGGCGTTTATTTGAGAGGAGAGGACATATAATGTAGAAACCAAAAAGGGTTGGGACGTGAAGAACAGACGTCAAATTTTCGAGATATCGTGATTTGAACAAAAATTAACCTAAATTTATGAAAACGGAATATATTTATGCTAGACGTGTGAGGCACTTCCACTCTAAAACTTGGACAGGGAACCTGTTTGTCCACAACACGTGGTAGAGGTACGTTATCAAATTCCATTTAGACAGTAGACTAATTTACGAATGGTTATATCCATATTCATGTTGCGGACGAAGCAATGAATTGGTCGTTATTCGCAATGGCCACACAATTCATATGACCAATTTGACCCATTGAAGGCCAGTCAATGAGAAATGTTTGAAAATTTATTTTATTTATGTACAAATATTATGCTGGTACTAATTTGTGTGTTCAAATAAAATTTAATTCTGTACGTTTATTAGATTGTATTTCGTCGTATTTTAGATAATCAACGAATATGTTTCGAGTGTTGTTTGTACATTTTGTTTGATATTATTTATTGTTAGGATTTATTAAAGCTTTATGACGAGAAATCTACGGTAATATCACTACATAGTATAAAACAAAGTCGTAACGGATTTTGATAAAGTTTTTTTAAAATAGAGTGATTCAAGAAATATTTATAATAAAGTGATTAAAGGTATGCAGAATATTAGCCAGGCGAAGCCGGGGCGGGTCTAGTTGAACTATAAAAAGTGCGAAGAAAACCTAGAATTTCTCTAAGGCCTAACCTAAGTTAAAATAAATAGTTTGGGAAAGTTACCTTAATTTACCTAGAGTAAGGGGAATTTTCAAAATGTCAAAACACCTTTATTTACTTAGGAGCCTGCTAAAAATAATAATGTTGCCACTTCTTTAAAACTTCTTAAATTTTTAGTGGATTAGGGCAACTTTCCCGATCTTGAAATTAAAATAATATTTATTTAAAGTTCGGGCGCGGCGGGTAAATAATCGTCTATGACGTAGAAAATAGTATTTAAGTATTCTATCCGTTATGTAGCCACTATAATACAAGTCTAGTTACTTACCTTGGAGGCTAGATGGCACTATGTGCAAAGTCCTGCAATATTTATAAATACTAATTAATGTATACCTACTTAATGGTACCTAACCTAGGTCACAGACCTAATCTCTCTCTAGTTTTTAATATTCCTAAAGTTAATTTTTATCTTTATCATTCACAGGTTAGTCAAGGTTGGATACTGGGTCCTGAACTCTGCGACATGTGGACCTCCAGCGATGTACTCTGCAGTTCTGCTTCCATCCTACATCTAGTTGCTATCGCTACCGACAGGTATGTATCAAAATTTATGTTTATTTTTAGAGAAAAAAAATGAAATCCTTATCAGGTTGCATGATTGTCTATCCGTCTGTCTGTCAAGAATGGCCCGCCCCGGCTTCGCACGGCTGTATTATGAATGTATTATATCTAAAAACCTTCCTCTTTAATTACTCTATCTATTTAAAAAACCGCATCAAAATCCGTTGCGTAGTTTTAAAGATCTAAGCGTACAAAGGGAAATAGGGACGGCGAAAAGTGACTTTATTTTATACTATGTAGTGATGAAGTGACTATGTAGTGATGTTAACGGAACTCTGGGGTTGTGAGGCCGACTCGCACTTGACCGGTTTTTTTATTACCAAAAATTATAGACTAACCTCCGTCGTCGAAACAAAATTACCCTTTCCCTCAAAATTATTGGGGTAAATGTGAAGCAATTGTGATTTAGATATGAAATGGAAACTGACATTTACGAGTACGTTTCCAGACTGAACGCAATTAATCTCGTACAACCTGCTGCACGTCATATTATAATTTTATCATTCTATGACTTCGCCTCTCCCACTTCTGGTAGAATTCATTATTTTTATATAATATTTATTATATGTAACTTTTTATGATTCAGGTATTGGGCTGTGACCGACGTGGATTACATCCACATCAGGAATGAGAAACGAATCTTCACGATGATCTTTCTGGTATGGGTCGCGGCGCTGGTGGTCTCGCTAGCCCCACAGCTCGGCTGGAAGGACCCCGAATACCACGCTCGCATCATACAGCAGCAGAAGTGCCTCGTCAGTCAAGATCTATCCTACCAGATCTTCGCTACAATGTCCACTTTCTACGTCCCTTTAACCGTTATCCTGATATTATACTGGAAGATATTCCAGACGGCGAGAAGACGTATACGCCGTAGGAGGGAACCTCCACCTCGGCCTACTTCTGCAGACGGCGCAACTCCTTCCGGAAGGCCGGTCCAATCGGCACGAGACAGACGCTTCGTCAAAAAACGATTCCTCAACCTAAAGAAGTGTAACCAGAGGACTCGGGCCGAGACCCTGGCTGCGGCGCTGCTTCTGACGGAAGGTCAAAGCACGTCAACCGTAGACACATTGGACGAGGAACCCAGAACGACTGCGTTCACGATCAACGAAAAGGTTCCATCCGTATCTCCAGAAAAGTCTTCCTCAACTGTGACCAATGGGTCGAAAACGGAGCGGGCGATAGCCCACGCACCCACGCATAAAGAGAAGAAAGAGTCTCTCGAAGCGAAAAGAGAGAGAAAAGCGGCGAAAACGCTCGCCATTATCACGGGAGCGTTCGTGTTCTGCTGGCTTCCATTTTTCATAATGGCATTGGTGATGCCGATATGTCAGACGTGTGTGATCAGCGATTACCTTGCAAGTTTCTTCCTATGGCTCGGCTATTTCAACTCTACGTTGAACCCCGTCATCTACACGATATTCAGCCCCGACTTCCGCCAGGCGTTCGCGCGAATCCTTTTCGGAACGCACCGGCGCGGGCGCAATAAAAAGTTCTAACAAAACTGTTACTACTACATATACAACTGAGTCACTCGATTCTATGGACAATGGACTATGTTATTCTTCTTGTATCATATTTCGCTTTCTGTATGTTATACATACTTAGTGGTTAGTGTAAATACGTTTAGTGAGAGCGATGTAAATAATATAAAGGTATATAATAATATAGATAATGTTGAATTGTTTTTTTACGCGTTCATAGTTTACGAGAGAGCGACGGGATCGGTCGCGAGTCCTGGACCGACGCCGGCGCCTGCTCTTGCGTTGTTTCAAGTGACATTACAGAATAAATATTTAAATTATATCAGAACTATGTGGCTTTTATTTGAAGTGTAGCTCTTTCAGACGCGGCGGCACACGGCTCCATTATTACTTTGTGTTTCATGAATTTATTATTCGGTTTGTTTTATTTTCATTTATTATTAACTTGTTTTGTTTTATTTTCTTATGTACTTATGATACTTTTAAACTGTTCTTTCTACTTTGTGTCTTGTCATGTGCAATTTAAATTGAATTTATACCAGTTATATAATATATCGAGAACAAACAAAACGTTTTCCATGTAGGCGACCCTTCCAAAATTCTACTCTTTAGTTACACGTGTCTTAAAGTAATGACGAAGTAACTGCCTGCCAAATTCTTTTTTTTTTTTAGTTTATCGCCAGTATAATTTACCAATTTAAAAGATAGATAGATAAACACTTTTTTGTACCATAAAAACAAAACACAAAATTAATTCTAACAAAGTAGGTACTTACATGATATTAAAACAAAAAAATTAAGTTAAATAAAAATTAGAAAATTATAACAAACTCAAAATGAAAAAATATGGCACAATGGGCGGCCTTAAAAGTAGGAATTATTATTTTAGTAAACCACGGGTTAGAACATAATTTTCCAACTACTAAATTCGATATTATGCTTTGAAACTAACCCAAATTGAAATGAAACTGTCGTTTATGAATTAACAGTAAACTATTTAGTTACACTGCAAATTAAATTTAGCATAAATTTGGCGCCCAACGTGGTGCGGTTACGAAAATAAACTTCCGAAAAATTGCAAATACTATTAAACCTAAACAAAGATGACACGTAGTGATACTTGGATATAGTTTAAGATAAAATTAAAGCACGTGAGGGAAGGTTAAAGGTAAGTTTTATTGCTTCTAAGCCTCTTCGTGCGAACTGGCTGTCACCTTCACGAGCTGGATCTTTACGAGCTAACTTTTATACAGGATTATTGGCAACTACCTTTCACCCAGTTAAGGACTACACTGGTACATATCTTAACAATCAAATTTTGGTCCACGACTTTTGGACAAAAAATCACCGTGAATGAGCCTATAACTCGCAAAGATAACTTAAGGTAAACTTGATTTTGCAATTTACCCATTAAAAATATTTAAGTATAGGAAAAATAATTATACCTACCCTACCTATTAAAAATCCAAATATGTTTTAATAGGAAGAATCCAATAAAATTGCTGGTTTTATTTCTCAAGTTTTTTAATCCAATAATTTTAATGCTGGTTTTATTTCTTAGTTTCTAAGTTTTATCGATTGTTTTAAGTCTTAATTTCTTAGTTAGTTATTCTTAGTTCTGTTTTCTAATTTTTAATTCTTCTTAGTTTAAATGATCTTTATCATAAGATAAGTTAACTTTTTTTTAACAATCGTAGTTCTTTTTTAAGGTGTACAAAAGTGGGCCTTTACTTATTGCCAGCCAGTTGTAAATAACCTTGTATCTATAACATAAGAACTAGAATAAATTTTTAGTAAAAATGTGTTGGAAATAGGTTAGTCGGATACAATATATTACTAAAGTGTCATACCCAAGCTGATTCAAGGTTAGAAGAACCCCACTATCGTAAGCTTAGGGGTTTATCTTAATAATATCGTTGGTTATTTATAGAGGCACGAATACTTACATTAAAAAACTTAATACATGTAGATAACTTTATATGTACAGCAAAGGAATGAACATAGAACACGATATACATAAAGTTAAGTAATAGCTAGAAAGTATAAGTTGCACAGATGGGTAGGTGGCATGGGTGGATTTTTTTCAAGCAACCTTGGGATAGAAAAAAATTGATAGGTACTTTTGGAGGACAAAATTGCATAACCACCGTCACTAAGTTAAAGTATGTAGGTATAATTACCTGTAGAAAGAGGTCGAAAGTCCAAAACTACTGCAATGTATAGGTACCTAGTAAACACTGTTATTTTCTGCAACCGCTTACCCAGCTCCTAAGTTGTTATACCACCCTCTCAGCTTAGTCGTGGAGAGAAAAGATCATTCTTGAGCCAACTAAGCCACAGGTTTCATCACGATGTTGTCCCTCACCGTAAAAGCAATCTCAATAAGCGCACATACATTTTCGTAAAAAAATCTATTGATTCACGCATGATTCGCACCCACTACCTTTGGAATAATAGCCGAGGTATCTACCACTAGGCTAACACCGCTCTGAAACACTAACTCATGGACGGTGATTATGCAATTTTATTCATGATTATAAATTATAATAAATAGTGTATCAAAATGCACGGCAACGTTTATTTTGTTTTATTTTATTTATTTATTAAGTACACCAACAGTAATCACACTAATACGAAGAATAGAGAAACACAACATTACTGAAATTATATTCAAGTGTGTTTACCAATAATATACACAACTTTGCCTTAACAATTTTTACTAGGTTTAGGGTTCTAGTTTCTGGTTAAAATACAAACTTCTTGAAGCTTAAACTACAACAACAAACATTAAAAAAATTCTTGATTCGGTCGCCGCTCAAAGCCCGCGATAAAAGCTATGCAATAGCTTAATAAAATTTTAAGTTACTATTTCAATTCTATTGGTAAAAGCTTCCGCATAAGCAGCACTTGTATAACTTTATTCTGAAACCAATCTCCGGTAACAATACCATTCAGAATGCTTAAAGCTATAAAAATATCTAACAGCAATAAATCCAGGCAGCTGCCATAAAACTCAAACGCGCGTTAAACTCATCAAAATCGTCGAACAATGGAAACCTATTAAGTGAAGTAGGTAAAACAATAACAAGCCGCAAACAATTCTGAAGAAAACAAATCTGAAGTGGACTCAAACTCCGTCCGTTTGCAAACGGTTTCCGATTTCCCGGTTTTATCTTGGGACTTTACTTTACCTAGCAACCGCGGAGATGTTGATCCTGTGGGAATTTCCAAAATTCCTTTTATCTCTTGTACTTGTATACAGGCTGTTTTCCGCGATTAGACCCTTTTTAATTGGGTCCTTTTTACGTGAAGATGGAGTAGGCTTGCCCAGCACCTACTACCCTCTCAGTTTAGTCGACCATGTCCAGAGGAGAGAACTTGTCAATACTTCTGGAGCCAACTAAGCCGCGGGTTTCATCACGATGTTTTCCTTCACCGTAAGAGCAATGTCAATTAGCGCACATAAATTTTTCTTAAGAAAAATACATTGGTGCACGGCCGGCCTGGATTCGAACCCACGACCTTCAGAATGAAAGTCGAGGTATCTACCACTAAGCCAACACCGCTCTCCCTTTATCCTTTTATCTCTTACTAGATATATAACAACACTTCAAAATTTTCTTCCGGGTAATTGAAGGGTCGGCTACATCCCAACTCTACCCGATCCCATCTCTACCCGATTTTAAAATACCTAACAAAAACTCCCAACTCTCCCGATTTCATTTTTTCATATAGATAAAAGTAAGAGTACAGTTAACATGAAGAACACTTGGGGTTTAAATAAAATGATCATTGTTGTAAGGAGGCAAGCACTGACGAAGTAAAACCAGTAGACTTTATTTTCTTGGATCTTTTTTAGAATTCCTGAAGAATTTCGATGTTGTTTACTCATTGATATATTATTATGTGAAGATGGAAACAGAATATTTGTTGGAACGATAGTTCCTTATCGCGCGTTGCGAAAGGGGGCTAGACTGAAAAAATTAAGACTAAAAGTTGTAACGTTAAAGTTGTAACGACACTTTCGACACTTTTTGCTATAGTTGTAAGCCGTGCGGCGTGCGCGTGCGCGAAAGGATTTTTGGAACAATAGTTCCTTATCGCGTTGTAAAAGGGGGCTAGACGGAAAAAATTAAGATCAAAAGTTGTAACGACACTACTGACAGCTGTCATACTTAAAACAACTATATCAATACTATAATCTCTGCAGTTATTGGTCCTAGGCTGGTGTTTCTTTAGGGAAGTGATAAGTCTCGTCGAGGACTTCATTCCAACTGACAGCTGTCAAAACTTAAAACGGCTATATCTCTGCAGCTATTGGTCCTAGGCTGGTGGTTTTTTCGAATTTTCAAAAGTCGTAGAACAAAAGTTGTTTGTCAAGGTGCACGGCGCGCGGCACCCCGCCTAGCCGTAGCCGAGTTGATTCGGAGCTGCTGATCGCTTGGCATCGCGCTAACGTTAGGTTGACGGGCGGCGAGGCGATACGGTGACGATCCTTTTCCGAGTTGATATAATATGTGTGCTACGACCCTAAAGAATTTTTATATCGTTTAAACGTTTTTGATTTTGACTGTACTTTTTATCATATCAGGTAGAGTTGGGAGTTTTTGTTAGGTATTTTAAAATCGGGTAGAGATGGGATCGGGTAGAGTCGGGATGTAGTTCATTCGCAATATGATATGCGACACTGATTCATGTACTAAACGTTTTGCTTCGTCATTCTTTCCACAGCAAGGGAATGGAATCAATTGCCTACTTCTGTCTTTCCTGACGTGTAAAATTTGAGAGTCTTCAAGTTGACGAGACAGTATAAGACAATTACCTAGAACCCTGTTTGTGAAGCATCTTAAGCTTTGGCTTCTGGAAAAATCATTTTACTCAGTGTCAGAACTAGTCAAAAGAACTGTTTAGTAAAATTTGACTTAATTTTAATGGTACCTAAATGCAATAATTTTGAAAATAATATGTAATGCTTTAAATTGATGATTTGACTTTGTGACATTTTTCTTATGGTTATTATTATTTACTTTTAATTAACTATATTTTAACTTTTTTATTTTATTGACTTAATTTTTATGTTTATATTTTTGCATGCTGCAACTGTAGTAAAATGTAATAGGCTCTGAAAAATGTTAAAACACCAACTTACTATGTACCTGCATTTTAAGCAAATAAAGAATACTGAATACTGAGTGAACAGGTATCTTCTAGGTAAGCGTGCTACATCTTAGACGGGCAGGTGTGATAGTGGTCAAACACTGACCTACTCGTATAATTAGTATAAATATCACAACAAACGGTACCCGTAAAGATTCACCACAAAATAAAATATACAATGTTTGTTTAACTAAGTATCAAATATTCCAGACACATTTGTACAATATCATTTAACTAATACGTCTTGGTTTTAGCAACAAATAACTAAAACCAAGGTGTAAGAACATTACGCATATCTTACCACTATTTGGCATGAATTATTTGATGCAAGTTACGTACTTATTATAGGAATCCATAGTGAATGTTTGTAGGTCTATACTCAAGATGGAAATACGAACTTAACTTAACGTCTATTCAAGGACTGGCTAGATATCGCTACACACCGGTGTGTGGAGGGACGAGGCTTTTGCCCAGCAGTGGGACAAAATGACTGATTAATAAATATTTCAGCACATTGCACACAGATCCAAACCCCGATAACCCCAAGCTAAGCAGCTATGCTTGTGTTATGCTGGCCAGATGACGGATAGATTACCTATATACTTTTGTATAAATATAATACACTTAATATACACACACAAATATCCAGACCAAAATAAATATCTATGTATAAATATTTATTTGAGGTGGAATTAAAACCGCAACAGAATCACAGAGGTCATTATAATAAAAGACTAAACGTTTCAGACACCTTTTCAATTAATCAGCAGAAATATAGCACGTAAAGAGGAAAATAAATCCCCAAACTTCCACACTATTACAGCATAATATAATATTTTCTCTACATTTCTCGTCAGTGAAACGATTTCTTGCCATGATGAGGTATTTACTAAATTACCACACTATAAGAAATAAGAGCCCGGCCTTGACAGAAACCGTAAAATCGTAGCGCAATAGCCTACATTGATAGCACAAATAAAATATATCCGACTTACAACACATTGACTCGCGATCTAAAAGTTTTGGAGTTGATTTCTTAGCCATAGTAGTAACATAAACATAGAAATATATAGAAATAGTTAGTAAATTATAAGGGTTTGGTTAGGTTACAGCTTCTCGCACTTTAAAACAGTCTATAACTCTGAACCTTGAACATAATACGGAACAAATTCCAGTTTCGTCGTGTATAATTAGGACATCATCGATAGTCCTAATTATACAGATTCATTTCACGAAAAGGCCTATTAAAAAAGAATAGGTGTTCCCGCTGATTACTAGCTGTCCCGGCAAATGTTGTTTTTGCCATTTACAAAGAAAAAAAAGTAAATAAAAAATAGATGTTGTTTGATTCTCACACCTAACGAATATACACAAAAAAATTCATACAAATCGGTTCAGCCGTTTAGGCAACTAACACCGCGACACGAGAATTTTATAATTATAAAGAAATATTTTGTATTTATGGATAGGCATTGGCAGTTAGGCAATCTGCTTCTTATATAATAACTAGCTGCCCTACGCGGTTTCACCCGCGTAACTCCCGATCCCGTGGGAATATCGGGATGTAAGCTATCCTATCTCTCAAGTTGGATCAAACTGCACATGGTGTGCGAATTTTATTATAATCGGTTAAGTGGTTTAGGAGTTCATTGAGGACAAACATTGTGACACGAGATTTATATATATTAAGATAACCATATCTTACATGAAGAAAAGCATAATGCATAAGCATATTATCCTATCCTACTTATATCCTATCCTACTAATATTATAATGTGAAAGTTTGTGTGTGTGTGTGTGTGTATGTATGTTTCACGCGAAAACTACTAGACCGATTGCGATGAAGCTCGGTATCTAGATATCTGGAGACCTGGATTAACATATAGGCCACTTTTTATCCCGCTATTCCCACGGGATCGGGACTTACGCGGGTGAAACCGCGGGGCGCAGCTAGTATCTTAATATTTCTATCAAGACTCCTTACAATGGTAAAGCCTCAAGCCATAACTAGGTAAAAATCATATTTTATCTTGACACATTCGCTTCACTACACCACTCAGGACAAAACCCGATAACTCGAAGGGCAGGCTATTGAGGCATTTTACAAAAGGAGCCACTGGAGAACTGAAAGGAGTGTTTCAATGTATCAGACAGAGATATTTTCTGCTTTATTCGAATCTTCAATGTGTTTTTTATTCTGTAAAACGATAAAATCTTATTGAGGAAAAAGCTGTTTGTATTTGAGCTTTCACATTGATCTTTTGAGGTCAGGATGGTGAGCTTTGGAGGTACTGGTCATGGTAGCAGCTTTATTATTATTCTTGCTCGTTTATTTCCTTAAAAAAAATATTATATGGGCCAAAAATTATGGCACCATCGTCATCATCATCATCCGAGCGATGTCCTTGGTTGCATCTCTCTCTTGGGAGCCCGGGGTCCGGTTTCTTACTTTTACGCCTCCAATATCACCCCCTACGATGTCAAGCCGGCACTTCTTGGGTCTACCCAATTTGCCAAGACCTAGACCTAAAATTATGGCACCAACAGGAGGTATCCTGCTGTGTAAGCATATCACTATCACTACATAGTATAAAACAAAGTCGCTTTTTCTGTCCCTATTTCCCTTTGACTGCTTAAATCTTTAAAACTACGCAACGGATTTTGATGCGGTTTTTTTAATAGATTGAGTGATTCAAGAGGAAGGTTTATATGTATAATCAATCGGGTCGCAAGTATGTAATGTAACACAACCAAATGATCGCAGAACGCGAACGCGTAACGCTTGTACGCGCGACCGCTCTCTATCCGGTCAAACCCTTAGATTCCCATTTATGTCGCATGTCGTCACGATATAAGGGGAAAAATAAATTGTGGATCTAGTCGCCCCTTTCATATGTCTTCCTTAATGACATCTCTTGCCTGATAAGGGTAAAGATAAACTGAAAACTTTTCCATCGGTTCACCACTCATGAAGGGAAACTAATAAATAAATTTACTATTTAAATTTAAATACATTTTAAAATGTTATTTTTAACCCCCGACGCAAAATCGACGGGGTGTTATAAGTTTGACGTGTCTGTGTGTCTGTGTGTGTGTCTGTCTGTGGCATCGTAGCTCCCGAACGGATGAACCGATTTAGATTTTTTTTTTTGGTTTGAAAGGTGAATTATTTTAACTCTTACTGGTGTCTTGGGTTCGAATCCCGTCCAGTCAATGAAAGAAAGAAAAACATTTATTTGGTACAGGCACACCACAACTTTTAAATGAATGAATGTACCAATGAATTTTTGTTGAGAAAAAATTATTTGCTCTTATTGAAATTGCTATTACGGCGAAGGAACATATCGTGATGAAACCCGCGGCTTAGTTGACTTCAGACGTATGCTGAAAGGGTAGTATGGACTGAAAGGGTATAGTGCTAGACATAGTCTAACTAATCCATCCTCACGGAAAATGGACCCAAGCTCCATTTACGGAAATCAGCCCATATTTAAAATGTGACAAAAGGTTTTTTGTTTGTTTGTATCGAATAGGCTCCGAAACTACTGGACCGATTTTAATGAAACTTGGATACACTCATTCATTGGAACTTTATCTAAACGTTCTTACAATAGTTATTGTTCGAACCTTATACACTTTTTTTTACTTGAGGGTAGAAAGACTACGCTTGTTCAATTACATAGAATTTTGAGCACTCGCGTCATCGATGTCAGACAAGACATACGCTTAGATGTCTTGTCGCCGGGAGTCTCACCGGGATATTCGTGGATCTTTTCGCGATATACGTCGGAGAAATTATATCATCTCGAGGAGTGTTAATTGTTTACTTTGGTGGGCGGCGTATCTTATGTGCTGTAGTTCCACTCGACTGCTTACCCAGAAGTGTGTGATCCATTAATTTTTATAGTGTGCATATAGTGAGAATTATTATCACCGGTTATCTTAAATACTATACGTGCAGAGGATCCTGAAACTACCATCCAGAGGAAAGGCGGTGCCGATTGAACTAGGTAAGTGGCCATCGTTTTGTTTCTCCCTCATAAGTGTGTAAAGATTCCTTCAGTTCGTATTTTAGTTACTTAAATTTTATTCTGGCAGAAGTCAGTGGTCCTTCTTATTATCTTAAGAAATCCAACGACCTATCGATCTACAAAATACTCCATAGTTTTTAATACAAAGTAAATATATTTTATCGACTAACTTCTATACGAGAACAATTTCGCCCTGTTTGGAGGTAGTGACACATTATTGATGACGTCATATACTTAGTTTTATTTTCTCAAATGTTTGATGATAAGGGGAAAATGGAACCGTTTACGACTGAGTGCTGAAAAAACTATTGATTAAAGATATAGTATAAGACTAGCAGCACTCCGTGGTTTCACCTGCGTAACTCTCGATCTCGTAGAAATATCGGAATACAAATGTGCCTATGCTAAACCCAGTGAATCAATGTATCTTTATACAAAGTTCCATCGAAATCAATCCAATAGTTTCGGAGCCTATTCGATACAAACAAACAAAAATTCCTCTTTATTCTTAATTAATATTAGTATAGATAAATATTTATATAAAGAAAAGAAAAATACTTTTAAAGAAAGCTCACTAATGACTCACTAACGTTCCGCATCCATACTTCGAACATTTCTGCTCTCGCAACTACACTCTGAACGGCAGATGTAGGCAAGCCAAAAGCAGGGGACCACTTCTTCGTCAGTATTTACCCTCACTAGCCAAAAAGGCAAGCTGGAGATGAGGAACTGTGGAGTCCACGAGCACTTGGATTTGCGGAGTCGCTACTTCCCAACACCTCGCCTAAAGGTGGCCAATATTTGAATGCATCACTAATGCATATGCTCGGCCGCCCGTTGCGGTTATATGGACGCAGACCCATAAACCTAGTATTAAGTACCGAAGACGTGTTTAAAAAGCAACGTTGTTAACCTATTAAAGTTGGATCAGCGCCAGTCGTTTGAGAGGGGAAAGCGCATCACGAAACTTGTCACCACCCGGCTATTGGCTATTTTAATTAGCTGATAGGTATCTTTATTCAGGCCTACTCCGTCATATACATGTCTTAAGGACTACAGCGCGCTGAATAGCATAAGCATAGCTTAGTTGATGGTATTATGTAAATCTTCTACATCACTACATAGTCACTACATAGTATAAAATAAAGTCACTTTTCGCCGTCCCTATTTCCCTTTGTATGCTTAGATCTTTTAAACTACGCAACGGATTTTGATGCGGTTTTTTTAATGGATAGAGGGATTCAAGAAGAAGGTTTATATGTATAATACATGCATAATATAGCCGTGCGAAGCCGGAGCGGGTCGCTAGTTAGTAGATATAATCATAAATCATAGATCTTACCATTTCGGCGTACAAAATCTAAAACTTTAATAACTAGTCACATAAAATGTATAATTAAAACTACCTGCGGTCCGCAGTTTCACTCGCGTAAGTCTTGATCCCGTGGGAATATTGGGATAAAAAGTAGTCTATATGTTAATCCAGGTCTCTAGCTATCTATATACCGAGTTTCATCGCAATCGGTCTGGTAGCTTTTGCGTGAAAGAGCAACTGCTGTCTTCCTATCTCTCGCTTCCCTCGAAGGCCACCGTTTATTTGGGGGTCTTTGGGGCACGAGCAGGTGTGTTCTAGGAAAGCGTGCTACATCTTAGACCGCATCGCCACTTACCATCTTAAGAGACAGTGATCAAAAGCTCACCCAAATATTATAAAGCAATAGACAACTCATAATATTCACAATGCAGCAACCCGTCTTCTCTGGGTTGCTGTCTATAATGGAAAAAATCTTTTAAAAAATAAAAAAATCTTAGTAGTAAAGCGTGTGCGGATGTGTTAGTGGTCAAACGCTAACCTATCATAAGTAAAAAAAAAACCGAGGATCTTTAGGAACAAATGAAAGCCAAGCCAACGTGGCCACCGTCCAACGCGTCAACTATCATAAAACAAAATCACCGTCTACACCCACGAAACAAACACTTCAATAATAACTAAACCACAAAATATGGCGCCCTAACGAGTAAAACCGGGCATAATGACAGTTATAACGAGAGATCTTTATGTGTGAGAGGTTCTGTTGGAGCTATCTATACACTTACTAGCAAACTATTAGTGACAAATGAGTGGTAAGTATTTATTATTAACTTAACCACAAAATACGGCGTTCTAATTATAATTTATAGGGCTACATTTAGGCTGCCTGTCCACAGAAGCGGAGCGAGGTAGCGGAGCGGTGTTATCACATACATTGTGCAATGTGCAAGTTAAAAACTCTACGTGCGGAGCTATTATGATGCACAATGTATGTAGAAACGCCACTCCGCTCCGCCTCTGCGGGCAAGTAGAATGTCATAAATGAGTTGTATAAAGTTTTTTTTATAAAATAAATAAAAATAAAATAAAATAAATAAATATTGCAGGACATTCCACACATCGCCATCTAGCCCCAAACTAAGTAACTAGACATATTATTATGGGTGCTAGTAAATATTATGGGTGCTAGACAACGGATATACTACTTATATACTTTTCTTTTGTAAATATATACATAAAGTACATAGAAACAACCAGACCACAGACAAATATCTAAGCATAAATACTTGTCTGAGGCGGGAATCGAACCCGCAACCCTGTGTTTGGCAGTCCGGCATGGTGACCATTGCGCCAACTGGGTCGTCAAATGAAACTTAAAGACATCAGAATCTACATAGATTTCTCTAATTCTCTAATTTTTACTAGAAAGTTAAAAAAAATTAAAAAGTAGGTAATATAAATAAGATTTAGGACACCAGTATTTAAAAAAAATTAAGTATTTCATTTTAAATTACAGAGAGAAAAAAAGTTTAAAACAAGTCAAATCAAATCAACTATTTTATTGTGTTTATAATTATTTGCTCGCATGTGTGCTAGTGATGGGAATCATTTAGTTTTTGTTGGTGCCAAATTGAGGCATTATGGCTACGTCACATAATCCCTCTGATGACCGCTTTATCACTCACTTTTTGTTATAATTAAGTTGAAGGGTCTTCAGCCCTTTATGGTTGGGTTATAGTGTTGTCTAAACTGCCTATTTGGCAGTACGTATAAAATTTCTGCCTACCATACTGACAACTTATGCCTGTGGAGTAGAAAGTTGCGAGTTCGATTCCAACTTCAAACAATTATTAGTGTACACATATTATTCTGGTCTGAGTTTTTGTGAATGTATAATACTATACTACAAAAGGAAAGAATATTATAAGTATTCTATCCGTTATCTGAAATCCATAACACAAGCCTGGTTGCTTAGCTTGGGGCTAGATGGCGCTGTGTGCAAAGCCTTGCAATATTTATTCCTTACTTGCTGCGGCCCGTGGTTTCACTCGCGCAAGTCGTGATATTCATTTTCAAAACTAAGATTAGCCAAATCGACCTAACAAGTTCAAGATCATTTTCAAGTTGTGGCGTGACCAAGGGAAATAGATAAAATTTTATTTCAATACATTTTTATAAGTATCGTTTTCATATCGTTTAGCATCGTTTTATCTCCTAATATCGATTTATCACTACTCACTACATAGTATAAAACAAAGTCGCTTTCTCTGTCCCTATATCCCTTTGTATGCTTAAATCTTTAAAACTACGGAACGGATTTCGATGCAGTTTTTTTTATTAGATAGAGTGGTTCAAGAGGAAGATTTATATATATAATACATGCATAATATAGCCGTGCTAGTTAAGGATATAGTTTTACTATGAAAAAGTAGCCGCTTTTTTGGGGGTTTTCAAGGCACGAGTAGAGGTATCTTGTAGGTTAGCATGCTATATCTTAGACCGCATTGTCACCATATTTTTTTTTAATTCGCTTTTTACTATAAAATTTACATTACGTTACATTTTAAACCATAAAAAAATGTGTTTAATACTTTCTTTTCTAGTTTCGAATATTAATTTTACGCATGAATTCAATTACTCCACAATAGCGTGTAATAATTTTGAAAAATAATCAACTAAATAACCCACATAGGTACAGTTTAGTATAATGAATCGAGTACACAATAACCGCGTATAATTGGCAATTAATGTAAAAATACGTGGCACGCATCTCTACGGTATTGTAAGATACGAAAACACAAGGACTTTAATTACGGGATAATGCACATCAGTGCAGAGAAACTGGTTGGCCTAAATTACCTCGTATTGTACCTAAATCTGTGTTTAATAATAATAAAAATTTGAAACAGAAAATAAAAATATAGAGTTAGATTCAATTAAATAAATCCATTTAAATCGTAATACGAGTAAATAAAATATATTTAATCAAAATAACTATAATAAAATTATTGAAGATATAGTTAAGTACTTTACGATTATTTGAGATACCTTAATGTAATAACAATTACTAGCATTACCTCGTGAGGTAGAGTGCTTACGCATGAAAAGCTGTGGCTTTACATGCGTAAGCACTCTTGATTCGACACTGACAATTTGGTCCAAAGCCGTTAGACTGCTGAAATAAAACAAAATATAATCAGATTAACATTCACATTTATAGCTATGTGTGAGAGAGAGAAGGAAAAAATCTCCACGACGCGCGCGTATCCGCAGCTATGTATGTTCTTATTTTATGCGCAACAAAATATCATATTTTCGCAACAATCAGAGTTGATTGCTTTCTGTTGAACTATGGCCTTGTACTATTATATATTCTGTGCTATGGCATAATTTAAGGAAATCTAAAATACAAAATAAGATGAAATTAGAAACAAAACAGGGCCACTTTTACAACCGTCCCGGATTCATTGCTCCCAAGGGTACAGAAAATTACTGTACAAATGTTGTTAGCTATGATAATGGAACTCATAAAGTTGTGTAATTAATGTCCATTTAGGGGGTTTAAAATTAGGGGATGAATGATGAATTGATGGTGATTTCCCAGCTGGTTGACATTTTTCAAAGCCATCCGTCGCCCGTGTTTCATTGTGTCATGGGTTAAAGAAAACCAGACTACTGATTATTTTATCGGTCGTTATTTCATTAAATAGATGCAAACTAAAGACTTTGGCCGATAAATCTATAAACATAAAATTCGAGTACAGCTTAAACCAGTTGACGGATCGCGATATTTGGCATAGGTACAGCTATAATTATTATGAAGGCTAACAAACGATTTTTCAACATTCTACCCCTAGGCGAACGAAGAGCGAGTATAGTGCAAGTAATCGTGTGAAACATATAAACGATTTTTCGCTCAAACGTTTGCCCTGTGTTCGAAAGATAGAAAGTCTGTAGGCACACATCCTATCTTAGTTTTTAAGAAGTTTCAGTGTGATATTGAGAAATTTTAACTTTAACTTTGTACCTAGTCTATTTTCACCCTAAAACAGAGTTATTAAACTCTAAAGTAAAACACCCTGTTTAACTTTAAAGTAAATCATTGTGTAAGTAAAAGTTTTGAGTATAATGATTCGGCAGATTTAGGTCGAGCCAGACCTTAGAGACCGGAGACTCATTAGATACTCTTTAATTATTATTATTAAAAGAAAGAATTAAAACAATATTAATATTCTAAATAAGTCTCCCTAGGTAGGGTACCCAAAAGGCTCGCTGCATTACCTCTTTGGATGACAACGCCTATCCGTTGGCCAAAGTAGCAGCCAGCCCTTTGGTCACCTGAAGCTAATACTAATAATTTTGAAAGATTTTTACAAAATTATCACAGACCAAAGATATACCTAGACAATGCAAGTATCACAATTTGTATTAAAACCAAGCGTGCCGACTTTTTAACACCTACTGTGACGTCACAGCTTAAATTTAGTGATGGGATATCCAAACCGATTCCAAGACACCGATGCCGGCGATGTCCCTCCGCGTCCGCCCCGCTACGATTTAACTGGAGCCGCCCGCCCGCCGTGATCATCTCGCTCATACTCATATTTTTTATATATTATATTTTATATTAGTATATCTATAGTGGGGCGTGTCGTTTTTTTCAACAATTTCAACTTTTTTCCCTCAATGAAACTAATTTTTTCAAAATGTATGGAACAAATAGTTCTGTGTTTAGTCGGGAACCATTATTTTCGTCCCGTGGCCGCAATCCATTTTTCTTTTATGATTGGATCATGTGGAAAACTAAAAAAAAATATTTTTTTAACACGATAGAAATTTATTAACACATTAAATATACTTATAAACATAGTAGTATATATTAAAAGGATAAACAAAAACACATTAAATAAATTAACCTTAAAAAATTTACCCTCCTTTTTAAAAGCTGTCGTGTAAATTAGGTCATGCATGAGCTTGTTTTATCTACTAAAATTGGCTTTTTATAATATCATTCGTCTCTCCGAAATCGGTTAAAATCGATTATTGATATAGTTGTAGAACGAACAACACTAGTCGCTAGATTTGACAGATGAATGAGAAATTGCCTGTATCACGAAGTCGAAGTGATGCGCGACAGTTTCGCTTGTCCGATATTCATCATCTCCTAACACGCAAAGTCAGATCAAACATCCAAAGAAAACGCAGCAATGTAATGTGAATATAGTTAACATAACGTTAATATAGTTAGGTATATTCTGGGACTCACACATAGATTGGTTACTTTAAAAAACAGTTTTAATATGAATTTACGCATAATATAATTTAAAAATAACTTACCTGTGATAGGAAATATGTTCCTGCCTTTAGGTGTTCGAAATTTTTGGGCTATTGCAGTTAATTATCACGCAACGAGGCTTTTTTTTAGTTTTTCCGGCCGTCCGGCTGCAATAACGAACGCGTGCGGACTGATGTCAGCGGCGACCAACCTTGACGCTTCGTCGGGGTTCGGACACGCGAAGTACATGCATTTGCGTTATCTAGCTATATCTATGTCTGTGAAAATTATCTAAAAAAATTTAAAATGATTTGGCTTTTTTAAAAAGGATTTTTAATTTGAAGGTTTAATTTAAAAATTACACTTTTTTTAAGTACGACGTCTTGTCGTTGAGGTATGGGCCGATCGAATTTCTGAATTTAATCTTTACAATTTTATAAATAATTTTAATTTTAATATTGTATGCCCAGTGTGGTAAACTGTTGTAACTATTTTAAGCATTATCATCGGCTCATGTACACAGTTTGACAATAAATGAATTCTATACTATTCTAAAAAAAAAAAAAAAAAAATATCGAAAACACCGTATAGTCTATGTTTTATGCCAAAATTTTCCCAAAAATTTGAATAAACTCAAAAAAATCTGAAAACTATACCAAAGTGTCGGTAAAGATCTTACGTACAAATTTAAAAAAAACCGGCCAAGTGTATGTCGGGTAACGTGCACTGTAGGGTTCCGTTGGTATTCGATTTTACAATGTTACATGGTTCATAAACAAATATTTACTGCCTGTTTTACACAGTAAACATGGCCTTAATAACTTTCAGACCTTTCATTATTTAAATATTGAAGAAATCCCAAATGAATAAACACCACTAATTAAAAAAATTGTAACTTCGCTGAACATTTCTGCAAACGTTGAAAAAATCTTCCGAGGACATTTTATTTGTTTTAATAATTCTAAGTAATTACTTTACACTATTTACTTGACTTTCCTTTTGACTTTGCCTACTACGGCAATAAAAAAATATTAATCATTATCATAATATTAGTAAACTCGGCAACAAAAACAGAGGCTCATCGTAGTCTTCGGATTTTAAACTAACAAGGTTAAAGTAGGTACTTGTATAAAAAAGTTTCTGTTTTCGTGAAAATGGTGCTTGTAACAGCATTAAAATATCGAACTCGACGGGCGCGGAGTAAATAATACAAATTAAATAATAATAATTTATTTCCAGAAACAAGTATCAAAATTCTTTATTCATTTGGAATCATTCGCTTGAAATTACATTGAAATGTCTTAAAAACTAAGTTAGGATGTGTCCATTTAAACACGAGAACAAGGCACAAGAAACTCATTGGTTTTTTGTGATAATGCTCATAAAGGTCACAATTATGAACCCACGACGCCCACCGCACCACAGAAGTCGTCAATAAAATCATAAAGTATTTACTTATAATAATTATTTCTATTCATTAATTGAATTCACCGTAGAAACGGTAAGAATAGAGATAAGTTTATACTGAGGCACTGAGGCCAACAAAAAGGTTTAAAACGATTCGTCCATTATAATTTAAGTTCAGTCTTGTCCTGATACGACATTTTATACAATCTGTATTTATTTAAATAATAATAATAATTCATTTATTTCAGGTAACAGCCTTTATTAATAATTACAGACCCATATAAAATACCCTTCAGACTAACATACATATAGATAATATTTTATTTTATTTAAGAAAAAAAAAATTAAAGTCATCTATGTGTGTAGGTAAGTAATACAAATCATGCGGACTACCATTCCGCATGACTTAACTGACCATGGTGACCATCTAAAACGGAATAACTAATTTCCGGTCCAGACGATCTAAAACTTAGTTTTAGAAGTTAATTTTATACTCCAGTTGCCGTATTACTGCATGCATTTTTTTCAGTGTTTTTGGTCCGATTGGAACATAAAATAAAAACGATGAAACAATAGACGGCAAATTACGAATTACTTTTTTTAAGTACCTAAATCATTTAAAAACACTTCAATTTATAGTAGATTTTCATAGTTAGTACTTTCTAAGATTTTCGTGACTTCGAACTCATAATGAAACTAGTTTCGCATTTCTGTGACCATGGGATGTGCAAAGTTCTCGAAACGTCAGTTATATGCGTTTCATTATCATTTCATAGATGCCATAAATCATTATTTTAATTTTATTATTTATCTATTTAAAAATACTATTGAAATCGGTTTATTTCAGAATCTGACGTACATAAACAGACAGACATTCATCTTCTTTCATTCCGAGACTAAAAATACACTTCAGCTTAATCAAAACGAATAAAGAAAATGAAAGAGTCAGTGTAAGGTTGCCATACCTTATTTTAGACACAATAGGCTAAAAAAAGAATATCACGATACATTTATTTTATACGAAAGAAAAGATATTACAAAGACCCTTTTAGCTCAAGAAGCCGGTATTAAGACAGTTACATACCGCGTACTTTTCCGGACAAAAATTAATGTATCTTTTCTACGCTTATTATTGACTAATTTCAGTGTTTCATTTTATGTAATAAATCACTACATAGTATAAAATAAAGTCGCTTTCTCTGTCCCTATTTCCCTTTGTATGCTTAAATCTTTAAAACTACGCAACGGATTGTGATCCGTTTTTTTTAATAGATAGAGTGATTCAAGAGGAAGGGATTATATGTATAATACATGCATAATATAGCCGTGCGAAGCCGGGGCGGGTCGCTAGTTCATTATAAACTAGGGTTTCTTCGTTTTTTGAATCACTTGAAAATTGTAAGTTCCAAATTTACCTTTTTTAAATAATAAAATATGTACCTATGCCTAAAATGTAAAGAATTTGAGCGAATGATATCAATAACTAAACATTTTCTTGCAATTTAACGGACACGGGAACGCTCTGGGATGAAAATTCCATCCAAAATGTCATTTATCTTTTTAAACTCAAACGATTTGTATTTTAACACGCTTTTATTAGTTTCACCTGTATGTTTGCTTGTATGTACTACTTGTACTTGTATACGGGCTATTTTCCGCGATTAGACCCTTTTTAATTGGGTCCTTTTTGCGTGAAGATGGAGTAGGCTTGCCCAGCACCTACTATCCCCTCTCAGCTTAGTCGACCATGTCCGGAGAAGAGAACTTGTCAATACTTCTGGAGCCAACTAAGCCGTGGGTGTCATCACGATGTTTTCCTTCACCGTAAGAGCAATGTCATTTAGCGCACATAATTTTTTCTTAAGAAAAATACATTGGTGCACGGCCGGCCTGGATTCGAACCCACGACCTTCAGAATGAAAGTCGAGGTATCTACCACTAAGCCAACACCGCTCTTGCTTGTATGAATGTAACCGACTCTTTTGGGCTCGATTTTGCCCTACTTAGTTTGTAATATTTTAATCTCGTATTTTATTTTTCTTACCTCGACGTTTCGACTATGTTACAATAGTCATGGTTTGAGTACGACTGAGGTGGTCGAAACGTCGAGGTAAAAGAAATAAAATTAGGGCCATATAAAATCCTTAAATATTCCGCATGCGGAGACTTTATGCAATTCTATTGGTGGAAACTGCTTCGCTCCTCTCCGCTACGCTCTTGTGAACAGGCAGCCTTAGACCCAGGAAAAACAATTACTAAAAATGTCATTGCCATGTGATCCTCTTAACGTAACTGAGCCCACTCTTCAAAATAAACTAACTTTATTTGTAGATAAATTTATTTATAGCCTAAATTACAGGACGTGTTGAGTATTACTCAATTTTCTTGGCGACAGTTGAAGTTTCCGCCATCTTGTAAAATTATGTAAACTTAGTTATTTGAAGTGCTGGTCTTTTGGGATGTTATACCGAGTAAATTAATATGAAGCTGATGTCTCATGAGTACGTATACTTACTATTCTTGTTATTGCTAGCAGCGTCCTGCGATTTTACCTGCGTAGGTTCAGAACCTACGATGCCCAATTCTCGTAATAAATAACATTGTTTAAATTATTTTTACTATTTGTTTCATTTTTATATCATTCTGATTGCATTTCGATTGCAAAAGATACCCTTAATCGAAATCCGTAGAAGAACCAAAGTCCCCGACATAGCTCTCAGGATTGGTAAGCTGAAGTGGCAATTGGCATTTCATATAGCTTGCAGAACTGACAACCGCTGGGGAGTAAAAGTTCTCAAGTGGCGGCTGCGATGCAACGCGAAACGGAGTGTTGGGAGACCAGCTGCCCGGTGGACCGACGACATTGTGGGTGTCGCGGGTAGTCGGTGGATGGAGGCGGCTCAGGACCGCTGTTTGTGGCGTCGTATGGGGGAGACATATGTCCAGCAGTGGACGTGTATGGGCTGACATGATGATGATGATGATGAATCGAAATGCAATCAAAATGATATTGAAATGTAATTTGAACAGTATTCTTTTCTGAGGTTTTACGGACAGGAGTGTGGGCGTGTAGTTAAAATAAAACAATGCTTGCAGGTTGATAAAATGCGCTATGTAATAAGAACTAACGAGAATTAAGAACTATCGAGAATTGGCATTCAGGTCCCGTGGTAATGTCAGACAAAAAGTAGGTAGCCGATTTACTCCCAGTAAATCAAAGTATCCGCCAGATTCTCTCTTCAAAATCGGTCCAGTAGTTTTAGAAGTTATTGGTTACAAAGAAAAAGATATTTACTCTTTATTATATTAGTTTGTGTAGATAAAGAATTAATCCCTCACCAAATAGGACTATACCAAATACCAGACAGACGTTTTAAATTAAAATGTAACAGAAATTGTGATTCTTCGTTGTTGAACGTTGGAAACCTTTGAATGAATGCAATTTCGCCAGGCAATTATCGCTTTTAATTATCTTTATTATTTGATTACGCAAAATCCAGAGCGGTTTTGGCCTTTTTAACATACCAGCCATGGGAAGAGATAGATTAGCCCTATACTATAAATATATACATAATAGAAACTATTTCTTTTGATGTTACAAAAATGCCCCGTATCGTTTCCGGCGTAAAGGTGCGTAATGCTAGAAGCATAATATAGAAAGTATGCTTTAAATATATGTATAGAAATATGTAGGTATATTTATAGTATACTAAGTATAGTAGTATAGTATCTCCGTAGCAAACGTCCTTGGGGTCCAGCCAGACGCCTTATCTTAATATATATAAATCTCGTGTCACAATGTTTGTCCTCAATGGACTCCTAAACCACTTAACCGATTATAATAAAATTCGCACACCATGTGCAGTTCAATCCAACTTGAGAGATAGGATAGCTTACATCCCGATATTCCCACGGGATCGGGAGTTACGCGGGTGAAACCGCGGAGCGCAGCTAGTAAGTTTATAAAGATGTTTCAAAATTACTAGTTTTAGCTTCGGGGGACTACCTATTATTTTGAAGAACATTTACTAAAACCAAGAAATTATTTTCTAGCGTCTATAGGGAGAGGATTTCTTGCTTCAAGAAACCTTTTTTTCTTACTAAGAACAAATCAAATCAAATTTCTTTATTCATTTGGATGCTTAATACATTTGTACAAAGATCACATTGTATCGTCTTAAAAACTAAGTTAGGATGTGTGCCTTCGGAACGCGCCCACCAATGAGAAGAAGGTACAAGGTCAATATCACTACATAGTATAAAACAAAGTCGCTTTCTCTGTCCCTATGTCCCTATATCCCTATGTATGCTTAAATCTTTAAAACTACGCAACGGATTTTGATGCGGTTTTTTTTAATAGATAGAGTGATTCAAGAGGAATGTTTATATGTATAATACATGCATAACATACCCGTGCGAAGCCGGGGCGGGTCGCTAGTTACAAATATTTGAAAGTATTAGGTCTTTAGGTAATTTATTATAATAGAGCACACATTAAACGACCATTGCCGGAGCCTACTACCGGGCAAGGTCAGTTCATCCTTATTTCTTAAGTTGAACTTATGAATAACAAGACATGATTCTCTAGTATAGGGAGAGGATTATTTCTTGCTTCAAGAAACCTTTTCTCCTGTGCAGGCCATGAGATGCTCCATTATTCGCTGGGTCGCCATGCTGACGTGGGGTCAATAAGCTGTAAGTTATAGGTACCTAAACAAATATATTTGACGAACAGTCGATCCGGTAGTTTCATAAACTTCGTAGCACAATGTCGCCGTACTACCCTTACTTACCCCTACCATGAGTTGTTTACAAACGCGATCATTATGTACTGTATTGAGTAAATATACATATACTAATATTACTAGCTCCAGCAAACGTTGTTTTGCCATATACAACAAAGTATTAGAGAAAAAGATGAAAAACAAAATAAAAAATAAATGTAAAGACAAATAAACTATGGTGGGTACCTTATTCTAGATTTAAAATTCCGTGCGGTATGCATTATACTGTTAAATAAACATGTGGTTTAACACTCAACAATAATCAACCTATATAATTATAATTCACAGCGTAATATAAATCATTAATCCTTTAGTATGAACTAGCGATCCGCTCTGGCTTCGCACGGCTATATTATGCATGTATTATACAACCTAACCTCCCTCTTGAATCACTCTATCTATTAAAAAAAACAGCATCAAAATCCGTTGCGTAGTTTTAAAGATTTAAGCGTACAAAGGGAAATAGGGACAGAGAAAGTGACTTTGTTTTATACTATGTAGTGATATAAACCTTCCTCTTGAATCCGCATCAAAATTCGTTGCGTAGTTTTAAAGATTTAAGCATACGAGTACAAAGGGATATAGGGACAGAGAAAGCGACTTTGTTTTATACTATGTAGTGATTAGTTATTCATTAATAATCAATGTAATGTGTCATTGATTAATGTTTTGACAATTTTGTTTCAAAGAATAGCAATACTATTATTTTTTTTAGTTAGCTGGTAACACTGTTTTTTTTTTTCGAGCAATGACATTATGATTTTTCGAATTGAGGAACATGAATGATTATAAATCTATTGTAATCGTAGACAATAAATACCCACTGAAACCCACAATATATGCTGTTAAACCATCTCCTGAAGCATTATTTACCTCCTGACCTTAATACATGTTTTTGCAAAGTTGGCGAACTGCGATCTAAAGTATGCGATTTTAGTAATGTTGTCTTTGTGCTACAGATTCTATGAAAGTTAAAAAAAGCTTGGCTAAGTGCGATAGTAGGCATCCCGCTACGAAATCGTTTGATCGAGTGCGTTTACAACTCTTGGTAGGGCCTCTAGGTCGTAAATCCCTTATAACAAACAACTCCACTATAAATGTAACGGTTGCATTTGCAGATATTGCTATCGCTACAATGGGGTCTTCTGTTACTGTTTATATAGGATGTTTGTTATTATCAAGAGCTCGGGGTTCGATTTGCTTTTTTGTAATTATTTTGTACCTACAAGTTAATAGAAAACACAGGGGGAAAAAATAAAAACTTGACAGGTGTCAAGGGACACCCGGATGGAACAAAGTTCCTTTCGATTAATTAGTGAAGGAATTGAATTTTATTTTTTGTAAATAATCGTCGCGACACCACTCTCTTCAATGCGAAATAGAAAGACGAAACGAAAATAACTTGCTTGCTTTCTATGCAAAAAATGGTTGCCTGTAAAGTCGGTATACGGGCGAAAGTTTTACGTGACAACAACTGTGCTCGAGTGGAAGGGACGCGTGCCTTTCACTTTTTATGTCTGTCTCTCTCGCTCTTAGGCGGGCTAACCATGCCCGCGTGCCTCTCACTCGCTCTCATTGTGAGCGCATAACGTCAGCGGAGCGTAACGCAGTTTCTTGAAGTGTCACCCGGCAAACCAATTTATAAGATGTTGTCACGTCAAAAGTGTCGTTACAACTTTTGGTCTTATTTTTTTCCGTCTAGCTCCCTTTCGCAACGCGCGATAAGGAACTATCGTTCCAACACAGGAGTCTCCAAATGAGACGAGCATGATATTTACGATTGAATACGAGTGTCCGGGACACCGTGGACACTTTACTCATGTCCTCAAAGAAGTGGGATGATTAATACTCTTATTACAGTTATTCAGCCACCACCAAACAGCTCTGTTCAGAATTTAACTGAACCCTGACACGATAAGAAGAAGAATGTTAAACAAAACACCTTAAATATTGGAGTTTCTTATTTCATATCTTTTGACGTGACAACGTCTTATAAATTGGTTTGCCGGGTGACACTTCAAGAAACTGCGTTACGCTCCGCTGACGTTATGCGCTCACAATGAGAGCGAGTGAGAGGCACGCGTCCCTTCCACTCGGGCATGGTTAGCCCGCCTAAGAGCGAGAGAGACAGACATAAAAAGTGAAAGGCACGCGTCCCTTCCACTCGAGCACAGTTGTTGTCACGTAAAACTTTCGCCCGTATACCGACTTTACAGGCAACCAGTTTTTTCTTCGATACCTCTTATCAATAACATCTTAATTACTTCTCATCTTATCTTTATTCATAAATGGTATAATAAAGAGTTTATCTATCAATATCTATCTATCTTATCAATTCTAATATTATTTAAAAAAAATATTACTTTTCGTTTTACTTCTTTTTATTTGTAACTAGCGACCCACCCCGGTTTCGGACGGCTGTATTATGCATGTGTTAAATCTTTAATCACTCTATCTATTAAAAAAAACCGCATCAAAATCCGTTGCGTAGTTTTAAAGATCTAAGCATACATAGAGACATAGGGACGGCGAAAAGTGACTTTATTTTATACTATGTAGTGATAGTGATAGTGATAACTGCCGATCCCGTGGGAATATCGGTATTAAAGTGAATCAATATGGATACATTGATTTACTTTTTATACCGAGTTTAATAAAATAAGTCAAGTAGTATCAAAGCATATTCGTTACAAGCAAACAAAACCACAAAAAAAATTCATTATAATATTGAATATAGATTCGTATAAATGTAGATATACAGGGTGAATTTTTTATGTGGGCCTTCAGGGCTATATCCTAAACTAAGATAGATAGCGAAAAATGCTGAAAGGAGTTGCGTGCCCGATTTTGACAAAAACTAAAACTGCATCATTAGATTTTTGAAAAAGTCATTTCCCTAGCCGGGAATCGAACCAGTTGATTTTTCAAAAAAATAACCAGAGACAGAAAGATGAAAATTGCAGAAAACTACAAAATTCAGCCATTTCCTTTAATTTGCCAGACTATGTTTGTTTCCAGGAATTGATCTCTATTAGCAACACTATCGATTGGTACAAAAATATAGGATGATTATTATTTTGGAAAATGAACAGGTTCGATTCCCGGCTTGGGTAACGACTTTTTCAAAAATCTAATGTTGCAATTTTAGTTTTTGTCAAAATCGGGCACGCTACTCCTTTCAGCATTTTTCGCTATCTCTTATGGTTTAGGATATAGCCCTGAAGGCCCACATAAAAAATTCACCCTGTATATGAATATTCTTTGAAATTATTTGACCTATTTTGAAATGAAAATTTGTACTAAGACGTAATTAAACTTGGAGAGTGGCTAAAGTTTTTTTAATATCCTACGGGACCATAACTTAGGTATACGGATAAACCCGTTAGGTGCTGGTACGAAATTATTTATACCGGAAAAACAGTTTAATTTTTGGTGTTAGTAGGAATTATATTAAAAATGTATAATTTAATCAAGCTGATGCAAGTTCTCAGCTATTATTTAGCGGTTTATTACACAAGAGAATCGTATGATACTGTGTGTTGGGAAGTTAAAAGTTTTCCTGTTTGTTTTATGAGTTTACCCTATCCCATAGTACGTCGCAATACCCGCGAGACGCAGCTTGGAGGAAAGGGTACCGGGGGCTCTCTCCATACAAACTATTACAAACGTAGTCGACTGTTTTCTCCCTGGATAATGACACTAGAGCAAATATTTTTGGTGCATAAAAGTTATAACTGCCATGACCCCTATTTTTCGTTATTTTTATTTTTTTAATCTTAATTTCTATGATAATTAGAAAATGAAAAAAAAATACAAATAATATGGGCAAAAAAAAAAATAGTCATGGCAGTTATAGGTTTTATGGTACCAAAACATTTGTGCTAGTGTCATTATCCAGGGAGGAAACAGTAGACTACGTTTGTATGGAGAGACCGCAGGTACCCTTTCACCTTGTTAAAAATATTTTGGACACTTATTGTGTCA
Source organism: Idaea aversata (assembly GCA_907269075.1). Classification (NCBI taxonomy): domain Eukaryota; kingdom Metazoa; phylum Arthropoda; class Insecta; order Lepidoptera; family Geometridae; genus Idaea; species Idaea aversata. The sequence goes on along the minus strand of OU026099.1, from coordinate 13,352,225 downwards.
AAACACTGATACTTTTTTTACGCTACAAACGTGCTTTGAACTGCTACAGCTATGCTACGAATATGCTCCGAAGAGCTACAGCTATGACAGCTACGCTACGAACATGTTTTGAATGGCTACAGATATAACTGCTACGCTACGAACATTCTCCTAATGGCTAAAGGTATGACAGCTATAATGCTACAAACGTCCCCCGAACGGCTACAGCTATGATAGCTACTACGCTACGAGCGTGCTCCGAACAGCTATAGCAACAGCTATGACAGCTACGCTACAAACGTACTCCGAATGGCTACAAATTTGACAGCTACGCTACAAACGGCTAGCGAATGCTAAGAAAATAAATTTTCTGATGCAATTGATATAATCGTGATTCGAATGCTTTGGTTAAGTAATTGTAAAGTTCAATTTAGTTTTTCATAGCTGCATAGCATTAAGGTTCGACGAAGTATGATAGTACGCCTTACCACATAATTTATAATCACTACATAGTATAAAACAAAGTCGCTTTCTCTGTCCCTATAGCCCTTTGTATGCTTAAATCTTTAAAACTACGCAACGGATTTTGATGCGGTTTTTTTAATAGATAGAGTGATTCAAGAGGAAGGTTTATATGCATAATACATGCATAATATAGCCGTGCGAAGCCGGGGCGGGTCGCTAGTTTTTAAATAAATTGAACCTGTTAATGGACATCATATACATCTTTAGGTAAGAACAGAGCGTATAACAATAACCAGTATTTATTTAATACTGTTCCACGTATTTACGTATACAACTAAGTTAAAGGTTGGTCACAGTAGTCTCAGATGTAATGTTAACTCCGAAACATTTAGCTAATGACATCTGTGAGTCCACTAGAATTATTATACTAATTAATTATTCTGTTGTTTTGAATTTAATGTCTACGCCCACACTACATACGTTCTAAAGGACTACGTCTAGGCGTTAAGAACTTTTTAATTGAATTCTAAAGTTATAAAACTTGAACCGAGAGGGAATAACACTTTTAACCGACTAAAAACTTGAAGAGGGTATATATTTTTAACCTTTAAAACAGGTGGATATTCTCAATTCCTCCCGTAAGCATACTTATAATTTTTTTAATTTTATTATACCACATCATGGTGTTGAAACGTCGTTTCGCCTCACCTGTACAACTTATGTGAAACACTTTGAATGCATCTCTTGCATTCGAAGTGTTTCACATAAGTTGTACAGGTCACTTGCATATACCAAATGACGTATGTGACGTCATATTTGTAACGAATATTGCTAATACAACCTCTTCAGTTTAAAATTGCATTATTATAAGAATTCATTGGTTTAAACAAGACCTTTTTACATCTCTATAAGTTATGTTAGAATCCTTCTGGCTGCGAGATTGATTGATTCACAAGGAAATTTAGGTCCTTATAATTTACCGAACGAGCGAAGCGAGTGAGGTCTAGTGGCGAGACGGTCGGTCGGTTGTACCTATGTATCTATGTATATATATATCTATGTATCTATGTATGTTTGTTCGACGATAACTTGAGTACCGTTGCTCTGATCTTAATGATTTTTGGTACACGTGTAGTTGAGGTCCATAAAATTTTTAAGTTCGAACATGAGCAGGATCGGTCGGGGGGTTACGGAGATAGGGGGTGCAAAAGGGGATCTACATATATGGCAGGCAGACTATGGGGCAAATATACCCGAGTGGGGTATCAAATGAAAGGGCGTAACTTCGGTGACAATAATATGGTACCATGGAACTGATATGATGATGGAGCTGGAAGGAATCCACAGGAATTTATCATCTCAGCGGTCATGTTTATATCAAACTCATTTGTATCAAAAAGGAAAAAAACGCTTAGACCTTCTTTTATGATTCAAAAATGACAATGTCAGGTTTTCTTTCTGTCATTGTCGTAAAACATATTATTATGATTTCCAATTTTCAAAACCATTACATGATAACTTAACTTCGTGATATTATATGATTAAAATGGATGATCCATATTAGGTACCTACATAATAATATTATGGTTATCCTAAATTCAAATAATTCGCAAAAGTTTATAGTGCAGTCATGCACTCTTGGGTTCGTTCCCGATGGTCTTCGAAGGAGATGCTTGAACCAGCTATTAATCAGCAAAACTGAAGCCGAGGCGAAAATTGGTCGAAACTTCTATGGTTGACGTTGTCTGGGCCACTCAACCTACCTTGGGTGAAGACTGTACTTTAAAAGCGTCTATTCTACTTTCCCTTAAATCGTCAGACCTCTTTTTGCTTCATAACCAGCTGCGCCCCGCGGCGTAAGTACCCGTAAACCCGCGTAAGTCCTGATCCCGTGAGAATATCAAAATAAAAAGTAGCCTATGGCTTTCCTCCATAAATGGACTATTCAACACACAAATAATTTTTCAATGCGAACCAGTAGTTCCTGAGATTAGCGCGTTCAAACAAACAAACTCTTCAGCTTTATAATATTAGTAGGTATAGATTATTCATTTATTTCATAATCAAGGGTTGCTTAACAATTGTTGTGGATAATATTAAATAGTATAGCTAGCCGATCTAGAGATTCTAATTAATAAACTTGTGACTTGTGACTCTTTTTATTATTTTTATTTACTAATAGATAGGGACTTATTAAATTATAGGACATAATAGTTCCACCGGTAATATAGGTCTCAAACTTCTGTAATATATTTGTATCGAGGTAGGAGCCTCTCTCCTCTTTTCTTCGTTCGTTACGTTATGATGAGTACATAGGTACAAAACATTTGACAATAAGAACTCACAATTATCTTGATAGCAAGATAGTCATATCATATTTGGACTCGTTTAAAGCACCTTAATAAGTAGGTATTCTAGCTTCTGAAGAAGCTAGAAGAAGGCACTCAACTTCAAAGAAATATGAACTCATCTTCTAGACAAGATAAGTCTATCGTTAAAGTTCGTTAAAGTTGTCTTGATAAGTAGGCACTCTAGGTGTTAAAGAAGCAACTGATATCTGGGGTTTGGTACTATAGCCGGCGGAAGAAGGCTATAGGAACTTATCTTTCGAAAAGTAAGGTCTATCGTGTTCACTTGATGAGTAGGTAGGTACTCCAGGTACTGACGATATGGTGATATAGACGGAAGGAGGCTTTAGGAGCTTTTTAATCTCACGCGATTTACAACATTCATTCGCGAAATAAAAAATACGTGATTGAGACCAAGCAAATTAGGCTATGGAACTCATTTTCTAGACAGGATATGCCTAACGCGATTAGATTCGTGAAAAAGATGTTTTGAAAGTATAATAGAGTCAGCGATGTCCAGGGTCTGATGATAGCGATACTAGACAAGACACCTATCATTTAAATAAGATACACCGAAGTATTTGGAGTCTTTCGTCGTTATATCATACTTTACGCTGAAAACTAAAAATCAGTAAAAAAAACTCGTGAGGTCTCAGTTCGGGGCGAACTACTAGTATTAAATGCGTTTATTTATTTTACAAATTCTTAAACCTATCTACCTACATCAGGTTGAAACCTCCTTTTAAGCATGAAATGCATGTGTCAAAAGGCTCCGCTCTTCTATAGTTATTACTTATAATTTAGCAAAAGATACTTATAAATATGAATTCAAAATTATTAGATAACTAGCGACCCGCCCCGGCTTCGCACGGCTATATTATGCATGTATTATACATGTAAACCTTCCTCTTGAATCACTCTATCTATTAAAAAAACCGCATCAAAATCCGTTGCGTAGTTTTAAAGATTTAAGCATACATAGGGATATAGGGACATAGGAAATAGGGACAGAGAAAGCGACTTTGTTTTATACTATGTAGTGATACCTACTTACAAAAGTCAATCGTGAAATTTTTAATTTTATTTTTGTTTATTCGAGGGTAAATGCATAAATAATGACGACATATCCACTCGCAAAGTACTTTAGTGCAATACGCGCTTATTGCGTGGCAACACCGAGCCGTGCGGTAAAATTACTCATTGCGCGAGAGTGAGTAAGGTAAGGGATCCTATTGGGATCATATTGTGCAATATGGTTCGATTGATCGAACTACGAGGATTTGTAATTCTTCACAGTTCAGATGAAGAAAACAAGCGATCGGTCAAATTGCAAAAAATTGATCGGACTGTCAACGGTTTTCTAAGCCAATAATATTCGGGATCAAAATACGCCATAGACATCCTAAAATACAAAGTACGCTAGATTTGGTATTTTATACAAAACGTCAACTATTTTATTATATTGTGCTTATCAAAGCGCAGATTTTTGACATTTTTCTACATCAAAACTCGATTTTTGACATGACTAGTATTAATTCCAAGTATCTTCACCCTTCACTACTGCTCTCAGCGCTAAAATGGCGGAAATCAAATGAATGCATTTTATACCTTAATTACGCTATGATTAATATTATTCATGGATATTTGTTGAAACTTGTAACGCATCACGTTTCTTATTTGAATATCCCGTTTCCAAGACTCTTTAGAGAACTCGAAAATAGTTTTTTTAATTTTTAATTGTTTTTTATGTTATTAATTTTCACGTTGTATCATACAAACTTTACTATTCTTTTTACTACTTAAGGGGTAGTATTTCGGATAATAATTTTCTTATCGGATGCCTAAGTACATCATACAAAGAACACACCCTCCAAGCTTCAGGTCTCTATGATCAGCGGCTTAGGCTGTGCGTTGATCCGTCAATCAATCAGCCAGTCAGGACAAAGCATTTTATTTGTATAGATAAGAAGATAGAAGACAATCGCCAGTCCAGCGTATTATATGATCTGTCAGTGAAATATGTTGATATCAGCTGTTTTCGTGTTTGAAAATATAATGTTTGATCGATAGGTTTACTATTTACTTGAAAATTGATCTCGTATTGTGAGGTAAATTGAATTTGACGGAGTTAAAATTCAATATCTCAAACGTATTTTCTGTTCTTTGTTTGTACCTATGTACCTACTTTATTAAAATTCGTGATGGATAAGTATTTGAATGGTTTTGGATTTTGTGAAACCAAATTTGCGGCAAATAGAAAAAGTTTGCACGTTTAGCAGGTACAAATTTCATCGTGCAGTTTTCAAATGCATTTTTAACGTGATAACTTTTTCTGTCAAATTCAATGTCATCATACTTAATAGTCAAAATAAATGTAGTATTGTCAAAAATTAAATTAAAGAAAAGCATATGATAAGATAACGTCTTATAAATTGATGGAACACCTGCAGTCACAAAAACCTGCAGTTGACGTCATCGTCACGTTCCCATTTAGTGACGTCATTGTCACGTTCCCGATGTGTGTCGTCATTATCACGTTCCGGTGACGTTATGTCAACAATGACGTCATATAGCACGCAGCAATATAAAACTGTGTAGCAAATAGTCCATTGAAAAGTTACATTTGGGGTTGCATTTGTCAGAGGACGCAATTTTATTTTTCAGATATCGAGAGGGGGTTAGTCTAAGCTTAAATCCAAGTTTGAGGGATTGTAGCTCTTGTCCCGCGGCCGCCATCTTGAAAAAAGGGATTTAAATGGTTTTTATGGTTTATCTGACAAACTATAGGTCTCACAAAAAATATTACTTTTTGTTGCAAATAACATATTATTTTTTGTTGCAAATAACATTATCTACAACTTTTAGTAAGTAAGTTTTAGTCGTGAACTAAAATTAAAAAAGTTATAAGCGAAAATCCATTACTCAGATTCCTTAGATCTTTTTTCGGTCCCATCTGGCTGAAGGTCTGAAACTTGGCATGCAGGTAGCTTTTACATAGAAAATAAGATATAGAAGTAGAAACAAGTCGTATGGCGATTGGATCCCCCCCTAATTTGTGTGCCAATTTTGAGTTTTTTGCATTTTATTATAAAAACAGTTAAAGCTATAACAAAACTGTTAATGACCGATTTGTTCTTCATTAAATTGTCTACAATAATTGTCTTAAAAATATGTTTAAAGGACTTATAATTTTCAAAATATGCTTACTTTTCTTCTTCTGAAAATTAACACAAAAAGGTAAACATCGAAAAAGCACATGTAATCATTTTTGTACGTTTTTAGACCCTCAGAGAGTAGTCTATACCTGAGTTTACATCCTTGAAAACCCTGGGCTACTCCTATGGTGTTACGAAATCAGTATTCTTATTATAAATAAAAACTTAAATTTTCATGGATTTTCGCTTATAACTTTTTGTTTTTTGTTCTACGACTAAAAGTTACTTGACAAAAGTTGTAGATAATCATATTTGCAACAAAAAATGTTAAGTAATATTTTTTGTGAGACCTATAGTTTGTCAGATAAAACATAAAAACCGTTTAAATCCCTTTTTCCAAGATGGCGGCCGTGGAACAAGAGCTATAATCCCTCAAATTTGGATTTTAGCTTAGACTAACCCCCTCTTGATATCTAAAAAATAAAATCGCTTCCTCTGACAAATGCACGCTAAGCCCAAAAAAATGTAACATTTCAATGGACTAAAAGCCAAAGGCGGTTATAAATCACTACATGGTATAAAACAAAGTCGCTTTCTCTGTACCTATGTCCCTATATCCCTTTTGTATGCTTAAATCTTTAAAACTAAGCAACGGATTTTGATGCGGTTTTTTAAATAGATAGAGTGATTCAAGAGGAAGGTTTATACATGCATAATATAGCCGTGCGAAGCCGGGGCGGGTCGCTAGTAAAACTATATTTTTATTATTTAGATCTCACAGCACTGTATCAATATAAACAATATACCTACACGTATTTTAGAGTCACCCTGTATATGTTGTAAAAGGAACCCTACTATTTTCTGTGTGAGCAGACAATTTCGCGGGTAAAAGCTAGTCTTCCAATAACAATTAGATACAAACTTATCTATCCCTAATGACTTACATAGATATTCAACAACAATAAATTGAATTATCCAATTCATTGTCGCCCAACTTACGAAGTTTGAAGGCATCGAATTTACTCAATAAAGTTTTCACTTGACAAAGTAATTCGATAAATTAATTCGTTAATAGTTTTAGCTTCGGGTGACCAAAGGGCTGGCTTTTACCTCGGATAGGGAATTATAATAAACAAGTATTAATTTTTTTCTATCTATACTAATATTATAAAGCTGAAGAGTTTGTTTGTGTGTTTGTTTGAACGCGCTAAACTCAGGAATTACTAGTTCGAATTGAAAAAATATTTTTGTGTTAGATAGTCTATTTATCGAGACTTTTTATTTTGTAATTAAAATTGCATCCATTGAATCCTTAGGAGTAAATAGGCTATTTTTTTTATCCCGATAGTCCCAAATAAATCGTGAAAAAAAACCGCTGAACAAACACAAAATGGGGCGACCCAGTCGCACAATGGTCACCATGCCGGACTGTCAAACACAGGGTTGCGAGTTCGATTCCCACCTCAGACAAGTATTTATGCTTAGTTATTTATCTGTGGTCTGGTTGTTTCTATGTAAAGTATATAGTTACAAAAGAAAAGTATTTAAGTAGTGTATCCGTTGTTTATCACCCAAAACACAAGTCTAGTTACTTAGCTTGGGGCTAGATGGCGATGTATGGAATGTCCTGTAATATTTTGATACTTTACTATCAAACATTAATATTGCTCTAAAAAACTATCCGATTGAGACGATATGCACCTATAATTTAAATTAGATAGACCTATCGTATTTTGAATCTTTCGTCGTTATATCATACATTTTAGTACCTACTTTACGCTGAAGTAGCAATCGATAAAAAACTTGCGAGGTCTCAGTTCGGGGCGAACTACTAGTACCTATTGCTCTATTGGGAGATACACAAAAACCTGTAGGTATCAATACCTAACCCATATGGAACATTAAAGGGTTTAATATAGTATTTGTGGCCTCTCTAAAGGTTACGTGTTAATAGATTTACGATCAGCCGACCTTCCAAACAATTATAATTGTAAAATTAATGAATTTTGATTATTAGTTTCAAACCCGTTCTAGGGCTTAAAATAAATTATTTTCAGAGTACCTATGTATAATAATAAAATAATTTAAAGCTATACTTTAGGTTTAAATAATAATATTTTAAAGCTTTCATTACACGATCAAACATACAGTGCGATAGTTGGGTCAATCATTGGACGATTTTCTATTGTTTCAGGCTAAGCAAAACTACTGTGATAAAGCCAAGATAAAACAGGCTACCGTTATAGATTTTTTTAGGAATTTAACTGTGTTTTGTCTTATATTTAAATAAAAATGTTTCTTATTAGCTTTCCGAAAATAAGTTTTATTTTTATTCATTTTGACGAAACTCAGTCTACTTGTGCTACTGGCTCACCGAGAAGCAAAATGCGTATGAACAGAACACGTACTCTCCCAAACCACTCTCGCCAGTCTACTGTCTCGCCACTCTACTCGGTGTGTGTGATCAAGGCATTAGAAAGATGCTTTGATATCCCATCCTACTAATATCAAAAATCGTAATTTTTTAACGCAAAACTATTTAAAGTACGTGCCTTTGATAGTAGCGTGTCGTGTAAGATCTGTAGATTTTTTGTTTGTCTGTACCTGGTCTGTACCCTTTTCACTGACCAATTTGGATGAAAATCAGAATAGTACGGTAGTTTTGGGGATGATCAAAGGATATTGATTTCGAAATTCCCGCAAGATTGGAACCTACGAGGTGAAGTCGCGGAGCGCAGCTAGTAAGTAATAAGTTATTGAATCAAAATTAAAATCTTAAGAATACTTTTATAATTTTAATTTTAGTTGATTGAATTATGTTCTTGAGACAATACGATGATTTGGAATCTAGACATTTTAACAAAAATAACATTTTATATACGTAAATCAAAATTTATTTTGACTTCAATTTTAAATTTTAGTTTTAATTTAATGTTTTTGTCATTTATATTTCTTTTATTTATTTTAGTACTTCGTTTTCTTATTTGCAATATATTTTGTCCTTTGTTTACGGCATTATGTATGCCCTCTATCGATAGGTATGGGTCTCAAAGCGCACCACGGTAATAATCTGTTATGTCTATAAAGACCTTTGCGTAAGAAAAAAATATATACGTTGGTGTACGGCTATTACTCAATTTCAATACTCAAGCAAAATATTGTATTTAATAATAACTAGCTTTTGGTGTATTATAATGGTTGTTATAAGACTTTCAATTGTTTTTTTTACGGACCATACAAACTTTGCCCCCCTCTTTCACCTCCTAAGGAGTAGAATTTCTGAAAATCCTTTCTTATCGAATGCCTACGTCACACAAAGAACACACCCCTCAAGGTTCAGGTCTCTGCAATTAGCGGTACTTATAGGCTGTGCGTTGATCCGTCAGTCAGTCAGTAATTTAGGACAAAGCATACGTATAAAATAATAATAATAGAGATTAAATTCATTTATTTATTTACTTAAGTTATTTGCTAATGAGATACTAGTTATTCTAATCAAAGTAGATGTTGTATGTATGTTGTAGATAATTAATTATTTTAATTGATTATTATCACTAATCATGTGTGACAATGGAACCACCAGTATGTATATATTCTGAATATTCTAATAAAATATTGAATTAGTTTTATACTAGCCGATACGACATTATATAGAAGAAATACGATTAACTTACGAACAAGTAATTTCACTATTTTGGAACGTTATTCCTTATCGCGGGTAGGCTATAAGGAATTACGTAACGGAACGTTACGGAAAAACCTAGCCGAGAAAACATGTTATGCATTACAAAAATGTGAAACGAAAACCGTAAGAGAAACGCATCTCTCCTTGAGGTTGCCTGGAAGAAATCGCTTTAAGCGATAAGGTCGCCTGTTCGTACAATTTAATAAGCTTTCTTGTCCTCTTTGATTTTTTCAACGTTTTGTGTGTTGTACAAATAAAGTGTCTATCTATCTATCTCTTACACCTATACAGGGTGAATTTTTTACGTTTGCCTTCAGGGCTATAATAATATCCTAAACTATAAGAGATAGCGAAAAATGCTGAAAGGAGTTACGTGCCTTATTTTGACAAAAACTAAAACTGCATCATTACATTTTTGAAAAAGTCCTGTTGATTTTGCAAAAAAATAATCATTCTATATTTTGAAACCAATCGATAGTGTTGCTGATAGAAATTAATTCCTGGAAACAAATATCGACTATTTTCCTGTTCCCGCCTGTCGGCTCCCCTAACGGATCCCCTGCTACCGACGCGGACGGCCGCTCTGTCGAGAACTTTTTCACGCCCGTCGTGCCCCTTGGGCTAGAGGAGATGACGGGCGTTAATCAAATTAGAATAGAACTAGCGACCCGCTCCGGCTTCGCACGGCTATATTATGCATATATTATACATATTAACCTTCCTCTTGAATCACTCTATCTATAAAAAAAACCGCATCCAATTCCGTTGCGTAGTTTTAAAGATTTAAGCATGTGTGTTTAAGTTGTGTGTTTGTTTGGATAAATTATATCACTACGTAGTAGGTATAACAACTTTGTAGGTACACACACAAATAAGAAACATAAGAGATAGTTACAGAGAACAGTAAAACAAATAAGAAACAATTAGAGATATTACGGAGAATAGTAAATACAAAAGTCAGAGAATAAATAATAAGTATTTGAAAAGTCGTGTTGCCCGAATGGGTAAAGCCTCAGCATGTGCTGCAGATACGCAAGCACATCTGCAGTGCTGAAGGTCAATTCTCGTAAATAACATTGTTTAAATTACATTTCAATATCATTTCGATTGCATTTCGATCTCAAATAATACCCTCAAAGTAGCTCAAAATACTCTCAAAGTTAGCTTTTTGTACAAAAAAACTGACTTTGGTTCTACTCTTCCAGTAGAACTATTACCAATACAAGTCGATATTATTTATAGGATAGTCCGATTGATAGAACCATTGCCAATAGAATTTAATATTATTAAAACGATGGTTCGATTGATAGAACTACGGACAGTTTCATTTGCCCGTGGTTCGATTAATAGAACTCCGGCAGTCGGACCACGACCAATAAACGACTTTGAAGGTATCTTTTGCAATCGAAATGCAATCGGGATGATATTGAAACGTAATTTAAACAATATTATTTCCTAGAATTGGACTTCAGGTCTTATTATCCTTGCATCCGATTTTTAAAAATCGTATAGTATATAGTAAAAATCTTTCTATCATAGAGTTAGTATCGTATTCCCTTTGGTGAAGTAACATTAAGCATTTAGTAGGTATGTAATTAATTACACGACTCAGGTGCGGTGTGGAATTACGCACTAGCGAGGGATATTGATGGTATGGTTGCCAGTGCCGGTTCTACTAGGTATATGTATCCAGACCAGTCTATACAGTGTGTAAAGATAACCCTATAGTCACTGTTTATATAAATAAATAAATAATAAATATTGCAGGACATTCCAAACATCGCTATCTAGCCCCAAGCTAAGTAACTAGACTTGTGTTATAGATGGTAGACAACGGATATACTACTTAAATACTTTTGTTTTGTAAATATACAGGGTTATTGGTAATTGTACTAGCAAGCCGTTATAGGCTACTTCGGTGCACCTAAACAAACAACTTTTGTTCTACGACTTTTAGAAATTCGAAAAAAAAATGAAAATTTTGAGGTTATGTAACTTCGAAAAATAGCAGATTTTTTAAAACAAAGGTCATTCAGACTAAGAACAGTACTTAGATAAAACTTAAAAAATAAGTAAAATTTTAAGGTTATGACCTCTCCGTGTATGGAACAGCTGATTTTCAGGTAAACCTAACCTCAGAATTTTCAAAAAAATGTTCGATGTTCCAAAAGTCGTAGAACAAAAGTTTTTTGTTTAGATGCACAGAAGTAGCCCTCAACGGCTTGCTAGTATAATTTCCAATAACCCTGTATACAAAAGAAAAGAACAAAAAGGTAAAAAATACTACATTATTAAAGATGTGCGAGTGAGCTCTGCGTCACGTGGGGTTCAGCTAATTGGTATTCCGAATGTACTTACTTATTTTTGTACTTATAATGAATTTTGTGTTTACTTGTGTTTTGTTTTTATGGTACAATAAAGTTTATCTATCTATCTACCTACCTATCTTCAAAACAATCAGAAACAAACCATCTTTTCATATAAATCTATATAGTATTATTTCACTGTTCTATATAACGGAATTATTCAACAAAGTGGTCGATATATATTTACGACACAACCAGTCGGTAGTCGGTAGCGTGCTAACGTACGCGCATTGCATTCGAATTGACACATAACAATGACATTGGGAAGGGTGGGGCCCGTTTGTGAGAGTCGAGGTATATTGTTACGAATCGTTTGTATGGGAATTGGGAGTATAGAAAAGTTTGTTTTTAGACTTTTTCAGGCAATTTTTAAAAAAATTATCTCCGTAAGAACCATCCTCGTATTTCAAGGAATATTCCAAAAAAATAACTAGTGAAATCGATTCGGCTGTTCTCGAGATTTGCGCTTAGGAACATCATGTTTATATTATAGAAAATTTGAATGGGAGTATATAGAAAAGTGTTGTTTTTAGCGTTTTTATGGCATTTTTTTTTCTCTACATAAGAACCATTCTCCTCGTACTTCAATGAATATTCTAAAAAATAATCAGTGAAATCACTTAGGCTGTTCTCGAGATTTGCGCTAAGCAACACATTCAGCTATACATTTTTATATTATAGAAGATAGATAGATAGACAAGACAGCATTACATGTATTACTTACTTATGCCCACGGCTTCATCCACGTAAAAGTCGAAAATGGACCAAGAAATCATGTTATCCTACACAATATTTGTCCCCCTTTTACACCCCCTAATTTCAGAAAATCCTTTCTTATCGGATACCTATGTCATAAAAAGAACGCACCCTCCAAGTTTCAGGTATCTACGATCAGCGGTTTAGGCTGTGTGTTGATCCGTCAGTCAGTCAGTCATCAGTCGTTCAGGACAAAGCATTTTAAATGTATAGATAGATAAGAATAGACTAGCTGCGCCCCGGGGTTTCAACCACGTTCGATTTTTTTAAATATTTTTATAATCATAAGAACCTCCTCCTGACAATAACACAAAAAAATAATTAGCTTAGTTTTTACGCCAATTCAATCTGATCTCATGCGAGTCATTCCCACCGAATAAATAATTTACCCGGATGCTAACCGTGCACTAATTGGTTTTTCTACAAGAAACATCTAAATAGTAATCAATGAGAACTCCTCAAGTCGACGGCACCCGTGGCATCTTACTGCTGACAACCCTCTGAGAGAAGGTCCTATTGCTTTTTAAGGTTCCGTATCAACCCGTAAAAAAGGTTCCGTATATAAAAAGCTTTGATTAATAAAAACGTGTGGCACTCGGGGACTGCCGCGGAAAGCTATTGCGTCGTGCGAGCTTCGTACAGTCGTACCATATACATACACACATACACGTTAAGCGAACGCTTGGCCGAGCTACATGAAGGCGGAGTGGACTCCCCACTCCGCCTATCATGTAGTTCGGCCGTTAGGTTTTATTTTCGTTACGGAATTTCTTGATTGGGTCGGATTGATAGAAGAATTATATATAGAAAAAAAAAAAGAAAAAAAAAAAAAAAAAAAAAAAAAAAGTCGGCCGACATTTGTCGTCCGACATTTGTCGTCCGTCAATAGTCGTCCGTTAATAATCGTCCGTCATTTGTCGGGGGTCTTAGGTGTTTTCGTTACGGAATTTCTTGATTCGCCCCCCAAGGCCCGCGATAAAATCTATGCAATAGCTTAATAAAAGAGCATAGATAGGTGACGTTCATACATTAGGTACTGAAACAATGGATCAAGTCTTTGACAGATACATACTACATACATCGGATTGTGACTGAGTCAATTGGGTGATGGGGACCGGCGGACGTAATGAATGAAGTCCATGCGTAGAGGCGAGTCATGTATCTGCCGGTATTTTTACTTTAATCAAAGCCCAAAAATCATTATAAGAACGCTTTCTTGTCCGTCTGTTTTTATAAAAAACTAGCTGTTGCCCGCAACTTTGTACGCGTGGTAGTTTTGTTTTATGTACTAAAAACTTCCTCTTGAATCACTCATCTATTTAAAAAAAACCATCAAAATCCGTTGCGTAGTTTTAAAGATCGAAGCATACATAGGGACAGACAGACAGTGGAAAACAACTTTGTTTTATATTAGGTAGTGATATTACAACGTTTGACCCACTATCTCACACGATCTTCTTCTTCTCGTATAGTGGTGTGGCTCACCTATTGTTAGAGTTTTCAGATCGCCTTAAGGCCTCTAACTTGACCTAACGACTGCTACTAGAGGTAGCAACCGGGACCAACGGCTTAACGTGCCTTCCGAAGCACGGAGGGGCTCACGAAAACATATTTTTGCCACACTACTAATTGGCCACCCATTGAAGTAATGACCGCGCCAGGCGTCACTTAACCCGCACGACCGTAAACGATTAGTGAGCGTCCTCTCACACGATGGTAAGTGACGATGCGGTGTTAGATGTGGCACGCTTTCCTAGAAGCTACCTATATTATACGCTCGTGACTCAAAGACTCCCAAATAAACGAAGGAGCTTCGCTTTCTATAGTAAAAAAATATATATACTTGTACTTGCATACGGGGTGTTTTCCGCAATTAGACCCTTTTGAATTGGGTCCTCTTTGCGTGAGGATAGAGGCTCTCAGCTTAGTCGACCATGTCCAGGGGAGAGAACTTGTCAATACTTCTGGAGCCAACTAAGCTGCGGGGTTCATCACAATGTTTTCCTTCACCGTAAGAGCAATGTCAATTAGCGCACATAATTTTTTCTTAAGAAAAATCCATTGGTGCACGGCCGGTATTCGAACCCACGATATTCGAAATGAAAGTCCAGGTATCTACCACTAACCCAACAACGCTCTGTAAATATATTTAAGTAATAAAAAATAAAAATATAATAATTATTTTTTTTTCTATTATTAATAAAATTTACATAGTAAACTAAGAACAAGGTAGGAAGACGGCATTGGAACAAACACTTTTCCAACCTGTCCTCTTTTTGTAGCAGCACTTGCGTATATTATTACTGTTATCATTTATCGCTCCATGTATGGCAAAACCTAACTCGTACAGTAAAATGGCTTCGCAGTGTCATAAAACTCTGTGTCTCTTAAAAACCAATATAGTTTCCTTTCAATAGTAGGTTTGAAATTCACTCTATATTTATCTCTATCTATTTATTCGACGACCCATTTTGAGTCAGAATTGCAGACCCACCGTAGAGCCCCAAAACTGCTATTAATTAGAATGTTTTCTCAAGTCCAATTCTAAGGTCTTGCTCGAGTTCAAGTTTAAAAGCTTTCAATTCATGAATTTATTAGATAAATATTATTAAAATAAAAACATTCCAATAGGGCCCTCGCCCACGGCAACTTTTTGTAGCGATGCAGTCGCGCGTTTCATAAACACGCGACTGCATCACTACTAACGTGCGTTAGTCGCATTTGCAACGCGCTACATACGCAATGCCAACGCGCTACAGCATCGCGACTGTGTCGACGCAAACGCGCGACCGTATCGGACGACATCGGGGAGGGAACGGTTTTTTACGTTTATTTTGTTACGTTATTATTAACGGTTATTTATGCTCATAGTTTTTTAGTATTTTAAACGTTGTTACGTAATGTCCACCAAGTAATCTCTCTTTGTTAAATGGGTGCATCCAATATTGACGCCGCTTTCGTTGCCCACTCTTCGGCTGCTTACAAAGCCGCACCAAAGACAACGGAGTCCATCTTGCAACTGTAGCGATCACCACAGGCATGTTTGTGCCGTTACTAAATCGCGTTTGCATCGCGACAGAAGCGCGACGGTGTCGCGTTGGCATCGCGACTGAATCGTGGTTATGTGGGCGAGGGCACACAGCTAGCGATCGCATCGCGACTGTATCGATGCAAACGCGCGACAGCATCACTACTGCATCGCTACAAAAAGTCGCCCTGGGCGAGGGCCTTTAGGGTTGACCACCCAGTTGGCACAATGGTCACCATGCCGGACTGCCAAACACAGGGTTGCGGGTTTGATTCCCGCCTCATACAAGTATTTATGCTTAGCATAATTCACTAGGAAATTACCTGACTGAATCAAGTTTACTAAATTGTCCGGATCGCAAAAGTCCACGGCCACCGTAACGTTTATAATCCTGTGCACTACTATTTCAACATTATAACAACTGTGGATCAAACCCACGTCGGTTGGTGTAGCGGGTGGCGGCTTATTTATACCACTCGGCCAACGAAATACTTAGCTAACATGTTGAAAATAACAATCACACTGAGTACTTTTAATTCAAGTATTCATGTTTGTGTGGAACGTTTATTAGAAGAAGGTCGTAGATCCAATACTTGCTTATAGTTATTACTTGCTGCGCCTCGCGGTTTCACCCGCATAAGTCCCGATCCCGTGGGAATATCGGGTTAAAAAGTAGCCTATATTTTTCAATTCGATCTAGCAGTTCCTGAGTTCAACGCGTTCAAACAAACAACGGAAGGCCTCAAAGATGAATGATTTTTCCCGTTTTTTTTCACATTTCCTAGTGATTCTTCGCTCCTATTAGGCGCAGCGTGATGTTATATAGCCTAAAGCCTTTCTCGATAAATGGACTTTCAAACACAAAAACAATTTTTCAATTCGAACCAGTAGTTCCTGAGATTAGCGCGTTCAAACAAACAAACAAACTCTTTAGCTTTGTAATATTATACTAGCGACCCACCCCGGCTTCGCACGGCTGTATTATGCATGTATTATATCTAAAAACCTTCCTCTTTAATAACTCTATCTATTAAAAAAAACCGCATCAAAATCTGTTGCGCAGTTTTAAAGATTTAAGCATACAAAGGGATATAGGGACAGAGAAAGCGACTTTGTTTTATACTATGTAGTGACTATGTAGTGATTATGACATATAATATTATGATTATGACTTATGACGCATACTGTACCTTTAGAAAAAATAAAATTAGACAATGGTACAAATTAAAGTAAGTTGTGTACTGTACGTGTAGTAGCAGGCACTGCCCTGCCCCCCGCAGCTTCACGTAAAGTGGACGCATGAGGGGAAGCAGAAGCGGCTCGCAGGTCGCGCTTCACTGGTGGCGTGCTCACTAACCAGTTGTTGTAACGTCATCAGGTGGAAATTACAGTCATTAAGTCTTGTAACTGTTGTTATATAGTGGACGGCGTACGAGGCTATTAATATTTGTCAAGGAGAAAATCACTCACTCACTCGTCATGAAATCGAGTGAGTGAGTGAGTTTAAGTGCTAGGAGTCTGAATCATCGCATGCGGGATCCTTTCAGGACGTAGTGGTATACAGTCACATTACCAATTAGCTGAACCCCACGTGAGCCAGACCTCATTCGCATATCTGTAAAAAATATAGTATTTTACCTATGTTGTTATTTTTTTTATTGTATATTATATTGTATAGTATATTGTTTAAAAAAAATTGGGCGCGTGTACTTATGTACGCGTGTGAGAAGTTATACTTCTTTGGCATCATTAAGAAATAATTTTCCAGTCACATAATATTTAAATAAATAAATACATTACAATAATTATGTAGTAGTACCTCTTTGAACTAACCTCATTTTTATTTTCACGTAGGTAGCTATTTGGTTTTATGACAGCTGTCATCTTGCGGTTTGCGGACAACTTCAACATGGTTTTATGACAGCTGTCATCTTGCGGTTTGCGGACAACTTCAGCATGTGAATTTTCCGTGTCACGGTGCGCGCGCATCATAAAAATTCACTCTCATCATTTTTTCATAACGCGGCTAAAGAAGTATAACTTCAAAAACAAAATCAGGTAACATTACTTTACAACCTTACAGATTTCCGAGTGAACTCTAGGTCACGTGGGGTTCAGCTAATTGGTAATGTGACTGTACTATGAAAGGTTTTTTAATTTGAAATTAAATTCGACATTTTAAAGGGTAAAAAGTGCTTATCAATTAAATAATCTATATCTTCTTCTTAGTCGTCATCTTCATTGCTGAAGGTCGTGTCTAGGATGAATTGTCGTCGATCACTCGGTGCACTATGCCCTTCCAAGTTTTCCTGTCCTCGGCGGTCTTAAAAGCCTCAGCGATTGGTAGGCCAGTGAGTTTTCTGACAAGATCTGACCAACGGGTAGGTGAGCGACCACGCGGTCTTTTCCCGTCGACCTGGCCAACTACGATGAGCTTCTCGAGGTTATTAGGGTTTCTACGAGCGAAATAATCTATATATAACTGACTAATTTGTATTGTGTACCTACTCTTAGGTTAAAACAAACATGTATTTTTCACAAATTGTTTACTTATCGTATGGGATTTGAACCACAGCTCCTAAACATAATTTAGTAAAACTAACATAATTTTAATTTAATCATGAGAAAGTAAGTTAAGACGTAATAATTTTTCGTATAGGTATAGGTAAAATTAATATAAAAATTCAAATCCTATATACAAAATGTAGGTATTACGTCATAATAAGCGTTTTGTTTGTCATTCCTTATTCGTACCTCGAGGGAATGGAATCAGTTGCCTGAGTCTGTCTTTCCTGACGTGTACAATTTGGGGTTATTCCAGTCTCGAGGGTGAATAAGCATGTTCTAGACCGCGACGCCTGGCGCGGTCGTTACTTCGATGGGTGGCCAATTAGTAGTGTGGGAAAAATATGATTTCGTGATCCCCTCCGTGCTTCGGAAGGCACTTTAAGCCGTTGGTCCCGGTTGCTATCTCTAGTAGCAGTCGTTAGGTCAAGTTAAAGTCCTTAGAGCGCTTCTAGACGTCCGTTTTCTGACCGGTGTCCGTCGCGCCGAGGGGAAGAAACTCTAACAATAGGTAAGCCACACCACTATACGAGAAGAAGAAGACGCGCGTGCTACATCGGACCGCATCGTCACCTGCCATCTGGCAGGTGTAATAGTGGTCAAACGCTGACCTATCATAATATGTAAAAATCGCTACCCATGCCATGGAGAGATTTCTAGGAACTGCACGTTAATTTAATTTTTTTAACCTAGGCTAAACGTGTATGTATCAAACGGTAATCCTGTATAGATTTTGAGGTATTTTTTTGGTGTACGATGGCGTACGCCAAAAAGTCGGTAAATCCGTTAATGTAGTTACGCATTGTTTGTAATAATAGCAAAAAATGTGTGTATAATTTCAAACTTGATTTTAATTTTTACTTCCTCAATAAGTACGAACAAAGTGATACTTTGCAGCGCACTTTTTGAGAGGGCAGTAAAAAGATAGAATTTGGGCGAAATTTTAACTAGGTGTGGTGCCGTGGAACAAGTTTTTATCACCAGGATACCACTGATATCAATAATTTTCCTTTAGGCTTTAAGCTCATTCAATTTCCAGTAAGCCTATGCTTCGCAAAAGGCAATCAACAAGGTGCAAGGCCAGACTTGCGCTGCGCAGGCTTAGATCTCACCATAAGCTGCTTCAGTCACAGTCAGCCTAACGGTATTTGGCTCTATCGAGAGTGAGACGCAGCTAACGTGTTCGTATATTGTTCCAACGACGCCACGGGGCGTCACCCACAATGTTGTGTACAAGAAAACTTTGTAGCTGTCATAATATAAGGACACGCGTATTAAGTAAGGTAGGCAATCGCGAACGTACAAAACCACCAAGCGAACGAAGTCGCGGGCAACAGCTAGTTGTTAAATAAATAAATAAATTTATTTGCCATAACGGTAATACAGTAACGAAACTTATACTATACAAATTATGATGATTTGGTTACAGATGATAATATTGTTAGAAAGAAATAAAGCTATTGCATAGCGAACGTGACATTGACACCAAGATGGCGCTGGCCGTCAATAAAGGTCGGCTCTGTGTTAAATAATTAAATAAAATTATAAATTCGTGGTTTTGAGTAATAAAAAGGTTTAAAATGGAAAGAACAGTATGCAATTAATTAAGACTGGTGTTGGTGAAGTGAATTTCTACGTGGTTGCAGGAAAAATTGACTTTTCTTTGAAACTGTGATTGTGTGTAAATCGAAGTGTTAAAAACAACTATCAGTGCTTTTCGTAACTAAAACATTGCATAATCGAACTACTAACAATATTAACAGACTAACTTTACTGCATGGTGTGATTATTTCATTAAATTGCTAAACTAAAATATAATTATTAAAAATAGACACTTGTTTCAAAATTTGAATTCTAAACCGCCAACGCTGCCCGCCCGCAACTGCTCAAATCGCTTGACCTTGAACTTTTGAACCTTACACACACAACTATAATGTACGGTCAGCTTGGTTCGCCCGTCCGACACTAGATAGCGCTACGAGTACCTAGAAAGTAAAGTTCGTTTTAATATCAAGGATCAAAGATGTCGCTTCCTGTAATAAAAGTCAACATGAACAACAAAGTATTAAATTGTAGCAGATGTATGCGACAGATTTTTGATAGACTTTATCTTACGTGTTGTGATTGTAAACTGACTTACGACACAATGTGTGCAAATTTATCGGATAGAAGATTCTACTTAATGACAGAGGATCACAGATTGCAATGGAAATGTCCAAATTGCCGCTTCAAAATTCCTCAAATAGACACAAATACTAACATGCCTGCACAAGTCACTGATGTACCCATAAACATCGACAAAACCCAGCAGATCGACTTGTCACAAAGTGATATCGATAACATTACAATAAGGAAACCAAGGGTTAACAGACAACTATCTCTTGAAAACTTAAATTTGTCGGCCACTTTGAATGGAAGTACAATTGAGACAGAAAATGAAGAAGATTCCTGTAATAGCCTAAAGATTGAACTTGAAGATATGACAAAACAATTAATTGAAGCCAGAAAACAGATAAATGATCTCTATCTTGAAAACAATCACTTAAAAGGACAGATAACGTTTCTCAAAAATTGCCGAAAATCCCTCAATTCATCAGATAAGCCTAGGTGACTCGAGAACGCCACCTGAGTCAACAAATGTTCCGAGAACGTCACTGCAGTATGCTCATGTTGCTCAATCACCACTGCAGTCTACAGATAGCTTCAGAATCTCAACGCAATCTACTGATGCTTCCAGAGTGCCACCGCAGTCTACTAATATTTCCAGAACGCCTCCGCAGTCTATATATGTGTCCAGATCGCCAACGCAGTCTACAGAGACTACTACACCTAAGTTGTACTCAAACGCTCTAATAACTACATACCCTGAAAAAAAAAGAAAATAGAATTCTAGTTATTGGCGATCAAAGTACTAAAAATCTTGCTTCTTTACTGATACAACAGCGTACAAAATATCGTAATTCACGAAATTATAATGTCATTAATTATTGTTACCCGGATGCTCCTACTGAATACATATTATCTAAAATTAAAACAGAATGCTAGACACTTAATAAAGACGATTGGATGATTGTTAGTGTAGGATCTAATGATAAAAATCCCTTTAAGTTTAATATTGAATTATCTAGTTTTCTTAAGGCCTTAAAGTGTACTAATGTTATACTAGTAGGTGTTACAAAAAATTCGTTTCTAAATGAGGATAAACTAAACCAGTCCTTGAAGTTTTTAACAAATAATTTTTTAAATTGCAAGTTCCTTCCACCAACATTTCATTCTACTTACAAGCTAGTCAAATTATTAAACGACAACATAAATACAGAAGATTATAAAAATTGCTATTTAGGAATTAACGTTTCAAAAGCAACTCGGAATCATAAACTTAGCATTAATCAACAAACTATTAGAAATCAGCCGATTAAACAAAAAAGATACAGTACTATTCCAGATTTGTTCAAAAAGTATACTGAAAAAAAGAATCAGCATTTAAATTCACCCATAAACATTTTATTTACCCCAGTAAGTACACCAGTAACCATTCCACCAAGCAAGAAAACATTGACCTTAGGTCCCAAACCAGGTACCATCCCTTTTTATTTTCAGAAAATTACTCAAAACCAATCAAAAATCTCATTTCAAGCTGAAGATCCCGCTGTTACGGGTAAGTTTTTTCTTGAACAATAAAAATAAAAATTGTATAAACATAATGCACCTTAACATACAAAGTCTAAAAGCTAAACAAGACCAACTAGAAATTTTCACTAGTCAAAATAAGATAGACGTTTGTTGTTTAAGTGAAACCTTCCTTCGTGACGAACACGCTGATGTTCTGCAATTTGATGGTTATAAAAAGGCCGCTCATTTTTCAAGAAAAAAGAGAGCAAGAGGGGGTGTGTGCATTTATACTAAACATTCCGTAAACCATAGAAAGTTAGACTGGTTAACTGAAATATCAGTTAAACGGCATTTTGAATGTTGTGGAGTCTTACTACCTGATCTTAATTATATTATTATTTGTGTGTATAGAATTCCAAATAGCAATTTTAACTTGTTTATTCAAACTCTAGAAAATATTCTTAACAAACTTGCACTGAGAAGTAGACACAACAAAAAAAAAGTATTCTTAGTCGGAGATTTTAATATAAATACTTTAGAAAAAACTAGAAATAGTGAAATTTTTACTAATACATTAACTACGTTTGGCATGACTCTAACAATCAATGTTCCTACTAGAGTTACAAATAATTCTCAGACTTGTATAGACAACATTATAACAAACATACACCGATATAATTCACAGATACTAGATTTAGGAATTTCAGACCATACAGCCCAAATTATAAGTATTGCAGCTAATAGAAGTTTTTTTGAAAAATACTGGTTTGTGAAGAAACGTAATATTGATGCTCATATCGAACTATTTCTCTCTTATTTAGGAAAAATTAATTTTTCTACTGTTTACAACCAGGACGACCCAAATAAGGCCTATTCTGATTTCATATATTTGTATAAATTATTATTTGATTTATGTTTTCCAATTGAAAGATGTAAAATTACCTATAGTAAAAAGCCAAATTGGAAAGCCAAAGGTATAGTTAAAGCTAGTAAAGAAAAACGTAGATTATATATAAAAAGTAAAAAAACTAAAAATATAGATGATAAAAATAAATATCACAATTATTGTCGGTTAATGAAAAAAATAATTAAACACTCAAAAAAAATTTCGAATATAAGATATATAAACAAAAGTACAAACAAAACGAAGGCTACGTGGGGTGTAATAAAACATCACACTACCCTGCAAATTATATACATACAACAATTGACAAACTAAAACATAATAATATCGAAATAAAAGATCCTGTAATTATCTCTGAAAAATTAAACACCTATTTCTTAGATAACAATTGTACCGGTAATGTAAAATCACAAAATCCCATTAATAATAAAAGTTGTAACAGTATATTTATGAAGCCAGTTTCGAATTCCGAATTGATTAATATCGTTAATAAATTAAAAAATAAAAAAAGTACGGGACATGATCTAATACCAATTCAAGTCATAAAACACTCAATAAACTATATTGTTGAACCTTTAGTCTATATCATAAATTTATGCTTATCGTCAGGTATTTTTCCCGATGACCTAAAAATTGCTATTGTTAAACCACTCTTTAAGAAAGGTTCCAAATCAGATATGAAAAATTATAGACCGATTGCTTTGTTATCTAATTTTTCCAAATTATTTGAAAAAGTAATACTTAATAGACTTATGGATTTTTTTATGGCAAATAATACAATAAATAATTTACAGTTTGGTTTCCAAAAGGGTAAAAATACGTCTCTGGCTATCTTTAAAATGCTAAAACAAGCTTGGGATGATATTAATAGGAAAAAAACTGGAATAGCATTATTCTTAGATTTATCCAAGGCGTTCGATTGTGTTGTTTACAATGTACTGCTTGATAAACTTGAACAAGTAGGTATACGCTCTTGCCTTAATAAAGTCTTACTTAAAAGATAGATCTCAATTTATTCAACTTGATGTATATAATAAAGAAACCAAGACTATTGAAAAGATCTCTTCAAACTCTAAAAATATAGTATTGGGTGTACCACAGGGAAGTATTGTCGGGCCACTCTTATTCCTCACATATATTAACGAATTACCATCTGTTACTAATCATCTAACTGTTATGTTTGCAGACGATGCAACTGTGTTCATTTCCAAAAATAATATGACCCACACAGAATTTGAAAAAGAAGTTAATAAAACTTTAAATTTGTTAATAAATTGGTGAAACAATCTAAATTTAAAAGTAAATATAGATAAAACTATGTTCATGCAATTCAAAAGTTACAGAGCAAAACCTCAGAAAATTAATGTTCAGCATAATAACACAAATGTTGTCGAAGTTGCCGAAACCAAATTCCTTGGAGTTATTATTGACTGTCATTTAAATTGGAAATCACAAATTAAAAAAGTAAATAACATTTTGTCTAAATATTGTTACAGTTTATCAGTTATAATTAATATTTCTTCCAGGAACATAGCAAAAACTGCGTACTATGGTTATGTTTATCCTCATTTAAGCTACGGTATTATCTTTTGGGGCAATTCTACCGAAGTGCAGTCAACATTTAGGTTACAAAAAAGATGTCTCCGAACTATGTACAATTTACAAGAAACAAATACTTTACGTCATATTTTTAAAACCGAAAATTTCTTAACTTTAACTTGTATTTATATTTTAGAAATATGTCTGTTCGTGAAAAACAACAAAGAATATTTCTTTAGCATAATTTCATCCAGGTCTCAAAGTCAACGCAATAAACACAAATATAATATATTTATACCTCAAGTCAATAACAGTTTATTTTATAAGAGTTCATACTATACAGCTATTAAAATTTACAATCATCTACCGTTGCACTTGAAAGAACTCAATGGTGTCATTTTCCATAAAAAACTAAAATCCTGGTTAATATCTAAGGTTTTTTATAGCATATCGGAATTTTTCGAAAATGACGAAAAATAATAGATTAACTATTAATATTATGTACCTGTACCAATTTAGTATAATTTGTGATTTAAGTTTTAAGCATCTATGTTTTTAATATTGTATGCTCGAAATGAGTAATCTGTTGGAACCATATTATTTGTAAGATCTTTATGTACACAGATAGAACAATAAATGATATTCTATTCTATTATATAACGTTCGCCGCGCTACATGGTAGGCGGAGTGGGGGTGTTAGGTTTTATTTTCGTTACGGAATTTCTTAATTCGGTCAGCACTATTCGAACATTATAACAACGTAACCTGTGGATCGAACCCACGTCGGTTGGTGTAGCGGGTGGCGGCTTATACCACTCATACAACTATAAAGACATAGCTAAATGTTGAAAATAATAATCACACTGAGTACTTTTAATTCAAGTATTTAAGTTTGTGTGTAACGTCTATTAGAAGAAAGTCGTAACTCCAATACTTGTTGATAGCATTATTGTAGCAAACTGATACCCATACTGTACAGTCGGCTGCATAATTGCAGCCCCCGGTAGAGTTCGAAAATTAATATTATTGGAATGCTTTCATTCCAATTTTGTTTGATAAATTGATGAGTTAGAAGACTTTAAACTTCAGCTAAAGCAGGTGTCTAGAATCTTGCTTGTGTTGAAAACATTCCTATAATAGCCGTTTCAGAGCTCTACGGTGGGTCTGCAATTATGCAGCCAACCGTACCTTATCAAAGTTAAGATAGGTTTGTTTATGTTTTTGAACAAATTATGTGAAATTTTAAGTGCAAAGTCTTGTTATTTTATTTTTGAACTAGTGACCCACTCTGGCTTCGCACGGCTATATTATGCATGTATTATACATATAAACCTTCCTCTTGAATAACTATATCTATTAAATAAATCTGATCGTTCTAAGTAGGGCAAAATCGAGCCCAAAAGAGTCGGTTACATACATACAAACAAGCAAGCAAGCAAACATACAGGTGAAACTAATAAAAGCGTGTTAAAAACCGCAACCGCGTTTAAAAATCTAAGCATACATAGGGACAGACAGCGGAAAGTGACTTTGTTTTATACTATGTAATGATTCTGAGTCATTTTATTCAGTCGCACACAATAACAACTATTATGTTAGTCATATTTACTTTACAAAATATAATGCAACTAGCAGCGCTCTACGGTTTCACCCGCGTATCTCCCGATCCCGTGGGGATATCGGGATAAAAAGTATCCTCATACCAAGTTTCATCATAATCGGCCCAGTAGTTTCGGGGCCTATTCAATGCAAACAAAGAATCAAAACTTTCCTCTTTATACAGGGTTATTGGAAATTATACTAGCAACTTGTTGAGGGCTACTTCTGTGCACCTTAACAAACAACTTTTGTTCTACGACTTTTGGAAATTCGAAAAAAAAAATTGAAAATTTGGAGGTTATACCTATTATGCATTTTGTTTTATACAAATAAACCTTCCGCTTGAATCACTCTATCTATTAAAAAAACCGCATTAAAATCTGTTGCGTAGTTTTAAAGATTTAGGCATACATAGGGACATAGATAGATAGATAGATAGATAAACTCTTTATTGTACCACATTAAACCTTACATTCTAACATAAACTCCTGCTATAAAAACAATAATAAACAAACAATATGGCACAATGGGCGGCCTTATCGCTAAAAGCGACAGACACATACACACGACAGCGACATAGGGACAGAGAAAGCGACTTTGTTTTATGCTATGTAGTGATAGTGATGATGAGATGTAGCTATAGGAGTATAGACAACATACTACCTACCTACTATTGCAAAACGTTTGTAATTTGTCTGCAATCAATGACAATATCAACATTAATACTGCATCATTGCAACTGCTATCAGTTGATACAATAGCACTTTAGGGTCATTAATATTTGTCACCGCTGTCTACGTCCCCAGTGGTGACAACTAGGAATTCTATTGAAAATCTTTCCAGTTGACTCTAAGTAATAAATAATTAATTCGTTAATGGCGTATCGTTCTATGTTTGACGATATTCATATTTGTAATATTGACCTTTGTGAGCGTGATCACATGAAAAAATAAAACCCCATGAGTTTCTTGTGCCTTCTTCTCATTGGTGGGCGCTCTCCGAAGGCACACATCCTAAATTAGTTTTTAAGACGATTTTATGTGGTCTTTATACAAATTTTAATGTATTAAGCATCAAAAGAAACATTTTTTTTTTAGTTTGACTTTGACAATTGACATGAATATACAAAAAATATATACGCGACGATAGAAAACCTCCTTTTCTTAAAGTCGGTTAAATATGAGCGAAATGTAAAAATAAATTATACATAAGAGATTTGTTAAAAGAAGAAATATAAAGACCATAGAATATTATATATTACAGAGGTAAAACACTACTTACCTTGCAAATTCAACTTAATAAGTATTCTAAAAAGAGACAAAGAAACAATTGGGAAAGAGTATCATGCCCAATTAATTCCACAGCAAAATCAAACTTTAGGGTCAACTGAGACGACTTAAAAAAATGTTGTGTGTAAATTGTTTCGTGCGTGCCGCCAGCGGCGTTCATCGATAAAGACGTTATCACGTCAAAATCCCAGTTACCACCGCTGGGGACGATGACAGCGGTGACAAACGGTAATGGCCCGCACTTTATCATGTAGTATCTATCAATATTTACATAAATAATTAACCTCATTATCGTACTAAGATTATATTATCACTTTACATAAAATTACCTGTTCATAATATTTACATTATCAAAACAAGTCAATCTTGTAAATATTATTTATTTGTTTTGACAATTACTATATTATATTTACTAGATGTCCCGGCAAACGTTGTTTTGCCATATACCCAGTTGGCACAATGGTCACCATGCCGGACTGCCAAACATAGGGTTGCGGGTTCGATTCCCGTCTCAGACAAGTATTTATGCTTAGATATTTGTCTGGGGTCTGATTGTACCTATGTAATATAAGTATATAATATTTACAAAGAAAAAGTATATAAGTAGTATATCCGTTGTCTAGCACCCATAACACAAGTCTAGTTACTTAGCTTGGGGCTAGATGGCGATGTGTGGAATGTCCGGCAATATTTTTTATTACTACATAGTCACTACATAGTATAAAATAAAGTTACCTTTAGCCGTCCCTATGTCCCTATATCCCTTTAATCCTATGTATGCTTAAATCTTTAAAACTACGCAACGGATTTTGATGCGGTTTAAATAGTAGAGAAATAATTAAATAGATAGAGTGATTCAAGAGGAAGGTTTTTAGATATAATACATGCATAATACAGCCATGAGAAGCCGGGGCGGGTCGCTAGTTAACCATAAAATAAACTCAAAAACGTGTGTAAAATTACTGGTTCAAGATAATTACATTTAACTGAACTGGTCATTCTATGCAATTAAAATTACTATTGACTAGCAGCTCCCCGAGGTTTCACCCGCGTAAGTTCCGATTCCGTGGGAATATTAGGATAAAAATCCAATGTAAGTTCTAAGGATTCGGCACTGCGAGCCTCAGTCGTAAATAAAAATAGTACATTGTTACCCTAGGTGTGAAAGTCACTCATTAAAGTCCCGAGACGAAGTTTGGCGCCCGAGCGTAGCGAGGGCGCTAATAGTTCGAGGGACTAAATGAGTCTTTCACCCGAGGTAAACACTGTGCTTTTCATTACGAATAATACATAAAATTATTTCTAACAACGAGAGTGAATGAGAGACTCCATACTACCTGATCCTCTTACAAGGTTGAAACCAAAGAGGTTAAATACATGTAGTGTCTTTGGTGTTACTTAAAGCAAGGAGGTTAGGTTTTTGAAGTTCCTAATGCGTAATGATACTGATACTGGCTACATGCACATTGCACAAGTCGTGCGAAGCCATAATTTTACATGACAGCTGTCAGTGAAAGCAATTATCCCTAGGGCTGGAAGTTTTTCTTTCTGCACGCTCTTCAGGCACCTTTAACCCTAAAACCTAACTTAAAATTATAATATTATCTATATGTATGTTAGTCTGTAAGGTATATATTTTATATGGGTCTGTACTTATTTATAAGGCTGTTACCTGAAATAAATGATTTATTTTATTTGAGTGCTTCCTGTTTGCCCCACCAAGCTGCCCCACAGTGGGGCAAAGTGGAATCGTTAAAATTTTGTAGTCTCGTTTGCCCCACTATTATGATTCTGCCCATCAGGGTTGGCACCTTGTTGAGAGTTTGAGAATTTTCGTGTCATCTCTAAAGTTATGAACCATCACGGTATGTTACAAATTACACTAAAACATGCTAGACCAACTTTCGGAGTATGAGTAATGAAAAAGATTTTTTTTGAATAGAATAATAAATAATAATAAACAAATAAATCTTTTATTGAACTGAAAAGTGGTTTACAATACTTAATATAGCCCTGTCATTCGAACAGAATCAATTATTCGACATACGACATAGTATACACACAAATAAGAAACAATACATACTTGTATATTTTTCATTTTTTCATTATTTTCATCAGGTAAAAATAAATTAAAATTTAAAAAACCGACTTCATAAAAACCTGAAAACAAAAACTAAAAAGTAAAAAATAATCCATTTCGGGTCACTAAGACAGCAGATAACTTAAACATAAGTTCTTACTTTGAAGTCGGACTGGGTGACACCATGTTTTCTATGACAAAAAATTTTTTGAGACTATTTATTGAGCCCCGGACTTTTGAACGGCGTGCGTAGAGCCGAGACCAACACGTAGATAGAGGTCCTTTACAATAACAAGATAACAAAGTATGATGTGGGCACCAATTATAAATTTTTTTTAATCACAGTCGCTCATAAAGTGGATCTTATCCAACCGCTTTTAGGCTCATAATCCAACGTATTACGCACGCGTGCGTTTAACATTACCTTGACGCCACTAGTGTGTAAAAAGTTATCTTGATAAATTAAATTGGTATCTTACTGCTAATTACATGGTAGGCAGATGAAACATTCTTAATTTATCTGGGTTATACTGTTTTTTTTATGTATTAAAAAAAAGGTAGGTACCAACAAAGAGTTTTTAAACTAGCAAAAATGGTTGTCTCTAAAGTCGGTTTACGGACGATAATTTTACGTGATAACGTCATAAGAAAACATTGATGGTAACCATAGCACTTTTTTGTGAGTGCAGTACGATGTGCATCCCTTTATAAGACTTTAAGAAGGATAAATATTTTATGAACGAACATGAAGTAGGTATTTCATTATCAAGGAGTTTGAAAGTAGGTACTTATCGATCTGGCACTACACTACAAACCTACTATTCAGTCAAGTACGCTCCTGGTCAGAGTGGTGTAATCACGAGTAAGAGTAAATACTAGTAGTTACACTGGTGTAGTAAAACGGTGTGACCACGAGTCTGTAGCGAAAAAACAATACGTGACTCCATTCCTATAAAATTATTTCCAATTGGTTGAGTCGTCTACAAGTAATCGGTGAACAAAAAAAAAACAATACCCTACTAAATGAGAATCTCCTTCACCCACGTTAGTCTCGATCCCGTGGGAATTTCGGGATAAAACATACTATCACTCCCAAGAATTTAATGTATTTTCATACAAAGTTTAATTAAAATAGGTCCAGTAGTTTCGGAGCCTATTTGTTACAATTCTTACCTCTTAATAATATTTGTGTAGATGTAACTAGATAGAGGCGTAATAGTACTGCGACTTACATTAAGAAAAGCAGGTTACGGCAGGTACTTGCTCTAGTTGTCGGGGAATCTCCGCGGCCCAAATAAGAGGATAAAATAATCCAGTTAAGCTTTTAACTACAAGTTACAAAATCAACTATTATCTACTTAGACTATCAAGGAAAATCCAGACCATTTTCCTTATTTTCTGCAAGTATATTAAACATATAAATACGGGCAACACCGACTTCAGAGATACCAGTTAAGTTTCGTGTCTCTTCACTGAAGCATCATTAACGTTAAAAAATCTACTAATAATCGTCAAAATGGTGAAGAATTGCCAATCATTCCTACTATTGGTCTGCGTTGCGTTTTTGATAGTCGTATCATCGCCGCAAAATAGTGTCCAAGCAGATGTACTTATCGGGAGCTGCGTGTGGGGAGCTGTTAACTACACATCGGACTGCAATGCTGAGTGCAAACGTCGTGGGTACAAAGGAGGACATTGCGGAAGCTTTGCCAATGTCAATTGTTGGTGCGAAACTTAAAAAAAAGTAAATATAAGAAAATTGGTATCTTCAGATACACTCAATAAGTACCTATACAATGATAATTAAGATTATATAAGTAACACAAATTCAAATCAACAAATTAAATGTAGAAATCCATGACTTCCAATTTGGAACGAGAAATGAATTGATATCTTAATATTTTTTAATTTATAATTACGGTTTATTTGAATCGTACATTATGATGTGAATTCAATTAAAATATGTTGGTCAAATATTTTTTATTTTATTTTTTTATGTACCTATAATTTCCTAGGGTAGGGGCACAGTATAGTGCCCCCGCCAAGACAAGACAAGCGATGCGCAAGCACTTTGTCTTTTTTTTAAGTTTATTTCTACCTCTGTGGCGCGTCGGGCGAACACCCGACTGCGACGCAGAAGGTTACGGGTTCGATTCCCGCCGGGAACAAGTATTTATGCTGATCATAAATTCTTGTTTCTGGTTCTGGATGTTTCCTATATGTATAAAATGTATATATTTACAAAAAAAAAAAAAGTATATACATATAAATAGTTTATCCGTTATCTGGCACCCATAACACAAGCATTAAGTTTCTTAGCTTGGGGCTGGATGGCGATGTGTAATATGTCCTGAAATATTTATTTATTTATTTCTACTAAAATTATTTAGATTTAGATATTTACATGTAATGGAAGTAAGTATGAATATTTAGTTTTAAGTTCCGAGCCTAGTGCCAAAACACAAAATGCAATGTGCACCGCCCTCCCGCCCACTTGAAAAGGCATTCAATTAGGTATAAATAATAATACCATTCATGGAGTTCTGAAAATTAACGCCTTGAATCAGGCGTTAAATAATGACATTTACCATGTTTTTCTCTATATTTTGTGGAGCTCGATTCCTGTTTGCCTCCACTTAGGGACAACATTTGGGGACTAACAGGAATGACCCATTTTATACGGCTAGTAAATTACTGAAGTGTTGAATTGGTAGTTTTATCAAGTTTGTATTAGATGTCACTAGTAGTCAAAGTCAAAGTCATTTTTTTTATTTCTTTGGATGCTTACCCAATACATTAAAATTTGTATAAAGACGACATAAAATCGTCTTAAAAACTAAGTTAGGATGTGTGCCTTCGGAACGCGCCCACCAATGAGAAGAAGGCACAAGAAACTCATGGGGTATTTTTTTTCATGTGATCACGCTCACAAAGGTCAATATTACAAATATTTGAAAGTATTATTTGAAATGGAGCAACTAAAGTTACGTCCATGGGTTCTTATATTAAGGTAAGACGAAGTATCATAGTATGCCTTACTGCACAATCTATGCTTTATAAAAGTTTTGAACCTGTTAATGGACATGTCATATACCTCTTTAGGTAATTTATTATAATAGAGCACACATGTACTATTAAAAGACCTGTTTATTTTCTGGAGCCTACTACCGGGCACGGTAAGTTCATCCTTATTTCCTTATATGAATTTATGAATATCGCTATTTTTACGAAAAATATCAGGATTTTTGTGAACGTAGAGTAAGTTTTCGTAGATATATTGTGAATAGAGCGTTAATATATTTATATCTTTACATTTTTCTCTAAGTGATTCCCTGGGGCCCATTTTGTAGATAGCTCGGACAGCTCTCTTAGCTAAATTAAATCGCGATATCATAGTGTAAGGACGATTACAAAAAAATACAGACAGTTACAATTTTATGTAACTTTTCGTTACAAAACAATTACAACAAATAAAATATTTTTGTAGCGTATGTGCCGTCGGAGTCAGAATTCCAGACCCACCGTAGAGCTCTAAAATTTATATTATTGACGACCCCGTTGGCACAATGGTCACCATGCTAGACTGCCAAACACAGGGTTGTGGGTTCAATTCCCGCCTCAGACAAGTATTTATGCTTAGATATTTGTCTGGGGTCTCGTTGTTTCTATGTATTATAAGTAGGTTTATATTTACAAAAGAAAAAGTATATATTAAGTAGTAAGTATATTCGTTGTCTAGCACCCATAACACAAGTGTAGTTACTTAGCTTGGGGCTAGATGGTGACGTGTGTAATGTCCTGCAATATTTAAACAAAAATGAGTCGAAAGACTTTAAACTTGAACTCGAGCAACACCTTAGAATCTTGCTTGAGTTAAAAACATTCTAATAATAGCAGTTTTGGAGCTCTACGGTGGGTCTGCAATTCTGACTCGGACCGTACCATACATATTATGCACTGATAATAACTATTGAACTTACGTGTTAGTTTAAAAGAGATATTGATTGAGGTACTATAAACTATATACAAGTTTTATATTGACGACCCAGTTGGCACAATGGTCACCATGCCGGACTGCCAAACACCGGGTTGCGGGTTCGATTCCCGCCTCAAACAATTATTTATGCTTAGATATTTGTCTGTGGTCTGGGTGTCTGTATGTAGGTATATTAAGTATATATTTACAAAAGAAAAGTATATAAGTAGTATATCCGTTGTCTAGCACCCATAACACAAGTCTAGTTACTTAGCTTGGGGCTATCCTGCAATATTTATAGATTTATATTTATATGCCATTTTTACCTCATTCCTCTTAAGGTGTTCCATGCCTATAAAATTATCTCCCATTGGTTGAGTCGTCTTCAAGTAATCGGTGAACAAAAAAAACCATACCCTACTAAATGAGAACCTACCCACGTTAGTCTCGATCCCGTGGGAATTTCGGGATATATCATACTATCACTCCCAAGAATTAGAATAAGAACAAGAAAATCAATGTATAAAATCTGGACTATTCATAATCGTAGACAGAGAATAAATAGTTATACTCTGTCTACGCTCCATAATACCAAATATTACAAATTAATAGTCCAGATTTTATACAATTATAGCTGTTCTCATACAGATTTTACACAGATTTTCTCACTTATCGATACAGATTTGTCGAATTTAAATGTGGCAACACTGATGTCGGACCCGACCAAATCGGGACGTGTGTATAAGCCCTTACATCTTAATAATATTTGTGTAGATGTAACTAGATAGAGGCGTAATAGTACTGTGACTTACTTTGCTTTACTACCAGAAAAGCAGGTTACGGCAGGTACTTGCTCTACTTGTAGGGGAATCTCCGCGGCCCAAGATAAGAGGATAAAACAATCCAGTTAAGCCTTTAACTAGTAGTTACAAAATCAACTATTATCTACTTAGACTATCAAGGAAAATCCAGACGATTTTCCTTATTTTCTGCAAGTATTTCACAAATATAAATACAGGCAACACCGACTTCAGAGATACCAGTTGAGTTCCGTCTCTCTTCACTGAAACATCATTAACGTTCAGAAATCAACAAATAATCGTCAAAATGGTGAAGAATTGCCAATCATTCCTATTGTTGGTGTGCGTTGCGTTTTTGGTTGTCGTATCTTCGCCGCAAAATAGTGTCCAAGCTGACGTACATATTGGGAGCTGCGTGTGGGGTGCTGTTAACTACACTTCTAACTGCAATGCTGAGTGCAAACGTCGTGGGTACAAAGGAGGACATTGCGGAAGCTTTGCCAATGTAAATTGTTGGTGCGAAACTTAAAAAAAAGTAAATATAAGAAAATTGGTATCTTCAGATACACTCAATAAGTATACAATGATAATTAAGATTATATAACACAAATTCAAATCAACGAATTAAATGTAGAAATCCATGTCTTCCAATTTGGAACGAGAAATAAATTGATATCTTAATATTTTTTAATTTATAATTACGGTTTATTTTAATCGTACAAGATGTTAATTCTATTAAAATATGTTGGTTAAATATTTTTTATTTTATTTTTTTATGTGTAATTACCTAGGAGCACAGTAGTGCTCCAAGACAAGACAAGCGATGCGCAAGCGCTTCGTTGTTTTTTTTTAAGTTTATTTCTACTAAAATTATTTAGATTGAGGTATATACCTGTACCTAATAGAAGTATTATTATTAAGTTTTAAGTTCCGAGCCTGGTGCCAAAACACAAAATGCAATGTGCACTGCCCTACCGCCCACTTTAAGGTAAAAGGGTATCGGGCTCTCTCTCCATACAAACGTAGTCGACTGTTTCCTCCCTGGATAACGACACTAGCACAAACATTTTTGTGGCATAAAACCTATAAGTTACTGCCATGACTATGCTCCTATTTTTTTTTTTTCATTTTCTAATTATCACAGAAATTAAGATTAAAAAAAATAAATAAAAATAAAACAAAAAACATGGACATGGTCATGGCAGTTATAAAGTTTTATGCACCAAAAATATTTGCTCTAGTGTCATTATCCAGGGAGAAAACAGTCGACTACGTTTGTAATAGTTTGTATGGATATAGCCCCCGGTACCCTTTCCTCTTAAGTTTAATTATACAAAAATTATTAGATTCAGATCTGTAATGGAAGTATTCATATTTAGTTTTAAGTTCCAAACCTAGTGCCAAAACACTAAATGCAAGGTGCACTACCCTTCCGCCCACTTTATACCACAGGCATAAATATTAATAAAGTCTGGCTAGGTACCGAGTCTTGACCCTAGAAAAGAACGGCATATTTAATAATAAAAATAATTGGAATAACCGATTTTTACACTTGATAATAATAATTCAATTATAATAATGAATTATTATTATTTTACTAGCTGCGCCCCGCGGTTTCACCCGCGTAATAATTTTCTACGCAATTTTCTTAATTTTTCTCGCCGTAAAAACCATCTTTGAACTTCAACGAACATTTTAAAAAAAGAATTGGCCAAATCCATGAAGCAAGAAAAAGTTTTCCGATTTTTTTTTTCCTCCATGGCCAAATCGGTCCAGGCGTTGTTGAGTTATGCGCTTACCAACACATTTTGCGATTCATTTTTATATTATAGAAGATAATTAGTTGCTAAGTACACCAATTATTTCATAGCAATTTACTCAGACTCTACTTCAATTACAGTTATGGAGTTCCGAAAAGCCTTATTCATATTCAATCTATGAGGTTTACCATGTTTTTGTTTTTTTTTTTGTGGAGCTCGACATCCCGTTACAACAATAATTATAATTAATCATGATAAATATACCATTTCAAATAACTTTATATAGTAGTTCAAATAAGCATGTGAGTTTAAAATCACTTATTGAAGTGAAAACTTCTTATGGCGCGTTGGGCACTTGTGTGGCTGAGCATTTTCAGCCGTTCTCGCGACAGATGAGATTTTATTTGTGTTAGTCTTTTTGTTTAACTTATACTGCCATCTATTACACAAATTGAGAAACTTAGTTTCTAGAAAGACCGCTATTCGAATGTAGATGGCGCTGATTTAAATTTTTTACTGCCATCTAGCGAATAAAAAATAAACTATATTTGTTTAAGTGAGTGCTAATAGATGGCAGTAGCAGATCGTTTCAAGAAATATTCTATGAGAAATAACAAGTTTATTGTTTTCACTTCTGCCTGCACTCCCGGAGTGCGCTGTTTTTTATTTTATTCCTGCCGGACAATCCGGGGACAAATTGGATATTAATTCCTGTTTGTCCCCATTCCTGGACAAGATTTGGGGACAGACAGAAATGACCCATTTTATAGGTACAGAGGTGACAATACTTTTGTGCCTATAAAATGATATTTTTTCTTTATGCTCAAAAACGTATTGTGTCTAATTAAATGAAGATCCAAAATAAATAATAACATGATTATTACAGCATACAATGGTTTTTTTGTAATAAAAAAAGTTTCACCCACTGAGTTAATTTGTTCTATCAGACCCAAAACAGGGCAGAGGCCTGTCCTAGCGCCGACAAATTAGGAGAATCGACCCCATCTGAAGTGGGAAGTGGAAAAAGAGAAGAAGAATAGTGAAAATAACCATATTAGTTTCAAATTCTATAACAGTATCACAGTGTAGTACAGTCACATTAACAATTAGCTTAACCCCACGTGACCCAGAGCTCATTCGCATATCTGTAAAAAATTTAGTATTTACCTATTTTGTGATTTTTTATATTATATACTAGCGACCCGCCCCGGCTTCGCACGGCTATATTATGCATGTATTATACATATAAACCTTTTTGTATGGTAGTGAGGCGTGGCCGGTGCTTGAGCGACATAAGCAGGAGCTGCGTGTAACGGAGATGAAGATGTTGCGCTGGATGTGTGGAGTGACGCGAAAGGATCGCGTCAGGAACTCCCGCATCCGGGGCAGCCTTCATGTCCGAGACATTGCAGATAAATTGCAAGAATGTCGCTTACGCTGGTACGGCCACGTCTTGCGTAAACCGGCTAGTTACGTGGGGAGAAAATGTCTTGCCATGGCGCCTCCGCCGGGTCGTGGCAGACTGGGTAGACCCAAGAAGTGCTGGCTTGACGTCGTAAAGGGTGATATGCGTGCAAATGGCCTTACAACCCAGGATGCCGAAGATCGTGCGAAGTGGAGGCGTAAAAGTAGGAAAGCGGACCCCGGGCTCCCGAGAGGGATGCAACCGGGAACATCGCTCGGTTGATGATGTTTATGCATATAAACCTTCCTCTTGAATCACTCTATCTATTTAAAAAAACCGCATCAAAATCCGTTGCGTAGTTTTAAAGATTTAAGCATACAAAGGGATATAGGGACATAGGGACAGAGAAAGCGACTTTGTTTTATACTATGTAGTGATAGTGATTGTATTGTATAGTATATTGTTTTAAAAATCAGGTAACATTACTTTACAACCTGACCGATTTGCGAGTGAGCTCTAGGTCACGTGGGGTTCAGCTAATTGGTAATGTGACTGTACCTTTATGAAAACAAAGAAGAAACACAATACATCAAGAAAACATAAAACCCACCGAACATCACCCCGTAAAACCGGAACGAAACATTATCACACTAATCCTACTAATGAAACATGGTATAAAACGTACTGTGATTCGGCACCAGCAACGTAATCTGTTACCGAACTACGCTGCGATGTCTTACTATTCTCTATACGATTTCACTAAAGGAGGAGCGGCGTGATATCCAATAAACTGATGGAACACCTGCATTCACACAAAAGTGTCACGGCAATATTGTGTGACGTCATGCGTCATGGTAATATGACCTGACGCGTCATGGTAACTTAGAATTATAATTATCGCTCGTCTGGGCTTGTGTTATGGTGTGACGAGTGACAAATAGAAGACTTATACAGGGTTATTGGAAATTAATTAACACGGCGTTAAGGGCTTCTTCTGTGCACCTAAACAAACAACTTTTGTTCTATGACTTTTGGAAATTCGAAAAAAAAATGAAAATTTTGAGGTTATGTAAATTCGAAAAACAGCTGATTTTTTAAAACAAAGGTCATTCACACCAAGAACAGTATATGAAACTTAAAAAATAAGTAAAATTTTAAGGTTACTGACCTCTCCGTGTAAGGAACAGCTGATTTTCAGGTAAACCTAACCTCAAAATTTTCAAAAAAATGTTCGAATTTCCAAAAGTCGTAGAACAAAAGTTGTTTGTTAAGGTGCACAGAAGAAGCCCTTAACGCCGTGCTAATTAATTTCCAATAACCCTGTTTAAAGGAAAAATATATAAAGGAAATAAAATGAAAAAAAAACATCGGTTTCTTATAACGTTAACACGTAAAATTATCGTCCGTAAACCGACTTCACAGACAACCATTTTTATTAATTACTATTTTTTTTTAATTAGCCTTTATTTTTTGTAAGCCTAGTGGTTAAATACCTCAACATTCATTCTGGATTCGAATCCAGGTCGCCAGTGCACCAACCTTAAAAAAATTATGTGCGCCAATTATTTGACATTGTTCTTACCACGAAACTAAGAAGTTCTGTGGTTCTTACGGTTAAGAAAAACATGGTGATGAAAGCCGCAGCTTATTTGACTCCAGGGGCCTAAGTCTGCTAACACAATTGTGTTTCAATAGTGTGTCGATATAATCGTAATAGACATTTAATGTCAAAAATATGACATTACATGTCAAATTGGTATTCTCCTAACGTTGACTATTCTATCGAAACACCACTGA
The DNA here is from genome assembly GCA_907269075.1 of Idaea aversata. Taxonomy (NCBI): domain Eukaryota; kingdom Metazoa; phylum Arthropoda; class Insecta; order Lepidoptera; family Geometridae; genus Idaea; species Idaea aversata. Next base: position 13,313,117 of record OU026099.1, on the reverse strand, counting down.
CACACCACTGACTCACTTTTGTATTCTGCTCTACAATCGTGGCTTAGTGGAATCTCGATAGTTGTCAAAACGGTATATTGCTTAGCAACATATACCATGTTGCTAGGCAACACCTGCAAGGTAAATATTACCATACCATTGAGACTCCATAGTGATTATATTGCGATGTTATTAAAACTTTAGCAGAATACCAAATAAAGTCACAATCTCGATATAATATCAATAGAGTCTCGATATAATGACAATGGTTGGCCTAATAGCAGAATAAGGCCCCAGCTAGGTCGCGGGCGACAAAGCTCAGAGGGTAGTACCCTAAATGTGCCCTAAATACCCCACTCCAAAATCAAGAGTGACATTTGACAGTTGTCAATTTTCGATAGTCTTTTGTTTTTTCGATCGCCTTTTGTTTCCATTTCGATCGTCTTTTTTTCCGTTTCGATCGCCTTTAGTTGAGTAGTTTGACCTCGAGGATTTTTTTCCTTTTGGACAAACTTGTTTGACCAGAAAGTTTGATCAACAGGAACGTACCCTACTACCCTCTCAGCTTTGTCGGGCAGCTGGGAAAGCCTACTTCATTCTCACGTAAAAAAAGAGCTAACTAAAGAGTTTTAGTTGCAGGAAAACTGCTCGAATTTAAGAATAAGGTACATGTGAAACAAGCCCCACCTGCCACCTTAATTAAAAACTAAATATTTGATATTTGGTAACAAAGGGAAAACTACTTACCTAAAACTGGTCAAAGATAAATATTTGCTCTATTGTCAATTTGAAAAACAATTTATTGATTTAATTTCTTGTTACATTGTCAGTAATATTCAAGGTTTTAGAAAACTTTTATTACCCTCACTTTTAAATTAAGTATACTGCTTATATTTTAAGACTAGCTGCGCTCCGCAATTTTACCCGCGTAAGTCCCGGAATATCAATATGAAAAGTAGCCTATAGCCGGCCTCGATAAATGGAAATATCCAACACTAAAAGCTTTTTTAAATTCGAACCAGTAGGTGCCAGTAGTTCCTGAGATTAGCGCGTTCAAACAAACAAACTCTTCAACTTTGTAATATTAGTATAGATTTTTCACGAATAAGAAATTATACTCTACCGTCTTTATGGAAAGGATTATTTCTTGATACAAAGCAACCTTTTTCTGTTTACCTAACCACACTTCAGTTCACGTTGTTACTCTTGTGAAATGAATGCGGCCGCTGAGTGCAAATCGAATTCGTATCAATGTCGGAAGTAACCGCTCGACGTCGACGCTCCAGCGATCGTGTCGAAAGTATATCAATATGTGTGGAATGATTTATGTTGATGTGGGTAATGTATACCCAAGGAACTTCCATAATAATATTAGGTCATTACATATGAAATTGGCGTTTTGTAAGGGATGAACATAAAGTCTTTTTTTTTATAATAATATATTTATTTAATCAAAGTATGTTCCATTGCTATCTATGCACTTTTGCCATCTTATAGGTAGTTCATTGATCCCTTTACTAAAAAAATATGTAAACCATCATTACATAGTATCGCTATCACTACATAGTATAAAACAAAGTCGCTTTCTCTGTCCCTATATCCCTTTGTATGCTTAAATCTTTAAAACTACGCAACGGATTTTGATGCGATTTTTTGAAGTGAAAACTTCTTATGGCGCGTTGGGCACTTTCGTGGGTGAGCATTTTCAGCCGTTCTCGCGACAGATTTTGACGCGACAGATGAGATTTTATTTGTGTTAGTCTTTTTGTTTAACTTATACTGCCATCTATTACACAAATTGAGAAACTTAGTTTCTAGAAAGACCGCTATTCGAATGTAGATGGCGCTGATTTAATTTTTTTACTGCCATCTAGCGAATAAAAAATAAACTATATTTGTTTAAGTGAGTGCTAATAGATGGCAGTAGCAGATCGTTTCAAGAAATATTCTATGAGAAATAACAAGTTTATTGTTTTCACTTCTGCCTGCACTCCCGGAGTGCGCTGTTTTTTTTTATAAGATAATGTCAAGAGGAAGGTTTAAATGTATAATACATGCACAATATAGCCGTGCGAAGCCGGGGCGGGTCGTTAGTTAGGAATAAGTAAGAAAAAGACAAAATATCCATTACATCTTTTTTACATTCAATTAATCAATGAAATTAATGCACGCCAATGTCCAGTCTCTTTTTTTTTTTTTTTCTTCAGTTATGGCTTCGCACGGTTTGTGCATATAGCCAGTATCAAGTAATATTTTGCATCAAGTTATGGCCCGATTTACAGAAATCGGGCTCAAAGTGTTTCAAGATGGTCAAGTCGTCAAGTCACAGTTTGTCAAGTCAGGGGTCATAGTAAAGCGGTAGCTACTTTACTATAACCTTGTAGGAGATTTTGGAGGCAACGAGAAAAGTCCATGTTTGACACTGATTTTTACTTTCACTACACTTGTGCACTTTCACAGAACTAAATTAGATAACTTTCCACCGGAATTATACAATTTAACTCGGTTTACAACTAAGTTTCGTGTAAATAAAACTGCAGCACGACATGTTGTTGGCTCGTTCCCGCCAAAACTCCCGTCCAGTCTCTTTATCATATTTTTATAGACAGACTAATGTCAAATTGAGACAGATCCAGGCCAATGACAGCTTGCATTTATGGCCAGTACCCGACTCCAAAATAGGTTCGTCTTACAATCGAAATAGATTACTAATCCTATCCTACTAATATTATAAATGTGAAAGTTTGTGTGTGTGTATGTATGTTTGTTACTTCTTCACGCAAAAACTACTGGACCGAAGGCGATGAAACTTTTTAGCTAGATAGCTGGAGACCTGGATTAACACATAGGCTACCGCGCGGCGCAGCTAGTATCACTATCACTATACATAGTATAAAACAAAGTCGCTTTTTCTGTCCCTATTTCCCCTTGACTGCTTAAATCTTTAAAACTACGCAACGGATTTTGATGGGGTTTTTTTAATAGATAGAGTGATTCAAGAGGAAGGTTTATATGTATAATACATGCAAAATATAGCCGTGCGAAGCCGGGGCGGGTCGCTAGTATAGTATAAAACAAAGTCACTTTCCGCCGTCTGTCCCTATGTATGCTTAGATCTTTAAAACTACGCAACGGATTTTGATGCGGTTTTTTTAATAGATAGAGTGATTCAAGAGGAAGGTTTATATGTGTGAAGCCGGGGCGGGTCGCTAGTAGAGATATAAAATAGTTATAGTATAGTATGGTCGAAGATGTAAACCAAAGAATTTAGCGGTGTTGACTTGGTGGTAGATATCTCACCACCACCTCAACCTCACCATTTATCAAATTTGGAAATAGCAAATCAACGTTTGCCTGGGGCAGCTAGTAGGTAGGTATACATTTAATATATAGGAAAAATAAAAAATAATAATTTTAATCAGAATATTTTAATAGAATTTATATCATGATGTACTAAATACAAAACCGTAACTTAAATTGAAAAATATTACCAAATAGCCATGAATTTCTTTATTTGTTGATTGAATTTATAATCATCATTCTCATTGTATACTTATTTAATTTATTATTAATGTATCTGGTATCTTCTTATATTTACTTAAAGAAAAAAAAATTGTGGACTAAACAAAAAAAACAAGAAAAAGTAGTAGAGCGAAGCGCCCAGAAAAAAAGGTTCAAGGAAAAAAGCCCTAGCGCTGATTTTCAGGACGAACCTTTACCACATGCCTTTACTTTTATTTTTTAAGTTTCACACCAACAATTGATATTGGCAAAGCTTCCGCAATGTCCTCCTTTGTACCCACGACGTTGGCACTCATCGTTGCAGCTTGCGCCCCGGATACATCCCCCGATTTTTACGTCAGCTTGGACACTATTTTGCGGCGATGATACGACCATCAAAAACGTAACGCAGACCAATAGTAGGAATGTACGGCAATTCTTCACCATTTTGACGATTATTAGATTTCGTTAATGATGCTGAAGTGAAGAGAGACGAAACTCAACTGGTATCTCTAACGTGTAAGGTATCCGTATTTATATTTTTAAAATAATTGCAAAAAAAAAATGGTCTGGATTTTCCTTGATTGTTTTAGTTGATAATACTAGATTTTGTAACTTGTAGTTAAAGTCTTAACTGAATTATTTTATCCTCTTATCTTGGGTCATGGAGATTCCCTGACAAGTAGAGCAAGTCTCTGCTGTAACCTGCTCTTCTCCGCCTCTATCTAGTTACATCTACACAAACTCCATCTTTTACAATACTAGCGACCCGCCCCGGCTTCGCACGGCTATATTATGCATGTATTATATTTAAAAACCTTCCTCTTGAATCACTCTATCTATAAAAAAAAACCGCATCATAATCCGTTGCGTACTTTTAAAGATCTAAGCGTACAAAGGGAAATAGGGACGGCGAAAAGTTACTTTATTTTATACTATGTAGTGAAGTCGCTTTCTCTGTCCCTATATCCCTTTGTATGCTTAAATCTTTAAAACTACGCAACGGATTTTAATGCGGTTTTTTTTAATAGATAGAGTGATTCAAGAGGAAGGTTTATATGTATAATACATGCATAATATAGCCGTGCGAAGCCGGGGCGGGTCGCTAGTTATTTTATACTATGTAGTGATGTCCCAGGGACTACAGCATCCTGAACAGTATGGATTTAAGTCACTGGCGCTGTATCAACCATCTGGATTATACCCAAGGAACTTCCATATCATTGCTCTACGTAAACCATAGATTTTAAGTAGTTTTTCTTAGCTAGTGGTATACTTAACCTAAAATATTAATAACAATTGATTTGTTTCTTTCACACCAGAACAAAGGCTATCAGAATAGTTAAAGAAATTTAAAAAAAAATGCTTGTATCTAAAGTCGTATTACGAACGATAATTTTAAGTGATAACGTCTTAGATACCGTTTAAAAATTTTGTTTTGTTTTTTCTTTACTTAAATATATTTTTTTCCGTACCATTATATTCTGTTTTTAACCTCCGACGCAAAAACAAATTGAAAAAACCCTAAAAAATATTGTATGACAAACAAGGCTGTATAGGTTAAAAGTCTTTTGCCTGCCCTTCCGGGAGTGTAATCAACAAAAAAATATTGCCTAAAAAAATAACACAAATATTTTGTTAACTTTTTATTATTTTAACAAGTATTTTCTTTCATTCGCAACTGTGATAAAAAAAAACGTCGTACGATACACGTGTGGGATTGATCATTGTATCTTGGCTTTATAAACGCGCTCGCGTTCCGCCTCTATGCAATGATCAATTTACCACACTTGTATTGCAATGTACTATTTTGTAATCATGTTTAAGAGCTTATTAAACATATTAATTTTTTGTTGTGCAAGTGAACGTTAATAGTACATTGTTATCCTAGGTGTGAAAGTCACTCATTACAAGTCCCGAGACGGAGTTTGGCGCCCGAGCGTAGCGAGGGCGCTAATAGTTCGAGGGACTTAATGAGTCTTTCACCCGAGGTAAACACTGTGCTTTTCATTACGAATAATACATAAAATTCTTCATAACAACGAGAGTGAATGAGACTATGAGACTCCATACCAAATGAGTAGGTACTCATGTGTCCATACTACCTGATCCTCTTAAAAGGTTGGGACCAAATAGGTTATACATTATGTAGTGTTTTTTTTTAGGTTTCTGCTATTTGTATTCAATACTTAAATATACGGCGCGGCGGTACTTACCGAAGAATTAATGAGTTAATCCAACATTTTGAAATGACGCGAAGTCCGTAGATTTAACTTACAGTTTTTGTAACACGGTTTGTCTAGAAAATGTTATTTACACAAAATACACAATCATAAATGAAAAATCAGATTAAACCTAACACAAAAACATAATAAAATAAGAAAAAATAGTCCTTATTAAAACATTTCCCACCAGTTTTTTTTTAACTCAACGTACGACATCAGCAACATCGACAGGGCGCGGGCGGGCAGCGTGGTCATAGGTCGCTTTGACCATTTTCGTCTTTACTTACATTTATTTTATTAAATAAGATATTTTGAACTAAATATAGGTACCTACCTACTTGAATTTGATTACTGAGAAAAAAATTACTTAGTACTAAACTCTGGCAGTATGCATGAGCCGTGCCAAGCCATAACTATTATTCTTTGGTGTAAAAAAAAAAAGCAAGGAGGTTAGGTTTTTGAAGTTCCTAATGCGTAATGATACTGATACTGGCTACATGCAGATTGCACAAGTCGTGCGAAGCCATAATTTGACATGACAGCTGTCAGTGAAAGCGAAAAGCCCTAGGGCTGGAAATTTTATTTTCTACACGCTCTTCAGGCATATTTAGACCTACTTTCGGAGTATGAGTAATGAAAAAACATTAAACAATATTTAATCAGAATAAATTAATAGAATTTACAACATGATGTACGATTACTGAACTGTACCTATAATTACAAAGGACATCATTCAAATCGTACCCAAAAATTAAAGTGCCGGCCAGAAAAAAAAAATGTTTCTATCTTGTAGAGAATAACATTTTAAACAATGTTTATTAAGGTAAAGAGCTACGATCAACCATCGTTGAGTTATTTTACATTGAAAAACCAAAAAAATGCAGATATTACTACAGAAAAATATAAAATAGGAAGTAAACTGATAATGTTTGTCTGTTTTTATTATATTTATATACATATTATATTATTATAGATGTTTATGTATCTGGTGAAGATACTTTTATTTTTTAAGTTTCGCACCAACAGTTGATATTGGCAAAGCTTCCGCAATGTCCACCTTTGTAGCCACGTCGTTGGCACTCAGCATTGCAGTTAGAGAACCGCACACAGCTTCCGATATGTACGTCCGCTTGGACACTATTTTGCGGCGATGATACGACTACCAAAAACGCAACGCATACCAATAGTAGGCATGTACGGCAATTCTTCACCATTTTGACGATTATTGGTAGATTTCTGAACGTTAATGATGCTTCAGTGAAGAGAGACGAAATTCAACTGGTATCTCTAATGTGTTATAATCCGTATTTATATTTTTGAAATAATTGCAGAAAAAAAGAAAAATGTCTGGATTTTCCTTGATTGTCTAAGTATAGTTGATTTTGTAACTTGTAATTAAAGGTTTAACTGGATTATTTTATCCTCTTATCTTGGGTCGCGGAGATTCCCTGACAAGTAGAGCAAGTACCTGCTGTAACCTGCTTTTCTCCGTCTGCATCTAGTTACATCTACACAAACTCCATCATATCCCAGGGACTACAGAGTCCAGAATAGCATGAATTCAAGTTGCTGGCGCTGTTAGTACGGGATCCCTTTAAGGACGACCTTCATCGATCTGTTTAATGGATGAAAAGTATTTTATATCAATAAATTGAGAATGTTTTTTTTTGTTGTCTTTTCACTGGTTTGGTCAATAGACAAATTCCGTACCAATGAAATGCATAATCTTTATTTAACTTAACTTTAATTCATTAACCAGACCAGTGCAAATGACTAGTATCAATTTACCTGCCTACCCACGAGTTGTCACGGGAAAAATCGTGGGTTGGGAAAAAATAGTCAACCTAACGTTTGCATATTCTATAGGATTCATACTTTCTATTGGTATGGTATTTGTCTCTTAAACAAGCCAGTGAAAGGTTTAAAAAAGGAAACAAAAAATTAAATTGTAAATTAATCATATTATGGATTTTTTCATATTCATATTTTTTTAGACAACCCATTTGCAATATATTTATTGACCTATTTCATTTGATAAAAAAAAAGGTAAAAAACTAAAACCCGACTACGTAAAAAAATAGTATAGTTAAAAAAAATACTAGGTACCTACATAAAAATCGCACTCTAAAAAGTAAGTATATAAAACAAGAAAAATACATGGCAGAAAGCTAATTCTGTAGGCTATCTCAAAGTGTCGTGTCTCGTGTGGTTCAGTGGATAGCCGTCGTCGGATGCCACCGACGATTTTCTCGATCGGTTTTTTGCATTTTCTGAGAAGATTTACCACATGAGTAAAGAATCTCTACTCATGTGGATTTACTACAGTAACATATATATTTTTTTTACCATCGGAAAGTAGAGATTCCAGCAAACAGAAAGCATACCAACTTTTTGAAAAAGCTGATATTTTGACGGGTGAATTTTCGATTGAAAATTAGGGTGCTTTTTCGGTATAATTCAAAATAAATTTTGAGGATATGTGAAAAAAGTGTGGACACAAAAGCTTTAGATCTTTTTATTACCTACAACTTTAGTTTTGCCGGAAATCGAGATAAACCGTTTTTTACCCTTAAAAACTCACCCCCATACCCTTCCCGACCGCAGATCGCCCGTAAATTATTTTTCCTTTCATTTCTATAATATTCTTATCCTTTTCTAATGGGTTTCATCCTACTATTATTTCTTTTCACTTTTTATCATTTTTAAAGGCTTCTACCCTGGTCTATTAGATCTAGAACATTTTCAAAAATTATTAAAATCGGACTTCATTTATAAGGGGGGGAAAACATTACCGCTTTTAGTATGGAAATTTACAGCCACACACTGGCCTTAATGCGTCTGGAGCCAACTAAGCCGCGGGTCTCATCACGATGTTTTCCTTCTCCGTAGAGCAATGAGAATTAGCACTCATAAAAAAATTCGTAAGAAGAAGAAACATGATATCCGAAAAGGGCGGGAATCGAATCCACGACCTTTGGAATGTAAGTCGAGGTATCCACCAATAGGACAATACCACTGTTATCCCTTCTAAATAACTTTAATAAAAGCTATCTAAATAAAGTCAATAAAAAACATCTTTAAAAATAAAAATAAAAAATTGAGATGTTTATTTTTCAAGGTTTCCGTGGAATGAAAATGAATTGCCTTTTTTTACCAGCTTTATAAACACTTGGGTTAAAACGGTCTGAGTGTTATTGTGGCCTGTTTCTGAATTCAAGATATTATTATGCTAATGTGCCCTGGAAATATAGCAGCATAGGCTCAAGCATGAAGCGTTGAGCGTTTCTAACTTATTATTGACTCTTATTTATTAACACGTTTTCGTTATAGATTGACTTTTTTGTTCCAGATGCGATTAGGCTCCTTTGCACTGGGTGCGATCAGGATCAGATTAATTTAATTAATTACAATTTAAATTTTATATGTTGTAATTTAATTTTAATGTTATAGATGGATATTCATTATTTTTCTGTTGCATACAAGATACAAAACGCGACAGCTACGGCCTAAAGCCTAAAACAAGCAAAATTTTGATCAAACATAGATATTTGTAATTAACGAGTTATGCCCTTTCATTTGATACCCCACTCGAGTATACTTATATTTGGTTTTTTATCCTGACTTTAATCCCCCAATACTTTAAGACGGCTAAACCAATTTTGATCAAACATAGCTAAGAACACTTGCGACTAACTTACTTTTCAAACAAAAAAACTAAATCATAATCGGTTCATCCGTTCGGGAGTTACGATGCCACAGACACACACACACACACACACAGACACGTCAAACTTACAACACCCCGTCGTTTTTGCGTCGGGGGTTAAAAACAATACAAAACTTTCATGGGATGAGCATTCAAAGAGTAGCTGTTGACGTCATCATTTGTTTTCTTGAAGAAAATTATATTTTATACTAATTAATTTAAAGCAGTTTCGAAACAAAAATTGTACGAAATTTTTAGTTTTTAAAGACAAATAAAAAAACTCCGGATTAATAAGGGAAATTGCTGAACCGATTTCGATCAAACATGGCTAAGACATTCCCGACTAATTAACATTTCAAACTGAAAGAAACAAAATCAAAATCGGATTATCCGTTCGGGAGCTATGATGCCACAGACATACACACAGAGACGTCAGGAGTTAAAAATACCGGGAAAACTGTCAAGAAGCCATTTCCTAAAAAAACACGTAAAAATATTGAAAATCTGTTTTACTCGACATTTAAACTAAATCGGCTCAAAAAAGATCTCTCAGAATACGTGCCTATTTAAAAATAAATAACGAAAACTATATGAGAGTGTGTCCGGAGTCGGGGATTTTTTGGTTTCTTTTTATCGAGGCCAGCTTTGTGGGTCACAGGGGCCTCAGAGAGCCATAAGGGTATACGTAGACTAGAGACTAACGAGTTGGCCGACATCACTTCACTACATAGTATAAAATAAAGTCGCTTTTTCTGTCCCTATTTCCCTTTGTACGCATAAATATTTAAAACTACGCAACGGATTTTGATGCGTATTTTTTAATAGATAGAGTGATTCAAGAGGAAGGTTTATATGTATAATACATGCATATTATAGCCGTGCGAAGCTAGTTACAAATAACTTAACAACGAATGCACGCTACCACAAAACACTTGAGGCAGAAGCCATGCGGTCTCGAATAACCAAAACTCTAATTCATTAATACGAATTAATTAACAACGAACACGACAAACTTATCGCCAAAGACAGGCTACCTCACGTAACCAAATGACTAGACAAACGACAAGACGACAAGAGCTAGTCAATAATAATTGTTGGTTGATTTTAAGTTTGTCGTCTGCGTCAGCTCTAAGCCGTAATCTGTCAAACAGTTCTACGATGTGGGATTATTGGGTGTAAGTACTTACCTACCTATAGGTATAGATACTTATCTACTTTGGAAGTGATTTCGGGATCCCGTAAATAGATATGAGCAACAAGTTTGGTTTGTTAAGGATGATGGTCATTTGCGGTGAAATTGCAAAATCTGTATTTGACTAAGCTTAGATTAATGTTCGAAATCATAAACCTATTTATCAGTTGTTAAGGATTAAATTGTCATTTTTTGACAGTTTTCCTATTGGGAACATATCAGAAAAATTACAGTCAACCCTTGGTAGACAGATTTATTGATCTGTAATGGAAGTATTAATATTTATTTATTTCGAGCATGAGTCCATTTTGACATAAAAACTGAAATCGGATTTCCAAATGTGTTAAAAATGAACAACTCTAGACTTAAGATTGTCGTTTATTTTAAAGAAAACTATGAAAGTAAAATAAGGCAAAAAAAAATCATTTGAAATCATATAATTTGCACGAATCACTTTGAAACGTCTTAAAAACTAAGTTTGTATGTGGGGCCCCCAAAGAGAAGAAGGCACAAGAAACTCATGGGGTCATATTTTTCCATCCTTGAACTCGTCTCATATTTTTTTTGTATTGGGTTAAAACGCAAAGTTAAACATAAAAAAAGCGTTTAATATATACTAGCGACCCGCTCCGGCTTCGCACGGCTATATTATGCATGTATTATACATATAAACCTTCCTCTTGAATCATACTCTATCTATTTAAAAAAACCGCATCAAAATCATCATTTCAAAGATCTAAGCATACGAACGGACTTATGGATATGGTGACGGCAAAAAGTGACTTTATTTTATACTTGCAGTGATTAATTAATTTAATTTTCTAAGAAAAACTTGTTCAAATTAAAACGCCTAGACAACCTTTTTCCTTCCAGTCGGATAAAAAATAGAAATTAATAAATAAATAAGTTTTTATTACAATAACAAAGAAGGTATACATTTTACATAATTCGGTTGGAGGCTTTCTTGAAAATGAAACTTACATTTTCCAAAATCTCATTCTATTTGTGAACGTACTTCCAAATATTGGGTCTACTATTCAGGCAATCAACCGAAAGGAAAACTAAAACAAAAACCTGCTGAATTGAAAAAGATCACAACAGAAAAATAAAATAGCCTAACTTACGACCAATTTCGACTCTACCTAAGATAAGGAAACTGCAGAGTGCCCGGCTAAAGGACTGTACACACTGGCTACGACTATTTTATAGTTTTTTAGATAGTCCACTAAAATCGACGATCGTTACAAAAATAATCAAAAGACGCGCGACAAAAGAAAACTTTCTTGTCTGTTGTACTTTATCTACAGTTTTTGTTTCCGTTTTCTGTGTTCTTCCTGTTTCTTTTCGATTGACTATTGTTTATTTTTTAATCGCTTTTTTTAATTCTACTTATATAACCACAAGTTTGATATCAAATAGGCTAAATTAGAATAAGCAATTTAATCACTTCAATACTTTGTTGATGTTGTACAACACAAAGTTGGTTAATTGTTTAAATAAATCTTTTTTTATTGTTATTTTTTAGTTAAAGATAAGTGTACATGTTCCTTAAGAACGACCAACAGTTTCCAATAAAAAGAAAGTTGTCGATTTAACTAGAGATTAGCGACGTAACACTGTAAAGGACAGGCACATCGGATTAAGGGCAAGCGCAGACTGTACACTTCGATCGACCGATACTTTCGGCTTTCTCGTCGTTTTTGTTATTTTTTAATGTTTTGTGTGTTTTACGAATAAAGTGTTTATCTATCTATCTATCTTCGCGCGGCTTGTGCTTGCATATAGCCGGTATCAAGTTATATTTTATATCAAATTGTGGAACGATTTTCTAGAATCAGGCTCAAATTGTTTCAATACACTTGTACACTTACACGGAACTTAGTTGGATAATATTCATCCAGAATTTTACAATAAGTATATCTAATTTTTCAACTAAGTTTCATGGAAACTTTTAAACTCACACAATTTGTATTCATAGTCATATTTTATCGGGTCTTAAATTCTTAATCGCGTATTTTTATTTTTATTTATCTTACCTCGACGTTTCGACTATGTTACAATAGTCATGGTCGCGAGAAGACACCGTGACTCTCCTCGCGACCATGACTATAACATAGTCAAAACGTCGAGGTAAGAGAAATAAAAATCTAAGTACGCGATAAGCACCCAGAAAATAAATACATACTCATAAATACATAAAAAGTATTATAAAACTGATAAAATACTTATACCTACCTATAAATTTTAATGGAGAGAATATATAACTATATAAGCAATACTTAAGTATTCTTAAATTACTGCTTAGTATTTTCAAGAACATTGACTAAAAACGATACACTATTATCTAGCGTCTAAAAGATATTTCTCACTTTAAGAAATCTTTTTTTTCCATGTACCCTTCGGCGTCAAAGACCGACGGACTCTTATTAAGTCGGCCGACTTAAAATCTCTACGTTACCTTCCCCTCATGTCCCCTGAGACCCTAAGCTTGGGGTGTCTTGGGTCCAGCACTTGATTTCATCCCTAACACCGATGCCACATCAATATTTATACAATCATTTGCCCTTTACGTTGTAAAGCATTGATAAGAGAAAGATTGCCGTTGTTGTTTATTCGTTTTTTTATGTACAATTTGTTTTTATTTGCCAGATTGTATAAGTCGATCTTATTTTATGTGGGTCTACTATACTTACGGCCATTGGTAACTTTTCGACAACGGATCGTACCTGTCAATAAAGCTTACTATAAGACCGCCCATTTGTGCAACTTATACTTTCTAGCTATTACAGTAGTCTAAAAGATCTAAGCATACAAAGGGAAATAGGGGCATAGGGACGGCAAAAAGTGACTTTATTTTATACTATGTAGTGATGGATACCCCGGGGGTGTTTCCATTTTGGTGAAAATCTGATGAGGATCTTTGGACTGATGAACATAATTGTTACTTAGCACTGTTAGCGCTGTTTATCTAATTTGGACCGCAGTCTTCTTATTTTTGACGTGAAAATGACAATTTATCCGCGACTAACCGAAGCGAGTATGATAGATTATTGAGTCGCGGAATATGACGAAAATCTTCGTGGTTATTTAACAGCGTAAGTGTTTCTTTTAATTAAAAATTAGATAGACTTAATACTTATAGGTACTACCGTAATTTTTTGCTTAGTAATGAAAAAGAATTTTTGTTCTGAGAAATTATATCAAATGATGGATAAGATTTCACGTAAAAGCAATTACCAACAATTTTCTATGCATTAAGTAACAGTTTTTGTTACAAAACATTACAAAGTTACAACTTGATAAAACAGATGCCGATCTTTTGGCTAAAGTAGCAGCCAGCCCTTTGGTCACCTGAAGTGGTGAAATTCATAAGGTCCTATATGAATTTTCACATATCATGGTACTTTGGCTTAAAAAAGGTAAAAAACTACTTTTCCCACATTAATATAGTTCGATTTCGGTGTTTCTTTTAATAATTAATTAATTATAAACTAGACTTGTATTTTTCTTTTTTTTTTACTCAGAAAAAGTTAAGGTAAGGTAAAATTATACTTTTTTACTTAGTCTAGAACACTAGCGATTGACATTAAAAAAACACAACATTTTGCAATAATAATTGAAGGTGCAAAAAAGTCATTAAAATTTTGATATAAGATATCGCTGTAATTCCCTCGCTCAGTTTGAAAAATATATTCCAAAAAAAAAAACAATGTGTAATTTGGTAAATCCAAATTGATGTTCAAGAAGTTACTTATCTTCGTATAAAAAGTGTCAAATACAAAAAATACCTATATTTCCTTATATACCTACCTATCGTTGCCAGCGACTTCGTTCGCATTATGGTTTAGTAGTTTTATTTTGGAACCAGAAATTATAGTTCAAAAATACATAAGGAACCTCAAATGTTCGGTTAGGAGAGACAAAGGAACTGTTGAGATTTTGTATTCGTAGTTCTGTTATGGGGAAGACAAACGAACTGTTGAGACTATTTGATCCCAGTAGTTAGGTTGGCCGAGCGAATGCCATTTTTCAAAGTTAATGGTCCAGTTGGAACAAAAACAAGAAGAAGAAAAACCAAAAAACGTAATCCTGTAGTTTTTCGGCATGGCCATTTTTTGATTATTAATTACGTAAATTTAATTTCATTTACATAATTATAGGCCCAAAATAATTACATAGTGAATACAAAAACAATTGAAATTATGCTGTGACGTCATAGCTCCAGCTAGAGTTTTATGAAGCCACTATAGAGTTCTTAAATTTGTATACATAGGTAAATTCGTATTAAACGTTGAACTGCTTAAAACGGAGTTCAGCAACACTAGAAAATATTACTTTCCAAATTACCTAGCGATATCGCCAATCGACAGATTTTTTGTATGAAATTGACTTAGAAGCACTGTATGATATTGGCATTCTTATGCCAATCCAATTTTGAAACTTATCTAGCATTTTTTTTCTGTAACGCAAAACCACGTGACTTTTCGTTGGCTTATGTCAATTTCATACAAAAAAACGTAGGTAAATTCGTTTTAAAACTTGCACTGCTTAAGACAGAGCTCAGCACCATTGGACAAGATTACTTTCCATTAGCGATATCGCCAATCGACAGGTTTTGTATGAAATTGACATAATTGTATGAAATTGGCGATTAAACTTATCTACCATTTTTTTTCTGTAACGCAAGACTGTGTGACTTTTCGTTAGTTATGTCAATTTCATACAAAAAAAAACAAAAAATCGTCGGTCGATTGGCAATATTATCATCGTTACACAGATAGAAATTATATCTTTATTTAAAACGTAAATATATCTTGAAGCGTATTTTTTAAAGCAATTATTATATATCTTATCCAAAAATACTTTACTTGGTTCAAATTACAAATCCGCATTGTTTAAAAAAATTTAATTTCTTTTTAGGAATTTCAAAAACAATTAGTACAAAAAATACAGTTTTAAACTGAAAATGACTTTCTTTAATCTACTGCCTATAATTCTTAACATTAAAGTGAACATTCTTAACAATACGTATTTCAATCAAATAATTTTAATTTTGAACGAAACATTACCGCATATTTAATTTAATAAATACCTGTCGTCTTTGATAAAGAACGTTGAGTTTCTCTGACCAAAACATTATTTTTAATTTAAAATTCTTGAGTCTTCATTCAAATTTTTTGATTCTAGAATCTAAATGCAACCTTGTCTTTTGCGTCAAGAATTGTTCATTCTTGTTCTAAAACTGATTTTGTGATTATATTTTCAATTAAATATGACCCTGAAATATATTTTGTATCAAGATTCAATGACTCTTGAATAGAAATTTAAGTTTATAAAATAAATCTTGAAATATTTCAGTGTTACCAGTATAATAGCTCCCCCTGAAGTTATGGTAAATTTAATAATTAATAATATTACCGTATTAACAATTTATAACTTTAAAAATTTTTTTTTTTCGTAATTATTAACAATTTTGACGCTAGAAACGCCGTCCAGTGTTGCTAAAGCCGCGTGACGCCCAGCCTTAACAAACTTATAAGTGACATTTGTAATAAATATGTCGCATAAACAGTTCTAAATATATTTTTGAAAATAAGAAAAGAAAAGAAAAGGACGGGTATAATCCTTTTAACACCGTTTTAGTTAGACGTATTTACCGAATAAATAAAAAATCATGCGAGGAACGCAGCCAAACGTGCGATCAGTGTACCTATTATGTCTATTCTGCCAGACTCTGCCTTTTTAAGAAGATTAAACGACATTACCCTACTAAATTAAGAATACACGGGTCGTAGGTTTAGTTGCGTTCCTGGAGTATTTTTTTACAAAGTCGGTTGATATGTCAAACTAAAACGGTACTAAAATGATTGTTCCCGTCCTTTTCTTATTGAAATTGAAAAAAGAGAGATACTAGACCAAAAAATAGTTAAGTTCATTGCATATAATATATCGAATAAGCACCAATAGTCAACTCACAATAGTTTAAAGTCGGTTTTACACTACATCGTGGACAGCACTACATCATATCTTTGATCATTTCAATTTTTATATAATGTAATATCATTGAATCATATAAATAAACTAGTACGGTGGGTGGTGCGCTCGCTGCTGAAGCTGACCGCCAAACTTTGCGTAAAATTCTTTCTAAGATCTTTTGGTTGAGTGGGATTTTAATATTTTTCTTAGGGAAAAAATTATTCACAAGGCGGCAACACTGATCACCACCGCTTGATTTGTGTAATGTGTCGCACGCGATAAATGGTTTATCTATGCGCACGCGTTTTAAGGTTTTATACAAGTGGTTTTCCTATTTTCTTTAATGTTACAACGTCCTTGATCTAAGGATTATATTATTCTCATTGTTACTTGAGTGGATAAGAACTCCAATCCAATGGACAAGTGGACATTACTCGAGTCTTGGTGTGTTCCCAGAGAAGTTATTTAAAAATTTCGCGGTAAGTCCACTAAACGACATGTATATTTGCTTATTTTATCTAGATATTTGTTAAACCCAGTTAATTTTTTGTATATAAATAAGGTTGGAGAGATCTATCCAAAAAAGGTACGTTGTAGGTAGATAGGTACCTACGTTGCCGGTTGGAGTGCACCCCAACTGCAGCCGTCATAATATGCATTCCCCAACTTAGATGTGACCTTCTGCAAGTGCTTACTTCTGTATGGATCCCATAGATTAAGCCAAGCCGACGCTGTCTTTTGCCATTGTTATAAGGTTCATGCTGATGCGTTAGTTTATTTCGATAAATCTGTGGCCTACGATGTAAACTAATTTGAATTTTGACAAAAGTATAATATTATCTTTGTTCTTTCAGATTAATTTGGATTTCGAAAAATTATATACACAACAGTCATTAAACTTTTACAAAAATTGGCAACGCTTTTTTGGGAAGCTGTTAAAGCTAAAGGAACCCGAAATATCAAATGAAAATGCACTACAAATATTAAATGCTGGCACAGACAATGGTAAGATAATAATATTTAAACAGTGGATGAACACCTGCTGGTATAATTTGACTTTGTTTGTGTTTTAAGACTAGCAGTTATGCTATACTTTTATATTTTTCAGACAAAAAAAATACCACTTCAAGTGACCCTGTTCGGATATTTGGCCCCACCCAAAAAAAGATTATCAAGAAAAATAAAATTTTCATCTTCGGAGGCTATTCAAGGATTAATTGTTCAAACACATGTAAGTAATACTTTTGCCAATTTAGTAAACAAAACTACTATTGTATAGATGATAATATATTCTATAAAATAGTATAAAATAGACGATCTATACAATAGTAGTGTTGTTAGACGACCTCTGTGGCGCGCGTCCGGCGAACACCTGGCGACACAGAAGGTTGCGGGTTCGATTCCCGCCGTCAACAAATGTTTGTGATGGTCTGGGTGGTTTGTCTATGTATAATATTTATTTACAAAAAAAAGGTATATAAGTATTACATCCGTTGTCGGGCTACCATAACACAAGCCTAGTAGCTTACCTTGGGGCCAGATGGCGATGTGTAAATTGTCCCGCAATATTTATTTATTTATTGTAGCTCCAAAAGCACTTGTGACACGAGCAACCAAGTTTTCTTAGCTATGTTTTAAAAAAAAACAGCCAGTTGTTCTGAAATTAATAGCTTTCTAGTAAAATAGTGGAAAGGATTCTGCTTCCATTGCACCTTTCCATATGTTGTTGGTTTGCAGTACATCTTGTAGAATTATCTGTTTTTTCGAAAGTTGATACAATTATTAATTTAAGTTATATTTCTTTAAAAAACAATTTTATATTTTTAGTAAATTGTATTTTTTTGCAATTATTCATAGATTTTTTTTTTTCAGGATTCAGGAGATGTTGACAATGTAATCCAGAAACAAAATCAGCTGTTTTTTTTAAATAAATGACATTACTACTTGGAAATATCAATAAAAGTTAAAAAATACGTAAAATCATAAGGTTAATGACCTCACCGTGTCAGTAACAGCTGATTTTCGAATCAACATAACCTCAAAATTTTCGATTTTTTTTTTTCCAAAAGTCGTAGAACAAAAGTAGCTGGTCTCAATGATATGAACCACCCTGCAAGACAGCGTGCGCATTTTTCAAATAACCTTGTGTATAATGTTATAGATGACGTAAAGTACGAATTTCAAAGCGCAGCAAAAGCGTTTTTATGGTGTCATTTACTTTGTTAAAAGTTACTGTCAGTAAAAACTGTTTTTTTGTTTGTTTTTATAGTGTCGTTTTCTTTGTATTATTATTTAAGCAACTGTCAGTAGTGACTGATAAATTTGTTTTTATGTTATCATTTTCATTGCTATAGTAGATAAGTAAGTACTGAACTGAAAATGTTTGTTTTCAAAATTTCATTTTCTTTGTAATGTTTATTTTTATGTCTCTTTGTTAAGTAAGTAACTAAGTAAGTCAGTAGTAACTGATAGTATTTATGGTGTAATGTTTTCGTCTTTAGGCTAAGAAAAAAATGGTGTCAAACATCTAACGTGAGCATATTTAAAATAAAGAACTAATTGAATCTACTTTTTGACTTTTTACTAAGAAATATGAAATTAACCTTTAATCATTTGTTACTTGATAAGTGAAAGATTCTGCGTTTGCTTATTTATTCTATGTACTTTTTGTAATATAATATTGTTATAGGTTACTGTACTGTGTGAATCAAATGCTAGTTAAGAAAAGTGTTGCTATTTTCAGATAGACCAATAGTATGTTTGATATCTTTTTATTTATGGTTAAATTTCAGCAGCGTTGGTGTCATTTTCAGAAATAAATTCATGCAAATATAAATCATTTTATGAATATTTCCTAAACCACGGCAATATGAAACAATACAAAATAATGATATACCTTGTTGGTACTAAAATAATGGTTTGTTTCATTTTGACGTGGTTACGGAATATTTATGAAAGAATTTATGTTTGCTATGAATTTATTTAAGTGGCGCCACTGCTGGTGACGTTTAACCCTAAATTAAAAAAATATTTCAATCAAAGCATTGTAATTTTCAATTGAAATAACAGAATCTTTTATATCAAGTAACTATTACTCTTAATACAAAGAATTTAAAGAGCTTGGCTTAAATAATAAAAAATTCCAAAAAAGTAATATCCAAATGTTAGAATGAATTAGCCACATATTTAAGTCAAGAAATGACATTAATGCTGTCAAGTACTGTATATTTGGTCGCAAAATCATCGAGATCTTAGAATAAACACTTAAACATTAAATCAAGAAAGATCATTTCCTAATCAAGAAATAAGAAGTTTTGTTGCAAGAATGTGACCTCTCTCTATCTAAAGTTTTTCAAGCTAAGAATGAAAATAAGTAAGATCAAGAGTCAATAAATTTTATCTTGAAAACGGTACAAATTAAATGCAAATATTATTATTTTTAAACCAAAACGGTTGCGCTCTTGGATTCAATAATTATTTTTTTAAAAAGAGAGTTAACACGCTTTTGTCTCAAATACTATATTGGTTCATTTAAACAATATACTTTGAAACATTTTATATCTTACTCCGAGTATTTTCTATTTTCCTTATATAGGAAACAGGAAATATCTTGACTCAAGTAAATTTATTTGACTGGAGAACTTTTTTCTTTCTGTGTACCGGAAAGCAATGTTGTCTAAAGGGGGCAGGTTTGCTCGCGTCCGTAAGATTTAGCCCCTAAGCCGAAGTGGTAAGACCAGAAGCGCGATAGAGATGTCTTAGAAACCTTTTTTAGATATCAACCACTAAAATTCATATAATGATATTCCTACTGTCATAAAGGTAATAAGTACTATTCCAAAAGTCTTAGAACAAAAGATTTGCTAGTATAATTTCCAATGCATAAGTATATAGATTTGTCTTATTTAGGTTAACTCATCCTTACAGAGGAACAAGTTGTGAATGTTGTAATCCAGTGAACTATCGTATAACATATAGACACAATCTTGAGATTTATTGTGGCAGTGATCTAATCAGGATTACACGATATCTTACTGTGACATATTAGAGCCGTAGGTATTACTGATTCGACACCGCTCTAATAAAGATGTGTTTAGTCTGTCTGTTAGGTAATGATACGTATCGATTTGTCCGTAATAGGTGCATACCTTTCTATAGTTAGGTATAATTGGAATGTTTTTATTCTAAAAATGTTAATTTAATTTATAGAAACTAAGTAATGGATAACCAACATTATAATTTCGATTAAATGGCTTTTAAAGACCTGCGTATTCTGGGACCATTTTCTCAGGTTCTCAAAAGGACTCTAGACTATTTATCAATTAATAAAAATCATCACTATCATCAATACATAGTATAAAACAAAGTGGCTTCCCGCTGTTTGTACCTATGTATGCTTAGATCTTTAAAACTACGCAACCGATATTGATGCGGCTGAGTGATTCAAGAGGATGGTTTATATTATGTATAATACATACAGAATATAGCCGTGAGAAGCCGGAGCAGGTCGTTAGTTGGTAATAAAATGATTCCAGTACCCAAAGTACAATACCTACCTACGTATATATTTCGTTACATTATAGTTTTTGCAAGCGACCTCTTCTAACCGAAATGAAAGACGAAGTTTGACGTCATTTGTATTTCGTATTCGTTTAGAATACCTACAAAATAAGAACTAGATCTCTACTCGAGACGAAACTAGTTTTGTTTATATAGGATGAATTTCCTCAAACTTCAATGAACTAAAAAAACTTTACATCGACTGGAACGAGGTTTCTTTCCAATTTTTGTTTCGAAAGATTTTGTACTTTTTTTTTCTATTAGTTTTTTTGTTGACATTTTTGGCACGGACAGTATTAATTTTGGAAGCAAGCTTTTGTTTTTTTTTATTTTACTTTACTAAAGTTAAAAGTTAAAATTACTTACAAAAGTAGTACAACTATGAACAGAATTTTAGAAACTAAAGGTTTTGATGCGATGCATTAAAACCGCAGGCCAAGTACCGGGTAAAAAAATAAAAAAAATTTAAGCTTGATATTAGTAACAACATTACAAGAAAGCAAAAAAAAATAATTGTGTTTCAGATTGACAGTTAAGTAAATATTTATCGAATTACCTGTTTTTTAATTAGTTTTTGTTTTTGAAAAACGTTTTTAAAAATAAAAACAAAAAATAATCCATAGACGCTAGAGAATAATATCCCTTTACTCCACGTTCGTAACTGAAATTTGATAACCAGTTACGAACATGGATTTTTTTTCTTGTTTCATAACCAGTTATGAAAACAGAATTCACATGTCTTGGTTAATGTAAACATAATTTTTCAAGAACATTTATTAGAAACAATAAATTATTCACTAGCTTTCTATACTAGGTTATTGGTAATTATACTAGCAAGCCGTTGAGGGTTACTTCTGTGCACCTTAACAAACTACTTTTGTTCTACGACTTTTAGAAATACGAAAAAAAATTAAAATTTTGAGGGTATGTAAATTCGAAAAACAGCTGATTTTATAAAACAAAAGTCATTTAGACCAGGAACAGTAGATGGAACTTAAAAAATAAGTAAAATTTTAAGGTTACCGACCTCTTCATGTGAGGGACAGCTGATTTTCAGGTAAACAGGTTCAGGTTCAGGTTCAGGTTTTCAGGTATATTTTATATCATCATATTATAAGTTAAGTTATTCACAACCTACCATTAAAGCTGAATCAGTTCTTTTCCATCCAAAGGTTGCCTGGAAGAAATCGCTTTCAGCGATAAGGCCGCCCATTTGTGCAACTTATACTTTCTATAGCTATTACTTTACTTTGTGTTTATCGTGTTCTGTTTCTTTCTGTGTTGTACAAATAAAGTTATCTATCTATCTATCTATCTATCTAAACCTAACTTCAAAATTTACGAAAAAAAATTCGAATTTCCAAAAGTCGTAGAACAAAAGTTGTTTGTTTAGGTGCACAGAAGTAGCCCTCAACGGCTTGCTAGTATAATTTCCAATAACCCTGTATAAACAATAAACATAAAACTTATCAATTTCTTCAGAAAACCATCTTACTTGTTTTTCTTTTTATTTAGGTATCTACTAGTAAGTACAATAATGTGTCTATCTATCTATTTATGCAGTTAAGTCGACGTAGATCCCATTTTAACCTAATAAAATAACATTTTCCATCACAAAGCTTTTTCTTAAACAAACCATGACCGCGGCCTTCAACCGGCCTGAAGTCAACAGCGAATGTTTGCCTAACTTCAAACGGGATTATCAAAGCGGGTGAGAGGTATAATTTGATATTCTACTTCTATGGTAGATATTTATAGTAATACTAGTTAAGCACCAAGGCTTTACCCGCGAAAGTTCCGATCCCGTGGGAATTTCGGGAGAAAAACCCTGTGTTAATCCAGGTTTCCAACTACACACCGAGTTTCAACGTAATCGATTTAGTTTTTCCATGAAGGAGTAACAAACACACAAACTTTTGACAAACGACGACCCAGTTGGCACATTGGTCACCATGCCGGACTGCCAAACACAGGTTGGATTCCCGCCACAGACAAGTATTTATGCTTTGATATATATCTGGGGTCTGGTTGTTTCTATGTATTATAAGTTTATATTTAGAAAAGAAAAAAGTATTTATATTAAGTAGTATATCCGTTGTTGTCTAGCACCCATAACACAAGTCTAGTTACTTAGCTTGGGGCTAGATGGCGAAGTGTGGAATGTCCTGAAATATTTATTTATTTAAACTTTCACATTTATAAAGACTACTTGCAGCCCACGGTTTTATTTGCGTAAGTTCAGATCCGCGGGAATTTCGGAATCAAAAGTGTAGGTATGTATGTCTTTTCCTTTCCCTAAACTATCCCTACGCCGATTTTCAAAGAAATCGGTTCGATTGGCTGTATAATATTTCACTACCATTATAGGACATTGTATGCCTGATACTGATAAATGACTATTATACGTCCTGTAACACGGGGCTATGGAGCCCCGGACCTTTGGAAGGCGTGCGTGGAGCCGAAGCCAACACGTAGAGGCCCTTTACAAAAACAACCCTTTACAAAAACAAGTATAATAGCAAACAATGGGGTGGATTCTAAACCGGCGATTATCCCTGTCTACACTATAAAGTGCAACCAAGGACAACCTCCGGTTTGCATAAAACATTGATAATCTACAGGACAAAACTACTTGAGCTATTGTGATGGGATGGTAGTGGACTAGATACTGGGGAACTATGGATACTATGGCACCTGCCGTAACAATGTCCAATAAATACGTAAAAATGGCAGGCGGAGACTCGCCAACTCTCAGACTGGGCCACCCTAATTAGCCGAGTAAGTTACAGCAAGGGGGCAACAGGAACGTGAGTAGCTTGAAGGATGGAGAGGCCTCACTGGATTTTAAGTCATCGCTGGTAGTTCGAGCGAGCGGGCCAACTCATCACTGACGTTCGGCATCCATTCTTCGAGTATTTCTACTCATGCGACTATTTATTATTTAAGGTGAAAGGGTACCGGCGCTCTCTCCATACAAACGTAGTTTCCTACCTGAATAATGACACTAGCACAAATATTTTGGTTGCATAAAACCTATAACTGCCATGACTCTATGTCTTGGGTTTTTTCATAGAAAATCATACAAAACTAAGATTTAAAAAACAAAACATAACAGAACATAGGGGCATGGTCATGGCAGTTATATGTTTTATGCAGCAAAAATATTTGCTCTAGTTCCAGGGAGGAAACAGTCGACTACGTTTGTATGGAGAGAGCACCCGGTACTCTTTCCTCTTAAAGTTAGGATTAGGCGTAAGTACTCTACCCGTCTAACTTCCCAAAAGTGCGCGAAATTCTAAGTATTCTATACTTAGACACAAATTTATTAGGATTGAAGAATTAGATAAGATACGAAGCTAATATAATTCGGAGCTTTTGGATGTATTGACCTTTGCTGAAACGTATTTAATCGAATTGTTGTCTAACTTTCAATGTATAAACGAATGGAGAAGGTATTTTTATCGCTGTTTCAAGTTTGCAGCGCTGCAATTCAGCGCTGGGTCTAAATTGGAGGATGTGTTCTTTGTATGACGTAGGATCCGATAAGAAATTATTTTTGTAAACTCAATTTTTTTCTAATTTTTTTGCCAAGGCAAAGTTTGGCAAAGTTTGTACGGGACAACGTGATTTTCACAATCCTATTAGAACCATTTGCTACTTCTACGTGGACGAAGTCGCGGGCAAAAGCTAGTTTTGTATAAAAAGCAGTTGAGGGCTGTTTCTGTGCACTATGATAAGTAACTTCTGTTCTGCGACTTCTGGAAATTTCTCGACTACTGGACTTCTGGAAGTAGTTTCCCTATATTTACGAAAGTTTTTTTTAAATTAATTATCTTAAAGTAAAACGTTATTACCCGCATGAAACTTATAAATAAAAAACAAAAATTGTAGTGTTTGTATAAGTGCCGCATTCAAAACTATCAAAAACGTCTCTTACATCTCTGAACAAACAGTAGTGGCAAATCGCGCAGTCAATTAGCCATCCCATTCACACTTCAAAAACTACTTTATACCTTTCCAACAAGGTTGGATTTCCTTCGTCCTTACACCGTTTGTCAACTTCTTATTAGCGATTCCGTTTGGGAGTTCAAGACGCGAAGATCGCTTGAATTGAACGTAGAAGGAAGGCTTTTGGAGTCAGGATTTCCTGTCCTCATCAGGGGACAATATTGAGAGGTGAAATTTAGGAGTATTTTGAGGGTATTTCAGGGTATTTCAGCCTGTAAAAGTCCTGTCCAGTTCGTTATCTTTTGTGCGATATTTTCTTTGGTGATTTGAGCTGAAATTTCTCGGATATTTTTGCCTTCGCTGTTTTACAAACGGTTAGTAGGTACTTATGAAACTAGGTAAGGGTTTTCAATTTCGGAAAATGGTTTTACGTAATATTCTCGTTTAGATACTTTCGTTACGGAAATATTTATTTTTCTGAATACTTATGTACTTAGTAACTTGCTTGTTACTTAAGTAAGTGCTTACTATTAAGATCTTCATCCAATATACCTACCATAATATCATACTAGAAACTTAAAAGGTCCAGTAGACTTCCTACGAGTTGTTTTATATCTTATCATAACTTATGAGTTTGTTTATTTATTTGTTTGTTTGCTTCCTCTACACGGTTAAACAAATGGACCGATTTGAAAGAAAATCGGCATAGGATACGTTTGATCCCAAAATTGCCATGAAATTTAGTATGTTTCCCTGGCTTTACGATATTCCCACGGGATTGCCTCAGCTAGTTTACAAAAAAACTTCAAGACTAGAATCGGCCAATACGCGAGCCTCGAGATAGATAGCTTAAAAAAAATATCTGTACTTATCTGTTCCGCCATTGGTCAATGAACACGAAATAATAATTCGTCAATAAACAGACATAGGTAATGTTATAAGCTGTCTATCTTGGCTCACCTATTGGCTAATTACAGTTTTTAAGTTTCGTGGTACCAATAGCTACCTTTGCTCGGGTTCATCTACAACTTGTGGTAACGCCTCAGAAGAAGATGATATACCTGGGCCATACCTATCTGGTAAAAGAGTACGTCTAATTGATCAAATTAAACAAGAAATATGACATAACAAAAAGTTATTATTCCAAAAACATAAATTACTAGCTATACACAAAAAATTTCTTAAGTAGACAGACAGCACAACAAAGATTTTACATAATAAAGATTTTAAAATGAATAATGTTTTTACTCAGCGTTTTAGGGTTTTGTTACAATAGGAGTCAGAATTGCAGACCCACACCGTAGAGTTCTAAAATTACTATAATTGGAATGTTTTTATTATCATAATCACTACATAGATAGTATAAAACAAAGTCGCTTTCTCTGTCCCTATATCCCTATGTATGCATAAATCTTTAAAACTACGCAACAGATATTGATGCGGTTTTTTTAAATAGATGATTCAAGAGGAAGGTTTATTTATGTATAATACATGCATAATATGCCGTGCGAAACCGGGGCGGGTCGCTAGTAATATATAAACTTGAACCCAAGCAAGTAAAAAAAATTGAATTAATATGAATATCTAAATCTCAATTTAAATCTTGCTTGAGTTGAAAACATTCTAATAATAACAGTTTGGCAGTGGGTCTGCAATTCTGACTCCAACCGTCCCTACACAAAGTTGAATAGACCGTTCTGTCTGTCTGTGTTTGTCCAATAGACTTTGTTCGTATATGAGAACATTACTTACAGGTGACTACACAAAAAGTTTTAATTAGAAATCATAGGATGAAAAAAATATTTCGATTAGTTTTCCTTCGCAGTTTACCTGTTTATTTGTGATATCCTTGTACCCTATTATGTACTAAAATTTCCTATCTATACAAAAAAAGTTGTTCTAGACATCTTGGCGAACAACTTTTTTTCTAAGACTTTTGGAAATTCGAACATTTAGTTCGAAGCTTTTGTATGAAACAGCTGATTTTCAAATAAAATAATCAGAATCCCTCAGAATTATCGAAAAAAAAAAAGTTCGAATTTCCAAAAGTCGTAGAACCTAAGTTGTTTGTTTGCATAGACGTCTCCTTTTCGTATTAAAACCCCTTCACTGAAACACATTGTAAATAGGTAATAAGATACTACTGCCCTAATTAAAAACTAAAAAAAAACTGGTTGCCTGTAAAGTCGGTATACGGGCGAAAGTTTTACGTGACAACAACTGTGCTCGAGTGGAAGGGACGCGTGCCTTTCACTTTTTATGTCTGTCTCTCTCGCTCTTAGGCGGGCTAACCATGCCCGCGTGCCTCTCACTCGCTCTCATTGTGAGCGCATAACGTCAGCGGAGCGTAACGCAGTTTCTTGAAGTGTCACCCGGCAAACCAATTTATAAAACGTTGTCACGTCAATATTTCGTAAAAATAAGGACAACTACTTAAAATAAGTCATTTGATATTACTTTGTTGTCAATGTATAAAATATTCATTTGTTTAATTTCTTGTTATTTTATATCAAGTTTTAAAAAACCTAATAGTGACCCTTATGTACCTTATTATTATTACCTTATTTTTGTGTTATGACCAACAAACACACTTACTTTCACAAGTTTTACATACATTTTAGTAAAATTTTTGAGCAGGGTAAAAACCTCAACCACAATTTAACTATAAAGTTACATAAGCTGCTTGCAATGAAAATGCAACTTGGAAAGTGCAAATACCACCGCAACTTAAATCGGTATTGAATCAAGGCTTCTGAATCCTTATATAAATGCTAAATTAATTTTGTTTGTTTATAACGTTTTTATTCAAACAGCAAAAGCAATTACATAATTATTATGTTATTAGTAGGTTTTTAATTAATTTATATCATATTTTGACGTAACAACGTTTTATAAATTGGTTTGCCGGGTGACACTTCAAGAAACTGCGTTACGCTCCGCTGACGTTATGCGCTCACAATGAGAGCGAGTGAGAGGCACGCGGGCATGGTTAGCCCGCCTAAGAGCGAGAGAGACAGACATAAAAAGTGAAAGGCACGCGTCCCTTCCACTCGAGCACAGTTGTTGTCACGTAAAACTTTCGCCCGTATACCGACTTTCCAGGCAACCAGTTTTTTAATTTAATTTTTTATTTCATCCTTTTTTAAATATGAATAAACTACTGAATAAGATTTCATGAATTTTGAGATGGAGATAGATTTACCTACTTAGTTACCTACTTTTTATTCTGATCCTAGGCTAACATAGTAGGTACAGTCGCCTGCATAATTGCAGCCCCCGGTAGAGTTCTATAATTACTATTATTGAAATGTTTTCATTCTAATATTTTTTGTTTGATAAATTGATGAATTAGATTTAGATTTGATGACTTCAACTAAAGCAGGTGTCTAGAATTTTACTTGTGTTGAAAACATTTTTATAACAGCCGTTTTGGAGCTCTACGGTGGGTCTGCTATTATGCAGCCGAACGTACATACTTCAAATTTAACGTAGAACATCTACAACGCTAAAAAAAATCTCATCTGATAAAAATAACAATAGATATCCTGCATGAAAGCTTGTTTGTAGTGTAATTTAGATAGCTGATGAAGACCAGGGGCCTAAGGCTGCTAACACAATTGTATTTCAATAGTGTGTCGATATAATCGTAATAGAAATTTAATGTCAAAAATATGACATTACATGTCAAATTCGTATTCTCCTAACGTTGACTATTCTATCGAGACACCACTGACACACCACTGACTCACTTTTATGTTCTGCTCTACAATCGTGGCTTAATGGAATCTCGATAGTTGTCAAAACGGTATATCGCTTAGCAACATATACCATGTTGCTAGGCAACACCTGCAAGGTAAATATTACCATACCATTGAGACTCCATAGTGATTATATTGCGATGTTATTAAAACTTTAGCAGAATACCAAATAAAGTCACAATCTCGATATAATATCTATAGAGTCTCGATATAATGACAATGGTTGGCCAAATAGCAGAATAAGGCCCCTGGATTAACACATGGGTTATTTTTATCTCGATACTCCCGTGGAGTTTAAACATATGCAGGTGAAACCGCAGGGCGCAATAAACAAAATAAATCGATTAAACTTTTAATAACACAAACAAATAGCTTAAAACTAAATCTCAACAAAATGTATAAACAAAACCGCAACGAATTGAAAATGGAAAACACAAGGGAAACCCGCAAAAGTTCCAAACGGAGATACTAAATAGTAGGTTTTCAATTTAGCGTACAATCATTACCTACTAGATAGTTAGATAGAGTGCTTATGTCACTCATCGCCCATTTAGTCCAGCCGCCACAGGCTTTTAACACGCTTTTATTAGTTTCACATGTATGTTTGCTTGTACGTAATCGACTCTTTTGGGCTCGATTTTGTTTTTATTGAGTAATAACTGGCTGAATCTTCGTGAGCAGGTTCGATGAGACGCCCAAGTTTCGTCCTCTGAAAATTCTCGATAGAAGTAGCTAATGTAGAGCGCAGGTATAAAAAATGTCTTTCGTTTCCGTTTAGTTCGTCTTTTGTTTCGTTTTGATCGTCTTCTGTTTTTGTTCCAACATTACCTACCATTGTATGAACTACGTGGCCATTGTCACAGTCCTGTAATATTACTAAAAACTTTTTTTAAATTGGTCAGACAGAAGAATTACCCCCTATGACTTGTAATAACCAACAGTTACGTAATAAATACGTCATAATTTTGTAACGTATTTAAGGAAAGACGATGTAGCTAATCCAACTTCTTTATTGACGACCCAGTTGGCACAATGATCACCATGCCCGACTGCTAAAGACAGGGTTGCGGGTTCGATTCCGGCATTAGACAAGTATTTATGCTTTGATGTTTGTCTGTGGTCTGGTTGTTTCTATGTATTATAAGTATATATTTACTAAAGAAAAGTATATAAGTAGTATATCCGTTGTCAAACACCCATAACACAAGTCTATAATTACTTAGCTTGGGGCTAGATGGCGATGTGTGAAATGTACTGCAATATTTGTTATTTTTTACTTTTAAAAAGGTAAAAGCAAAAAGCTCCGTGTGTAAACCCTACTGCGAGCACTCTAGATTTATCCATTCTCTCCCTGACTTTACTTGTTTATTAATTAAAGAGAAAAGAGAATTGGTACAGTTCTATATTGGCAATAGGAACGAAATTACTTCATTTTCTGAGACAACCCTACTATAATAAACGTTAAGGCAGACTGTACACTTGTCCATCGCCCGATAACTCGGTGACCAAAATCCTCATACCAAAGGATAGTCATCATTTAGTATGGACGCTGCCTGTCCCAAAGAAAACAGTAATGTGGCGTACCTCATTGAGTCTTTAGAATGTTCAAGTTGAGACCTTTCATTTGAGGTAGGTTAGGTACCGAAGGTCTAATGTTTAAGAAAGTAGTTATGACCATGTGAGTTCTTCTACGTAACGATAGACGATGACGGTAAATAAGATTTAAACACCGTTCTAGTCCAATATGTATTATGTACTTACATGTATTAGTTTTTTTTTTAGGGTTCAGTACCTCACAAGATAAAAAACCCTTATAAGAGAGCTCTCTTGTCCGTCTGTCTGTCCGTGATTTATTTTATAGCTATGTATAATTTGTAGTCTGATGTTCTCGAATTTATCACGAACACCTAACAAAGTAAAACCGCTATTCTCTTCAATTTAAATATTGGCAAGTAGATATATAAAAAATCGGCCAATTGCGAGTCTGACTCGTGCAGGAAGGGTTCCGTACCATTCTGTTTTTAGTATGTATTTGTTGTTATAGCGGCAACAGATACACAACATCTGTGAAAATTACAACCGTCTAGCTATCACGGTTCATGAGATACAGCATGCCTGGTAACATATAGACGGACAGTGGAGTCTTGTTTTTACCCTTTGGGTACGAAACGCTAACAAAGTTTAAACTGTAAGTTGGTTCAGGAGAAAGTCTGTAGCAAAACATCAAAACATTCTTAGCTAAGCCGTGCGTGACGAAGTTAGACGACGCTGCGCTAGATCGCTATAGCTTCGTAATAGCTTGACTTGGTTATAATAGATTTACAGAAGTAGGCAAACGTAACAAATGTGTTTTTATTGGCTTCATTTTGGATAGTCGGCGATGCTATCAACCGATCAAAGTGTGTCCAGTTTGCTGTTGCAGTAAGGAAAATATTTGCGCTTCCGTATTACACAAAATCTTTTCTGCGAGAATGGTACTCGGACTGACATTTCGTATGTATACAAACTCAGATATAATATAATATATATTATGGAGGTAGTAGGTATATATTTATTTCATGCCGTCTGTAGGTAGGTACTTACAGTATAAACCTTTCTACTGACTCCATGTTTAATTGTAATCCAGAAATATAAAATTCAAAGTTTTTTCAGCGTTTGATGTTGCACGCTTTCTTAGAAACACTTTTTCTTTCCTTCTTTCGTGACTCTAAAGCCCCACATTCTTTTCCCTACCAGCAGGGGGAATACGTTGGTAGAGCCTGAACTAGCCCAAACAAACCGGGACTTTTTTTTCGGAAATTCAGAGATTTCATTATCTGCCATTACTTTACATTAGATACAGCGTTAGCAACTTTTTGACGTGACAACGTTTTATAAATTGGTTTGCCGGGTGACACTTCAAGAAACTGCGTTACGCTCCGCTGACGTTATGCGCTCACAATGAGAGCGAGTGAGGGGCACGCGGGCATGGTTAGCCCGCCTAAGAGCGAGAGAGACAGACATAAAAAGTGAAAGGCACGCGTCCCTTCCACTCGAGCACAGTTGTTGTCACGTAAAACTTTCGCCCGTATACCGACTTTACAGGCAACCAGTTTTTTTTTCTCATAGCGTTGTAATGCCTGAGACATCGCTCTCAACTTAGTCGACCATCTCCAGAGGAGAGAACTCGTCAATAAGTCTGGTTTTCTTTAACCTTATAATAGGAGAAATAAATTAGCGCACTTTTTTTATAAGATTTATCCAATAGTGCACGCACGGCAGACAGGGATTAAATACCACGACCAATAAATGTTCTTGAAAATACCAAAAGCTGACATTAAGGGTGTTTTGAGCTACTTTAGGGGTATTTTTGTAATCGAAATATAATCGGAATAATATTGAAATATCATTAAAACAATGTTATTTACGACTAGCTTCACCCCGCGGTTTCACCTGCGTAAGTCCCGGTCTCGTTGAAATATCGGGATAAAAAAGAACATGGGCAGTTTTCCATACATGGTTTTCTTTTATATAAAACTTTGGCGTCTTGATGTAAAAAAAATGCTAAAACAATCTACACAAGTCCTAGAATACATATGACAACCAAAATTCTCCATAGGAACCGCCGTTAAAAAGATAATAAAAAAACAAAATCGCAATGAAACACAAACAACCTCAGCAAACAACACGCTCGGCGGCGCGGCGCCGGAGTCGCATGTCATTCGTCCGTCACTTGAGTTTAGTGTTGCCATAATTTCAATTTATTTTCTACTGCTAAAATATCTTAGTTCATTATTTTGTATTTTCATTATCTTTGATTCATTATAAGTAATTAGTTATTATAAGTACCTACATAATGCACAATAATTAAAAATATTAATACATATCCATAGAGAAAAAATGTGTCATTCAATATTTATAACTTCTAAAATAGAAGTAATGCTCTAGTACTGGTATTACCGAAATGCAAACTGAGTGGAACGGAAGTACCAAATAATCGTGTTTATACTAATCAATATGATTTTATAAACGGTGGTTATATAGAATAAATAATTAGCGCCAAAAAACATTATATAATTAATTAAACACCATGGTTGTACTCAAATTTTAAGACGCCAAAAGTTTTGAGACAATAATTCGCCCTTGTTCTTTCCTATGTGTCAATCCAGGTCTCCAGTTATCTAGATACCTAGTTTCATCGCAATCGGTCCAGTAGTTTTTGCGTGAAGGAGTAACAAACATTCATACACACACACACAAACTTGCACATTTATAATATTAAGTATTGGCCTTTAATAATCATCTTTTAGATTTTCTCCTCCATCTAAGTATTACCATCTATAAAGAAACTTTAAAAATCTCATTTGATAACAATCTATTGAAAAACCCGTACCGGAAAGCATTAACACCGTCTACACATTTACAATCGCAATAAAACCAAGCTTGGAACTCGTAACAGTTTAATATAAAATTGACTGTGTAAACGCGGTCCGCCTTCGCAATCGCAATACTATACGTAGTTGTTAAATTGAAATTAAAGAAAGCCAGATAAACGAGGACATAAAGTCTGCTGAGAGAGCTAAGGAAATTCACTCACATTAAAATAACTAGAGTTTCTTATACAGATTCACTCGATAATTGCTTTTAAAATCTCATTTTTTGGATTCCGTACCCAAAGGGTGAAAACGAGACCCTATTGCTAAGTTTTTAACCGACTTCAAAAAAAGGATCGATCTCAATTCGGTTGTATGTTTTTTTTATGGTTGTTCGCGCATATCTTCTTTGTTTATCAACCGATTTTGATGAATCTTTTTCTTACCGTCTGTCACCAGGCTGTATCTCATGAACCGTGATAGCTAGAGAGTTGAAATTTTCACAGATTATGTATTTCTGTTGCCGCTATAACAACAAATAACTAAAAACGGAAAAAAATAACTGGGGTTCCCATACAAACCGATATAATAAATAATAATAATAAATAAAATCATTTATTTCAGGCTACCAAGGCCCATAGATACATACCTTATAGACTAAGATACATATTTTATAATATAAATTGAAAGTGTTAATAGATAACTTAAAACTATGTTAGTAGCACTTCCAGGACACTACACTTTAGTCTTAGTAGGTTCGTGTGGAATGATATATACGGAACCCTTCGTGCGCGAGTCCGACTCGTACTTGACCGGTTTTTTTAATGATTTCAAAAAAGGAATAGGTTCTTAATTAAACCGCCCATCGACACTTTACCTTACTAATCCTTTGGAGTTTGTCGGTAATTTTGGAATAGGTAGGTACCTTCCTTTTAATTACTTCCTAAATAAACTACAAAAGAACAAGAAAGCCCGAGCTGCACCCCTACCACTGGTTGTATACGGAATCGAACACAACAGTTGTGATGGCGAACAAATAATGCGTGAAGGCATTAATTGTTCACCACTAAAGATAGGATTGGGTCTCAAAGTGCACTGTGCAATAAGAAACACGATAGCCCTGACATTTATTATGGGTGCTTGGTATACCAAGCTTCCTTTCGTGCACATAAAAAAAGGTTTCTTCAAGTAAGAAATAATCCACTCCCTCTAGACGCTTGAGAATATTTTATTGAAGTTATACTTCTTTAGGTTAGGCGCGTCATGAAAAAATGACGAGAGTAATATTTTAAGATGCGCGCGCATCTGTAACACAAATGTCACATGTTGCAGCTGCGTAAGCCAAAAGTAAAACAGGTCGAAGCTGAGAGAGTGAAATTTAAAGATGCGCGCGCATCACTGTAACACTAAAGTAACAGGTTGAAGCTGCCCGCAAAATAAATATCAAACGGACAGACGGACGTATAACTTCTCACGCCCGTATTATTTGCAGTACCTAACTGTTCTTAAAAATATATTTTTTTGTAGAAGCAAGAAATTATTCTCTAGCATCTACAGGGAAAAGATTATATCTTGCTTCAAGAAACTTTTTTTTATGTGTTGGAAATTCTAAGTACGGTACGTTTGATCGAATGCGCCATAACTCGTAGTAGTAGTTCCTCTATTATGTTGTTTTAGTAAATCACGTAACGCTAATGACCATTATAATAATTACAACCTTTATGAAGGTAGGTAACAATTTATTGATGGAGAAACATTTCTGTTTCAATTCACGCAACTTTTCAATCAATTAGGTTAACTAGTTTCCTTGGAAGACTGGCTGAGTCGTATGGTTTCACTCGAGAAAATTTATTCTTGGAAAAAACACACTATGTTTGTTTCCATGAATTAATGAGTGATTATTTTTTTATAAAATCATTAGGTCCGATTCCTGGCTGTATTAGTTTTTGTCAAAATCGGGCACGCAACTCCTTTCAGTATATTTCGCTATCTCTTATAGTTAATAATCTGTGCTTGTATACTATCACCACAAGACCTTCCCTCGCTTCACTCTCCCCCATTTTACATTGGCGACAAAAAATCTCCATAGGTAAATCGGTATTTTTAAAGTTTCGCAAACATTCGTGTAATATCCACACGTCGAACCAAAGCAAACTATGGCTACTCGTATCATTAAAAACACCACGCTTCGTCGCACAATCTGAAATTCACATTTCTTTGACCAATAGTAACTCTGCATTCCCGAACGAATAAATCGAGTATATTTTAAAGGCGTTTTTAAATAAAAAGTATAAAGTCGACGGTATGGGAGTGCTGTTCAGGGTGAAAAATACAGGGAAGGATTAGGCTGTGGGGTAAATAGGTAAGAAGTTTTTATTTAAAACCTATTTCCACTTGACTTAGAATTGTCTTTGACGAAACGCCAGGGCCAGGCCACAGCACAAACAAAGATTTTTTTTTTAAACTTGCTTAAGAGAGCATACTTGAACTACCAGTGATGGTTAAAATCCAGTTAGGCCTCTCCATCCTTAAGCCGCTCAAATTCCTGTTGCCCTATCTGTAATTTGCTCAGCTAATTAGGGTGGCCTAATTTGAAAGTTGGCAAGTCTCCGCCTGACATTTTTACGTGTTTGTTGTACATTGTTACGGTAGGCACTATAGTATTCATAGTTCCCTAGTATCCAGTCCACTACCATCCCATCACAATAGCCTTAGTCGGTTTCTCGTGTAGCCCTTGGTTGCATTTAGTGCAAATAGGGATAATTGCCGGTTTGGTGTCCACATCATACTTTGTTATTATCTTGCAATTACTTATACCTTCCAACGGTTTTCATAGCCCCGTGGTTTGGAGCATATAAAACACAATAAATAATCACTACATAGTATAAAACAAAGTCGCTTTTTCTGTCCCTATTTCCCTTTGTATGCTTAAATCTTTAAAACTACGCAACGGATTTTGATGCGGTTTTTTAATAGATAGAGTGATTCAAGAGACAGGTTTATATGTATAATACATGCATAATATAGCCGTGCGAAGCCGGAGCGGATCGCTAGTTTAGTATATACAAGTAATCATTGATATTGAACATCAAATTGTTCCTCTTTTTTAACGGGAACATTTCCCCCTAAATGCCCTTAGCCTGCTTCGTACTGAATCCGATCCTGTCTACTAATGCTTTTGTGTAGCTTCAGTATTCAAATGCTTCAGTATTTAATATTTGATCAGCAATTGTAGCGAGCTAAGCCCTAGACCGAGAAATATCTAGACTAGAAATAATACTTATATTTAATACTTACTTATATTAATACTTTCAAGGAATGGAGAAGTTTTGGTTCTTCGAAGTAAATGTACGTAATTACCACAGAAAATAATGTATTTAATTCCATTAGGTAAGTACTTAAACATACTTATCTACACTAATATAATAAAGTGGATTTTTGTTTTTGTTTTTAAGCTATTGCATAGCTTTTATCGCAGGCTTTGAGCACGGCGACCGAATCAAGAAATTCCGTAACGAAAATAAAACCTAATGGCCCGAGCTACATGATAGGCGGAGTGGGGGGGTGCCCCACTCCGCCTATCATGTAGCTCGGGCCAGCGTTCGCTATGCAATATTTTTTTGTTTGTAACAAATAGACTATGAAACTATTACTAGACCGATTGAGATGGAACTTAGTATGGAGGATTGATTCATTGGGAGTAGATAATACAGGCTTTTATCCAGACCTGCCCACGGAATCGGAATTTATTATAAATATAAAATTAGATAAATTCGTAAAGAAAATAAGTGTGAAATAAGTTAATTTTTGACAAGTCTTTAAAATTCGTTCAGAACCATCGGCTGATTTTACTTTTCTTGCTTATATAAGAGTTGCAAAAACCAAAGGACTGACGTAACGTCACATACTCATGTAACGGATATAAGTTAAGACGATGTAGCTAATCCAACCTCTTCAATACAAAGTAATTTGATAATCAGAACTTATGTTCTCAAGTTATTTCGAATCGTTAAGTCGAGACGTAAATTAAACAAACCGCAATGAATTCCATGTTTTATTCAAGGAACACTTCGAAACCGATCTATGATGAATGTTGTAATGTGGGTGTATACTGGTTATACCACTACTACGTTAATTTATCTTACTAATACATACAGGGTTATTGGAAAATATACTAGCAGGCCGTTGATTACTTCTGTGCACCTTAACAAACAACTTTTGTTCTACGACTTTTGGTAATTCGAAGCGTGATATGTCAATGGATCGCGGAACTGCCATCTTCGCTTGACGAACAGTGGACAGGCGTCCGCAAACCGTGCTCGTTCAAAAATCGCTCTGAATTGTTCTATCACACTATTTTATGTTTAATTTGAGTTATTGTGATGTTAACTAAGTGTTTCATTGAAAACTACGTGAATCTAGTTACTTGTCATCACTACATAGTATAAAATAAAGTCGCTTTCTCTGTCCCTATTTCCCTTTGACCGCTTAAATCTTTAAAACTACGCAACGGATTTTGAAGCGGTTTTTTTAAATAGATAGAGTGATTCAAGAGTAAGGTTTATATGTATAATACATGCATAATATAGCCGTGCGAAGCCGGGACGGGTCGCTAGTAGTGTATAAACAATAATGGCTGTCATTGGATGACATTGTTCCTTACCCTTACCACATGAGCCCTTACTTTGTCCACTTCCTATATTGGTACCATAGACTAACAGATAGGTCCATGATTGGTACAAGATGACTAATGATGAAGGCTATCCTGGCTTTTCATACACATAAATGAAGTCACGAGTTAGTCAACTAACCCACCCCTTATCGTTCCCATAATGCTAGAAGCATTGTCACGCAGAATGGCGATAGCTA
Source organism: Idaea aversata (assembly GCA_907269075.1). NCBI lineage: Eukaryota > Metazoa > Arthropoda > Insecta > Lepidoptera > Geometridae > Idaea > Idaea aversata. The sequence continues at coordinate 13,275,051 of OU026099.1, read as the reverse complement.
ACCTCTGCGCTAAAAACAAGCGGGAGTCACCCCCAATCCCCCTATCTATTGAATTGTTTTTCAGATTGACAATAATACAAATACTTTCCTATTTAGTGTTTTCGAAAAGATTTTTACGAAATATTTAGTTTTTAATTAAGCCCTTATTACCCGCAAGAACCTTAGTAGTGAACTACGTACGTACGACTCAACGTGGTTTAACTATAGTAGAAAATCGAATAGGGACACATAATGTAACATTGAAATGGTAAATCAAAAACTCGTTATGCCATTGTTATTGGATTCTAAGCTTTATTCCGAAGCAGTGACGGTAGTTTTTACCGTTTAAAGCCATTTCCAGTCTGTGCATTTAGTGGTCTACCGTTTTTGCTTGTATAGTTTAATTTCAAACTGTATAATTAGACATACAAGTCGATAATAACTTTTATTGAAATGAAGCCGTAAAATGTTCCGTCGCTCGTTCCTATTTTCTATTCCTAACCTACTTTAAAAAAAGAGGTTCTCAATTGTTGCGTAGGTAGTAGGTAGGTAGGTATATACTATATATATACCTAAGTATATACAGGGTGCATTTTATGTATGGGCCTTTAGGACTACCTATATACTTGAAACCTAAGTTCAATGCGCTGTTTCCTGAACAATCTCTAGTTATTTTTGAAGTGAAAACTTCTTATGGCGCGTTGGGCACTTTTGTGGGTGAGCATTTTCAGCCGTTCTCGCAACAGACGACAGATTTTCTCGCGACAGATGAGATTTTACACAGATATACAGTTTTTTAATTTGGCTGTGAGTGTATTAAGACGTACATATGGTATTTTTTAACGGACGACTATTGACGGACGACAAATGTCGGACGACAAATGTCAGACGACTATTTGTCGGAAGACTATTGACGGACGACAAATGTCGGACGACTATTTGTCGGACGACTATTGACGGACAACTATTTGTCGGACGACAAATGTCGGACGACTATTTGTCGGACGACAAATAGTCGTCCGACTATTTTTTTTTTTTCATCTAAAACTCGTTTTGCGTATGTTCTCGCGACAGATGAGATTTTACACAGATATACAGTTTTTACTTCTGCCTGCACTCCCGGAGTGCGCTGTTTTTTTTTCTCTTGTTTGGCCCCACGAACGTTATGTCATTTTCTTAGTTTCTTTAGCATTTTTGTCTTGATTCTTCATATTTAGCGGGATTTGGGAAGGACTTAGGGACTAATTTTTTTTTTAAAGAAATTGGGAAACCTATATTACAATTCAAAAACGCGGACTTGTTGAAAAATGGATTGTTGGGCTAGGGAAGTTGTTCAAGTTAATTTCTTTAAATAAACTCGTTTAAAAAATCGTCCTTTTTGCGGAGCTTAAGTAAAACTTACTATAGCCACCCGGCTTTATGCCTTGATAACATAGATATAGAATTTTTTGTTAGTCTATGCTTGATAAATGGTTTGCTACAAATTAAAAAAATGAAAGATGTCTATGGCCAATAATCGACGGTGTGTAACGAGGCTGTATGTATGTATAGGCTTATAATTAACCTTTAGCCTTCCTTGAAAAGGCAATAAAGAAGAAAAATGGTTATTTGACTCTGGATCAAAGCGCTCATCAAAAAAAATGCCGATCTTGTTTTTAACTGTCTGGTTAGGTTGCGCATAATAGCGATTTTCCATCGAATAAATAAATATTGCAGGACCACACATCGCCATCTAGCTTCAAGCTAAGTAACCAGACTTGTGTTATGGGTGCTAGACGACGGATATACTACTTATATACTTTTTTTTTGTAAATTTATACTTATAATATATAGTGTAGCGTATGCGCCCGCGCGGAACGAGACGACGGTAGTCGGAATCAGACAGCCACCGCGCGAGGTCGTACATCGGACGCTCGGGTGCATATAGCTACTACCTACCTAAAGATCAGTAGCGTGTTTTAGTTTACTTAACCCTTACATTACAAGTGACGACTGGACGTCACAAGTGGCGACCCTGCCAGGATGGGATGTAAGTAAACAAAAAATGAAAAAAAAGAAGTACCTAAATGCCGTGTCATAAGTAATTGATGAGTCTCGTGCGTGTGGTCAAATGTTTTAAAGTTGCAAATTGAATTGCTGTATTCTTAAATAAAAATAGTTTATTTACCTACCCTCTTCCATAAATATAACTCACAACCTACTATAAAAGCTAAATGAAACTTGTACTTTCTAGCTATTACTTTGCTTTGTGTTTATCGTGTTCTATGATTCTTACTGTATTGTACAAATAAAGTTATCTATCTATAGTCAATAGACAAAATCTGGTACCTAGGTACCTATTGACGTAATTTGCTGGACATTTAAATAGTTAGCAAATTAATGAATCGTATTATTAAACAATAGGTACAAGTACAAGTGGCAGCTAGCATGGTTCCATTTAAATTATGTTGCCTTGTCTAAATGCATACCTACCGGATATCTGTCACACATCCAACCACACGCACGGAGATGCATCGTACTATTCAAAGTAAAACAATTATGTACGAATTCATTTTGTAAAGACACGGTATCTAAGGAGTTGGTTAATGGTTGTACAAATCTGGTGAGTTCAGTTGGTACTAACCATAGAAAAAAAAAACTAATACAAGTAGTAAACTGATATCGGTTAGTACTAACAAAAGCCAAAAGCCAATGCCAAAAGTCAAAGTCTAACTTGTCGAAAGTCAAAAAGTCAAAGTCAAAGAGTCAAAGAGTCAAAGAGTCAAAAAGTCAAAAAGTCAAAAAGTCAAAACTCAAAAAGTCAAAAAGTCAAAAAGTCAAAAAGTCAAAAAGTCAAAAAGTCAAAAGTCAAAAAGTCAAAAAGTCAAAAAGTCAAAATGTCAAAATGTCAAAAAGTCAAAAAGTCAAAAAATCAAAAAGTCAAAAAGTCAAAAAGTCAAAAAGTCAAATAGTCAAATAGTCAAATAGTCAAATAGTCAAATAGTCAAATAGTCAAATAGTCAAATAGTCAAATAGTCAAATAGTCAAATAGTCAAATAGTCAAATAGTCAAATAGTCAAATAGTCAAATAGTCAAATAGTCAAATAGTCAAATAGTCAAATAGTCAAATAGTCAAATAGTCAAATAGTCAAATAGTCAAATAGTCAAATAGTCAAATAGTCAAATAGTCAAATAGTCAAATAGTCAAATAGTCAAATAGTCAAATAGTCAAATAGTCAAATAGTCAAATAGTCAAATAGTCAAATAGTCAAATAGTCAAATAGTCAAATAGTCAAATAGTCAAATAGTCAAATAGTCAAATAGTCAAATAGTCAAATAGTCAAATAGTCAAATAGTCAAATAGTCAAAAAGTCAAAAAGTCAATCAAAAAGTCAAAAAGTCAAAGTCAAAAGGTCAAAAGGTCAAAAAGACGAAAGGTCAAAAAGTCAAAAGTCTGGTCTATTCTAGTCTGGTCTGGTCTGGTTTTGTCTTGTCTAGTCTGGTCAAGTCAAGTCAAGTTAAGTCAGGTCAGTCAAGTCAAAGTTTTTAGATATTTATGTCAAAAGGTCAAAATGTCAAAATGTAAAAATGTCAAAAGGTCAAAAGGTCGAAAGGTCAAAATGTCAAAAGGTCAAAAGGTCGAAAGGTCAAAAAGACGAAAGGTCAAAAAGTCAAAAGTCTGGTCTATTCTAGTCTGGTCTGGTCTGGTTTTGTCTTGTCTAGTCTGGTCAAGTCAAGTCAAGTCAAGTTAAGTCAGGTCAGGTCAAGTCAAAGTTGATAGATATTGAAAATGATAGAACGAAACAGAATTTCATTGATTTTTATAATATACATAACCTTATAAGATAATATATTTAATTGATTAATGATAAGTAGATATTGATGCGTTGACATTGACATCTAGCAGTTGAACTGAGAAGGTCGAAGTTCGCACACACGCGACTCACGCCCCAACTTTGCTACGTATAAAAAATAAAAATAAAAAATTATACCACTGTATCTTCCATTTACCGAATAAAATAATTTGCATAATAATAAATAATAATAAATCATTTATTTCAGGGTACAAAGGCCCATAGATAAATACCTTATAGACTAACATACATATTTTAATAAAATAGTTGAATACCTGCAGTAATGGGCACCCAAATATTTACAAAGCAACTATTTCTCTGTAAAGTCGGTTTACCGATGAACTTAATAAGAAAACATTGATGAAAATACGTTGCCATGGTTGCCTACCATGTCAACAGAACGTGACGATGTTCATTAATTTATAGGCTACTAAAGTCTAAAACATGCCTACCAAACGGCCCCAGCGAGCGTATTAAAACTTGGGTCTATTGAGTTAGAGTTCCATTGCAGATAGACCTAGTGAGACTCAGGTCTAATAAATAACATCTTACTGACTTTTTTCAAAAATCACGTACTGGTAAAAATCAATACCATAGTAAAGTTTTAGGACAGTTTTCCACATTGGATACTGCCATAGTGTATTATCATAGTGTATTGTCATATGTGTATATCAGTGTATACACTAGAGAAGTTTCGAGTTTGCAAATACTAAAAACATACCTATTACGCATTTTCTAACGGTTAGTCTTTGCAAATGGGTTCATTATGCCTTATCGAACACGTTGCACTTGTTACATTTTAACTATGCCCAATCACCTTAGGGTGGATTGAACTAAGCTTCTTATAGACAAATTATATTACAATAATGCTTCATTTCACCTTGCATCAAGTTCAATTGATATTCTTGTAATAGTTTATTTTGCCTGTAGTTCATTCATTTAAAGGATGTTTTACATTCGTTTCAGTCGATTGAGAACTGTTTTTAGATAATTTCAATCTCATCGGAACAAAAGGCAATCGGAAAAAAAAGACGATCGAAAATAAAAACAAAAGGCGGCGGCATAATGGCAGGTAACTGTCAAAATGACAGATGTTAAAATGACAGCTGTCAGGTTAGGAACGGCTGTGTCTCAGAAACTATTGATGGTCTGTTTACAGAGGTGAGGGATCTTATCGGGGTTCTTCGGGAAACATGGAAACATGTCAAAATATTGCAGAAATATATAGTGTAGAATTTCATACAAGAACAGATTACTTGTAAAACTCAAGTAGAACTAGTAAGAAAGAAAATGCCATTATTTTGTCTCTCAAATATCTACTTCGCCGCAATGGGCACAGTGTTTACTTTGTTTCAGTTGAGAACCTATTATTGTATAATATCTGGTTGTCTCAGCACGTTACCAAATTACAAATAAGTCCATAATATTTACGTCAGTTGCACAGTACATTAGTTAGCCAATCAAATGACAATTCATTACAAAATCAATTTTACTACAAAGTGTTCATTATTATTATCATAGTTATACCTACTCGGAATACTACACTATATATTTTAAGTCATAAAAGCGTATGATGTAATGGTAAAAGTAGTCTGAGAAACCAGATGGCACCTAATTAACACAAGAGGTAGTTCTTTAAATAAGGACGGTACCTAAATAACACTAGAGGTAGTTCTTTAAATAAGGACGGTAACTAAATAACACAAGAGGTAGTTCTTTAAATAAGGACGGTACCTAAGTAACACAAGAGGTAGTTCTTTAAATAAGGACGGTACCTAAATAATACAAGAGGTAGTTCTTTAAATAAGGACGGTACCTAAATAACACAAGAGGTAGTTCTTTAAATAAGGACGGTACCTAAATAACACAAGAGGTAGTTCTTTAAATAAGGACGGTACCTAAATAACACAAGAGGTAGTTCTTTAAATAAGGACGGTACCTAAATAACACTAGAGGTAGTTCTTTAAATAAGGACGGTACCTAAATAACACAAAAGGTAGTTCTTTAAATAAGGACGGTACCTAAATAACAGCAAGAGGTAGTTTGATGAAAATCAAACAGTACCCAAATAATATATTTTTCCACAGGTGGTAGAAAAAAAAAGTCACGACTACCTACCGCCATTAAGGCACTGGGTAATATAATATTAGCTTACCTTATCCCTTACCTACTGCGGCAAATGTTAATACACCAGAAAAGATTCGGACGTTCATTAAATTGGGTGCGACCAATACACTCTCAATGTTGATAAGCGTACAAAGGTACAAACAGTAAAATATGCAATGCGCACAAAACTTTAAAGGGTACAAAGCATACAAATTATTATGAAAGTAAGACCGAGAAGTATCTCGTCAGGAAATATTTTACTTAGAAGATGATTGTTATGCCTGTGCATATGCGGGTGTAGCATTTTTACTTAGTGGTTCTTCAAATTTAAAACCGACATCAAGCATTATTAATGCTAACAAAATTGTTATTGGAGTACGGCTTAAAGTATTTTAAACGGAAAAACTTTGAAGGCACACTAAGTAAAAGACTTGAAACTACCACTATCATAGTAGCCTACCAATTTAATACTGTTTGCTAAAACTTAATACAATTCTATCCTTCACTAAAGTAAATTTCAATTCTGGGAAGTTTAACCTTGTACGGACATACTAAGTGTACTTTTCTTTTTAAAATCAGGCCCTAACTAACAGTAAACGTAATTGACTAAGGTACGTCTATTATACCTATGAATTAAGCATATCTAAGTAAAGGCCATTGTGTTTTACCTAAACTGTAAGAGTAACTTGGGTATACATCGAGATTCGTGCTAGTCTTATTGCGTAACTAATAAGTAAATACCTACTCCTAACCTAATTCGCAGTTACCTAAAACGAGTTACTACGCGAACTGGCAGTAAAGAGGAAAATTTAATAACATTATAAAAGATAATTAATTTTTACTTTTAAGTATTGAATTATTTGAATTAAACAAGTAGACTTGAGGAAGTCTGTACTAAGTACTAGTTTGTACCAGTACTAACCTATTTTGCGGGAATATCTAATTTGACAACATACATACTAAGATGTAAAAAGACCTGAGAGAAGAAAAAATATATATAAAAAGAAAAGAAGGATAAGGGATAAGGTAGAATAATAAAGTATGATGCAAGTGGTGTTAGGTTTATTGTGTAAATTAAATGTAATGGAATTATATTTGAGACCTTAAATGTTGTGATTGGGAGACATGTGAAGTTCACCACTTGCACCATCGCGATTGTACGGCATACGCTGTGCGCGTGTTTTTCTGTTAATTTACAGCCAACAACTGACACTCCTGTCATCGGCCGCGAGTCACACCGCTGCCTGCGGCACAGCCACGGAACTAGAAAGTAACGGCCATGGAGCGGAGATTATTGGACGAATTATTTATAATTTGTAATAATTTTCCATTTGTATTAATATTCATGTGAATGTTGTGTAATAATATGTAACCTTGCTTTTGATAACATGATCATAGAAAAGAGTAAACCCTCATGAGTTTCTTGTAGCTTCTTCTCATTAGAGGGCGCGTTCCGAAGCTACACATCCTAATAACTGTCCAACGTTGTATCTTTAAAATCGTTAATAAAGAAGGGATGTAGCGTATGCGCCCGCGCGGAACGAGACGACGGTAGTCGGAATCAGACAGCCACCGCGCGAGGTCGTACATCGGACGCTCGGGTGCATATAGCTACTACCTACCTAAAGATCAGTAGCGTGTTTTAGTTTACTTAACCCTTACATTACAAGTGACGACTGGACGTCACATATAGGAACAACCAGACAAATATAAATACTTGTCTGAGGCGGGAATCGAACCCGCCACCCTATGTTTGGCAGTCCGACATGTGACCATTGTGCCAACTGGATTGGCGACCACCTTAATAACCACAGCATTCGTAGCACAATATAAACCATTCCATTTCCATTGTTTTTAAACGTTGTACGCTACGCTGCTCCGTACCTACGCTACGTCACCGTATATAACAAAGGTTTATCAAATTGAGAGAGCGTAGCGTCATCTAATTTGTGCCCGAGTGCGTTACTCAGCTGTTACGTTATCAGAACAGAGACCCCTACCGCGAGTTGTTTACGCATTCGATATAAACGAGCCTATCTTCGCACGCACTCACTTCTAAACCAGCTGATTACCGACAGGTTTGATGAAGTAAACATTTTTATGATGAAGTCCTCCATGGCGTATCCGCCAACGGCGAAAAGCTTGGCTAGACTAAATTTTTAAGGGTGATGGGAGCGGAGGTGGCTCGCAAATCCAAACTTTGTTTTAAAGCTCCTGTTGCAAGAATGGCAGTGCAACTGGGCAAACCCGTTATAAGTAAGTGTAATTGTAACTGGGCTTGGGACGATTTTTCCTGCGAGCGACGCTCTTCAAAGGAGCTAACAATATGTCGCGATTGAATAGGTATCTTCTAGGAAGGCGTATTACATCTTAGGCCGCATCGTCACCTACCATCAGGCAGGTGTGATAGTGGTCAAACGCTGACCTATCATATATAAAAAAAAAACATATACCTTCTTATAAAATTCTCGTGTCACAATGTTAGTAACCATACTCCTCCGAAACGGCTTGACCGATTTTTATGAATTTTTATATGCATATTCAGTAGGTCTGAGAATCGGCTACTATGTATTTTTTTATTTTGTTTCATTTAGTTTCTTTTTTATATATGGCAAACCAACGTTTGCCGGGACAGCTAGTAATATTATAATAACTCAGCCATATTATAATATTACTAGCAACTCGCCCCGGTTTCATAAAAATAAGTTCCTGTCATTACGCAAATAAATTCGTACGCGTAGTAGTTTCATTTTATGTACCAAAACCTTCGCTTCTCTTGAATCACTGTATTAAAAACCGCATCAAAATCCGTTGCGTAGTTTTAAAGATCTAAGCATACATAGGGACAGACAGCGGGAAGCGACTTTGTTATATACTATGTAGTGATAGTGATATAACATATACCTACTAGCTGCACCCTGCGCGTTATTGCCGATCGAGTATAAATAGTAGCGACAGAGCGCATTCTCGTAGCGCGTCTTCGCAAGAATACGGATGTTCGCAGTTTTTAGTTGCTAGTTCAGTTTTCATTTGGTGAATTTTGATGTAAAGTATACCACGACCTTTCCAAAGCCCGTCTTAACTATTTATTAAACGGTTTTTAACCAATAAGAATAATAAGCCCGCAGAGCACCTTGAGGCGAGGTGTGTCGGGGCGAAGCGACCCCACGGTCAGAGTGCTCCATGGGGAAGCCACTGTTCCTCATCTCCGGCTGGCCTTAGTTGGTTGGTCGGAGTGAACACTGACGAGGAAGCGGTCCCCCGCCTCTGACTTGTCGTCACCGGCCGTAGAGTGGAGTCGCAAGAGCATAAATGCACAAAGGATTGTGGTGAGTGGGCCAGGTAGGCTGGACCCTCAGGGAGCCCGTATCCAGTGAGGCGTCTCTATTCTTCAAGCCACTTTCGTCCCTGTTGCCCCCTTGCCGTAATTTAATCAGCCGATTAGGGTGGCCCAGTTTGACAGTTTGCGAGTTTTCGCCTGCCACTTTTACGTGTTTGTTGAACATTGTTACGGCAGGCGCCATAGTATCCATAGTTCCCCAGTATCCAGTCCACCACCATCCCATCACAATAGCCAAGTAGTAATTTCTCCTGTAGTTTATCAATAGTTCCATTCAAACCGGAGATTGTCCTTGGCTGCATTTTATAGTGGAGACAGGGATAATCGCCGGTTTGATGTCCACATCATAGTACTTTGCCATTAAACTTGTAATTGTAAAGGGCCTCTACGTGTTGGCTTCGGTTCCACGCACGCCTTCCAGAGGTCCGGGGCTCCATAGCCCCGTGATATAAAACATAGGTATAACAAATCAAAATCGGTTGATAAACAAAGAAGATATGCGCGAACATCCATAAAAAAAACATACATAGAACCGAATTGAGAACCTCCTCCTTTTTTTGAAGTCGGTTAAAAATATTTAAAAGTGTCACTTATTGCATGACTCATTTATTTCGTTCCGTCATTTTTAGGGAACTAGCTGCGCGCCGAGGTGTTGTTATTGTCTCTTTAGCAGTGATATATAGACTTGTAGCTCTTGTTGTTTTAGATATTTCTTGATGATACTTTTTCTGATGTAGGTACCTATACGTGTTTCCGCAAAGGGTTTCTTATACGAAGGGGGGGGTTGTGCTAGACGTTTAGGCGAACAACTTTTGTTTTAACTTTTGTTACTTTTGTTTATTTTATAACTTTAAGAATTCGAGCTTTTTTCGAACTTTTCACACAAAAATAAAATAACATTAAAATATCTAGATGATAAAGAAAAATATTTCTACGCACAACATCCTTGTATAAAAAATAAAACAATTAAATATTTAGCCAATACATTTTTATGTAACTCACACTTTAAACGACTAAAATAAATCGTAATTATTTTATTACTAATTTCAATATTTGTGTTCCAAATCGTAAGTGTATGTAGATCAAATAGCCATGGATTTCTTCATTTCTTGATTTGATTAGGTAAGTATACTGATTGAGTACTATTGTTTTTACTAATATTTTTTAGTTTTCGCACCAACAATTGACATTGAAAAAGCTTCCGCAATGTCCTCCTTTGTACTCACGTCGTTTACAGTCTTCATTGCAGTTAGATACATAGTCAACAGCACCCCACACACAACTCCCGATTTGTACGTCAGCTTGGACACTATTTTGCGGTGAAGATACGACTACTAAAAACGTAACGCAAACCAACAGTAAGAATGATTGGCAATTCTTCACCATTTTGACGATTATTAGTAGATTTCTGAACGTTTATGATGCTTCAGTGAAGAGAGACGAAACTGAACTGGTATCTCAGATGTGTGAGGCGCTATATTTATATTTTTTTAAATACTTGCAATAAAATAAAATGAAAATAAGTAATGCCTGGATTTTCCTTGTTTTTAGTTTAGGTATGTTAATCTTGCAACAAGCTTTTATTTAAGTAGATAAAATATCATATCTAATAAGTATACAGGGTTATTGGTTATTGGCATAATCATATTAGCAAGCGGTTGTGAGCCACTTATGTGCACCTAAACAAATAACTTTTGTTCTACGACTTTGGGAAATACAAACATTTTTTTGAAAATTTTGTGGTTATGTAAATTCGAAACTCAGCTGATTTATTAAAAGAAAGGTCATTCAGACAGAAAAGTAGATAAAACTTAAAACTAGATAAAACTTAAAAAATAATTACAATGTGAAGGTAAAAGACCTCTCCGTGTAAGGAACAGCTGCCTTTCAGGTAAACATAACCATAGATATATGTTAGAATTTCTAAAAGTCGTAGAACTAAAATTGTTTGTTTAGATGCACAGAGTGGCTCTCAACCGCTTGCTAATATGATAACCAATAACCCTGTATTTATTAAATTGTATAATGTAATGAATTGATTAATGGGTTTGTTAAAATATTTTCTTCATTTTAGACCATTTAAAAAAGCTTGTTTTTAATTTTTTTTTTTTCGCTCGATGTGTTTCTTTAGTCTGTTCATTTCATATAATGCGTACTTAGAGACTAGCTATTAGACCGTGATTGCAATTGGAAAAAAGGAATAAAATATTTTCTTCTTACCGTATGATCTTTGTTTTGGTGGTCAAGTACGTAGGACATAAGTAAAAGTATAATTAAGTATTCTATCAGACAGAACATACTTAACACAAATCTAGTTATTATTTATTATTAGCCTGGGGTTAGATTGCTCTGGTTTGCATATTTCTTATTACTTTCTTGACGACTCAGTTGGCACAATGTTCACCATGCCGGACTGCCAAACACAGGGTTGCGGGTTCGATTCCCGCCTCAGACAAGTATTTATGCTTAGATATTTGTGTGTGGTCTGGTTGTTTCTATGTATTATAAGTATATATTTACAAAAGAAAAGTATATAAGTAGTATATCCGTTGTCTAGCACTCATAACACAAGTCTAGTTACTTAGCTTGGGGCTAGGTGGCGATGTGAGAATGTCCTGCAAAATATTTATTTTTTATTCTTGCAATATTTATTTATTTATTCATCTCGATACCTTCTATCAGAAATAGATCATAGTACTTCAGAATCCTACTTTTAATAGCTCAGTCGACTTAGAATCAAACATCTTCTGCCTAAATCGTATTGGTCTCAATCTGTGCACTGCGCAAACAAATCACTATGTCAAGCTCCCCCATACGTATTAAACAATCAACCCTATGAGATAGTGCGCGAACGCATAGAGCCGCAAACAAGACGCTGATTCATTAAAGTGAGGAATGCAGCACAAAATTGACCAATCATAGGGCCGCATTTAGTGCAGTGCGTTCACTTATCCAAGAACAACTTAAGGTGAAGTAGGACCTGAAAACCCCTATCCCATTCCCCCGCGCGCCGCGGAATGGCCGTTTTAACTGTTTTATGTCATTAAATTATTAATTAATTAATTAATTAGTGAAAAACCATCTGTATAATCCGCGCGCGATGAGAATGGAACCTTGTCAAAGTAAATCGAAAATGACAGAAAAGTAGCGTTAGCAAAAAAGTTCTGAATAATAATCTATTTAGAAGTACTGCTTGTGATACGGGCGTTAATGTCATGACGTTCGCTGTTTGGCATGTTCCTCGTTGTCGCCAGGTAGGTAACTAGGTAGGTAGAAGATAAACAAGTTATTCTACAAAATTTCAATGAAATGCGCATATACCTACTTAATTATTTTTTAAATGTTACCTGTTGTGATTGCATTTTTTAAGGTAGGTATGATTTATGTTATTTGATAAACGGGGAACTATACCTACAACGTGTTCTGCACTACTGTGCAGCACTATTTGAACATTATAACAACGTAACCTGTGGATCGAACCCATGCGGTTGGTGTAACGGGTGGCGGCTTATACCACTCGGTCAACTAAAGACATAGCTAACATGTTGAAAATAATAATCACACTGAGTACCTACTTTTAATTCAAGTATTTGTTTGTGTGTAACGTCTATTAGAAGAAGGTCATAAGTCAATAAGTCCAATACTTGCTGATAGTATTATTGTAGCAAACTGTTGTTTAAGTCAATGTCAACTGTCACTTGGGGGTGACAGCCCGCCTTTAGAGCGAGCCGGTGGGTTACTGGATGTGTGCTTGGAGTAATCATAGACTAACAAAAAAAATCTATGGGAGTAATAGAAGAAGTTATTAAATTATATTAGAGTTTATTTCAAGATCCTAGTCAGGAACAACCAATTACCTACTTGTACCCAAACTGATAGTGAACTTATGATGCATAGGTAGTAGGTACCTACTGTACCTAAAAATCAAAATGTACATTTAATTTTCAATGAAAACCAGAAACGAGTTTGTTTTAAAAGTCTCGTTAATAAATCAGGCCGGTTTCAGGCAGTGTAATCAGTAGGTAGGTACTTACGCTTATTATGTAGGTACTTGCTTTAGCAGCGCCGTCTAACTTTTATACACAGTCAGGATTTTTAATTTGTTCACTAACTTTTGAGAGAATCTGATTGATCGCTTTACAAAATTATTGTATTTTATATTTTTAAAAAAGGTGACGAAACTAACATTTTCACATTCTCATTGACGACCTCTGTGGCGTAGCGAGCGAACACCTGCCTGCGAAACAGAAGGTAGCGTGTTCGATTCCCGCCTCAAAGAATGTGTAGACGTGTTTTTGTTTCTGGTCTGAGTGGTTCTGTATTATACATAAGTATATACCTATATCACTACATAGTATAAAATAAAGTCACTTTTCGCCGTCCCTATGTCCCTATTGCCCTTTGTATGCTTAGATCTTTAAAACTTCGCAACGGATTTTGATGCGGTTTTTTTAATTAGATAGAGTGATTCAAGAGGAAAGTTTATATGTATAATACATGCGTATTACGCATGTATTATACATATAAACTTTCCTATATATAGCCGTGCGAAGCCGGGGCGGGTCGCTAGTGTATTTATATGACGACCTCTGTGGCGCGTCGGGCGAACACCCGACTGCGACGCAGAAGGTTGCGGGTTCGATTCCCGCCGGGAACAAGTATTTATGCTGACCATAAATTCTTGTTTCTGGTTCTGGGTGTTTCCTATATGTATAATATGTATATATTTACAAAAAAAAAAAAAGTATATAAGTATAGTTTATCCGTTATCTGGCACCCATAACACAAGCATTAAGTTGCTTAGCTTGGGGCTGGATGGCGATGTGTAATATGTCCTGAAATATTTATTATTATTATTATATATGTATGAGAGAGAGCAATAATCGACGCGTTCGAGATGTGGTGCTGGAGACGAATTTTGAGAATACCTTGGACTGCCAAACGTACCAACGTTTCAATCCTCTCACAGCTCAGAGTGAAGACACGCTTATTGACGATCTGCCATCAGCACATACTTGCATATTTTGGACACGTTGTACGAAAGGGCGACGAGAATTTGGAAAAACTCATCGTGGTTGGGAACACGCTCGCGATGTCGATCCCCTACCCGATGGACGGACCAAAACAAACACAATTCAACCGACAAGTTCCACAAAATCGTTATGGAGGCAATTAATAGGAGTCGCTGGAGACAGGTCATCCATTCCAGATACAGACCCACTGATAACCACGATTTCAGATTACTTACCTACATAGGTATAGGTATAAAAAAAAACACTTTTTAAAATCGGGAATCAAAAGAAAACTTAAATTGCAATAAGTGTAAAAAAATATTTTATTTAATAAAATTTAGATTCAAAACATTAACTGTGATTAAGCATATAAAAATCTTACTTAATTCATATCACAGTATCTAAGCATTTAAAAATAGCAATACAATTCAACCAAACTTAATATAAAAAAAAGCTTAAATATTACTTAATCATAATTATCTTACGATATTTCAACTCATGTCGACGCATGTTTTTGACTGGTTGAAAAAACCGGCCAAGTGCGAGTCGCACACGAAGGGTTTCGTACCATTTTATTATGTTTTTAGGGTTTCATACCCAAAGGGTAACAACGGAACCCTATTACTAAGACTTCGCTGTCCGTCTGTCCGTCTGTCACCAGGCTGTATCTCGAAGCTAGAGAGTTGAAATTTTCACAGATGATGTATTTTTATTACCTATTGGTTGTTATGGCAGCAATGTACAGTCGGTTGCATAATTGCAGCACCCGGTAGAGTCCGGTAGAGTCCAAATTACGATTTTTGGCATGTTTTCATTCTAATATTTTAAATTCATGAGTTAGAAGACTTTAAACTTCAACTAATGCAGGTGCCAGGAATCTTGCATGTGTTGAAAACATTCTTATAACAGCCATTTTGGAGCTCTACGGTGGGTCTGCAATTATGCACTCGACACTACATAAACTGTGAAAATATTAACTGTCTAGCTATCACGGTTCACGAGATACAGCCTGGTGACTGACAGACAGACAGTAGAGTCCTGTTGGTAGAGTCTTACGAAAGGGGTTCCGTTTTTATCCTTTGGGTACGGAACTCTAAAAATAAATTGAGAACCTCCTCATTTCCATAATCATGCGCCAATATAAGTAGAAATATGTTTATATCTACAGAGTTAACAAACTAAACGCAAAGTACACAACTAAAAGGACAATCGACGCGGAAATGTACAAACTTTATGAATGAATTAGACTATCATTGCTTACAATAACAATGTTGTGGAGATCAAAACGCAATTAGATAGTGTAGAAGCCAAGTGATCCAACTGACATTTTGGTCAAAATTGAGTTAAGTTTGGTACCGGCGCTATCTCCATACAAACGTTGTCGACTGTTTCCTCCCTGGATAATGACACTAGCACAAATATTTTTGTGCCATGAATTAAAATAAAAAAAATAAACAAAAAATAGGGGCATGGTCATGGCAGTTAGAAGTTTTATGCACCAAAAATATTTGCTCTATAGTGTCATTATCCAGGGAGAAAACAGTCGACTACGTTTTTAATAGTTTGTATGGAGAAAGCCCCCGGTACCCTTTCCTCTTTTTAGGGAATAAAATAATAAGATATAAAAATAAAAATTTGTCCTAAAATCTGAACACATTACAACAATTCATTCAGAAACATGGACGTAATAAGCAAAAGCGCGTTTTGATTCATATCTCGAAACTTATAAAAAGTCAGTTGGATCACTTGGCTTGTACACTAGCCAATTCTAATTAGTTGTCGGCAGCTATTTACCCGACTACGGCGAAGCCAAAAAAAACCTTTTTTTTTTTCAATTTAAATCAATGCTCAATATGTATTTTTTATCGCGATATCCGTCTTAGAATAACATGTATAATGTATGGGATATTATTATTATGTATGATCATATCCCAAGCACTACAGGCGCTCTGAATAGCATAGATTAAGGTTGCTTGCGTTCTGCATAAATAATCTAAATGAGATGAAAGGCTAATTTATTTTAATAATAATATGTCTGTACGATATTTTCTTGCTTACGGAAATAACTCTAAGGCGAGACTTCGTTAAAGATTGTCACAAGATGACGCAAGTATGATAACATAAATATTAAAACTTATTGTAAGTACCTTGACAGTTGACACTAGCTTTAAGCACAAGTTGTGCGAAGCTAATATGAATGAAAAAAAAAATACAGAGTAATTCATTGCTTAAAAATCTATTAAAAACTAAATAAAAACCTAAAAAAACTGATAATTTTGTATACAATTTAGATTTGAAAAACTTTTAGTCAATCACAAATGGTACAAACAAAGATGGAAAATCTACTAGCATATTATCCTAAAATTGTATAAAATTTCATTGCACAAAACTCATTTGAAAATAGCTTGCATAAATTTACATCGCATCAATTAAACATCGTTTAGTGCAAGGAAAAAGTTCAACAAAAACTTACAAAGCACTGCTGTATTTAACCAGCTTTTAGAAAGTTTTTATTAATTACATTTTCTGTGCTGTGAAATACATTCCCGATTGTAAAAAAGAAACTTAATACAGGGTTATTGGAAATTAATTGACACGGCGTTAAGGGCTTCTTCTGTGCACCTTAACGATCAACTTTTGTTCTACGACTTTTGGAAATTCGAAAAAAAAAATGAAAATTTTGAGGTTATGTAAATTCGAAAAATAGCTGATTTTTTAAAACAAATGTCATTCACACTAAGAACAGTAGATGAAACTTAAAAAATAAGTAAAATTTTAAGGTTACTGACCTCTCCGTGTAAGGAACAGCTGATTTTCAGGTAAACCTAACCTCAAAATTTTCAAAAAAATGTTCGAATTTCCAAAAGTCGTAGAACAAAAGTTGTTTGTTAAGGTGCACAGAAGAAGCCCTTAACGCCGTGTCAATTAATTTCCAATAACCCTGTATACTAGGTGAATTTTTAAACGGGCCTTCAAGGCTTTCCTATGTCATAAGAGAAAGCTAAATATTAAAACAAAAAAATATTTAAGTTTGCAGTTTTAGTTCTTGTATAAATAGGACACGAACTCCATTCAGCATTTTTCGGTAACTTACAAAGTTTAGGAAATAGCCTTGAAGGCCCATATAAAAAATTCACCCCGTATATTTTATACATAATTATACATTGTGTTAAGAAAATCTCGTAATCAACATGAAGGTACGGTCGACTGCATAATTGCTAAATAAGACCCACCGTTGAGAAATGCATGAGTTAAACGGCTTTAAACTTCGACTAAAGCAGGTGCCTATAATCTTGCTTGTGTTAAAAACATTCTTGTAACAGCCGTTTTGGAGCCCTTCGGTGGGTCTGCAATTATGCAGCCGACTGTACCTTCGGACCTTATTTTTGACCTAATTAATTAGGATAATTCTTGACCTTATTTTCAAGCAAAAATGTTTCATTATCTATAAGTCCCTAAGATTACAGGGACACCAGAAAAAGCAGATCTTTAGTTCAAAATAAATTCGATAGACTAGAATTAAAATATATTTATACTAATATCAATGACAAAGAATTACCGGAAATAGAGTTAAGTAGAGGAATAAATAAGCGTCACAACAAAAGCTATAATGTCTAGATGGCGCCACCGAAAAACATAGATTTTTTTATTACAACGCCATCTGTGTGGCCTATTTTCAAAAGTTTTTTTGTAATTTGCGACTATGAAAGGTCTACAATTGTTTTTGTTCTTATAATAATAAAATATTAGGCTAGGAATAACCCCCCTTTCGGAGAAACCCTTCATCTAAACACGTTCCTTCTTATTCCAAAACGAGGTTTAAGGATAGTCCGAGATGTGGATTTAAACCTTGGATTTAGACACTGATTTACTTGTGAACTATAGTCTAAACACGCCTATAGATTAATAGGAATAGTGTTTAGACTATAGTTCACGAGTAAATATGTGTCTAAATCTAAGGTTTAAATCCACATCTCGGACTATCCTTAAACCTCGTTTTGGAATAAGGGAGATTGTATTTGCATTCTTTATCTATATTAATATTATAAAGAAGTTTGTTTGATAGGTTTATTGTTCGGAACAATTAGACCAATTTTGATATTTTTTTACGGATAGAATTCTAAATTATTAAGTCTTACGGGGGGTAAATAATAATATTTTTTACACAAAAAAAGCCTTAAGGTGAAAGGGTACCTGCGCTCTCTCCATACAAACGTAGTCGACTGTTTCCTCCCTGGATAATGACACTAGCACAAATATTTTTGTGCCATAAAACCTATAACTGCTATGACTATGCCCCTATATTTCGTTTTTTATTTTCTAATTGTCATAGAAATTAAGATTAAAAAAATAAAAAATAAAAAAACTGGTTGCCTGTAAAGTCGGTATACGGGCGAAAGTTTTACGTGACAACAACTGTGCTCGAGTGGAAGGGACGCGTGCCTTTCACTTTTTATGTCTGTCTCTCTCGCTCTTAGGCGGGCTAACCATGCCCGCGTGCCTCTCACTCGCTCTCATTGTGAGCGCATAACGTCAGCGGAGCGTAACGCAGTTTCTTGAAGTGTCACCCGGCAAACCAATTTATAAAACGTTGTCACGTCAAAAACAAAAAATAGGCGCATGGTCATGGCAGTTATAAGTTATAAGCACCAAAAATATTTGCTCTAGTGTCATTATCCAGGGAGAAAACAGTCGACTACGTTTGTAATAGTTTTATGGAGAGAGCCCCCGGTACCCTTTCCTCTTAAGTATAATTATAATAAGGCTCTATTTATATAATACATAGCAGCTAAGAACAACATTGCTTTTAGATATTTCTCTCAATTTAGAGCGTTATTGGTCTAGTGATAAAAACCTCAACTTTCACCCTAAAGGTTGCAGGTTCGTTTCCTGATTGCGTCTTAATTAACTCCTGATGTATTGACGAATTATTTTCTCTAGACATGGTCGACTAAGTTGAGAGGGTGGTATCCATGCTGGGCAAGCCTTTCTAATACATATGCCCCAGGCTGAACAACGCCTTAAATGGCATGGATTTACTAATCATCACTACATAGTATAAAACAAAGTCGCTTTCTCTGTCCCTATATCCCTTTGTATGCTTAAATCTTTAAAACTACGCAACGGATTTTGATGCGGTTTTTTTAAATAGATAGAGTGATTCAAGAAGAAAGTTTATATGTATAATACATGCATAATATAGCAGTGCGAAGCCGGGGCGGGTCGCTAGTTAAGATTATATAAAGCACCTACGTGTAAAAAGGGCAACTAATAGGTTTTTTAAAAACGTTGATATTAGTGACAAAATAACAAGAACATAAATAAATATTTCAGGACATTCCACACATCGCCATCTAGCCCCAAGCTAAGTAACTAGACTGTCTGAAAAACAATTCAATGTGAAAAAATTTCATTTCTTTATTTTGACGATCCTGTTGGCACAATGGTCACCATGCCGGACTGCCAAACACAGGGTTGCGGGTTCGATTCCCGCCTCAGGCAAGTATTTATGCTTAGATATTTGTCTGTAGTCTGGTTGTCTCTATGTATTATAAGTATATATTTACAAAAGTTTATAAGTAGTATATCCGTTGTCTAGCACCCATAACACAAGTCTAGTTACTTAGCTTGGGGCTAAATATAATAAATAATAAATATTTCAGGACATATTACACATCGCCATCCAGCCCCAAGCTAAGCAACTTAATGCTTGTGTTATGGGTGCCAGATAACGGATAAACTACTTATATACTTTTTTTTTTGTAAATATATACATATTATACATATAGGAAACACCCAGAACCAGAAACAAGAATTTATGGTCAACATAAATACTTGTTCCCGGCGGGAATCGAACCCGCAACCTTCTGCGTCGCAGTCGGGTGTTCGCCCGACGCGCCACAGAGGTCGTCGCATCGGCTAGATTGCGATGTGTTGAATGTCCTGCAATATTTATTATTTATTTATAGTAATTTTAGAGCTCTAGAGTGGGTCTGCAATTCTGACTCCAACTGTACATAATTTAAACTCTAAAATCGTGTGCCCATTTCCTGCCCACCTCTCTCTAGTTGCGCGCTTCACATCTGACTTGGCCCGTGGACTTGAGTTCAAGGAAATATGGACCTTCCTGCCCTGGGAGGAAGGTCGAAACTGTTATTATATACTTACCAGCAGGAAGGGATGTCAGTTCTAGAACAACAAAGCCTGACCTGTTGATCAAAAAAGAAAATTTTAGATTATTGAGAACTTTTTATTACTTACTAGCAACCCGCCCCGGCTTCGCACGGCTGTATTATGCATGTACTATATCTAAAAACCTTCCTCTTTAATCACTCTATACATTTAAAAAACCGCATCAAAATCCGTTGCGTAGTTTAAGATCTAAGCATACATAGGGACATAGGGACGGCTAAAAGTGACTTTATTTTATACTATGTAGTGATAGTGACTTTTGCCCGCGATTTCGTCCGCGTAAAAGTCGAAAATAGAGCAAGGAGTCGCGTTGTCCCATACAAATTTTGCCCCCCTTTTTTACCGGTTTAAGAGTAGAATTTCGGAAAACCCTTTCTTAACTGATGCCTACGTCATACAAAGAACACACCCTCCAAGTTTCAGGTATCAACGATCAGCGGTTAGGGTGTGCGTTGATCTGTCAGTCAGTCAGTCAGTCAGGACAAAGCATTTTATATGTATAGATAAGAAGATTTTATAGGGTTCTATACCCAAAGGGAAAAAAACGGGACCATATTACTAAGACCTCGCTGTCTGTCTGTCTGTCACCAGGCTGTATCTCATGAACCGTGATAGCTAGACAGTTGAAATTTACACAGATTATGTATAATATCTGTTTCCGCTATAACAACAAATACTAAAAAACGAAAAAAAAATGGGGTTCCAATACAACTTGGTACGGAATCCTTCGTGCGTGAGTCCAACTCGCACTTGGCCAGTTTTATTTATTTTTCCTTTACTAAAGTTTTTTTGAAACGAAATATTTACCTACCATGTTTTTGGGCATTTTTTAATCGATATTTCGATACTGTTTCGAGCACCATTTTCACCAGACTGGAGTTAGCAGGAACTGCGCCTGAGTTCATAGTGTCTAATAGTTTGTCCTGTCCTGTACTGTTACAGTAAATATACAGTAACAGTACAGGACAGGACAGTCAACACTAACCTGTATGGTCCGGAACTTTGACAATAAAACGGCGCGGTAACACTAGGGTCGTCCAGCGACTCGACTCGCGCGTCGATCCCCATCTGATACTGTTTGGGACCCTTCAGTTCGAGCAGTAAGTTTGTCCTGTCCTGTACTGTTACTGTGTATTTAGTCAACACTAACCTGTATGGTCCGGAACTTTGACAATAAAACGGCGCGGTAACACTAGGGTCGTCCAGCGACTCGACTCGCGCGTCGATCCCCATCTGATACTGTTTGGGACCCTTCAGTTCGAGCAGTAAGTTTGTCCTGTCCTGTACTGTTACTGTGTATTTAGGGTTGTGAGGGTAAGTGGCTGCGTTGTTCTCACAGCCGCCCGCTGTTCTACCTTGCCATGCACCATTCACCTTAAAACAAGTTAAATAATGACAGCAACTTGAACACATACGCAAATTGAAAAATAAAATTCTCCGTTTTTCATTATAAGCATTTAAAGTCACATTTAAAGTCAGGGTTTTTTATTTTCTTCAATAACTTTTGACACCATTACGCATATGCGCATGGTTCCCTTTCCGAACATAAAACTTATTAGAACAAATACCTATAACCTAGCGTAATTAATTTCATTAAATTCTTGTATTTTTTATTACAACGCCATCTGTATGACTTATTTTCAAATTTTTGTAGTTCCATTAGATTTGCAACAGATGGCGTCACTAAAATCCTCGTATTTTGTATGGGGTGGTGTTCGTCTATTTATCTTTTGTCTATAGAGCCCCCCATGCGTTTCTTGTGCTTTCTTCTCATTGGTGGGCGCGTTCCAAAGGCACACTTCCTAACTTAGTTTTTAAGACTATTCAAAGTGAACCCATGCACTGTACAGTGTGGGTCCTAAGTCTAGTATCAGTTTGCTACAATAATACTATAAACAAGTATTGGATCTACGACCTTCTTCTGATAGACGTTACACACATACATAAATACTTGAATTAAAAGTACTCAGTTTGATTATTATTTGTCAACATGTTAGCTATGTCTTTAGTTGTGTGAGTGGTATAAGCCGCCACCCGCTACACCAACCGACGTGGGTTCGATCCACAGGTTACGCTGTTATAATGTTCAAATAGTGCTGCACAGGATTGTAAACGTTACGGTGGGCAAAGACTTTTGACCGTTTATTGTACATGATTCTAACTGAATAAAAAAATGACTTTTTGATAATAATACTTACAGTATGCCTGTAGGGGAAATCTGGCAACTTATTTAATGAGAACGGACAAGTCGCGTACGCACGCAACGTATAATAAATCGTACGACTCTTCTCATACTGTGATACGACCAAAGTGAACTTCGAACCAGGTTCGGCATTCGTTATTTTGCAAAGGTAGTGTGGACTATTGATCCTTATTCCGTCGATGTAGGGTTCCGGATCGTCTGGCAAAATAGAGAAATATCTATACATATAATAAATCTGTAGACATAAAAAAATCTGTAATTGTAAAATATCCAGAAAAAAAAATACACAGGTCGGCTTAAAATCGTAAGCTGAACACGATAGGGTAGTTTTTAGATTTTTGTCTGTTTGTTTGTCTGTTTGTTTGAACGCGGTAATCTCATAAACTACATAAACAGATTCTAACGAGATCCACACGAATATGTTTAGAAAATATCAGATTAACATTTAAGGTATTTTTCAATTTAAGTTTAATACAGAAATTATGATATTTGTTGAAAAATATAAAATCGAAATATTTTTGCATTATAAAACGTCATCGAACTTTAGAAGAGAACAGTACTAGCCCTACTACGAGTTTTACTTGTTACCAAGAATTGACCTCTATCAGCAAGACTATCCATTGGTATAAAAATATATGATTATTTTTTTGCACAACCAACAGGTTCGATTCCTGGCTAGAGTAATGACTTTTTGAAAAATCTAATGTTGCAGTTTTAGTTTTTGTCAAAATCGGACACGCAATTCCTTTAAACATTTTTAGCTATCTCTTATAGTTTAGGATATAGACCTGAAGGCCCACGTAAAAAAATCACCCTGTATGGTTACTTTGACCATATAGCACTATACCTGGCCATATAGCACTATGTCTGGGTATATAGCCCTTTGAACTATTAAAACTATTATACTTACAATTTTAAAATTACATAATATTTAAAAAAAATAAAAAAAATAAAAAAAAATAGTCGGACGACAAATAGTCGTCCGACATTTGTCGTCCAACAAATAGTCGTCCGACATTTGTCGTCCAACAAATTGTCGTCCGACATTTGTCGTCCGTCAATAGTCGTCCGACATTTGTCGTCCGTCAATAGTCGTCCGTTAAAAAATACCATATGTACGTCTTAATACACTCACAGCCAAATTAAAAACAGTAGGCCCAGGCATACATTTTCGCCGCGCCGTAGAGAGGGGATAGCTGTCTACTCTCCATCCGTCTTACGCTTTTTCGATCAGGTCACGTGTCCTGACGCGAGTTTAAGATTTTATACCCATTACAGAAAAAGTGCTCAACGCCGTTAAAGAAGTTTTCACTTCAAAAAATTATAATAATAATACAAAATAAACTAAAAAGACGCCAAAAAAATTTAAATAAATTTAATTTTAAAATTGTGATTATGGTTTTTTATACTTACATGGATAATAAATTCTGCCATCAGTATTTTTATAGACTAACAAAGTGATATATTCCTTGTTGTCTCTGAAATCGTCAATCTGTGTGATGTGCCTGGTCAGTAGGATCCAAATGGCGCCTTTACCGTTCACTTTCAGGTGAAACTGTGGGTTTTCACCGACGTTGTACGCGTCTTTAGCTGGTCCCGTGCCGGCGTCCCATTTCCTGGGGGAAAAATTGATAATTCCATGGATGTATTTTGGTTATGGATTAGTTTTTCGCCTTTAATAAGTACAGATATTTTTTCTGTTTAATAAGTATAGATACTTCTGTACAGATATTTTTTCTGGTCTGAAGGCCACTTCTCGAAAATAACATTGTTCCAATTATATTGCAATATCATAAAGATTGCATTTCAATACCAAAAAATACACTCAAAGTAGCTCAAAATACCCTCAAGTCAGCTTTTGGTATTCTCAAGAATAAATTTTGGAACCGAAATGCAATCGAAATGATATTGAAGTGTAATTTGAACAATTTTATTCACGAGAATTTGCCGTCTGGGAGTAACTTTATCTTATCGAAATTTATATAAAATATGATATCCGTTGTTTGGTCACCATATCACAAGCCTAGTTGCTTAGGTTGGGGCTAAATGGTGCAGTGTGTAATGTCCAACAATATTTATTTTATATACTAGCTGCGCCACGCGGTTTCACCCGCGTTAGTCGTTCAGGTTTCTAGTTTTTGCGTGAATGAATAGCAAACATACTAACACAAACTTTCACATTTATAATATAAGTTGGATTTATTCTTAAATAAGGAGTTTTGCACATATACAGACACACAGACAGACGGACAAGAAAGTGATTTAATAATGGTTCCTTTTTTCCTTTTTAGTTACGGAACCCTAATAACAAAGAAATACTCACTGATGTATACAATAAGTATAATCGAAGAGTGCCGGATTCCAATTCAAATAGAACACATCGAAGAAATTCAATATACTCTGATAGTCTATCCAAAATACACCGTTGTCGTATTGTTGGGCGCAGTCGGGTGAGTAGTCTAGTTCAGCACGTAAACTGGGGGTCCAGTGTTCGGTGTCCAGCTCGGAATAATTGCCGCGCCAACGGAGGTGGGACCAGGGGTTCTTAAGTTTTAGTAGTCTTACACCCTAAAAAAGGATAAGCAAAATTATTGAGTATAACTTCCGATCCCGTGGGAATATCGGGATAAAATGTAGCCTAACACACTCTTAATGAATCAATGTATCCTCATACCAAATTTCATATAAATCGGTCCAGTAGTATCAGAGCCTATTCAACTAAAACAAACAGACTAGTACAAAAACTGAATTGATGGAAGAGTTTATTATCTATATTAGTATGATATTTAGTTGGTTGTTTCTTTACAAAGGGTATATGGCTCGATATAGTGCTATTTGACAAAACAAAGGAGCTATAATGGCTAGATATAGTGGTATATGGAAAGACAAAGGGGCTATATGGCTAGTAATAGTGCTATATGGCAAGACAAAGGGACTAAATTGCTAGGTATAATGCAATTTATGGCAAGTCAAAGAGGCCATGTGGCTAGATATAGTGCTATATGGCAAGACAGAGGGGCTATACGGCCAGATATACTGCTATATAGCCAGACAAAGGCGCTATTTACACGAATTAAATAACCCAATTTCAGAGACAACCGCCAGTCCCTCTGTACCTATTCGGCAATGAAGTCTACGGTGTTGTGTTTCCACTTTATGGCCTGGCCAGTCTCGCCTCCCAGCTGGCCATGCGAGGGTCTGAGGTGGATAGACCAGATGGCCATCGACCTCATACCCTCGCGTTAGGCTCCAAGACATACTGGTCTCTTATGATACAGTACGGTAGCCAGCAGCGTATCATTCTGACAACTAGGACCCTTTGCGCTAGATGCAGTTTGAATGTGTCAGGGCGTTTAGTGTTGCCAGTGCCTAAACTTACATTAACAAGTCTAACATCCAACACGGCGTACGCATGAGTAGCGACCAGCCCTGTCCTCTCCGCTTCAGCGTCAGGTAACGGCCCGGTAGCAGCTGTAGCTAACACATCGCCTCTGGCAGCCCTGATACGTAACGTCTCGTACAACGCGTCTGGGTTGCCAGTGCCTGTAGGACCACCCTTTAGAGCCCAACGTTCTGGTATCCAGCCTGTTAGCGCGTGCAGATCAATGTTCTGTAGAAAATAATATATACATGAAAAATAATGGCAAAACTTCGAACAGAAATTACTTGTTTACAAGGTTAGGTTCTTTAAGTTCCTAAATGGCGTCAGATACTGATGAAGAAAATGAAAAAACACCGTGACTTTAAGTGCTTATTCTTTTTTCCACATTTATCAAATGACAGGATTTGATTGAGTTTTTTACTTTATTGAAAACTAGCGACCCACCCGGCTTCGCACGGCTACATTATGCATGTATTATACATATAAACCTTCCTCTTGAATCACTCTATCTATTAAAAAAACCGCATCAAAATCCGTTGCGTAGTTTTAAAGATTTAAGCATACATAGGGAAAGAAAAAGCGACTTTGTTTTATACTATGTAGTGATAGTGAAGCTGGTAAATAATAATAGGTTAAGTCATATTAACTTTCAACGCTTCAATTATCATACAATTTTCATACGTTTTTCATACAAACATACATGTTTTATACAATTTACATTTCATACAATTTTTATATTCTTCATACAATTTTCTCTACCGATCGTTATACTCACACTGTTAGATCCAGGGAAATCGTATCCGCCCATAACTTTCATATATGCTTTCTCAAGCAAAGACACCCAGAATTCGTTCTTATTGCTCGAATACGAGCATAGAAGTCTACCATGTTTACTGTAAGGCAGACGATCGTCGATTATAACCTGAAATTTAAAAATATATCTGTAAAAATTTCCTTTCGCCAAGTACAATCGGGCAAAAAAAGACTTCTAATACAAGCAACTTTATATGGATATGTCTCCTGGCTCTTAACTCCATTAAGATGCAACTTATCTTTCTCCTAACTCTATTAAGATGCAACTTACCTGTCTCCTAACTTCACTGAGGTGTAACTAACCTTTCTCCTAACTCCAGTAAGGTGCAACTTACTTTTCTCTTTTACTAACTTCGTTAAGGTGCAACATATGTTTCTTTTCTGCTAACTCCATTAAGATGCAACTTATCTTTCTCCTAACTCTATTAAGATGCAACTTACCTGTCTCCTAACTCCATTATGGTGTAAATAACCTTTCTCCTAGCTCCAGTAAGGTGCAACTTACCTTTCTTTTTGACTAACTTCGTTAAGATGCAACTTACTTTTACCTTTTTTAAAATTTATGACGTTGACTTTGACTTTTTTTTACTAACTTCGTTAAGGTGCAACATACCTTTCTCTTCTGCTAACTTCGTTAAGATGCAATTTAGCTTTCTCAGAACTCCATTAAGGTGTAACTAACCATTCTCCTAACTCAATTAAGGTGTAACTAACCTTTCTCCTAACTCCATTGAGGTGCAACTTAACCATGTACTTCCCAAACGGATTATAGACCGGATCCTTGTTCTTATTCTTAGGATAAATTATTGAGGTAATAATTTTCTTGTTGAATCGTTTCTCGTATAGAGCACTTACAGCTAGAGAGGCCACGAATGAACAATCAGATACTATCTGAAAGAAAAAACCCGACTTTATCCCCCATAACTTTCAGACAGCTTAACCGATTTCGATCAAACATAGCTAACAATTCAATTCAATTCATTTATTTATTGAGAATATAGGTCACAAATTGGTCTTACAAATAAAACATAGAACAGCTATATCCAGCCTTTTCGGCATTCAATATAAAAAAGGAGGTACATTTTGGGATTAAACAATTACCCCCTCATTCCAAAACGAGGCTTAGGGACAGTGGAATAAGGAGGTTAAAGTTCGATGTCAAATGAATAACAAATTACTTATAATACGTCCATGCAAATTACATAGATGTCACTTTGAAAATAAATTATAATTTAAAACTGTCAAAAAGTAGGTAGGTACGTAGTCAACAACACTCCCGACTAACGTACGGTCGGCTGCATAATTGCAGACCCATCGTAGAGCTCCAAAACGGCTGTTATAAGAATATTTTCAACACAAGCAAGATTCTAGACACCTGCTTTAGTTGAAGTTTAAAGTCTTCTAACTTATCAATTTATCAAACAACAATTTGAAGAATGAAAACATGCCAATAATAGTAATTTTTGAACTCTACCGAGGGCTGCAATTATAATAATAAATAATAATAAATTTATTCAAAACCTTAAACATATTTTACAATACATATAATTTACAAAAATAAAGTACTGACATAAAATAAAATACTTAGGTTGCACAAGTTCAAATACACATTGAACTCCTGTCCCCAAACTAGGCAAAGCCTGTATCTTGGGTGGCAGGGATCCTCCGACACTATAAGAAATACATTAATACAACCAATAGAGCAAATAACAGTAGGTACGTACTTATTACTACGGAAGTTATTCGATTTAAATACGAGAGAGAACAGTGAGTGCGTGTGTGTGTGTGTTTGTGAGTGTGTGTGTGTGTGTGTGTGTGTGCGTGTGAGAGTGCGCGTGTGGTGTGTGTATGTGTGTGTGAGTGTTTAGTTGAGTGAGGGTTATTGAATGTGCTGCGGGCAGAGGAATAACCACGTCACCCCAGGATCTTAAGACCCTGGGTACGAGGATTCACCTCCACCAAAGAAGTGTGTGTGTGTGTGTGTGTGTGCGCGTGCGCGTTTACGTAAGCGTGTATAGGTTTGTTATTTATCCATTGTCAAAAGCTCTTCGGTTTCGTAATAGTTTTTACTAAGCAACCATTTTTGTAGCTTATTTTTAATTTCATATTGATTTAATGAGTAAAAATTAATGATGTTATTAAGCTTATTATTATGCAGCCGAAGTAAACAAACTTTCGGGTGTATAATTTTATTATTAAGTTACAGAGCTAGGATAAGATACTCACAGTCTGTTTAATACTAAAACAGTCGACATGGTCACCGACGACCAACTTCGGGTCGCTGCACAGCTCGTGCGGTCGCACCCAACTGGTAAACTCTCTTGCCTGTTTCATTGATAACTTCAGTTCACTCGCCCTGTAAGGATCAACTATGAATTACAATCAATAATCCTGTCTTACTTGCTGCAGTACAAGAGTAGATATAAATAATATAAATATAAATATTGCAGGACATTCAACGCATCGCCATCTAGCCCCAAGCTAAATTGGACTTGTGTTATGGGTGCTAGACAATGGATGTACTTCTTATAATACTTTTCTTTTGTAAATATATACTTAAAATACATAATACAGATACGTTCCGAAATGGACCGTAAGCACGATAGTTAGCACTAAGTGCTGTTCATCCAATTCTGCAGCGTGAAAGTAACAGACTCAAATATACGCGACTGGGCAAGTATGATGGGGTATCGATTTCGATTTTTTATTATATTACTAGCTACTCCACTTACCCGTTTATATGAGAAAATCGGCCTAAATAGTCAAAGAGCGCATATAAGGCGGATTTTTTTCGTTGAAAATCTTATTTTTACTTTATGCAAAGTAAAATATTTGCATTACCTATATTTATTAAAGCGACCCGCCCCGGCTTCGCACGGCTATATTATGCATATATTATACATATAAACCTTCCTCTTTAATCACTCTATCTATTAAAAAAACCGCATGGCGCAGTGTGAAAACTACAGAGGTATTAAACTCACATCACACACATTAAAAATTTGGGAAAGAATCATCAACAACCGCTTAACAGCCCTTTCAGAAATATCTCCAAATCAGTTTGGTTTCACAGCATCTAAATCCACTACGGACGCCATCCAGGCAGTTAGAATAATGATGGAAAAGTATAGAATCAACAATAGAAACCTACACCTAGCATTCATTGACCTGGAAAAAGCGTTTGACCGTGTACCTCGTGAGCTAGTGTGGCAGGCGCTCCGAGCCCAAAAAGTACCGGAATACTACATAGACCTTATCGAGGACATGTACAACAATGTCACCACAAGAGTCAGGAGCTTAGCCGGGTTAAGCGAATCATTCGAGGTGAAAGTTGGAGTTCACCAGGGATCTGCGCTCAGCCCTCTGTTTTTAACTTAGTGATGGACTATCTCACTAAAGACATACCAGCAACCTTACCGTCGACTATGCTGTACGCGGATGATATCGTACTGGCTGCCTGTTGGCAGCACAAGATCTGCAGGAACTTTTAAATTTATGGACACAATCCCTAGAAAGATACGGCCTACGCGTAAGCAGGAGCAAAACGGAGTATTTGAAATGTCCTTTCAGTGGAGACAAGTCATCGGAAACTATATGCATTGGAGCAACACCTATCCCTACAGTGAATAAATTTAAATACCTCGGCTCGGTACTTACAGAAGACGCCAACGTGGAGGAGGATGTTACACATAGAATAAATGTTGCGTGGCTGAAATGGCGGTCGTTAACAGGAGTATTGTGTGACCCTCGCATACCCATAAAAACAAAGGGAAAAGTGTACAAGACAGCAGTCCGCCCAGCATTAATGTATGGCTCAGAATGCTGGACAGCTAAAAAGACAGATGAGCAAAGAGTACATGTCGCTGAGATGAAGATGCTGAGGTGGGCGGGAGGAGTAACTAGGATCGATAAAATCCGCAATGAGTACATCCGTGGCAGCTTCAAGGTTGCGCCAATCACTGAGAAACTCACCGAAAATCGCCTCAGGTGGTATGGCCACGTAAAGAGACGCGGAGACAATCATGTCATGAACATCGCCTTAAACCTGCCTGAGAAACAGAGAGAAAGAGGCCGCCCGCCACTGACCTGGTGGTCAAACATAAAGAGAGACCTTAAGAGAGCCCAATGGCCAGAGCAGACAAGCCAGGACAGAGTGTCCTGGCGCAACAAAGTGAGGAGACCCGACCCCATATAAAGGGATAAGGGATGGACAAAGAAGAGCATCAAAATTCGTCGCGTAGTTTTAAAGATCTAAGCATACATAGGGACATAGGGACAGAGAAAGCGACTTTGTTTTATACTATGTAGTGATAGTGATTTACCTATCTTCAAAAGGTATAGCATATTGAAACTTCTCGGATAAATCAACATCCATGAAGGGCAAGAAACAGTTATTGTTTATATTCGATGTCTGTCTTAGTACATCCTTTTCTTCTTCAGTGTATGTATGTTTGCCTGATACTTTCAGTTGGACACTTTGTTCCCTTTGCAGTTGGGCGCGGGGAGCTACTGGAAAAATAAATTAATCTATATTAAATAAAATGAATCCCTTTTTTCTTTGGTCACGGCATCACGCGTGAACGGGTGGACTAATTTCGCTAATTCTTTTTGACGTGAAAACGTCCTATAAATTGTTGGAACATCTGCATTCACAAAAAACTGTCACGGTAATATTGTGTGACGACATCATGACGACATGCGTCATGGTTACTTAGTTAGGAACCAGAGTATTTAATAATAATATCGCTCAACTGGGCTTGTGTTAAGGTGTGACGAGTGAATAGAAGGAAAAAAAATATAAAGGAAAGAACTGAAACATAAAGAAAAATCAAAAAATATAAAAAAAAACTCAATTTTTCATCGTTTTCTTATGACAACCAATTTTTTTTGTTGTGTTTATTATTGTTAGGTTTATATAAAGAGAAAAGTTGTACCATACAAACTTTGTCCCCCTTTTTCACCCCCTAAAGGGTAGAATTCCGGAAAATCCTTTCTAATTGGATGCCTATGTCATACAAAGAACACACCCTCCAAGTTTCAGGTCTCTACAATCAGCGGTTTAGGCTGTGTGTTGATCTGTCAGTCAGTCATTCAGGAAAAAGCATTTTATATGTATAGATGAACTAACCTGGTCTTTTATTATCATTAATAGTAACTGCTCCCATTTTCTTGATACCCTTCAATTCCTCGGCTCTATCTAATGCTTGTTCTGCTAGATTTTTAATCTTCTGCTTTATTTCTGGATTGCTTACTTTCTGAAAGAGATTTTATATTATAGCAACACCAGGAAAAAAGTCTTGTAAATCGTGTACCAGCCTTTATTCGTGAAATGGTTATTAAACCATTCAAGTCGAAAGCACTCGCTACTTAATCTTAAGTGGCGCTTAAATTAAAATTTAAGTGTAGGCTTCAATAGAAAACATACACTTAAAGTTTTAAACGCCACTTAAGATAAAGTAACCTTTCAGTATTCGGGGGTAAGAGATGTAGCTAATCTAACCTCTTTCTTAAAGGTACAGTCGGAGTCAGAATTGCAGACCCACCATAGAGCTCCAAAACTATTATTGTTCCAAAACTGCTAAGTCTTGCTTAAGTTTAAGTTTAAAGTCTTTCAACTCATGAATTTATTAGCATCCTAAAAAACCATTTTCGTTGATTCTCCAAAATTAGAATGGTTAAAAAATCATAATTGTTTATATTTTACCTAGCGACCCGTCCCGGCTTCGCACGGCTATATTATGCATGTATTATACATATAAACCTTCCTCTTGAATCACTCTATCTATTAAAAAAACCGCATCAAAATCCGTTGCGTAGTTTCAAAGATTTAAGCATACATAGGGATATAGGGACAGAGAAAGCGACTTTGTTTTATACTACGAGTGATGAGTTAAGTTATAAAGTAAAAGTGATAGTTACAGCAGAGACAGCCATTTCAACAGCTTGCGTATAAAGTTGTAATGCATTGTCCTTTAGACCAGCCTCATCTGCGTCCAATGCATGCTGCATCAGAAAGTAACATTGCTGCATAATTCTCTCACATGCTTCTTGTTGGGCTATTTCTGAAAATAAAGGACCAAATCCTACTAATGTTATTAATGTGGTCTCTTGCAAAAACTACTCATTTGATTCTAATGAAACTTAAAACCTTCTTTGTAAGTAAATTCAAACAAAACTTTCTTATATTTTCTTTTTGGAAGGTAAAAATGACTGGCCAAATTAAGAAAAAAGGGAAATTTGATTACTTTTGAATCAGATAGGGATATCGAACCAGTGAGTATTAGAAGTTAACAAAGGAGTTCTGTTATTCTATGATATAAAAGTAGCCAATAATAATATTATAGGCTACTTTATATCCTGATATTTCCATAGGATAATATGGGTGAGCATGCGGACAACAGCTAGTAACTTAATATAAATACTGACAGCTTTCTACTAAGATAAGATAATATAAAGTTAACTATAAATAAGATTTTATATAAAGATGTTTGTATTACATTTATTCAAGGAGTTAGCAATCCAAGCAAGCTGGCCATCAAGGTTTATAAAAATTTAAAAGAAAATAAATTTATTTTTAATTTTATTACACGACTATCCAGCCAGGGTGTTTAACAACAAAAGAGGTCTAATAGATTTTCCTGTAGTTTATAAAAATTACATGACTCATATTAGCTGCTTGCTGCTTAGTAAAGAGTATACAATCGCTGCTTAGATAGAGGGCAATAACATAGCAATAACGGATTCATATAGTGTAAAGTAGCCACACGCAATGGACTATTGAATAAACCAATAAGAAATTAAACGCATGACTCATCGCCTCCTACGGGGCCTCAAAAAACGCTTCTTTGTTCTTTTTATGAGAAGATAGAAGCAGACCTTTAACTTCCTGAAGTGAAGTAGCCCTTGCAAGGTATTCCTGTACTTTCTTTCGCAGTTCCGCTTGTTTATCTGGTGGTAGTTGGTCCCGGATCCTGTCCAGCAGCCTTGCAGCAGTTCTGTAGCATTCTACCGCTTTATCCGTCTGCCCTGTCTGATCAAATTGGATGGCTAGAAAAGCGGCCTCAGTTGCGTTAGCGAAATCACTCATTTTTCTGGCAAATGCTAGAAGAAAATTGATAAAATTCACTAAAGATACAACCACAATGTCCACAATCAACCACCTTGTTTATTTATTTGACGTTGACAGGAAAATAAAAAAAAACCAAGTTATCTTTTTATCACCCTCTGAGATAGGAAAATTATTCTATACAGCCTCGTCTTACTTATTTTCCATATGCTTCATTAAAGTTTCATCTGCTATTACGCCTAATATACCAGTAACTGACTTTAATTTAACAATAGATCATAGAATTTGACGCTCGTACCTCACATTTTCTAAGTTTCTTGCAATAGATACTATTTCTTTACTAGTATTTACTTTGCAAAAGCATTCGAAAATATGTCAACCTACGATGCACGATGTACCAAATACCACGGCAGACCAAATACAAAGACGCAATAATTATCAATGTCACGTCACTGTCGGCTTTTATCAGTGCTGCTGTCAGTTAGTTTGCTGTCAGTCAGGTTTTTGTGAGCTATTTGGGAGGACGGACTGCAATTTCGTTTTTTGTTTTACGAAATAAAATTATACAAACACAAATTGAAGATTTGTTATTGTGCGACAAAATCTACAACGGTCTCGTAGTTTTCAGTGCTACATAAGTTATCCTTTGCGAGTGTTGGTTACAAAAGTTGGTGGTTTGAAAAGTGTGAACCAAAAATCAGCGGATTGCGATGGCTTCAGAAGTGTTATCCAATGCAGGACGCGAAATTAGAGAGAATTTGGTACGTATCCTGTTACACGGAACTATGACATCACAGTACTGACGTCTGGTAACTTATCTATTAACAAGTAATTACCGCGTCTCAAGTAAATTCGGCAATAAGTCATAGGTGACCTTCGCACCTTACTAGCGATTAGGTTCTTTATTTTGAAATCTATGAAAGTTACCAAACAAGAGTAAGAAATGAGCTCATTAAGCGTTTGTAGTTTTATTAACAAAGAAGTTTTGTAAAGAGTTAAAACTTCATCTTTTCATGTTGCCAAACAGTATATTCACATATTATTATTGTTAGAGTTTTCAAGTAGCCCTAAGGCCTCTCATTTGACCTAACAACTGCTACCAGAAATAGCAAATGTTAGCAATGGCTTTGATGGTTACACTTCAAAATAATGACTGTGCTAGGGAACTCTTATCAAACACTACCTTTTACCAGGGCCATGAACTCCTCATTCCGTACTTCAAAAGAACTATTAAGCTATTGGTCCTGACTGCTTAGCCTATGTCACTCCCAAAAGTTTAATGTATCTTCATACCAAACAAGAAAATGAAAAAAATGGTTGCACTCCGTGAGTGCCAACAGAAATGAAAACTTAAAAAAACTTTAAAATTATAATAATAAATTTAAGTTATTTACTAAAACAACTACAAAATATATGTACAGCAGGACCTCTTTAATCCGAACCCACTCTTATCCGAACCCCTCTGTAATCCGAACGCCACACCCCCGCCGTTTTACGTAAATTGCGAGACAAAGCTTTTTATTTGTCATTAAATACCTCCCGACAAACTAAAATATTGGATTTCTTTAAAAAAGATTAATTAATGTAACGTTTATAGATGAATATACATTTAAAATTTCACAATACTATTCGTTTTATTTCATAAAAATACCAAAGAAATTTTCTGTAAGTACTATAATCCGAACGCTCCACTAATCCGAACAGGGGGTAAATTTTCGGAGTTCGGATTAAAGAGGTCCTGCTGTATATGCATATATGCACACACTGTAGCTGCGTCTTGTAACGGTGTCGCGAGTTCAGAGATTTTATCTCATCTAAAAAATATGCGTACCGCGCTAAAAGAAGATTTCACTTCAAAAATCTTTCCTGTTTATGATTTTAGTGGAGATTTAGCTCTTTATCGGTTTTTCCACACCCAGAAACCCCACAACACCATATGCCTAGTTACTAAAATAAGTGTCCAACTAGAACTACAAAAACATACAAAGATAGGCACGTAAAACATTTGAACCCTTTTCTTGCAGTTGGGTAAAAAGCTAGTGAATCACCTGCTTTTGATGGTAATTCATAGTTATTTAAATATTAATTGTTTTATTTGTTTAGATTAGACAATGTTGTTATATTGATTTTTGGAACTTTGTGAGTATTAAACTGAAAAAAGTCTTGGAAATAGTTTTATTTTGGGGGTTCGTTTGCTCGCGTCCGTGGGATTTAGCCCTAGTTGTCCCGCACGTGACCCCTGGGTGGTGCTAAAGGAGCAATCACATGGTGGGAGGCTTCGGCCGCGGTTTCTTACCACCCACCGGTCAAAGTCGTATCGCCAAGCGGACTTCTCGTCTGTGTTCCGATGCGTAGGCCGGTGTAACCACTAATGGAGGATGGGTCGGAACAGTTGCGTTATTGCACGCAAACTAGTCTGACGCTCACTGACGACACTGCATCGGGAGACTGATCGCGGAGGGTAGCGGGATCCGAGGCACGGTGCACCGCTGGCCGACCGCAGGTAGTAGGGGGCCCAAGTAGCGAACTAGCCACTCGTGAAAGGCTGCCCCGCCAACTAGCGAAAAATCCCGGGATGCGCCATGGTGCCGGTCGGCGACCGGATGAGAGGGCCCCATGGACATCCCCGGGGGGGCTCGGGCGTCCCCGCAGTCTCCAGGTCAGTCCCCCATCGGTGTGGAGTCCCAGTGTGTGTCTGGAGGTTAGTGGCAATACGTCTCGTTCCACTGCCATCTTCCTACCTTCACTCGCAGCAAATATGAAAAATAAAATGAACAAGAGAAGCGTTGCACAGCGGCAGCACTCCCTCTCTCTAAAAGTGCACCTTGAAAACATTCGAGGCCTGCACTCAAATCTCGTCCCAGTCCACCACCATCTCGAGACTAAGCGGCCTGCACTCTTGTTCCTTACGGAGACGCAGATTCAATGTCCGTCTGACGTGGCGTACCTTACCTACCCAGGCTACACCCTGGAGCACAAATTCAAAGCTAAGGCTGGTGTGTGCTTGTACGCCCGGGACGACATCTGCTATCGGCGTCTCCGTAAGTTTGAAGACCCCCGTTTTTCCGTGTTGTGGATACTGGTGGACACTGGCCTTGAGAAACTTCTCTATGCCGGTGTCTACCGGTCGCATAGTGGAGATCAGGAGACGACCAGCCTAATGGAGTATTTGAGTGAGGCTGCGGATGCCGCTCAACTGAAATACCCGTCTGCCCAACTAATGCTTCTGGGGGATTTTAATGCCCATCATAAGGAGTGGCTTTTCCCTCATGAACGTACTGACCACGCTGGGAGAGAGACGCGAAACCTCGCTCTAGCGTTAGATCTCACTCAGCTGGTCCAAGTGGCGACGCGGGTTCCTGATGTTGTCGGCGAAACAGCCAATTGCCTGGACCTTCTGCTGACGACTGATCCAGACCGCTATTCAGTGTCAGTGTCATCACCACTGGGTAGCTCTGACCACTGTCTGGTGAAGTCACTGTCTGTCTACTCCCCGTTGGACCATAGCCCTAAAGGCACAAGGCGAGTATGGCGATACAAGTCGGCAGATTGGGATGGGATGCGTTCGTTCTTTGCGTCTTATCCTTGGCGGCAGGTATGTTTTTCTTCTGGAGATCCCTCTAGTTGCGCGGACGCTGTGACGGATGTGCTGCGTCAGGGAATGGAATACTTCATTCCTTTTTCTGAAGTAGCACTGTCTAGCAAAGCTCAGCCTTGGTTTGGGGCCGCGTGCAGTCGTGCTGAGGCACTAAAGCATGCGGCTTACCTTGCCTGGGTTGACGCTCGTATCCGCAAAGCTATGGACGTTACCGTGAAGAAGAAAGCATATAACAAGGCC
Source organism: Idaea aversata (assembly GCA_907269075.1). Taxonomy (NCBI): domain Eukaryota; kingdom Metazoa; phylum Arthropoda; class Insecta; order Lepidoptera; family Geometridae; genus Idaea; species Idaea aversata. Next base: position 13,237,287 of record OU026099.1, on the reverse strand, counting down.
GCCAAGTCCTGCAAGAAGGCTCTACAGAAGGCTCGGTTCGACCACATAAGCCGGATAGGGAGCAAACTGGCCTCATACCCTGCAGGTAGTAAGGCGTTTTGGTCTCTGGCTAAGGCGGTCGAGTCGAACTTCTGCCGCTCCTCACTTCCTCCTATGCTGAAGACCGACGGATCACTGGCCCACACTGCTGCGGAGAAAGCGAATTTATTCGCTTCTCTATTTGCGGAATCTTCGCGTCTAGACTCTGCTGGCGAGTCACCTCCTAGTCTACCGGGATGCGGGATATATATGCCGGAAATACGCATCCGTCAGACGGAGGTCCTTAAAACGCTGCGGAAGCTGGACGTGAACAAAGCCAGTGGTCCTGATGGGATTCCAGCGATAGTGCTTAAGACCTGCGCGCCTGAGCTCGCTCCTGTTCTGACACGCCTCTTTCGCCTCTCAATGGCGGCTGGTCTGGTCCCGAAATCGTGGAAGCATGCCAATGTGCAGCCAGTGCCCAAAAAAGGCAGTCGTGCCGACCCAACCAATTACAGGCCGATTTCAGTCACTTCCATACTCTGTAAGACTATGGAACGTGTTCTGAACAATAGGCTCCTGGCATACCTAGAAGAGAACGACCTCTTCAGTGACCGACAATACGGGTTTCGCCGAAATCGGTCCACTGGGGACCTCCTAGCGTATGCCACATACATCTGGATTGAGGCCATCGAGAGATACGGAGAAGCCCTTGCCGTTTCTCTAGACATCTCGAAGGCCTTTGATAGGGTTTGGCACGATAGTCTTATAGGCAAGCTTCCATCGTACGGTCTGCCAACTGGTCTATGTGCCTGGATTTCGGATTTCCTGAGGGACCGGTCACTGCGTGTAGTCATTGATGGCTGCGCGTCTGACCAAATGGCTATTAATGCCGGGGTTCCTCAGGGATCCGTGCTCTCTGCAACCTTATTTTTGCTGCATATCAACGATCTGTTGAAGCCTGGTATATATGGGTACGCAGATGACAGCACAGTTGTAGAGAGGTACACGGCCAGTGCACGGACTAGTACGGCGGAGATCCGGTGTCATAGGGAGGCGATGGTCGAGCGCATGAACTTGGCCTTGAAGGCAGTCTCTGATTGGGGTGACGCCAATCTGGTCAGGTTCAACGCGTCTAAGACCCAGGCGTGTCTATTCTCCGCTAAGAGGAGTCCATTCCACCTGACTCCCACTTTCCGAAATGTGTCCGTGCCGATAGCTGGCCATCTTGAGCTTCTTGGCGTCTCTTTAACACCAACTCTCAACTTTGGCACCTACATCGAGTCCAAAGCCCAGCTAGCTTCAAAAAAGCTTGGTGTTCTAGCGAAGGTGAGACGGTACTTCACGTCGGGACAGTTGCTCAACTTGTACCAAGCACAAGTCCGCTCGTGCATGGAGTACTGTTCTCACCTCTGGGACGGTTCGGCAAAATACCAGCTGGAGGCGTTGGAGTCAATTGAGAGGAGAGCCAGGAGACTCATCGGTGACGATAAGCTGGCCAACAAAAGGCTCCAGAGCCTGGAACATCGTCGCAAGGTGGCGAGCTTGTCGGCCTTTTATCGGATACATTTTGGGGAGTGTGCAACAGAACTCCACGACCTAATCTTGTCATCTCCATTCTTTCGTCATACAACCAGGCAGACTGGTGTGCGGCACCGATTCACGGTGGACATACCACACGTTCGCACTAAGCGCTTTGCCTCGTCATTCCTTATTCGTACTGCAAGGGAATGGAATCGGTTGCCTGCGTCTGTCTTTCCTGACGTGTACAATTTGGGGGTCTTCAAGTCGCGAGTGAATAGGTATCTTCTAGGAAGGCGTGTTACATCTTAGGCCGCATCGTCACTTACCATCAGGCAGGTGTGATAGTGGTCAAACGCTGACCTATCATGAATAAAAAAAAATAAAAAAAAAAAAAACAGAATAAAATGATTGCAATCGGTCCAGTAGTTTTTGCGTGAAGAAGCAACCAACACACACAAACTTTCACATTTTAATATTAGTAGGAATAGGAAGTATTATAGTAGGATAATACTACCTTAATGTCACCTAAAGTCCTGAGTCTAACGGACACTAGACTCAGGACTTTAGGTGACATTAAAAACCTTCCAATGATTTTTGAGAAACCACATCTTGTGGCAAAATTTATGGAAGAGCTGGGCTGGTTCTCCCCCTGACAAGTAGAACCTTACGCAAAGGGGATCCAACTAAAGAGGTCTGATTGCGGAAAACAGCCCGTATACAAGTACAAGTAGTAGGATAATAAAAGAATTTTCTAAATCGGTCCAGGCGTTTTCAAGTAATTGGCGAACATACATTAAAACAAAATACGCGATGAATTGAGAACCTCCTCCTTTTTTAAAGTCAGTTAAAAATTAAATGTTTTTAGGCCACATTTATAAGTGTTAGCAACGCTATAAAGTTAAAAATAATAAAAATACCCAACACCACAGAAATAATAATAATCTAAGTACATTGTTTCTACCTACTCTAGGTGTGTTTTTTAACAACATGAAGGTCACAAAGTTAAATAATTGTCTATGTAATTTTTATAGCACTATACTATCAGTAAAGTATATAGCAGGTAATTTACTGCAATTTGTTAACTTAAAAATACATATCGCACCTCCGGTGCAAGACTGTCACTTATGCAAATAATGTAATTGTTCAGGAGAAGCATTTGAAAATTCGACATCCTATAAAAATGCATAGTTCTTCATGACTCAAGAAATGAACTAGTAATATTTAAACTACAACTTTAAACTTCACATCAAAGTAAAAAAAAACATCTTAGAATCTTGTAATAAAAAAATATAAACGTTTTAAAGTTACAACCCCAGCAGAAGTGACGTTATGGCACTAGAAAACAATTAATCGGACAATTATGTCATAATAAGGTCATAGTAATCTTCTCACTATTCATTATTAGGTAAGGTTTTAGGCGACGTTTCGTGTAAAATCAGTCATTAGTTATGTATATTAAAATAATATAATTATGCAATAATCAAAATTATCAAACAAATACAAATTATCTCTAATTATTATCATTATGTTCGTATCTTTTGACGTGATAACGTCTTATAAGTAAATAGATGAACACCGGCATTTACAAAAAAGTATGACGTCATCGCTCGTGTTCCGTTGACAAGGTAACCATAGCAACGTATTAACGTTGTCACATAAAATTATCGTCCGTAAAACGACTTTACAAACAACCAGTAGTTTTTTGTTTGTAACGAATAGGCTCCAAAACTACTGGACCGATTTGATTAATCTTGGTATGAGGATACATTGGTTTATTGGGAATTACAAACTAGCATAGGCTACTTTTTATCCCAATTTACCACGGGATCACTGTTAGTACTAAATATAAATACCTACACCCAGACCAGAAACAAATATCTGAACATAAATACTTGAATACTTGGGCATCGAACCCGCAACCTTCTGCGTGGCAGACGGGTGTTACCCAACCGCGCCACAGAAATCGTCAATCACCTTGATTTTGAAGGTCGTGGGTTTAAATCCCGACCGGCCATGTACCAATGGATTTTCTTTAAGAAAAATTTATGTGCGCTAATTATCATTGGTTGCCATTGACATTGGTTGGTGCTAATTGACATTGGTTGACAAGTTCTCTCCTCTGGACATGGTCGATTAAGCTGAGGGGTAGTGGATGCTAGGCAAGCCTACTCCATCCTTACGCAAAAATGATCTAATTGCAGAAAAACAGCCCGTATACAAGTACAAGTAGATCATTTTTATTCAAATAAAAACATTAAACCTTACTATACTGGAGGAACATTGTCACAATAATTGTTTATCTAACGTAAACTTTATACCATAAAATATAAGGATTGGGGAAACAACGACACTACATACACAAGTGTCTTTGTTGTTTAAAGAAAAAAATGTTACAACTAACATAAGTACCATTATTGTTCCAAAAACAAAGAAATAAATTATTACAATTTATCTTAGTGACGTTGTAGCTCCAGGAGACTGCAATTTGTTCGGGGGGCTGCGCGCAACTGACCAATCAGACGTTGTTTCTCCCAATGTCGGCTAGATTCACGCTAAAATCATGACGACACAACACCCCCACGCAGAAAGTATACGAACTACACAAGCGACAATTACGCACCAAGTAAAGGGGTACATTAGTAATTATTTCTCATACTCAGTTCAATTTTGACAAAAGTTGCATAAGTGACAGTCTTGCACCGGAGGTGCGATATATCTAAACTTACAATAAAGGAAGAGGGCACAAAAGGTCTGTACATGGACACAAATAAAAAAAAAATGTTATCGAGTGGAATTCTGGTAGACAGTAGAAATATGAACTAAAATAAATAAAAAAACTGACTTATAAAAAGGGACAAATAACCCCACCAAAATAATCGGAAATCAGGCAGCCAAGTCCTTATCTACTCATGTGGCCAAACTACAAAATGGAACGTTAAATATTAATAACATTAAACTGCCACACTTCAGATCTGGCTTCAGCTCTTGTTATCCTTAGATTATAGTGTTGACGATTTAATTTAAAAAAAAACATACATACAACCGAATTGAGAACCTCCTCCTTTTTTTGAAGTTGGTTAAAAAAATCGAATACGCCCCATTCCCTCACGCAAGAAGCAACGTTGATCTGCCACGCTACTGCACTCCATGACCACATCCTCTTTGTTTTCTTCTGCCTCCATGCATCCTCTGCACAAAGGGCTATCTGTGACACCTATCACTACATAGTATAAAACAAAGTCGCTTTCTCTTTCCCTATATCCCTTTGTATCTTTAAAACTACGCAACGGATTTTGATGCGTTTTTTTTAAATAGATAGAGTGATTCAAGAGGAAGGTTTCTATGTATAATACATGCATAATATAGCCGTGCGAAGCCGGGGCGGGTCGCTAGTGGTAAATAAATGTTTGTGTTTTCCAGGTAACAACAGCAGTAAAGTTCCTGACAAACCCAAACGTACAGAGATGTACATTAGACAGCAAAGAACGATTTCTCCGCAGTAAAGGATTGACTGACCCTGAAATACAGAAAGCTATAGGTATGTAAATGGTACGGAACCCATCGTAAGTGAGTTTACTGACGGACCCTTACTTGTACTTGTATACGGGCTGTTTTCCGCGATTAGACCCTTTTTAATTGGTCCTTTTTGCGTGAAGATGGAGTAGGCTTGCCCAGCACCCACTACCCTCTCAGCTCAGTCGACCATGTCCAGAGGAGAGAACTTGTCAATACTTCCGGAGCAAACTAAGCCGCGGGTTTCATCACGATGTTTTCCTTCACCGTAAGAGCAATGTCAATTAACGCACATTTTTTCTTAAGAAAAATACATTAGTGCACGGCCGGCCTGGATTCGAACCCATGTCCTTCATAATGAAAGTCGAGGTATCTACAATTAAGCCAACACCGCTCTCGGACTCCGCTCCTTGTCTGTCCAGACTGTATCTCATGAACCGTGATTGAGAACCTAGACAATGAGGATCAGTAAGGTTTTTAACAACTGAGAATGCAGATTTATAGAGCTAAGAAATCCTTAACGTACAGTGCAAAAATATTTGTTCTACGTAAGTAATTGTCCGATTTGGATAATTCAAAAAGGAATATCATTATTATGTCATAGAGAATAACTTGGATACTAGTTCTATTGAATTTGCTATAACTTTACTGATCCTCATTGAAATTTTTACACATTATGTATTTCTGTTGCCGAAATTACTGTTGCTGTTCGGTAGGTATTAGGTAATCGCTTTCAGTGATAAGGCCACCCATTTCTGCTCTGTTTTATGTTTCTTTCTGTGTTGTACAAATAAAGTTATCTATTTTGGAGAAAAAAATATTTATATTTGTTACAGAAAAATGCGCGGAAATGATGGACTTGCCGTCAATGACGTCAGAGCTGATGTACTTCCACACATCGAAGACGAACTGGTTGAGAGACCACGTGTTACCGCTCGTCGTATACGGAGGTTTCGCATATGGATGTTATTGGTTTTATAAGGTTAGTTTATTTATGACTAGCGACCCGGTCCGGCTTCGCACGGCTATATTATGCATATATTATACATAAAAACCTTCCTCTTGCATCACTCTATCTATTAAAAAAAACCGCATCCAAATCCGTTGCGTAGTTTTAAAGATCTAAGCATACAAAGGGACATAGGGACGGCGAAAAATGACTTTATTTTATACTATGTAGTGATAGTGATTGGTCATGACAGTTATAAGTTTTATGCACCAAAAATATTTGCTTTAGTGTCATTATCCAGGGAGAAAACAGTCGACTACGTTTGTATGGAGAGAGCCCCCGGTACCCTTTCCTCTTAAGTCACCCGCCCAATCCCACTTGATTTTGTTTATTTAATATTTTCTAAGGTTTTCGCGACTTGAACTCATAATTATAATGCTATTATATAGTGGTTGTGGCCATATGTTTATTTATTTTATTACCATAGTAAAGCCAACAGTTTGTGATAAAATTATAGGTACCAATGTTAAAAATAATGAATGCCACCATTTATAGGTTTTCGCATAAAACGTTTACAAACACTTAAATGCCGCACTCGTGTTAGCACATAAATTAAATTCTAAAGCTGAACACACAGTTTTTTTAAAGTAAATAGCGAACAGAAAAACTCTCAACATAGTTAGAATGTAGCGCTAAACGTTTCGGAAGCAATTAGACGATGAGTTAAATATGGCTTGTGCCCCGCTAGCCTAGCTCATTGATGCAGAGCGTAAAAAGAGTGTTTTATTCCTTTTTTATCAGAGTTTTACATCTAATAAGGAATCTGGATTTCATTTTCTACCTGTTCCTAAGCAAAAGGGTCTTAGAGTAAGAATTTCTACTAGGTAGGTACAGAGAGATAATGTATGTCAACGTCCGTCGATCGTAAACAGTTGTTTCAAATCGTATTTTTTTAAACCGATACCTTTATACAGGAAAAGTATTTTTGTAGTGCACAAATTTCGGTATGTTTTAAGCACATTCAAATAAAAAATACTGTTTTTTTTATTTTGGAGCTAACTCAAAAACTCTCAGAGCTATAACCATTTAAGTGTTTCTAACAAAACGACGAAGTCCATGGACACAATACTAGCGCCAGCGAGTTTAATAGCGCACTAAATGAAGGTAGGTACCTACGTGTCACTGTGTGTATCAATACTGAGATACCCAATAATTTAGAAATTGCAGGAAGTTTTTCACATTAAGTTTTGGTTTTTTTTAATATATTTTTTTTTGCGTAAATGTACTCCACTGCCGACATATATTCAGCAGAAAAAAAATGTGCACTACAAAAATACTTTTCCTGTATAGTTAATTATTCATTTTATTATAATATTTCAGAGAACTATGTTTCAAACAATTATTTTCGCTGAAATACTTGATAGTATTCCAGCGAAAATTGTTTTATTAATACGATTTGAAACAACTGCTTGGGGTGAGTATAGACTAGAGCATTTCAATGTTATGTAACGTTCTTACAAATGGTACTGTCGGCAGCATAATTGCAGACCCACCGTAGAGTTCTAAAATTACTATTATTGGAATGTATTCATTCTAATAATTTTTGTTTGTTTAATTCATGAGTTAAGCTTTGACTAAAGTAGGTGCCTAAAGATCTTGCTTGTGTTGAAAACATTCTCCTCCACGGTGGGTCTGCAATTATTTAGCCGACACCGTACAATACAGGCAAATGCTTGATGTTCTGTTAAAAGTAAATGCTCTAATACCCACCTTTACGCTCGGCCTAATCAAACGATTACTAACATTTTCTCTCTGTACCTACGTAGTAGGTACTCTAAGGTACAATGAGAATGCGGTCACATTGTGATACAGCTATTCGAAGCCACTAATACAATTACAATGACTTGTTACAAAGGTTAATGTGTTTATTTTATACGTATCTAGGTTTGACCCTTGTTGGTTTTTATTTATAATCACTTGCTGTAAACCTACAGGCCTGCAGGAATAGGTAGGTATGCCATACTATGTTTGTTTCCAGGAATTGATCTCTATCAGCAACACTATCGATTGATACAAAAATATATAAAAAAGTTCGATTCCTGACTGGGGTAATGACTTTTCTAAAAATCTAATAATGCTGTTTTTATTTTTTCGCTAATCTGAAGGCACATTTTAAAAAATCGCAATAGGTTAACTGCAATTTGCAACATAAATGCAAGTTGCAAAAATTTTGCAACATAAATGCAATCTGGTAGAAATGCATATTCTTAAATGTTTCGTAAATTTTACGTAATTTACAGTATGGCAACTTGAACAATGAACATTAGTCAATAATATCTTATCAAATCAAACTAATCAATACCTAAATATCAAATACGAGTACTTCCTGATAATTTTCTGTCTGAAAGATAAATTTTGTATTATCTCTTTGAGTGTATAATAATATACTAGCTGCGCCCCGCGTAAGTCCCGATCCCGTGTAATTTCGGGATCTAAAATATCCTATGTTCTTATCCATCCCAAATCGGCCAAAACAAATAAATAAAGAAACTTTTGAATTGATTTGATTTATAATTATACTAGCGACCCGCCCCGGCTTCGCACGGCTATATTATGCATGTATTATACATATAAACCTTCCTCTTGAATCACTCTATCTATTAAAAAAACCGCATCAAAATCCGTTGCGTAGTTTTAAAGATTTAAGCATACACCTAGGGATATAGGGACATAGGGACAGAGAAAGCTACTTTGATTTATACTATGTAGTGATAGTGAAGTTACGATTAGTCTATACAGCGTGTGACATATTAGTTACTCTTAGGTACTTGAAAAATCAGATTTTCGAATTAAAAATGAAAAAAATAAACGAATTTTCGTGGCACAAAAGTTGATTAAGTTGCACAAAAGTAGCCCTCGACCACTTTTTTATGATCACATTGTTTTGTGAAAAAGTAGGTCCCTAACTACCTACTACCTATCTAAATGGGATCAAGTTATCAAATAGACCAGCTTCAAAGGTCAATGACATTCATCTCAAAATTAAATCTTCAGCCAAATACGTGACCTGCATTATAAAACGTTATCGTTCATTTGGTTAAAGATTAATAAGCCGTTATCAGAAAAACTGATATTATGCGTCGTCTGCGTAACTAATTCTGTTGATGGACGACTGTATGGTTTAATTAAGAATGGCTATACTCTATACTTACCATTGTTTATACTATATAATATTATGTAATAAAAAGTAGTACCTACATAACCTCGTTCATAAGCTCAGAGTCGCTCAGCGGGCTATGGAGAGAGATATGCTCGGAGTATTTCTACTTGATAGAATCAGAAATACGGAAATCCGTAGAAGAACCAAAGTCACATAGCCCTCAGGATTGGTAAGCTGAAGTGACAATGGGCAGGTCAAATAGCTTGCAGAACTGACAACCGCTGGGGAGTAAACGTTCTCGAGTGGCGGCCGCGATGCAACGTGAAACGGAGTGTTGGGAGACCAGCTGCCTGGTGGACCGACGACATTGTTGCGGTCGCGGGTAGTCGGTGGATGGAGGCGGCTCAGGACCGCTGTTTGTGGCGTCGTATGGGGGAGGCCCATGTCCAGCAGTGGACGTGTATGGGCTGACATGATGATGATGAAAGAGTAGTTAATAATACTGATACTACTTGATGAATGCCGCGGTTGGCGATGTAAAACAAAATATTTTATTCATTCACTAGCGACCCGCCCCGGCTTCGCACGGCTATATTATGCATGTATTATACATATAAACCTTCCTCTTGAATCACTCTATCTATTAAAAACCGCATCAAAATCCGTTGCGTAGTTTTAAAGATTAAAGCATACATAGGGATATAGGGACAGAGAAAGCGACTTTGTTGTATACTATGTAGTGATTAATCTACGAATGGGGCTTTTTTCGGCATGCGCGTACTAGACCAAACTAGTAAATATAACGTTTATTTTAACATAAATAAGTAAATTTGCAATACTCCTTCGCCATACCCTAACGCGTGTCAGGCACCATCTTTTTAAATATGCCCCTCTCCTTAGCTTGGAACAGCTGCGTCAGCAGTACTGGTCTAAGATATTGTCATCCCACGCCATCCTTATTCTGCCTCTCAGGCAACCGACATAGACCGGTTAATCGACGATGAACAGAACAGTCACGATTACTAACATTAAAGGAACAAAGACGGATGGAGAAAGAAGAAGGATAAGTACATCTATTCATAGTTTCCTTCGAACATTCTTCCAGAACTGCATCAGGCATCTCCTATTTGTCGCACAACCTAAACGAAAGTCAACATCGGAATGCATAGACGAGCTACGTAAATCCCTGGACATACTAAACGCTAATGTAACGTCATTACGTGGAGAGATGCAGGCGAACGGACAGCAGAGCGCTATGAGATCTCAACTGGATAACATCAAGTCTGATATTGCTTCGGTTAAGGGCATACTTTTAAATAGGTAAGTTTCGTTTAAAGATGCTTTTATCTGTATTTTTCATCACACCTGATGGTAAGTGATGATGCGGTCTAAGATATGGCAAGCGCGTCTAGAAGATACCTGTTTACTCGTGACTTAAAGATCCTCAAATTATACACGTCAGAAAAGACAGAGGCAACTGATTCGATTCCCTACCTCGAATAAGGGATGACGAAGCCAAACGCTTAGTGCAGGTGTCTGCTATTTCCACTATTTATTTACTAACTAGCGCGCGACTTCGTACTCTTGGTAGTTTGTTTATATACGTAAACTGTCCTCTTGAATCACTCTAACTTTTAATAAAAACCGCATCAAAATTCGTTGCATAGTTTTAAAGATCTAAGCATGCCATAGGGAAAGACAGCGGGAAGCAACTTTGTTTTAGACTATGTAGTGATTTGCCTCATTTTTTGGCCTTAGACAGTGACTTGTTCACTTTTTAAAGATTTCGGCTATATTGGCCATTCTCTTGTGGCTGTGATCTTCAATTTTCCTCATAAAAATCTATTGGCTTCCACATCAAATACAATCGTAACATTAATCAATTCACCAGAAACCAATTCCCCTCGCTAAAGAGCCGGACGGAACCGCCTTCGATACCAGCGTGGCAGCGGCAGTCGGAGGAAGCCACCGACCCTGGTGAGGACAAGAAGAAACACAGGGGTAGGAGCCAGCGCTCGGAGTCGGGCGGTTCCAACTCTAGTGAGGGCGAGCAGGCGACCAAGAACAGTGACTCCAGTCTCGAGATCATGTGAGTAATGAGTATAGCATCAGGGCTTCAAGCTGGGGCTTTACCGTGCTAAGTCTGTTGAAATCGACATCTAATTCATTTTGACAGCCGACGGCTAATAGCTGAGGCGCACAATGGGCGGAATTTTGAGCCGAAAGGCAGGCTCAAAATTCCGCCCATTGTGCGCCTCAGGAATTTTGAAAAATTTAGTTTTATCGTGTGTTTTAAGTATGCAGGATTGTAGCGGACATCAAAAACACGAAAAAAAAAAAACTTATTTTTTAATAATTATTATGAAAGGCAGGCTCAAAATTCCGCCCATTGTGGAGCGCGGGTTGGGATATCGACGTCGTCAACTCGAAGCCGACGCACTTAGAGCGGCACTGAAACTATTCAGTCTCCAAACGTTGCTCGTCCGGTTGAGTAGATATAGGACCTATTCGTAAAATGGCTTACGGCGAAAAAAAGACCTGTTCTCGGAATGGCTTGTTCTTAAGAGGACTTGTTCTTAGAACAACAAAATCATTCCATTCCATTCTTAAAACAACAAAATTTTCCTCATTCTGCAAAAGAATTGTTCGTTTAATGCCTAATTGTTGTAATGATCTATTCTTCCCCACCTTGGTAAATCCTGCAAAATATGGCTGACAGGCCCTAATAAGATTGTCTTTTTTCTTTTTTTTATCAATACGCTCTGAAACTACTGAACCGATTTTGATGGAACTTTAAGGATACATTGATTCCTTAAGAGTAACATAAGCTACTTGTTATCCTGATATTCCCAAGGAATCGACACTTACACGAGTAAACAGTGGAGGCAGTGGGGTCTTTCGTTGAGAAACGTTTTGTGATATTTATTATTTAGTAATTATTCCTTCTTTTCCACAGCACATGAAGATCATCGATCGTCATAGTTCGCGTTAGATTAGTTTTACATTATACTATAGTTGACAGGCGAACGCTAACAACGCGGTTACCTTCATAAGATAATGCTTTCGGTAACCGTACCTAGAATATTTACGCGCATTTTTCAAAGTTAGTTTGGACTAGTGCAGTGAGGATGAAAACTGCGCTCAATTGGCGCACTTTTTTGCTGACTTGTCAAAAAACGCGCGTATAATTATGTAATAATGACAATGCGGTTAACTTTAAAATCAGGAAGTCTTTTTCTTTCTTTTATGTTTCCATGTCTTACGTGTTAGTAGTTGAATTTTGAGCTAATGATTACTTGATCTTAAGAAATTGTCTACTTATATTTTTCTATACTATATACTAGATTTATTTATTTATGTATTTCACTTCACAAACCATTGTAACATGTCATTGGCTCCAAATGTTTTAGCTTCTAAATCTTGTTTGTTTTAATTTTCAATCGCTTGATGACGCCTAAAGTTTTGTTGGTTACTTAGGGCAGAGGTTCCCAATTTGTGGTACGTTAGAACCCCTGGGAGTACGCGAAGTACCATTCTATTATAGTAATTTATTTTCGAAGAAATATCTGTTCGCAACAAATATTCAAGAAATCTTATGATGATTTCTTCTGTGTTATTCGCTCTTATTTTCAGTAATAAATTAATTTAAACATTAATTTATGTGTGAAGCAGTGACTTTATTTATTACTAAATAGACTAAAAATAAATATTCTGTATATATTCGATGACTACGACAATAATTATAAAAGCAAATATGTAAATATTTATTATTTAACTATTTATTTAAAAATGTTAACTTGAATACCTCGTTAAAAATAATAAATTAAAAAGTCTAAATGAAGAGGCCGAAGAGTGCCTAAGTATAAGGCTGGCTGCGCTGCTGCCTCAATAGATGGCGATTCCAAACCGCTGTCAGACGTAGCATCAAAAAAATAAGTTTAAATAAAATAATAAAAAACTATACCCTTACATAGATTTTTTATACCAAAACGCCACCAGTTTATCGTAAAAGATACGCAACTTCGAATATTTCATACACAACATAATAACAAATTGGGAACCACTGCCTTAACGCGTAGGAAGTACATTTTGCCAAATAATTTTGTTAATGTGATGGTATAAAATAAGTGGTATAGGTATTTTAACGATGTAAATAAATTATTTTAACTTTGTTTTTAAAACACGATAAACCTACATAATGTCCTAAAACTCGAGGTAAATGCCCCATTTTGTTTTGTTTTCACTTTGATCCCCTTTTTGTTTTCCACTTTGATCCCCTTTTGTTTCCACTTTGATCCCCTTTTGTTTCCATGTCGATCGCCTTTTGTTTCCACTTTGAGTTAGAAACATCATTTAGGACCATCTAGGGCCTGATTTTATATTACAAAAAATGATAAATTCTCGACCTCAAGTTTTACAGTATTTGTTTAGATAGGCGGATCTTGATTTCTGAGTTTCATTTGCACAACAAGAAACTAAATATGTTTAAGATCTTATATATTATTAACTATCTGTCAAAGTATTAAACTGATTATGTAATATTAACTTTCTGGCTATTGAAATAGAATCTAATTTTAAATTACCCGTTAAATTAGTTGGTCATCATGGCGTATGGCATTCATCCTGCGTGGATCAAACCTCTATATCCAAGTTCAGCCAGCTTGCGGCGGCAGTTGTAAGAACTTCCGAAATTCCACCGGGAAAACGGCGAAGTGGGCAAATTAGTTGGTATTTAGCTAAATATGTTGTATGAATCAATGGTTTTTTTTTTCAAACTGGGTTTTAAAAACAAAGTTAAACTGTCATAATCATGTTTCGCAATAGTTTAATTTATAGTCATTAGCTTGTAACTTTTGTTATGATTTGTTGAAATTTTATTGGTATTATTCTTATTTGAGGGTTTTACATTTCTAATTCGTATTTATGGTTTTTTAAATTCTCCTTTTGTCTCGTGAAAATGGTACTTGAAACACAAAAAAAACACGGTTCATGAGGTACAGTCTGGTGACAGACGGACGAACGGACGGACGGACAGTGAAATCTTGGTAACAAACAACATGCTAAATATCCCGTTTTAAATAACTTAGTAGTATATCTTATTTCTTTTTTTTTCTCTTTTACACAATTAAAATTGCCTTTTTCATGCTATTTGTACCCAAACCCGTATTTTTATCTATAAAAAGCTATTTTAATTAAAGAAGCTATGTTCGAAACCTTTGAGCATTCCTAATAGTCATTTTTTCGTACAAAAACGCAAATATTTTTGGAAAAGTATGTCATTAGAGTTGCAGACTAAAAATATAACGTACATTTTTACCTGCGATATTTTTACGAAAAAAAATTTATATCATTTCGCGTAGCAAAAGTGTCTGATCCCCGAAGGACCCGTCTCCGAGGCTCCCAATTTGGTCACATTTTGTTTTGTTATTTTTTTTAATAGAGCTTGAGCGGAATGCTCGAAGGTTCTAAAACCAAACTGTCATCGCTTTTCTAATTTAAAGAGAAAAAATATGTTTTTTTTACTTGTTTTTTTTTAATGTTTCTGATACTACTGAACTGATTTTGATAAAACTGGGTATGATACACTGACTCCTCGAGGGTATCATAGACTACTTTTTATCCCGATATTTTTATTAAGAATACGGATTTAGTATGTTTTTTTCATCTCACTAATTATACTGTTTAAAGATTTGTACAAATATTTGTTAGTCTATTGAGTGGTTTTATTTCTAACTAGTTTTTTTTGTATTTAAAGTTAGGGGTCTCGTTATAAAAACATTTTTTGACATCACATTAGCTATAATGTACAAGTCGTACGAAGCCATAATTTAATGAAAAAAGTTAGAAAATTGGATCTAATTGTGAGCTTCCAAATTCATTCACTAGATGTCTATTTAATGAAATGTTTAAGGTATATAAATATTTTTTCCCATTTTTTTTAAATGAGAATTTTTTGACTTAGTGAAAGATTATCTCTGCTTTAGAGCCGGAGACCAGAAAAAAATAACTGGTAAGCTCTTGATTAAAGACAATGTTTCTTAAATTAGAGAACCATCGATTGAAATTTCACGGTTTTTTGGAGCAACAAAACAATAGATTGGATGAAACCTAATTTTTGTTTACATAAAATAGTAACTAAAATTATACAAAAGTAGGAATACTTATTTTTAGAGCTTTTTTGTAAATAGTTCCACATTTGACCGACTTCAAAAATAAGGGAAGCTAAGCCCGTAAGAATCATATTACAAAATGAGCATTCAAAATATATCTATACTTATAATATTATAAAGCTGAAGAGTTTGTTTGTTTGTTTGAACGCGCTAATCTCAGGAACTACTGGTAAGATTGAAAAAATATTTTTTGTGTTGGATAGTCCATTGATCGAAAAGGCTATGGGCTACTTTTCATTTTGATATTCCCACGGGATCGGGACTTACGCGGGTGAAACCGCGGTGCGCAGCTAGTATAAATATATACCTACGTGACAGCCATAAATAAAATTTTTCTTTCTTGAAGTCGGTTATAAAATCAAGCTCAAAACGTATTGATTCTAATTATATTACGCTACTATCAATGTTGTACTGTAAATACTACATAAGATTTTGTTTACTTCTAAAATAAGACCCCTAAAACGATGCCCTTCCGATCTTTGCTCAGTTTGCGTGTAAAAGACGTTGTATTTAATACATAATTCCAAATTGTGTCTGATGGTGATGTAGTATGTGATGATAATAAACAATTGAATGCATTTACTTTGTTTAATTCTAATACCTTAGAAACTTCATACGAAACCGGTAGGAAGGATCCGGCTCGAAGGACCATGTAAAGTGGGGTTTTTTGTCGTTGAATTGATTGACATTATTACCCATTACTAAACTTCTTAAGTATATATTACTAAATTGTTCTTGTTTGTGCCTCTGCATACATTTGTATGACTTTTTTTTGTCGTTTTGTAAAAAAAACTAAACTAAAAGTGCCAGTACTTTTACGTTTTTCCAAGTAGTTTACGATTAACCTGTTTTAGGCAATATAACCGGTAGTACAAAGGGAAATCTATGACACTACAGGCGAAGGAGTCGTTTCATGGAAAATTCTGTTTTAATCCATTGCACTACTGGTATAGTCACGGGAAAGAAAAATCCATTCATTACTCACCGCACTACCGGTAGTGTCGTAGGATTTCAACCATTTGCTCTATAAAATAGTCGTTGGTCTGTAAAAAGTACTAGGCTATCAGAAGTTAGTAGAAGGTACAAATCACACTTATTACGTCATTTCTCTTTCTTCCATTTTGCTCCTCAAAAAGTATGTGAGCCTGCCCTTTGGAGTATATACTAACAGAAAAAAAACAGCGCACTCCGGGAGTGCAGGCAGAAGTGAAAACTGTATATCTGTGTAAAATCTCATCTGTCGCGCTGTATATCTGTGTAAAATCTCATCTGTCGCGAGAACGGCTGAAAATGCTCACCCACAAAAGTGCCCAACGCGCCATAAGAAGTTTTCACTTCAAAAATAGTCTAAAATTAATTGTAAACATGAAAATAATCTAAAATTCTTAAAAACATGCTCAAAAAAATATTAACTTTTCTGTTTTTAGTATTTGTTGTTATAGCGGCAACAGAAATACATCATCTGTGAAGATTTCAACTTTCTAGCTATCATGGTTCATGATATACAGCCTGATGACAGACGGACGGACGGACAGCGAAGTCTTAGTAATAGGGTCCTGTTTTTACCCTTTAGGTAAAGAACCCTAATAAAACTAGAAAAATAATTAATTAACTCGAGCATGATTTCACATTAGATATCTGACAGTTTTTTTGTAGGATACCCTCTACTGAGTTCTGATTGCCTGGTACTTACAGACCAAATTACTATCAAACAATTTACACGGTAACGGAAAGAGAGCAGTTGAAGAAAGAAAGAGATAGCGTTATAAATGATTTTACCTTCTACTGACTTCTGATTGCCTAGTACTTTTTACAGACCAACGACTATTTTATAGAGGTTTACTAAGCTGGTATTATATGCACGGAGATGTTAAAACTCCTGGCGAGTAGTGTAGAAGGGAAAAAACCCTACGACACTACCGGTAGTGTCGATAGTGCGGAGGATAATGAATGGAAAAATCTCCCACGCCACTATTAGATAATAGTACATTACGATACAATTGTGGTAAATTAAACATTGCATAGAGGCGGTTGATGACGCGCGAGCGGAACGCGAGCGTGTTCAAAAGCCGACATGCGATGATCAATATCCACACACGTATCGTATGAAACGTCATACGATACGTGTGTGGATTTGACATGTTTTTTCTTTTATTCGCAACTGTGATAAAAAACATTTTATCACAGTTGCGAATAAAAGAAAAAACATGTTAAAATAATAAAAAGTTTACAAAATATTTGTGTTTAAAACCAGAAAAAAGTAAATATTTATTGAGTAGGTATGTTTTAAAATTAAATTATCTACAGAGAGAGAGTTTATGTAGAGTTAAGTTATCTAGATGGCACAAAGGGCGGCCTTATCGCCTAAAAGCGATCTCTTCCAAGCAACCGTCGAGTAGACAAGAAGTGCCATGTAACAGTGTCAAGGGAAACAAACACTAAAATAAAACACTAGTAATTTCGTAATACGTAAGAGTTTAATTACAAAAATACATCACAAGGTATAATATATTGAGCTTAATAATTGAAGGTCCTGTATAATGACGGAACACATTTCAACAGTTATCTATACATTTCTAATGAGATCAACAAGACAATAAGATACACAATTAAATGCATACAGATAAGTGTCACTATTAACAACGCCGCTGAATGCCTATAGCCCGTTACAAACGCAGCGAGAAATTATTTACAGCCTAAAGTATTACGTTATACTACGATACGATAGCTATCGCTTTTTTGTCGTAAAGCATCGAAGAATTCATTTCTTTCTTTTCATTTAGAAACGATACATAATTTTTCGCTGCATTTTTAAATAGACAATAACACTTGAAAACAAGGATTTAGTTCATTTCACAAAAGATGTTCCGCAGACCCAAACTAGGAACCAATCTAAAGAATTAATCCCAGCTAAACCATTGTCGCGAAGTTCAAGTGAGGGAAATTTACAGCAAAATCTTGATATAATGAAATCCATACATTTTTGACACAATTTCAAACTATATTTTTTTTTCATTGTCCTGAATAAGGATGCAAAAAAAACATATATTTAGTGCAATTTAAAATATTGCAATTTTGCTGCAAGCTAGTTTTGTACCGAGAAGTATTTTTGGTATCAGAAACTCCAACGGAACTACTTTTATGAGACGCACAATATCTTAAATCTATAGAATAATGTTTTTTATGTTCTTTATTCATTTAATCGTGTAGTACATTTGTTCGTAACATTTCATAGAAATGTGAATTTTAAAGTTTTGAATATGGCACACCGACCGTAGTTATAGGTACAGTATAACAATATAACAGTATTTTAATATGGCGTCCTGGAATAACATAGACCACTATCACACCCGCCTGATTGTAGGTGACGATGCGGGCCTCAGATGTAGCACGCGGTGTCTAGAAGATACCTATTCACTCGCGACCCTCATATAAATTGTTGTCATAATTATTATTTTTTCTTTTAAATATATTTCTGCAAGCAAAAGGAGCTTGGCATAGTGTTTTTTTCGCAGTGCATTTCGAGACCCATGCCAATCGATAGAGAGCAGTGAACAAATATTATCATCACATCGAATCTCTAAAGCGTCTTAAAATGCAGTGCAGCATTTGCCAAAGTGTCCAAAGACTTTTGCACTGTTTTCTCCGAGATTACTAAGAAACGAATCACGGGGCGGATTCGACCCCTTTGTATAAAGTTATAATACTGTTACATTTTTATACTGTGGTATAGGTATAAAAATATAATTTAGAATATGAAAAACAATATATTAAATAGGAATACATAAATAAATATCTCTTATTTTAACAAACATCTGGGCTAAGATTTCGCATGACTATTCGACGATGTCGGCCGCGAAATACGACTTCACAAAAGTTTATGGAAATATGAATAGTAACCATACAGAAAATAAATATATAAATATACAAAAGCCACTAACGGACCCTGCAAAATACTGCACATATATGGTCAAGAAGAAATTTAGGGTTGATATGGACCCCTGGACATTTATGGGTAAAGAATTTTGATCTAAGTTAGGTATAAATCGCCTAAAGATCTATATGTCTCTAAACGATTAAGAGTCGTAGCAAACCTATCAACTCGGAAAAGGATCGTCACCGTATCGCTTCGCCATCAACCAAACGTAAGCGCGATGCCAAGCGATCAGCAGCTCCGAATCAACTTGGCTACGGCTAGGCGGGGTACCGTTAGTTAGTATGTGAAGTGTAGACGAAGAAACGCAAGCTAGGGCACGGAGAGTCGTAAGATAGCGTACGGTGAGACGTAAGCGCGGGAACGGCAAGTCGACCACGCACCGTACCGCGGTTCGTGAGCTTGTCCCGAGGCGAGGCGATTACGTTACGATTCCGATTAGTGCGCGTTGCAGTAGGGAGTTTCATACAAAGAATACTGAACTGCTCGAGTTGATACGTTTACGTTCCGAGTTGATATGTGTACTACGACCTTTACAGATCGATATGTTACTTCTTACTAAGAAGAACTTTAGGGTCCATATCGACCTCCTGGACATATATGTGTAAGAATTTTGATCTCTAGGCGATTTACAACTTCGGTAATTTGCTGTGTAGGACATTCATTTTAGGCATTTTGCTTCGTAGAAAAATTACTGAAAGTTAGACACTGATCATAAAGGAGTACTTTAGGGTTCATATCGACCCCATGGACAAGTGTACATATATGGGTAAGAAAGATGTATCTTCAAGTGAGAAAATATTAAAACATTTAATACAACAATATCATCTAAACATACAAAATAATATGTAAATCTAAACGTTTAACATCTAAAAAGTAAAAGCAAAGTTGTAGATATGCATCGTGGGAAATGACAACAATTACAAATAAATACAATTTTTTAATTATTTTTTGCACTGCAGCAAAATTATACTACTAAATGCTGAAGAATTTGTTTGTTTTAACGCTTTGAAACAGCGTATTTGTATAAAAATATTTCTACATTATGGTTATACCTAATATTGACTTTTACATCTATTAGATGGCTTGCCCAGCATCTATACCACCCTCTCAACTCAGTCGACCGTGTCCAGAGCACAGAACTAGTCAATGAATCTATCTGGAATCAACTAAGCCGCAGGTTTCATCACGACGTTATCGTAATGTATAACAGCAAAGTAAAAAAGTGCACATTTTCATATATTAAAAATCGAGTCTTGAAAAAGTAATAGAATCATAGTTTTTGCAGATAAACTTAGCTAGTATAATATTGCCGCAGATTTTATAATAACATTGATAACTATTCACGTAAGGATTAACTTTAATAGTTACATTAAAAATAAGTCCATCTTCAGCGCGCCATAATGGAGGTGCGTTCGGAACTCTTGCCGTATAATTTAACATGAATAAATAAATCAATAAATATTGCAGGCTTGTATTATAGTGGCCAATAAATACATAAGTAAAAAAAAAAATACATGCAATAACACCCAGACTAGAGACGAATAACTGTATATGTATAAATATTTGTTCACGGGAATCGAACCCGCGAATTTCTGTGTCGCACTCGAAGTACATATAGCAGCACATTAGGTCCTCTTTTTGTTGCCAAATATCCAGCTAATCCAGAAGCGTTCTTTGCTCAAACAAAAGATACCGAACGCACCCCAAATATAGGCAAATACAAAACCCAACGCCACGTCCATCCACTTTACTATCAGTAGTTCTATCGAGAAGTATACTCCCAGTAGTTCAACTCCTCGGTAAAACTACTGGGAACCACTATCCCATCAACTAACACAAATTACAGCAATATTTTCTTATCTGTCAAATTAATTTTCTCACATCGAACGATAACATCTTCCGGTTTAATGACACCGCTCAACAGCTTCTTCGCTCTAGTCAGATCATCGAGGAAGCACCTACCCTTCTCGGTCCTCATAATCTGCCTTTTAGGTAACAAATTCTTCGATAAAAACGATATTAACTTCTGCCAATCTTTGAGCAAGAAGAACACTTTATCATGCCTTGTTTCGACTGGAACTTTGCCATTTGAATGCTCGAAGAAGACGTTTAAAACTTCTTTAGGGTTTCTGGATACTCGGTTAGACTTTATAAATGATAATAGAAGGGTATCCACGTCTTTGTGAGCTGTTATAATTGGTTTTTCATATATGTTATTATAAAGGTTTTTCTCTTCGGCCGGTCCAACAATGTATATGATATGTGAGGCTAATCTAAAAGCCTCTTCAGCCCATATGTAAGGGTCTCCGTGTGATGTAGTAGATATGTCTCTATCATACATTATGTCGAAGCCGTATTCTGTTCGGAGATAGTTAACAAATGATCCAACACATTCGGCGTGGAGACGGTTTACTGGAGAGTATATAACTAATACTTTCGTTGGTGGTGGGATTTCGTTTACTGAAAATTTAAATAAAATATAAATATTGCAGGACAATCCACACATCGCTATCTAGCCCCAAGCTAAGTAATTAGACTTGTGTTATGGTTGCTAGACAACGGATATACTACTTATATAGGTACTTTTATTTTGTAAATATATATCTACTTATAAAACAGAAACAACCGGACCACAAACAAATATCAAACCACAAATACTTGTCTGAGGCGGGAATCGAACCCGCAACCCTGTGTTTTGCAGTCCGGCATGGTGACCATTGTGTCAACTGGGTCGTCAGTAGAAATAAATAAATAAATATAGCAGGACAATGCACGCAGCGCCATCTAGACCCGATCTAAACAACTAGATAGACAATGGATAGAACATAACAAATTGTTTTGTTTACAGAAGTAAGTGTCTTGAACAGATACGAGTATAAGTTCGATGGCGGGAATCGAACCCACAGAGGTTAGCATAATACACACATCAACAAAGTCTAGGGATAACGGCTAATATATTGTTTTTTGGGCAATAATTGTATGTTTTTGGGTTTTTTGTCTTGAGTGTAGTATGTCAATAGAAGCGGAATTTTATATTCTTTTTAATGCTGTAATTTTATTAAAGGGTTGCCATAGAAAAAAATGAAAATTTACTATAACCACTAAAATAGTGCCAAAACTGAGAAACAAATCCAGTTTATTTCAATAAAAAATCTATTGACACGTTAAAATTTATTTAAAAAAAATTATTCTTAGTAACTTTTTAGCCATCTGTTCATCCACCTACAACATTACGGCGGCTATAAATCAATGTGGCATACTAAGTATAGGGATATCAATCGTTGTCTGAGGAATAATTCTCTATACTCTAAAAAGTTGCGTAAAGTTCTTTCTCTGTATTAAAATTTTGGGTAAAATTCCTGAAAGCTCTTCTGCCTAGCAAAGCTCACGCATATTCAATGAAATTGAGATCGGCAGACTGCGCAGGCCACTCTAATACCGTGATATTGTACTCGCTGAACTTGTTCACAACCAGCGTTTCGGTGTGAATGCGTCCATTATCTTGCATGAACATGAAATCTTGGTCGAGCCGCTATTGGTGGGGTATCACCATAGAGTACACAACCTCATCACGATATTGCTCTGCATTTAAGGTGTCTCGTGCTAAAATGAGATCTGTTCCGCATTATGCGTTTTAGACGTCCCGAGGGGCAAATAGAAAGGGTTATATTTTTCGCGCATATCGTTGTATGTTTATTACATTCCTACTCTAAAAAGCTTATTTTAATCACTGTTTTGGTGTCTGAATTTAGGGGGTATTTCCCCTATCCCCCAAATGGAGGACACAGTCTTTCTTTATTTTTATTATTTATCTGTCTGTCTGTCCCGTGCCGCGTTTTCTTTTTTCTTTTTCTCGTAGTCATTATGCAACTCTTAAATAAAGTACGGATTTACATTGAGCTTTAAATTCGTTCTTTATTCACTAGTAGCATAATATACTATTGTTATATTATTTTTTGAAGTCGGTTTTAAAATAATATACACTTACCCATGGCCCGTTTATAATCCTTACACCAATACCGGCGTATGATCTTCAAGGCGATGTAGTAAGCGAATAGAGTAGCCACAATCAGGGCTGTCACACTCGCTATGCAGATGTTCAACGCTTGGAACTCGCTGCCTGAAACAATCGGTAAACAGTTAGTGGTGTAATTGTAGGTACCTCGACTTGGATATTAATGGAGAAATTGATTTTAGAAAAAATGTATGTACAATAGTCATTTTGTTATTGATTTGGAGTCATACAGTTTGCTTGAAACGTCTTAAAAACTAAGTAAGTTAGTTAGGATTAGGTTAAAAACGAAGTATAAATAGCAAGTCATTACATGCTATATGTAAAAAAACGTGTGAAACTCGGGGACTGCCGCGGTAGGTTAAGCTATTGCACCGACCGAGCTACATGGTAGGCGGAGTGGGGGTGTTAGGTTTTATTTTCGTTACGGTATTTCTTGATTCGGTCGCGGCGCTCAAAGCCCGCGATAAAAGCTATGCAATAGCTTAAAAAGTTTGGTAGTTTGACCACGATCACACCTGTCTGATGATGGTAGATGCAGGGACTTAAAACGTTATCCATAACAGAATGTTTAACGTTATAAAAACGTTATAATAGTATCGGTATCTCAGCAAACATTTCGTTATCGATCTTTTGTATAACGTTTTACGAGTAACAGAACGAAATTTTAACTGCAAAAATAACGTTATTATAACGATAAATACGCGACGTTTCCAAACTTATTCATTTTACAAATCCGCGCCACGCGCGGCGGAATTTGCGCATCAGTTGGTAAAAGCGAAATGGGTCGAAAAAAAATCAACAAAGTTTACAGATATTTCAATCTTGAGGATAATAATAAAACCTCAAAATGTTTAGTTTGCGAAAAAGTTTTAAAGGTAAGTTAAGAAAGAAGTAGATAGTAAGTAGGTAGTAATGTGTAGTATTTTCTAAAAAAAAATTAATATTTTCTAAGAAAATCGGCTTATTAATATTTATTTTTTTACAATAATGCCGATTTCCTTAGAAAATATGAATGTTTTCAATTTTTTTATAGAATCTTTTATGTTTCTCCGAAGAGCCCTTGCGATAGGCAGCAATAAAAAAAAAATATTAAAGATTGCTCATAATTTTTTTACTCTAAAAAATTAAATGCTCCGCAAGTCGCAAATGGATCAAGCTGTTTGTGTGGTTTGTGGTGCCTTATTAAAGGTAAAGAGTTGAACTAACACGCCTCAGTGATGAAAGTTATCGACTTTGGTTTTGATGCTAAAGGCCAAAATTTCTAGTACTTTTTTAAATAATGCCGATTTTCTCGGAAAATATTAATGTTTTGAATGTTTTTATAAAATATTTTATGTTTTTATAAAGAAGCTCTAGCGATTAGTAAAAAAAACCACGATAGTTAAAGATTTGGTCATAAAAAATTCAATTGAAAATAGAGTTTTCAATGACTTCTATTTTCCAAAGTCATCGATATAGCAAGCTGTTTGTGGTGTCAAATGAGAGATATGAGTTGAACTAACATGCCTAAAAGTTAGAGTGCGTAAGCTGCTCTGGTTTGTAACCTAGAGACCAAAACATGTGACGTTTCATACATTTTTTTCATATTTTGACGGCTTACGATCTGCATCAAAAACAGCCCTATGTCCATCATTTGCCGTTTCGAGCCACTGTGCGGCAGCGCGCCCGTGCAATGTTGCCGCCGTGTGCGCGCGAGCGGTGGTACCTGGTAGGTACTACCGCTCGCGCACGGTTTCGAACGCAGCGGCAACGTTGCTTGGCCGCAGAAGAGGTGGTT
Source organism: Idaea aversata (assembly GCA_907269075.1). Classification (NCBI taxonomy): domain Eukaryota; kingdom Metazoa; phylum Arthropoda; class Insecta; order Lepidoptera; family Geometridae; genus Idaea; species Idaea aversata. Next base: position 13,212,224 of record OU026099.1, on the reverse strand, counting down.
GGTAGGTATTAGGTATATACTAATTGCACTGTGAAAATTTATCGCTACATTATTGATTGGTTTATTTTACTTTTAATCGTAGATTCACTATGATAAAAAAATGTGTTTCGGAAATTTTACCTATTCCTACTAAACATATATCTAACACCAAAGTAATAGTAAATTTCAGGACGTTATGTAACCTTTAGCCTTCTTCGATATTTGAGATATCCAACACTAGAAGAATTATTCAGATCGGTCCAGTGGTTTTGAAGCAAATTCAATACAAACAAACAAACAAACAAAAATCTAATTTTTGAAAAAATTTAATAATTTATACTATTACATAGTACGTACATGTACCTATAGATTACACCCTTACGTAGCCAGAGAGAGCACTGCGTTCGATAGTTCACACGAAGAAAAAGTAAACATTACTTTGAGTAAAAGAGATAGCATAAAAACAATAATTATAACATTATTATATGAATAACAATATTTTTAATAACGTTAAATTGACAATATAACGTAACGTTATTATAACGTTATACATATTCAAAGCTTTGAATAATATCGTTTTGTTATATCGTTTCTCTCACAAATAACGTTATCTTGCAATTCCACAGATAACGTTACTGTATTTTACCGGTATTTAAGTCCCTGGGTAGATGACGATATGGCCTAAGATGCGACACGTTTTCCTAGAAGAAATACATGACGTACGTATGGCCGTTACAGATGTACGTATACTAGAAAACTAAATATAAGGACTTGTTTGTAACAATGTGTTGTATGTTCTCTATAAGGCAGTCATGTCAAACATACGGCCCGCGGGCCGCATGCGGCCCGCGAATGATAATGATGCGGCCCGCGCGCGGTCGGAATCTAGATCACAAAAATTTGCAAGTGACCAATCTGCAAATATCTACGAACTACGAAAAAGGATAGCTCAAAGTCAAGGGTGCCGACTTTGAGCTATCCTTTTTCGTAGTTCGTAGATATTTATGTGAATTTCATACATGTTTTCTATTAAGAAAATGAATTATTCAGAACAAATAACGCTAAGTGATAACCATCTTCAGTAATAAATAACACGAATATGACACCTGATATAAAAAAAAATTTTCTTTCTTTTGTTTGTAACAAATAGGCTCCGAAACTACTGGACCGATTTAGATGAAACTTGGTATGAGGATACATTGATTCATTGACAGTAACATAGGCTACTTTTTATCCCGACATTCCCACGGGATAGGGAGTTACACGGGTGAAACCGCGGAGCGCAGCTAGTAAATGATATCATGAAAAACAAAAGAAGTCAATTTTCCGGATCCTACAAATAAATTTCCTTCCCCTTTTTAGGGTTCCGTACCTCATAAGGTATTATTACACTAATTATTGTTATTTTTGCCTTCCTATTGAAAAAGTACCAAATAAATGTAGGTATTTACCTCATCTAAATATACCTACTTAATTTACAGACGGACAAGAAAGTGATCTTATAAGGGTTCCTTTTTTACATTTTGAGGTATAGGTATGGAACCCTAAAAATGGACGTGTTAAATTATTCTATATCTGGCCCGCTAACACATCTGCAATTTTCGAAATGGCCCTTTGGAAAATCGAGTTTGACACCCCTGCTATAAGGGCTTCTACACACGTTACGATTTTGTCGGACCCGATTCAGAGAGTACATTGATACACATCGTGGTCATTAAGTAGTTTCTAGAGTTCCGTTCCTCAGGGGGAAAAACGGGACCCTATTACTAAGACTTCACTGTCAGTTCATCAGTCCGTCCGTCGATCAGTTTCATCCGTCCGTAAATCCGTCTGTCCGTCCGTCCGTCTGTCTGTCCATCTGTCATCCGGTTTTATCTCATGAATCGTGATGGATATATAGTTATAATTTTCACAGATTATGTATTTCTATTGTTGTCGCTTTAACAACAACAACTAAAAACAGAAAAAAATGAAGTGGGGCTCAAATACAACATGATACGGAACCCTTCGTGCGGGAGTCCAACTCACACTTGTTTGTTTCGAACACGAAATTGGGTTCGACGACGCGTACACACGTCCCGATTTGGTCGGACACAACCAAATCGGGTGGGCGTATCCAATTTGATCAATTAATAATAATTAAGTCGGCCCGACTACGATACACACGTCCCGATTTGGTTGTACAGGCACATTACCAATTAGCTGAACCCCACGTGACCTAGAGCCCACTCGCAAATCTGTAAGGTTATTCAGTAATATTACCTGAAGGCCAATTCTCGTAAATGACATTGTTCAAATTACATTTCAATATCATTTCGATTGCATTTCGATCACAAATAATACCCTCAAAGTAGCTCAAAACACCCTCAAAGTTAGCTTTTTGTAATAAAAAACTGACTTTGAAGGTATCTTTTGCAATCGAAATGCAATCGGGATGATATTGAAATGTAATTTAAACAATATTATTTACGGGAATTGGCCTTCTGATTCCGTTTTTTTAAACAATATACTATACAATACAATATATAATATAAAAAAATAACAAAATAGGTAAATACTATATTTTTTACAGATATGCGGATGAGCTCTGGGTCACGTGGGGTTCAGCTAATTGGTAATGTGACTGTACACCTGACCAAATTGTATGTCGGACCCGACCAAATCGGGACGTGTGTAGAAGCTATAACAGAGCCACCTAGTACACGGTAATGGACCAGGGACCAGTAGTTGATCACTTTAAACTTTTAGTTCGCAGGCACAACAAATTCATCTAGTTAGTTCCATGAATTAGAAGTCCTGCTATGTTATTTGTTTACGACATTGGCCTGCATAATATTACGTGACTTATATAAACAGTGATATGTGCCTTATCTCTTTTTCAGTTGCGGAAAAAAACAAACCAAACCGCATTTGTCTGGTCTTTGTCTTACAAAAACTTTGTTTACTATATATTAAATTATATTCTACTAAGTTTAGACATATTATAAATGCAAATAGCACATAACTAGCTGCGCTCCGCGGTCCCCGATCCCGTGGGAATATCAAAATGAAAACTAGCCTATAGCCTTCCTCGATAAATGGACTATCCAACACAAAAATAATTTTTCAATTCGAACCAGAGTAGTTCCTAAACAAACAAACTCTTCAGCTTTATAATCTATATGTATTTATAAAATTCTTTATGTGTTGGATAGTCCATTTATCGAGGACGGCTATAGGCTACTTTTGATTTTGTATTTCCCACGGGATCGGGACTTACGCGGGTGAAACCGCGGGGCACAGCTAGTATTATAATAAATTAATAAATATGTAAATGTATAGATTAAGGTGGCATTGGCCCTTATTTTTTGCAGGTACCTTATTTTTTTTTGTACGGTCGGCAGCATAATTGCAGACCCACCGTAGAGATCTAAAATTACTATTATTGGAATGTTTTTATTTTAATAATTTTTTTTGATAAATTTATGTTTTTTTTTTTTTTTTTATAATTTTCTTTTTGACTTTAAAGTTTCAATTAAAGCATGTGCCTAGAATCTTGCTTGTGTTGAAAATATTCTAATAAATAAATAAAATAATTCTTTATTCAGGTAACCATGGACCCACAAACATAAAATTCAATTTACAATAATAATAAAAGAATTAAATAGTCAATCAATGTTATTATCCGCGCGCAATGAGAATGGGATGAAACCTTGTCAAAGTAAATCGTAAATGACAGAAAAGTAGCGTTAGCAAAAAGTTCTGAATAATAATTAAAATTGTAAATGGAGCAATGGCGATTTCATTTTGAAAAATGTTGTTTCTCTAAAATTATAAATATGAAACATTTTTGTGTATTTTTAACCGACTTCAAAAATAGGCGGTTCTCAGTTTGACCCGTATATGTGTCGGTATGTATGTTTGTCCGTGAAGTCTTCAGATACAGTAGAAATACCTATACTATATACCTACACTAAAGATTAATAAATAAAAAAAATTAAAACTAATTATTAACTGTCATTTTCGATTTACTTTGACAAGGTTTCATCCCATTCTCATTGCGCGCGGATTATACTAATAAAATTATGTAATAATAACAGCCGTTTTGGAGCTCTACGCTGGGTCTGCAATTATGATGCCGACCGTACAGATATTACATAATGCAAAATTAATAGGTACTTACTTATTTTAATCTTCGGACTCTCAACAATCTTGCACAAATAATCGTCATCACACTTCTTATGCATCGGTATGACAACGAAGTAAAACAGACCATTCTCCCCCACTATATTATAATCATAGACAACATCATCGGTTCTGTTCTTCAAGTTAATCGTGCTCGTTTTGACTTCGCATCCAATTTTCCCGCATTCCTTCATAACTGTCACTTTGTATGAATTAATTTTGAGCTGCGATGGTGGTGGTAGGATGTGTAGACGCATTGTCGTAGGGAATATTTCGATGTAAGTGAATGGTTTCCAATTTTCTTCTGCTACTATTGGAACTGGAAAATAAATTATCTACCTATATATACTTTTTAAGGAAGAAGGGACAAAAAGTATGTATGTCAAAGCAAATTAAAAATACCTGGAGATCTTAGAACAAGAATTCATAGTTTATTTTATATCTGTCTGTGTGTTCCTCAATAAGCAATTAAATATTTTACTATTGGATAGCTCAAAATTCCAGTAAAGTCGTGGCAAAACCGCGGGGCGCACCTAGTACTAAATAAATAAAATGCACAAACCTGACCAATTCTTTTTGTTTTGTAACGATTAAGCTCCAAAACTACTTAACCGATTTTGATTAAACTTAGAACAAAATACATTGAATACTTGGTACTTACTTTTTTTTTGCTAGTCTATATTTCTATATTAGTATTATAAAGAGGAAAGATTTGATTGTTTGTTTGCATTGAATTGACTTCGAAACTACTGGACCGATTTTGATGAAACTTGGTATGAGGATACATTGATTCATTGGGAGTAACATAGGCTACTTTTTATGCCGATATTCCCACGGGAACGTGATTTACGCGAGCAAAACCACGAAACGCTGCTAGTCAAATATACACGGTGTAACAAGGGGGGTGGATCATCGGTTGTTGCGGGTTAGGGGACCTCGGTACCTATCGATTTAACCCCCATGTATGTTCTGCAATATTCACTGGTTCAAAAGTTATTTGGACTTTAGTAAAACTTTAGTCAAAATCAGATTTTAGCCTGAACTTCGCAATTACAGCCAAAGTATCAGGTCTGCGATTCTGCTTTTTTTTGTTAAAACAAGTGCAATAGTGGACCTTTCATACCCCTACAGGTCCTACACCAATCAAAGTCTTAGATTTATAAAACTCCAAATAATACCACTTAAGTAATTTTTTTTTTTAATCTAATTTTTACAGTTTCTTTGAATGGTTCGAAAACATATATTTAACAGATATTTTTTTCTCTGCAACCTATCTTATAAACTACTGGCTTTCATGAAGAATAAACCCTGAAAGTTTCATTTGGCTAGAACTAGGGCGTCATGTTGAAAAATGTACTTGATAGTCCAAAAAGTGCCAATAATCGACATTATTTAGGTAAGTTTGATACTAAGCGTAAACTATGTTAAAACTAGAATAACAAGATTATTATACGAAAGTACATAAATAAATCAAATAAAATACACTAATTCTATGCAACGGTCAAAACAAAAGATTTAAATAAAAATAAAAAATGTTTTTTTGAAATGAAATAATATCGATTATTGGCACTTTTTTTGGCCTATCAAGTAGTTCTAGTTCTAGTCAAATAAAACTTTCAGGGTTTATTCTTCATGAAAGCCAGTAGTTTTTAAGATAGGTTGCAGAAAAAATATATCTGTTATATAATTTTTTTTTAGAACCTTTCAAACATAATGTAAAAATTAGATTTTGGAAAAAAAAATACTTAAGTGGTATTATTTGGAGTTTTATAAATCTAAGACTTTGATTGGTGTAGGGGTATGAAAGGTCCACTATTGCACTTGTTTTAACAAAAAAAGCAGAATCGCAGACCTGATACTTTGGCTGTAATTGCGAAGTCTTGGCTAAAATCTGATTTTGACTAAAATTTTACTTAAGTTCAAATAACTTTTGAACCAGTGAATATTGCTGAACATACATGGGGGGATAAATCGATAGGTACTGAGGTCCCCCAACAACCGATGATCCACCCCCCTCTTTACACCGTGTATATTTAACCGTTTCTCAGAAAGAGGGTCCAGACAGACAGACAAATGGACAGACGAATATTTTAATCAAGTTCTCATATAGAAGCCAGCTTTTTCCATACGGAAAACTTATAGACTAAAATACTTACTCAACATATCAGCAGTGGGTACATTAAAATAATACTGTCCCCTATTAACAAGTCCATCTTCATAAGTAGCCTCGAAGTCCAACGTATGACTCTGTCCGTCTTTATCATCTGTCGTCGTCCAATAACAATCGTAGTAGAGAACCGATTGGTCGTCGATGGTTACATCCTTTGATATGTTGATAATGCGGCAATGGTTGCGTGTGTCACGGTATTTGTCTTGGAATCTGAATCTCATACCTGTAAAAATATAAATTTTTTGCTATATTTATTTTTGACGTGACAACGTTTTATAAATTGGTTTGCCGGGTGACACTTCAAGAAACTGCGTTACGCTCCGCTGACGTTATGCGCTCACAATGAGAGCGAGTGAGAGGCACGCGGGCATGGTTAGCCCGCCTAAGAGCGAGAGAGACAGACATAAAAAGTGAAAGGCACGCGTCCCTTCCACTCGAGCACAGTTGTTGTCACGTAAAACTTTCGCCCGTATACCGACTTTACAGGCAACCAGTTTTTTTGTAAATTACAAAACGTTTGCCGGACAGCTAGTTTATAAGTTACTAGCTGTCCCGGCAAACGTTGTTTTGCCATATAAAAAAAATGTGATAAATGAAGAACCGCTCGACCGATTCTGTGCAAACTTCACATAAACTCTCTACTAAATAGTGCGAACAAAGTTTAAACATTTGGTTGGATAGGTGAGCCCATTTTTGAGTTATAAAATTACAACGAAAAGTGGCATTGATTTTTGTATAATACAGCAAATCAAAAACAATGGGTATGTGGGACTTCGAAAAAGTAGTGTAACAAAAATAAATCTGTCTGTTTGTTTGTTTGTTACATAATATACAATTAAAACGCCTAAACCAAGTGAAATCTGAGGAAAGTCGTGGTATACTTTACATCAAAATCCAATTAGTAGGTGCTGACTAATCAACAAAAAACTGCAGCCGCTCGAGAATACCCCCCGGTCGAACGCCTTACAAAAAGACGAACGTCACAGAATATACAATAGTGTAGCATACTTTTATCCCGATATTCCCACGGGATCGGGACTTATGCGGGCTTATATGCCTTATATAATTCGTATATTTAATTTCACCGGCGTAAGTCCCAATCTCGTTTGAATATCGAAAAAAAAAATAATAAAAAAAAGGACATTCCACACGTCGCCATCTAGCCCCAAGCAAAGTAACTAGAACTGTGTTATGGGTTCTAGACAACATACTTTCCTTTTGTAAATATTTATAATACAAAATAAACAACCAGACCACAGACAAATATCTAAGCATAAATACTTGTCTGAGGCGGGAATCGAACTCGCAACCATGTGTTTGGCAGTCCGGCATAGTGACCATTGTGCCAACTGGGTCGTCAAGGCAAGTTGAGAAGAGCTAATAGTCTTTCTCTATCGGACTGCATTGAAATGAGAGAGACGCCAGAGATGGGAGATGGCGCGCAATGAAAAAATCTTCAAGCAATTCGACCAGATGACATTATTTGTAAGTGTTAAATACCTAGGGAATATAAATTAATAATATCCAATATTTCATGCTCCAGATGGAGTTCGAACCCATGACCCCTGCATAATCAAGCCAGTGTTCAGGCCAATTCTCGTAATTAACATTGTTCAAATTACATTTCAATATCATTTCGATTGCATTTCGATCACAAATAATACCCTCAAAGTAGCTCAAAATACCCTCAAAGTTCGCTTTTGTGAAAAATAAACTGACTTTAAGGGTATCTTTTGCAATCGAAATGCAATCGGAATGATATTGAAATGTAATTGAAACCATATTATTTACGAGAATTGGCCTTCAACCAACTGAGCTACGTTAGTCAACATTTTTTTTTTACTTTTTTTTATTTACGATTGAGGCTCGTAGTATACAGGAGTCGCTTTAAAGCTCCTACTTGGCTCACAAATGTTTTTACAATTCTTAATTCAGGCATAATATATACCATTGTTGATGTTTAACACCATTTCACGCAAAAACTACTGGACCGATTTTGTAAAAATCTTGAATAAAAATACATTTTAATCTTTATGAGTAACATAGTCTATTGCTTTTAAGACCTGGACTAACAGGGTAGTTTGTAGTTTAAAAAAATACTCACTTTTCCAATTAATATTACTAAATGTAATATTCAGAACAGTATGGTTGACTGCATAAGGTGAGGCGTTGTCGTAGTGAATCTTGGTGAAGATGTAAGGTTTCAACATGACACCACCAACATGGCCGTTGCTCATTAGAGGTTGGAAGACCATGTTCCCGCAGGCCGTGTCGTTAGGAGGGAACACCTCCATTTTGCATATATCATTGTTGACTGCTGATTGGCCGAGGATCTAGAATAAAACATATTATTTTGATAACTAGCTGTTGCTCGCAATGTCGTACGCGTGGTGGTTTATATACTAAAACCTTCCTCTTGAATCACTCTATCTATTAAAAAAACCACATCGAAATCCGTTGCGTAGTTATAAAGATCTAAGTATGCTTAGATCTTTATAACTACGCAATCTCAATCTTTATAAATACGCTACGTATGTATGCATAGGGACGGACAGACAGCGGGAAGAGACTGTGTTTTACTATGTAGTGATAAATAGATTTATTTTATTTATTTGCTTTCATCCTACTAATATTATAAATGTGAAAGTTTGTGTGTGTGTGTATGTGTGTGTGTGTGTGTGTATGTTTGTTACTCCTTCACGCAAAAACTACTGGACCGATTGCTATGAAATTCGGTATCTAGATAGCTGGGGACCTGGATTGACACATAGGCTACTTTTTATGCCGATATTCCCACGGGATCGGGACTTGCGCGGGTGAAACCGCGGGGCGCAGCTAGTATTGTATAATAGATCTTACAGAGGCATACTTGTATACGGGCTGTTTTCCGCAATCAGACCTTTCTAGTTAGGTCCCTTTTGCGTGAGATTCCACTTGTCAGGGAGAACCAGCCCACCTCTTTCATAAATATTGCCACTAGATGTGACTTCTTTTTTGGAAAGCTTTTAACGTCACCTAGAGTCCTGACAGAACTGTCAGTACCATGCAGTACAGAGGCATAATAGTTCACATATGAGCCCTGCAGGGCATCACAATTGTGTGGCGACAGACCGAGGTATTTCTTACTATAGCTATTCAATCAAAACAAACTCTTCTAGTTAATACATTGTTATTTATAGTGGTTATTTGGGTTATGGGTAGAGGGCTCCGATTCCCGCATGTAGGCATTACTCTGCCCATTGTGTGTGATTGTTGGCTGCCACTCTGGCCAATCCAGCTCCAACCACAAGAGTAAATCTTCCTGACATTCTTGGATGCCTTTTAGAGTGTTATTTGGTTGCCAAGTATATTAGCCCGGTATATAGCCAGGCTCTTCCACTTCAGAATTGCATGAGATTATTAATATAGCAGGACATTTTACACAGCGCCATCTAGCTCCAAGCTTACCATGTAATTTGGAAACCACACAACCGAAAAAAAATATAGTTAACATTTCTTAGAGATCTAAATTATATCAAGTCAAGATGTCAGAGAGTATAACAGTCTTAGTATCAAAATGTATTAAAGTCTTTATGTACATTAATGTTGTGGTTTCCATATTATAAGTCTAGTTCTTAGTAGCTTTAGTTTTATTTTTCCTCAACACTTCTAATATTTAGCAAATAAAGTTATAATAATTCTTGATTCTTGAATGCTTGATTAATTTAATTCATAATTTAATTTTCCTGTTTACTGCGTATTTTAAATTGATCTACAAATTTTAAGAAAAGTATTGTGATTTGGCTTAGTCGCAGAATGTCTACTTCGCAAAATGTCTCCTAGTCGCAAAATGTCTCTTTCTCATAATGTCGCTTTCTCAGAATGCCTTAGAATAAAATTTAGATTTTTACACAAAAATCATTTATTAAAGTTATAGAGTAAACCAATCATAAACGTCATAATTTTGGTACTTAAATTTACCTTAGTTTAACTCAAAAAAATAATAAGTATCAAAAATGTTATACCAAACAACATAATGAACATTGAAACAAGGCAGAAAAATATAAATTTTGGTACAATATTTCGATTTAAAAAAAAGAACAATATTATCAGAAACAAACTATTGAGGAACACCCCAATAGGTTTATTTCTAGGCACCAGACAGATTTACATTAGCAATAATAATAAAATTCTGTTAGGTTAGGTGCTTATTTAAAACTTATTTCGTTGACAACTCTTTACGAATTAAAATATTTTTTATTATTTTCATAAATTATTTAAAAAAAATCATTTATTAAGAAACAAAAAAACAAAATATCTTCATTTTGGCACTAAAAATTTACTTTGGTTATTAATTTGGTTACTTTGAGTAATTTGACTGATTATTGGTTATTGCGAATTAGTAGTTATTATTTTAATAATTAAATTACAGGTGGGTATAATATTACTTTTTAATTTTTAATCTATAAACATACTATTTTTTGTCAAAAATAATACTAATAATAAATAATACTAACTTAATTAATAACCAAAGTAAATTTTAGTGCAAAAATGATGATATTCATTTTTTTCTTTATAAACGATTTATTTTTTAAAATATTTTATAAAAATAATAAAATATTTTAATTCTCATCACTTAAAATTTACTTTAGTTATTAATTAACAACCAAAGTAAATTTTTATGCCAAAATGAAGATGTTTATGCTTTTTTTTTTATTTATTTTTAAATCATATAAAAGAATGATATAAAAAAATTCGCAATAGATACTTCATTAATAACCCAAGTAAATTTTAATGCCAAAATGAAGATATTTATGTTTTTCTTTTCTTTATAAATGATTTATTTTTTAAATTATTTATAAAAATGATAAAAAAATATTGAAATTCGCAACACTTAAAATTTACTTTAGTTATTAATTAATAACCGAAGTAAGTGTTAGTGCCAATATGAAGTATTCTTTTTTATAAATGATTTATTTTTTAAATTATACATATTTATAAAAATTATAAAAAAATATTTAAATTCTCAACGCTTAAATTTATTTTAGTTATTAATTAAAAACCAAAGTAAATTTTAGTGCTTAAATTATGACATTTATGATTGGTTTACTCTATAACTTTAATAAATGATTTTTGTGTAAAAATCTAAATTTTATTCTAATTCCCTGTCGCGACATTTTGCGAAAGAGACACTGTGCGAAAGCGACTTTTTGCGAAAGAGACATTCTGAGAAAGCGATATTATGAGAAAGAGACATTTTGCGACTAGGAGACATTTTGCGAAGTAGACATTCTGTGACTAAGCCGATTGTGACTAAGTGATTTGTATCATTCTGGCATAGTAAAAGGTCAGACGTTTTTATTTATTTTTAGTTGCACCACATTTGGCAAATAAAAAATAATCTTGTTTACTATGTAATAGGTATTATAAAGAGTGTTTTTGTTATTATGGTTGTAACTACTGGGTTGATTTTGATTTTTTTGATGAAACTTTGTATGAGGATACATTGATTCCTTGGGAATAAACATAGTCTTAAATATTTTTTAACATCAATTTTGTCTGACAAACCTGACAGTTTACAAGATTTTGTTACTTGGCATTTGTTGTTTGTATTAATAAATAAATATTGCAGTTCATTCCACACATCGCCATCTAGCCCCAAGCGAAGTAACTAGACTTGTGTTATGGGTGTTAGACAATGGATATACTATAATTTTCTTTTGTAAATATATACTCATAATACATATAAACAACCAGACTGCAGACAAATATATAAGCATAAATAAGTATTTATGCTTATATATTTGTCAGGTTCGATTCCCACCTCAGACAAGTGTCTGAGGTGGGAATCGAACCTGCAACCCTGTGATAGGCAGCCCGGCATGGTGACCATTGTGCCAACTGGGTCGTCAAATGTCATGGGTCATTAATGTTTATGAAACAATGTTTTGCCTTAAGTTTGATAGGTGGATACTAGAAAGAAATCTAAGATTGAAGAGACTATGCCAGTTCCCATACTTATAGCAATTCTGAAGACAGTGGCTACAATAATTCTTCTCACCAAATGGCAAATCAAACCTGTCGACTTGCCATTTGGTGAGAAGAATTATTGTCTCCTTTGTACCATTCCATCTCTTAGTGTAATTTATTAAGGGTGTATGTTAAAATGTATAAACTCAAAATACATAACGTTGTAATTCATAAAGTTAAAATACCGAAAATCAAAATACATAATGATCAAAATACATAAAATTGAAATAAATAAAATTTGTTTCATATAATATACGAAATACATAATGACAAAACGTATAAATTTAAAATACATTAGTTCAAATAACATATATCCAAAACAAATAAAGATTTAAATGAATAATAATTGAAATAAATAATAAATCCCTACGAGCGAATCAAACTATTACAGCAAAAAGTTCAAAATATCGATAGTCATAATATCTATGTTCAAAATGTTTACATTAATTACACATTAGAGTGGGTCGATATTTTTTTATTTTTTATTTCGATTTCTAATAGTACGCAAAGTGTGACCTAGTTAAAAATAAGATACCTAGTACTTTTAAAAATTTATTTTTATCACTTTAATTACCCGCGCATTGTATTTTAATTTTAGAAAAAACTCCTTAAATGTGTACTTTTCTAATGGTGTTTGAATAATAATACAAACAAAACGACATGATTTTATAGGTTTATTATTATTGCAAAACATGTTAAAAAGTATAACACTCATCGGGTGAGAAATGCGGGGGGAGTGGGAGGAGAGGCGTGAGCGCAAGTGTCGTTGATTATTGTATTGTTTTAAGTGCGCCAAATGGTACCACAACAGGGCCTTCTACTTACTCAGGTGCTGTCGGAAAATTACTCGAGGGGTGTGAAAAGCGTACTGTTTTGCTATTCGAAAAGATAGAAGGAATGTTACCAGATATTTCAGAAGTCAAAGATCTCAGTTCTGACCAACGTTACCTTTACGATATTACATCTGCTGTTATAAGTGGGGAGTTTCCTCCTGATTTGGGTCATCGTTCCCCAGGAAAAATGTCTCACGCTAGATGGCTGACAAAGGCCAACAGAATTTTGCGTTTATACGTGTCGATTAATGAACCTACGAACGAACTGAAACAACTTGCTATATTTATAGTTAAGGTCTACGCTCCAATGTGGTTTGAAATTAAACGACATCCGTCGTGCAAGGATGGAGCAAGACATTTTATTCTAGATATCTTCCACGAGAATTAAAGAGCGTAATCGATCCTGTTCTTAGGCGTAATGCCTATTTCGCACACCCGGAAAACTTGCTTTTGTCTATGCTAACTGACGAACAAAAGCATGTAAGAGAACTCGCTGCAAGACGCATTTTAAAGACGAGAAGAACAGTACCTGATTCCAGACAGCCTCGGTTATTCGAAGTACCAAAGATTAATTTAAATGCTTCGTCTTACATTGATTTAATTGACTGGCAGCAAACCTACTCTCAGCCACCTATATTAAGCAATGTTTCGAATGAAACGCTCAATTTTATAGCAGAATCGGGAGGTACGGAAGAAGTTTTGTTTCTACGGCTGCCATGCCACACGCAAGCCGTGGAACGTGCAGTAAAAACTGTCACTGAAGCATCTTTGCAGCTTTGTCACAAAGACTCTAGAGAAGCTTTAATAAAAAATAAGATTCAGTCTCGCAAAATAATGCCTCAATTTGAGAGTAAGAAAGATTTTAAGGCTATTTAAATATGTTTTTTTGTATCCTGGAACACTTAATATGTTATTTTTTCCTATTAAATTACATACTTTATCCTAAAACTTGTGTATTTTTTAATAAATAAGTGTATTTCTCCCTTTAAGTCCTAAGAAATAGTGGTGGAAACAGATAGCATTTTTTCCCAAAATCTCAGATTTTCAAAGTCAATGCGCGGGTAGAAGGAAACTTCTTAGGAATATTATTTTGACTTATATTTATTTTACTGAAGTAGGATCATCACTATATGACTATTAAAAACAAAAATTAATAAAAAAAAATTTTTCCTTAGAGCAGCGACCCACTCTATTACACATACTATGTTCAATACAGGGTTATTGGAAATTATACTAGCAAGCCGTTGAGGGCTACTTCTGTGCACCTTAACAAACAACTTTTGTTCTATGACTTAAGGAAATTCGAACATTTTTTCGAAAAATTTGAGGTTAGGTTTACCTGAAAATCAGCGGAGAGGTCATTAAATTTTTTACTTATTTTTTAAGTTTTATCTACGGTTCTTAGCCTAATTGACCTTTGTTTTAAAAAATCAGCTGTTTTTCGAATTTACATAACCTCAATTTTTTTTTTTCGAATTTCCAAAAGTCGTAGAACAAAAGTTGTTTGTTAAGGTGCACAGAAGTAGCCCTCAACGGCTTGCTAGTATAATTTCCAATAACCCTGTATAGGTACTTATCTAAGTAAAAAATGCCCATATATACAATACACGCTGTAGAGCAGCGCATGAGCATTTTAAGCATAAATAGGTAGGTAGAATTCTGTTCTGGCAGTTCTGACGGTTAATTTTACTACAATGAGGTACGAACGTCAAATTCTATGACTACAATTAATTCACCGAGGGTTTTAATTTTTTTTTATAAATTACGCCCTCGCTAACCAAGTAAAATAGGTAGAATTTTAGGATAGGTAGGTTCTAAAACTTGTCGGCCGCTACCGCGGCACGCACCGGCCGGCCGTTTCGCTGGTTCGCCTCGTGCGTTGTGGTCGCAGATATAACCTATCCGTGCGAGCGCAGCGAGCTGTCATTTTTTTGAAAAAAAGAATGACTGGTACTTATCTACATAATATTTACTCGATATTTACTTTGTACTTCGATATTTGGAACTTTCTAATTTTAATAAACAAATTATGTACCAATTTCTGGTTTTTGTTTACCTGAACATACAACTTATATATTTTGATAGTTATACATTTTAAAGTTAGGCTTGTTGATTATTATGTGGTTTAAGCATTATAATTTTTAATTATTATATATTTAGAACTTTATGAATTTACAGTTTATGAATTTAAAACTTATGTCATTTAATTTTATGTATTTTGAATCATTATGTATTTTGATTTTCGGTATTTTAACTTTATGAATTACAACGTTATGTATTTTGAGTTTATACATTTTAACATACACCCTTTATTAACACTAGTCTTGTCCATTGCATTACTGACAAATATCGTTCACAAAGCCCGAAAGAATGAAATTTAATTAAAGTACAGAGTTAGTAAATAGTGTAGAGGAGAGATAGGTTACTTTTCTAACAGGCGAAATCACAAGGCGCAGCTAGTTATTTCCAAGTCCTAAACTCATTTGCAGCATAACTCACCTTACTTCCAGACCAAGTGGTTTAAACTGTACATACATGTAAGCAGTCTACAATAAGTAGAAGTAAACAATAAGGTAATTTAACTTGCAGTTACAAGTTACAGGCATTCCTAGAAATACTAAAATTGTCTAAAAACCTCATATAAAAACATACTCAATATAATTTTTATTTGTGACCTTGATGCAAAGAGATATCAAACAATCTACTAAGCTATTATTTATTTACAGATAATCGATAACTGCAGGTATATGAATAGAGTTCAATGTAATATCGATCGAATAGCCCAAAATAGCTTTACATTTGAGTGAACAATCGATTTTATGTGTGCAAAGTAGTTAAACTAACTGCACAATGTTGATGCAATGTTTGACGATATAATTTACCTGTGTTCCGCAGCTTAAGGTCCCCCGCGACTCTGTAGAATTGTCGCACAGCGTACTAACACCAAACACATGATCCACAAGAAAAATAATGATAGAAATACTAAACAAAAACCGCCACATATCGGCCTTGTATACGCGTTTTAAGGGTAATAAATCAACTTGAGCATAACGACTGCTGTGATTTATAAGCACATAAATATAAAATACAATTGTTCAAACACTAAAATCACTGAAAATAAACAAAAATTTGATAAAAACAGAACGATGCACTGCACAACACAGCTACAGCGATGAACAAACGATGAACGAATGTTGCCACAACGATGGTTCTAAAAGTTTTCAAAAGTTTTCTACTGTCACTTTGTACGACGCTTATTGATACGATTATGTTTTAGTCAATATTTTACTACTGTTGCCACATGAGTAACTAAGACCAGAGACTAAGGTGTCATACAAGGCTCTGTGATAAGTCCACTACTACAAGCTTGACGCGCGTGTGTGCCTGAGCACTGGCGGCCCGTCACGTACGGAGAGAAACCGGTCTATACTGGCTCGGCCAGTGCCCAAGTTCAGGGCTGTCACACTCGCATGCGAGCGGTAAACATCACGCGTCGCATGTTTGTTTCATATTGTTTAATAAAATATAGTGTTATTAATTTGATCTTAAGTAGGGACGGAGTGAGTGTGGACCATTCTTGTGTTATGGTGACGAGTGACGAAATAGAAGACTTAAATAATTTTCTTTCTCTCGAAGGAAGGGTGGGAACGATTGAGTGAGTGAGTGAGCGTATGCTCCAGTCTAAGCAACTAGGCTTGTGTTATAGTGACTAGACGCGACGGATATAATAGTTATAAATATGTACCTTTACTGGGTGGGAATTGAGTGTGAGTGCCCCAACCTAAGCAGCTAGGCTTGTGCTATCGTGACCAGACCACGGATAGAAGATTTTCTTTTATAGAGAGGGAGGGAGGAAGAATGGAAACGATTTAGTGAGTGCTCCAGTCTAAGCAACTAAGCTTGTGTTATAGTGACTAGACACGACGGAAAGCATAGTTATATGTATGTATTGTAACGTAGTGGTTACATTTCGTCGTAATACGACGCCCTTACCCTTGTAATTAATAACTAAATAAACTTTTAATCAGAGTAATTGGTTCATTTTGAGACACCCAGCGACCTCTCTCATCAAGAAGTCACACTATTGAACGGGCCAAGGTTGATAGTCCACCTTCAATTACTTTGTAATAACGCCGTTCAAACGCGAGAGATGGCGCGCTAATAAATAATATTTTAAAACCTATGTCACATTATTAGGCTGCTTAATAAGGGAATTGATACAACTATTCAATAAAACAATATCATAAATTAAAACCTTTATTTTAATAATATCTTCACTAAACCGCAGGCCCTTTAGGCTAGAGTAGCGAAAACCATAGAAGTTTCTAGAACCTTGCAACTCGCACTTGACCTTTTGAAACCCATTTCCGCGGTCGCTTCCCACCGTCAGATGGAGCTGTTTCGCGATCACCTAATTAATTAAAATTCTACAATAAAACAATTTATAAATTGTTTTAATGTATTAAATCTAGCTCAATACATAAACATAAACATTTAATTAATAACTACACATTAAAAGCAATAAGTATAAACTAAGATCTAACAAAATATTTAGTCTGTGGAACAGCTGTCAGATGACGTATTTCCTAGGCGGGATACAAGATTATCACCTTGCTTTTCTTTTTGGGTGGGCCGTTGTCTGTGAATGACTACGCCTTTAAGAAAAATTAATAAATTTGGAAATCGTTCCCCAAAAATTGCGATAGCAACCCTTGAACTATTTTGGTCGTTCTGTACAACTTATTCCCTAATATCAGGTGAGTTGTTTTACTTAATTTGCTTCCGACTAATTCTAAATTTAACATAGTACAGTGAATCAACGAAGCCGCAACGCACCTCGTTTCTCTTCCTGCCTCCTGTAAGTCGAATGGCTTAATTCTTCCCTAAAAGCCTGCCTGTTTTAATTATTATTTATCAACTTCTAAATAGGAAAACGCGCGACCTGCGATCGCGTGAACTTTCACTCGACACGCGTTGTTTCCTTAATAACCTAAAACTCCAACATCGTTGTTACTGTGCTGGACAGTAGCCCCCTTTATTGCTGCATACTATTGTAATGCTGTAATCTTGATTTAAAATTAAATATTTTTAATTTTAATTTCTAATTTTCTAGTTAGCTATAAACTATTGTTTTAACAACTAGCCCTGTCGTTTTGTAAGCCATCGCCAAGGTCAGCACTTAGTTAAATCTTGGACTCTGACGCTGTCGGCGATGACTTACAGAACGAGGAGGCCTGGTCCGTCTGTTTACCGTTCACACTGGATATTTTCAGGGAGCGAGGCTCGGATTAATATCTCCACCGACAACAACAACTTGGACGTTGGTATTGCGGGAGTGTTCCTAACCATGACAGAGAGGTACCCGTTGAGGTCTGAGGACACTTGGAGAAGGACACCCTCTTGATGCCACCTACATCAACCGAACACCTCATCAACCGGCCGCACTACTAAATCGCTTAGAGCTGAGTCCCTCCTATCTATTTTACCTGTGATGCTATGAACTCGTGGAGACGGTACCGCTATATCATCTTAAATGCTATCTTAACTAGTACCATTATTCATCTTAAATGCTATCTAAACTAGTACCATCGTGGCTCAAACCCCGCTGTAAAACGACCCGACCTTACGGGAAGTCCATGTTCTCTCAGACCTTGAAATCTTAGCTTCTCCTTAATTATAAAACTTATTGTAACTTAAAAACTTAGTACTTAATTCTCAACCTTAGTCTAACTTAAAACTTAAATTGTATTAAACTCATGCTTTCTTAGACCTCTAAAACCTTAGTCTCTCTTTAATAACTAAACTAAATAACTTAAAACTCATTACTTAAATCTAAACCTTGAAAACTATATACAACAGCTATGATCTTATCTAACTTAAAACTTAAGCTATATTTACACCTTATTCTTAACTTAACTCTTAACTAGCCTTAAAGTAAATTTAGCACCTAGTTTCTTATCGTAGCATTGTACTTAGCTTCACCCTTAACTAATAAATTATGTCCCCAGTTATCCGTCTTTGATTCTCCCGTATCACCGTATAACTGCTAGGAACGCTAGGCGACATATTAGCGCTCAACGTTCTTAGAAGGCGACATATTGGCGCCCCTTATCGTGGTTCTTAGAAGGTACTAGGTCCCTTAGGTTTCCCTACAGGCGTCATATTGACATATTGGCCCCTCTTACGTGGTTCTTAGCTGGTACTAGGTTATCTAGGCGTTGCATGTTAGCGCCCCTAAACGTAGTTCTTTAGGTGTCCCTATAGGCACCCTCTTATATGGCATTTACTCGGTACACCTCTCTACGAGTTCATTAAGCAAATAGGATGTGCGTCCCTTGGTGTTGGTAAACTTATACTTAGGTACATGTATACTAACATAGATTTTAAGATTATACCCCCTAGACTAAGACCCTTACTAAATAAAACTAATACCCACCCTCTTACCCCCATTCCTACCTTCCCTCGATAACAATTTTCAATACTAAACTCTTAACTAACAAAACTAACACTGATCACTCTTAAAACTCAAAAACAAAATGTATTCTATCTTTAATAATTAACTTACAAAAGGCAGAGACATGAGGTGCGCAGAACTTTTAACTCTTAACTACTACAAACTATGTAGACTAAAACTAAAACTTGCAATATCTAAAACTACAGACCGTGTAGGCTTTTACTTAAAACTAAAACAATAAACCTAGATACTTAAAATACCTAAACGTACTGATTACGTGGGCTCGACTTAAAACTTAATACTTTACTCGGATAAAACTTAAATACTAATAACAAAACTTAAATTCTTAGGCACTTAGATATTCCCTAAAACATAAAAACCAAAAGAAAAAGAATTAGGTATTCAACCTAATGCATACCTTAATTACTTACTCATAAAGAACGACATTTTAGGGTCTTCTTACTTAGAAAAACGACATTTTAGGGCTCTCCCTTTTAAAATGAAGCGTTTACAAAACTTAAATAAATACTTACTATAAACTAAATAACCTAAACTTATATATTCACTCGAATGAATACTTACTTAACAAAAACTACATCCAAGGGCCTTCCCTAGAATGTATGTTACTAAATCTTAAACTTCAAATCTTAATTACTTGACAATGAACTATTCTTATCTTAAATAGCTAGCTCCCCTTGAAAGCTAAGTTATTTCTCCTTAAACCTGGTAGGCAGACTAAAGATTTAGCGCGGAGACTCTCTTAACCCTTCGTTGCTGATAACCTACGTAGGTATTGCGTACGTACGTGCTGTATGTACTTACTTCTTAACGAACAGGACACTTTCTTAGGTGTTTTGTTTACCTGGACCTTGTCGATAAAAATAGTTTTCCAGTTTCGACGAATTAGTTGCAAGGTACTACTGAACTACTTTGTTGCTACGTCGAGAACATAGCGGAAACTTACGACAATAGTCCATACTCGATAGTTCATTGGCAATAACTCTTAAAAACACTCGTACATTACCTCTATTATCATAATAAACAAACCTAGAACAACAACTTTGGTCAACACCCATCTAGTAGGTAGTTGACCTTTCAGTATGTCAAGGCGCTGTCAAAATAAAATTTTTGACAATGACAACCACAGGAGAAGTATGAATGCGAGAGTATGCATGATTTTTGAACGAAAGAAGTGAATGAAAAGCCTGAAAGTGTATGTTTGATGACGGCTGTATGTGTAGTTGATTTTTCTAGTCCATAAAGATTTTTCCATAGGCAAAAATCTTTCCCCGGAGCGGCGGGTAATGTAACGTAGTGGTTACATTTCGTCGTAATACGACGCCCTTACCCTTGTAATTAATAACTAAATAAACTTTTAATCAGAGTAATTGGTTCATTTTGAGACACCCAGCGACCTCTCTCATCAAGAAGTCACACTATTGAACGGGCCAAGGTTGATAGTCCACCTTCAATTACTTTGTAATAACGCCGTTCAAACGCGAGAGATGGCGCGCTAATAAATAATATTTTAAAACCTATGTCACATTATTAGGCTGCTTAATAAGGGAATTGATACAACTATTCAATAAAACAATATCATAAATTAAAACCTTTATTTTAATAATATCTTCACTAAACCGCAGGCCCTTTAGGCTAGAGTAGCGAAAACCATAGAAGTTTCTAGAACCTTGCAACTCGCACTTGACCTTTTGAAACCCATTTCCGCGGTCGCTTCCCACCGTCAGATGGAGCTGTTTCGCGATCACCTAATTAATTAAAATTCTACAATAAAACAATTTATAAATTGTTTTAATGTATTAAATCTAGCTCAATACATAAACATAAACATTTAATTAATAACTACACATTAAAAGCAATAAGTATAAACTAAGATCTAACAAAATATTTAGTCTGTGGAACAGCTGTCAGATGACGTATTTCCTAGGCGGGATACAAGATTATCACCTTGCTTTTCTTTTTGGGTGGGCCGTTGTCTGTGAATGACTACGCCTTTAAGAAAAATTAATAAATTTGGAAATCGTTCCCCAAAAATTGCGATAGCAACCCTTGAACTATTTTGGTCGTTCTGTACAACTTATTCCCTAATATCAGGTGAGTTGTTTTACTTAATTTGCTTCCGACTAATTCTAAATTTAACATAGTACAGTGAATCAACGAAGCCGCAACGCACCTCGTTTCTCTTCCTGCCTCCTGTAAGTCGAATGGCTTAATTCTTCCCTAAAAGCCTGCCTGTTTTAATTATTATTTATCAACTTCTAAATAGGAAAACGCGCGACCTGCGATCGCGTGAACTTTCACTCGACACGCGTTGTTTCCTTAATAACCTAAAACTCCAACATCGTTGTTACTGTGCTGGACAGTAGCCCCCTTTATTGCTGCATACTATTGTAATGCTGTAATCTTGATTTAAAATTAAATATTTTTAATTTTAATTTCTAATTTTCTAGTTAGCTATAAACTATTGTTTTAACAACTAGCCCTGTCGTTTTGTAAGCCATCGCCAAGGTCAGCACTTAGTTAAATCTTGGACTCTGACGCTGTCGGCGATGACTTACAGAACGAGGAGGCCTGGTCCGTCTGTTTACCGTTCACACTGGATATTTTCAGGGAGCGAGGCTCGGATTAATATCTCCACCGACAACAACAACTTGGACGTTGGTATTGCGGGAGTGTTCCTAACCATGACAGAGAGGTACCCGTTGAGGTCTGAGGACACTTGGAGAAGGACACCCTCTTGATGCCACCTACATCAACCGAACACCTCATCAACCGGCCGCACTACTAAATCGCTTAGAGCTGAGTCCCTCCTATCTATTTTACCTGTGATGCTATGAACTCGTGGAGACGGTACCGCTATATCATCTTAAATGCTATCTTAACTAGTACCATTATTCATCTTAAATGCTATCTAAACTAGTACCATCGTGGCTCAAACCCCGCTGTAAAACGACCCGACCTTACGGGAAGTCCATGTTCTCTCAGACCTTGAAATCTTAGCTTCTCCTTAATTATAAAACTTATTGTAACTTAAAAACTTAGTACTTAATTCTCAACCTTAGTCTAACTTAAAACTTAAATTGTATTAAACTCATGCTTTCTTAGACCTCTAAAACCTTAGTCTCTCTTTAATAACTAAACTAAATAACTTAAAACTCATTACTTAAATCTAAACCTTGAAAACTATATACAACAGCTATGATCTTATCTAACTTAAAACTTAAGCTATATTTACACCTTATTCTTAACTTAACTCTTAACTAGCCTTAAAGTAAATTTAGCACCTAGTTTCTTATCGTAGCATTGTACTTAGCTTCACCCTTAACTAATAAATTATGTCCCCAGTTATCCGTCTTTGATTCTCCCGTATCACCGTATAACTGCTAGGAACGCTAGGCGACATATTAGCGCTCAACGTTCTTAGAAGGCGACAGTATAACATACTACTTATGAAATTCTAGTATGTCAACGTTTATCTATTTAACGTTCGACTCTGTGACATCAAAGTTTCCCGGAAAGCCATAAAAATTTCTGATTTAGGTATTATGTTCATCATCCATTTATTTACCTACTAACTGCACCCCGCGGTTTTACTCGCGTAAGTCTCGATCCCGTGGAAATATCAAAATATAAAGTAGCCTTCTAGAAAAATGAACTGACCAACACAAAAATATTTTTTCAATTCGAACCAGTAGCTCCTGAGTTCAAACAAACAAACAAACTCTTCAGCTTTATAATATTAGTACCTATAGATTAATCATCAATTCAGATTACATTGTTACCGCGTTAAAATAAACGCCCATAATAAAAGACACTGATACTTACACATTTTTTTTGGAACGAAGTTCCTTATCGCGCGTAGCGAAAAAAGAGACGGAAAAAATTAAGATCAAAAGATATAACAACACTTTTTGCATAGAAAGCAAGCCAGTTATTTTCGTACGTCTTTCTATTTCGCATTGAACAGTGTGGTGTCGCGACGATTATTTACAAAAAAAAAGTAGATAAGTATAAAAAAAATAAAAAACAGCGCACTCCGGGAGTGCAGGCAGAAGTGAAAACTGTATATCTGTGTAAAATCTCATCTGTTGCGAGAACGGCTGAAAATGCTCACCCACAAAAGTGCCCAACGCGCCATAAAAAGTTTTCACTTCAAAAAACAAAAAACTTTAATTTATTACAACTCCTTAAGCCTGTAATCCTTGACCGTGGGAACTTCTGATAGAACACACACATTGATATTTTCTAGCCACACAGGTGCAACGCAGTATTAAAATTACGCACCCTGGAAACAAATAAATCTACTTTCGATGCATCGTACATTTTGTACAAGTTACATATTCATCAAGCGTTCGTCTTTGTAGGATGTTTATGAATATCATAGAAAACACGCAATGTATGTAGTATTTAACTTGTCACATCGCAAAACTGCAGTCCGGTAGTAAGTAGCTGGCGGGAAAGGGTGGGGTCAGAGTGTACGTTTTTTGGGTATTTTGTTTGATAACGAAATTGTCAATAAGTAAATGTTCTGTACTATAATAATTTTTATATTTATATATTTTTATAATAATAATTATGCGAAATAATTATTACATCCGTCTCTATATATTGAAAATTCACAAATAAACGTTCGTATGTACCTATGTGCCCTACTAAGAAACAGGTTAAAACGTGTCGGTATCGGCATCATATATTATTATATAAATATTCAGGCAAAACACCTACCAATCTTTATAATATTCGATATAGTTGGGTAAAAAGATGAGTACATTATAGTTGCTGGTTTGTCTTAAATCTTCCTTTATTTTTTTGGGATTTATAGTAATTTCCTTTTACTTTTCCCATTATTATTAAACTTGAATAAAAATAAGTTACGATATATAGGATTAAAATATAAAAATAAGCTACAATTTTAATACATCCTACCTACCTAAATCATACCTTTTCCATATTTTTATTTAATTTTTGACAGCTCAATAAATTCCTATTTTAATTTCTTTAGAGAAAACAAAAAAAAAAAAAAAAAAAGTCCTGCAAAAGGCAGGAACGTCAAATACTAGTTGAGTTTTTCTTTCCCGCAAATTGTTTGTAAAACATATCCAATTAGAGATCGAAATGTAAAGATCTTTGGACACAAAAGGCATAGTAATTTAAAATGCCGCTGTGCAGCTTAATACCCATACCTATTGATAAAAGGCATTACAATAAAAAAATAATGTCTTTACGCCAAACCTCTAAAACAGCTCAGAAACGGGATATTCAAATAAAAGCATTGTGACCAAGTATTTCTACAAGACGTATCACCGCGTCCTTTTCCGTGACACTTTTGAGGTTTGTTGTGTAGGCATAATTTTTTCGCTGTAATGCCCTCTATCGAAGGGTATGGGTCTCAAAGTGCACCGCGAACTTTTATAAAATCGTAGGATAAACGTTTCTTCAAATATCCCATTTCCGAGACGCTTTAGAGGTTTGGTGTGAAGGCATTATTTGTTTGTTGTAATGCCCTATATCGAAAGGTAAAAAACCACAGTCCATGAAGTATTTAATTTTTTGTCTATGTTTGCCTGTCATAATTATGTCAAAAATTAAAATGAAATATAGAAACAGTTATTTCTTAGGTTAAAATAAATAATCAATATCACATTATAACCCGCGCGCAATGAGAATGGGATGGAACCTTGTCAAAGTAAATCGAAAATGACAGAAAAGTAGCATTAGAAAAAAAGTTCTGAATAATAATTAGGTATAAATTAGTTATTTGCACGGTCATAGTGTCGCGGATTTGAAACAGACCCATTGATTTAAAGAAAAATTATTATTGTCTGTGGTAGATTGTCTATGGAGCAATGGCGATTTCATTTAAAAAAATGTTTTCTCCAAAATTATAAATAAAACGAGCACATAAGGACTGTGCTTATTAAAGTGATTAAATAAACAAATAATAAATTCCGACCGTGGTTTGTGTTGTTATAAATTGTGGTTAGTTTTATTATAAATGCTAGATTTATGTAATTAATTATTGTGTGATTATTTTAGTGATTTAGTGATAATGAGTGGAAAATGGGGTAAAACTTTGAATAGTCAACCACCTCAAATAGTTCTGGCAGTCGATAGATATTTCGATCAGGAACGAAGTCGGTTTTTCTAACGCATTGAAAATGATGACATAGTTGGCTGTGGATCACGAATCTAGTAATTCGGGAATTACATTGTCAAGAGATCTTTTTGACGAACCTATGGGTTTGTTCAAAAATACAAAAAAAAAACAGCGCACTCCGGGAGTGCAGGCAGAAGTGAAAACTGTATATCTGTGTAAAATCTCATCTGTCGAAATCTCATCTGTCGCGAGAACGGCTGAAAATGCTCACTCGTGTATCAGTGATGGCGGTAGCGTGCGACGCGAACTGCGTACGGCAGCTCGCTGCGAATCTGCACCATCCACCGAGAGATGTCGCTGTTAACACTGTTGTACAGAAGTGAGTATCGTAGTTCGGCCGTTTGCACAGAGATGGCGCTGTTTTCAATATTGCATAGTAGTAGAAGCACAATAACTGTTAAAATCTCATCTGTCAAAATCTCATCTGTCGCGAGAACGGCTGAAAATGCTCACCCACAAAAGTGCCCAACGCGCCATAAGAAGTTTTCACTTCAATAACCGAACGAGCAACAAGCATATCTAAAACACGGTGTCACGCATCCGAGGTGAGGGAACTTTGGCTGCATCAACTTCATTTTTTTCAGAAAGCGATACTTCTGAAAAAAGTCAAAGCTCTGATGATGATTCCCATGAAGCACATATGAGTGGCATTGGGGAATAATAATTGGAATAACTAAAAAAAATATTCCTAACCATTATTATTGAAAGGATTACAACCATGAAACATTTTTGTGTATTTTTAACAGACTTCAAAAAAAGGCGGTTCTCAGTTTGACCCGTATATGTGTCAGTATGTATGTTTGTCCGTGAAGTCTTCACATACAGTAGAAATGCCTAATACTATATATGTAGCTACACTAAATATGAATAAATAAAAAATAACTAATTACAACAAAACGAATTACCCATTATTCAGAACTTTTATGCTAACGCTACTTGAAGACGACCCAGTTGGCACAATGGTCACCATGCCGGACTGCCACACAGGTACGATTCCCGTCTCAGACAAGTATTTATGCTTAAATATTTGTCTGTGGTCTGGTTATTTCTATGTATTATAAGTATATATTTACAAATTTTTATAAGTAGGTAGGTATTTGCTGATTTTATAAAACAAAGGTCATTCAGACCAAAAACAGTACATGAAACTTAAAAAATAAGTCAAATTTTAAGGTTACTGACCTCTCCGTGTAAGGAACAGCTGATTTTCAGGTAAACCTAACCTCAAAATTTTCGAAAAAAGTTCGAATTTCTAAAAGTCGTAGAACAAAAGTTGTTGGTTTGGGTGCACAGAAGTAGCCCTCAACGGCTTGCTAGTATAATTTCCAATAACCCAGTATATGTAGTATATCCGTTGGCTAGCACGCATAACACAAGTCTAGTTACTTAGCTTGGGGCTAGATGGCGATGTGTGGAATGTCCTGCAATATTTATTTATATATGTATTTATAAACTGTCATTTTCGATTTACTTTGACAAGGTTCCATCCTATTCTCATTGTGCGCGGATTATACCTAGTTTCGACTCCTTGCTCGAAGAATAGGTACAATTACAAATTAGTTGTCGTGTGCAACACTCGCACCCCACCCTTATGCCAGGTCAAACAATAAATGTCGGGAAACAAATGGACGTGCTCTCACCTTGAATACTGAGATGACACTGTCACTTTTGCGCGCCGCGACATCTAATATAAAGCGAAATGTCACGAGCTACGGCTTCATACTAAAATGTATGGGCAGCGAGGAATGATTTTAACCAAAAAAAATATCTATGTTTCGGCATTGATTATTATTATTTGGTTTCAATAAGTAAAAAACTGCAATGATGAATGCATTCTCTATACTTTTGTCTCACAATTTAACCAAAAATATTTTCAAATATAACAACGAAGTAGCACAGATACTTAAAATAGAAAAGGTCGATTTCGATGTTTTTCATCAAAGTTAATAATTGTTTTTTCAAAAACTATGGATTATTTTCAAAATATCTGACAGTGAAACTGTAGACTCATCTAATAAGCTATCGAGAATTCTTTTTAGTGTCTTACAATGCAGGGAGTTCTTCAATATTTTTAAAATAGTAAATGACGTTTTTAGGGACTCGCCTCTTAACTAAGTAATCGAAAGGAACTTCGTTCTATCCGGGTGTCCCTTGACACCTCTAAAGTTTTTTTTATTTAATATAATCCACCTGTGCCAACCCTACATGATTATGTCACAATTACGTATTCATTTTGACAGCTCCGAACAACCTTAGTCTCTGGTCATCTCTACTCATGTGCTGTTGCTACTAGCTTTAGCTTTTTAGCTTTAGAATATTGACGGCTTACAAAGGGCCGCGCCGCCCCTGTGAGCGAAGTGTGCGGCGCACACAGGCGCCCGCGCCGCCCGTACACTGGTCCCGATTCCGAAAATCAGGGACTTAGTCCGAATTAGGGTCTAAATTTTTGAAGTTATACTTCTTTAGGCGCGTTATGAAAAAATGATGAGAGTGAAATTTTACAAAAGCGTCACACAAAATTCTCACCGTGAAGTTGTCCGCAAACCGCAAGATGACAGCTGTCATAAAACCATGTTGAAGTTGTCCGCAAACCGCAAGATGACAAGATGATAAGTACAAAGAGGTACTACTACTACATAATTATTTTAATGTAATTAATTATTTATATTTGTCGGACGAGTATTTTGTCGGACGAGTTTTTCGTCGGACGAGTTTTTTGTCGGACGAGTTTTTTGCCGGACGAGTTTTTTGTCGGACAAGTTTTTTGTCGGACGAGTTTTTTGTCGGACGAGTTTTTTGCCGGACGAGTTTTTTGTCGGACGAGTTTTTTGTCGGACGAGTTTTTTGTCGGACGAGTCTTTTGTCGGACGAGTCTTTTGTCGGACGAGTTTTTTGTCGGACGAGTTTTTTGCCGGACGAGTTTTTTGTCGGACGAGTTTATTGTCGGACGAGTTTTTTGTCGGACGAGTTTTTTGTCGGACGAGTTTTTTGCCGGACGAGTTTTTTGTCGTACGAGTTTTTTGTCAGACGAGTTTTTTGTCGGACGAGTCTTTTGTCGGACGAGTTTTTTGCCGGACGAGTTTTTTGTCGGACGAGTTTTTTGTCGGACGAGTATTTTGTCGGACGAGTTTTTTGTCGGACGAGTTTTTTGGTCAAGATCAAGGTCTTTCTAAACCACATTTATACCACTTCTAAACCACTTTTATAGAATAGCTTTTTCTTATATTGGGGCCCGTTTCCAAGAAAAATAATACCTATTGTAAAAAGAATTGTATGGAAAAATTTAGTTTTTATCATAGTAGTCATAGTTTATTTTGTAAGCGGGCAGAGATGTTAAAACCAAAATAACTAGGGATTATAGGGGGTATAATACTGCACATTATTTACTAAATTTTTAATTTCATGATTTATAAGGTACCTAATGTCATTTTTGACCCTACAATTAAACCATTCGAATTACAGGTTGTACAGCGAATGGTGAGCGCTGGCGGAAATTGGTGGGGATGGTTTGCGCATGTACAATCGCGCACAGAATTATTACAGCCAAACCGTCATACTTTGTTTACATACCGTATATGATTTTGCCCAACCAGAAAAACATTCATTTAAATACTATTACTATTACATAGTATATTTATTCACTGTAATTTACACTATTTCTGTATAAAGTTGAATTTTCGATCTGGGTAAAGTTAGCTACGCGGCTGCAATGTTAACCGAGTGATGGTAAATATTTATGTGCGCGACAGTACTAAGACGTGCGGGAGCGGGATTAGAATGCCATCTATAATAAAATTGATCCGGTTGTTTTAAAGAAAAAAGAAAGAGAAATTTCTCTTTCACTTCAACCAAACCCTACCAAAAGTAGTTTCTAATTTAGTAACTTTCATGCTATGCTTGCAACACTGACACTGAACAAAAAAATTCGATCATTCGATGACGCACATTCACGTTCCATGTACAACACTGCGTGTGTAGTTTCTTTAGCATCAATCAGCGTGTATCTCAAGATAAAGGTTAAAACATGGTTAAAAACACCTAAATAAAATAAATGAACGCAGTTTCACTATTTTGCAAAGCCATAATGTAACCTTATAGCACGATCGCGATGCCTAGAGCCATTAGTTTTTGATCTGAATTTTACAAGATTTTTAGCATTATAGGTAGTTGTAACGTTGCTGTCAAAGGTAAATTGAATTATTTTTTACAAGATGTTGTCGGCTGTCAAGGCAATTTGTCAATTTATTTTTGTAGTTTTCTGGTTGTTTTCTATTTTATCTTCAATAAAACGCGATATAGAATTTATCGGCAATATTACATCGGAACTAGATTTCCAACACAATTCTACCATGGATTGCGAATAACAAGGCACTGAGAATCAAGGAATCCACGATGACAGTGAGTTTTTGTACTACCTACCCATTGTTTAAAATTATAGTCTGTTTGTGTGGTTCAGAGCTGATTTCGAGTTATCTTCTTATTTGATCACCTTTGAACCTTAGCAGGCGATGTACTCAAGATTATTTGGCTTATACAATGTTTCAACCAAGTAAACAAAGATAAATCTATTTAGACTTAGCTTAAAGAAGAAACCAACTTAGCTAACTAACTGTTTATTTGTCCAGTGTTCATCCCTTTCTTATTCACGATAACTGACAAGGAAAGCTTCATACTATAGATGTAAGTTTTGAGACCTTTCTAGTTAAGTGAAAGACAAGCAAATACAAAGTAAAAGGTCTAATATGAAACTTACCACATAACTAACGCCTGTATTCATAAACAATACTTAAGTAGCTCTTGGATAAGGGGACGCACAGCGCTAAATGCGACCCTATTATGGTCAATATTGTGCTGCTCTCTTCACTCTAGGGAATCAGCATCTTATTTGCGAGTCTATGCATTCGCACGCACTATGCAATCTCATAGAGTTTATTGTAAATATGTGTGTTACTCACTTAGGAACATCCAATGATGCTGAGCGATACGCTGGTGAAACCTCGAAGCACTGTTAGTTCATAATAATCCAAAAGATTTTATTGTGTTTTATTTATACCACACTATTGTATTTTATAAGTTTTGTTTTTAATGTTGTAAAAGTGGTACATGTATTAATAAATGGATGAATTCCGTATCAAGTTACAAATCAGAACTTGTAATAAGAAATCCTTACAAAAGTTAAAGAAACTCAATCAAGGAGCTATAAAATTAAGTCATTTTATGCCTCATAGAGTTTCAGTAATTACTCTGCAATATACAAAGAGATTAAACATACCTGTAGAGCGGGCATTATGATAATTTTAAGGCTAAGAATTAAATTTATAGACTGCTTCTCATTAACAAAAAAATCACACAATAAATCCCCTTATGTATAGAATGTGCTGCTGCTAAATAGTTGGAGCACAAAAACTCGAAATGAAACTCAAAACTCGTTAAATTTAAGGTTAAGAAAATTATTTAAGTACCTTAAATTTAACGAGTTTCATTTTATTTTCGAGGATAAACAATGTTCATCTTGTTAAAAAACTGATAAATTAAAATCAGAATCAGAATCTTTATTTGCTAAAAAACACAGGTATAAATATTAGATGGTAATTACAAAAAAAATAGATCCATATGTTCTACCTTACAAAGGCATGCAAATGTTTATGAAATCAAAATCAAAATACATATTTAATTAATGAATATGTCTAAACATTATAACAACATAATTTTATAGTCAATTAGTTCATAATAGATTATTATTATTGTCAATTTATTTGAATACGTCAATTTGTTAAAATCAGACCAACACTCAATATAGTAAAACATGTAAAAATAAAATTAAAACCCCCTCCCCGCTTACAACGCCATGTCAGTAAATGCTTAAATATTACTTAAACTTACTTACTTTAAAGGTAAAATATTCCTTTTTAATTGAGAACATATAAATATCTTCTATAAATCTTTATTACAACTCTATCTGTGTGACTTATTATCAATAGTTTGTTGATTTAATTAGAATGTGTTACTAAAATGCACATAAATTACTGACTTTGTTCATAGGATACAAGCTGCGCCTAGCGGTTTCACCCGCGTAAGTCCTGAGCCCGTGGGAATGTCGGGATAAAAAGTAGCCAATATGTTAATCCAGGTCTCTAGCTATCTACATACCGAGTTTCATTGCAATCGGTCCAGTAGTTTTTGCGTGAAGGAGTAACAAACATACACAAACTTTTACACTTATGTTATTAGTAGGATATGATCCACGCTCGTACTATTTGGTATTTTATTTTATTAGGAAAACAAACAGTTATAAATATTTTTCTGACAAAACTAAAAAAGTGGCTAAGAACCAACTAAATATATATACTTAGATAGATAAACACTTTATTGCACCATAAAAACAAAACGCAAAATTATTAAGTACACAAAAAATAAATAAAATAAATTCTAACATAAGTACCTATCTGCTAAAAGAAAAATTAATATTAAATTAAATTAATTAATTATTTAATCAGTTAATATATTTATTGATAGGCAAAATAAAGTAAATTCATAATTATAACAATTAAAATACAACAACTCGTCTCGTCTAGAGACAAAAATTAATACAATACTTTTTTCATAATTTAAAATAAAAATTAAGCGGCAATCAAATAAACCGCCCCTGACCGCACCCGGTGCAAAGGAGCCGAGAATACTGGCCGCGTTACCTCTTTGTATGGCGACGGCTAATCTTTGCACCAAGAATTATTTAATTTAATTAAATATCTGGATTCTCTGGATGAAAAACAAAAATAAATATATAATCAGTTAACAGTAACTATGAGATTAGTAACTAATTAACTATCTAATAATAGTGTAGGTAAGGAAGAGCGGAGACTCCTGGCACAGGCATCTCGATTGCTTAAAAGGAGTATCCAATAATTTGTCTTAATTGTAAGTGTTTCGTTTGTGAAATAAATTTTATTTTATTTTTATTTTATTTTTTAACTAATGATAATAATATTGGCATTGTTTGTTTGTCTATCTGGTAAATATTAGTTAATGCTAAAACATTTTTTTAGAGGTGTCAGAACACAAACATCACTCTATATTGAGCGATTTTAATACTAGTAATTCTATAAAAAAACGGTTGCACTCCAAGAGTGCCGACAGAAGTGAAAACTAAAAGCATTAAACAAAATTAAACTTATTTACTAAACAACTACAAAATATATGTACATGCATCATATATGCACACACTGTAGCTGCGTCTCGTAACGGTGTCGCGAGTTCAGAGATTTTATGTCATCTAAAAATATGCGTACCGCGCGAAAAAAATTTTTCTCTTCAAAAGTTTTTTACGATTGTCAGGTCTACTTCTGGTAATTGAAAGTCTTTGGCAATATACGAATAAGAACAAAATACTTACATACACACTGTTAAAGTGTTTTCAGTAACATAGTGATAAAATGAATAACATTAATATGGATTTTCAGAAACAGGTTTTTTTTTAATTTTATTTTTAAGTTCTGACTTTTATATCTAAGTCTTTACAGAAATATTTATTAAGTACCTGTGATGGATGTAGCGCTGTAAAATTAATTAATGTTTTTGTTAAATAACTTAGTAAGAAATCGAAACATTATGTACTCACCTAGTTGTAATACTTATTTGATAAAAGAAAAACACTCAAAAAATTTAACAAAAAAAATTGCATTTCAAAATACATTTTCAATTCAACACTTTTACCTACATTCGATTTCAAACTTGGTAATTATTTACGAAAAAAATAACTTCCATTCCAATAATAGTAATTTTAGCAATCGCGAGAGCGTGGTATCATACATATTTTTTAAGCTATTGCATAGCTTTTATCCCGGGCTTTGAGCGCGGCGACCGAATCAAGAAATTCCGTAACGAAAATAAAACATAACACCCCCCACTCCGCCTATTTAAATTTCACGCGTAGTGACTTACTAGCTGCGCCTTGCGGTTTCACCCGCGTAACTCCCGATCCCGTTGGAATATCGAAATATAAAATTGCCTATATTAATCTATAAGTACTAATATTATAAAGCTTAAGATATTTTTAAGCTATTGCATAGCTTTTATCGCAGGCTTTGAGCATGGCGACTGAATCAAGAAATTCCGTAACGAAAATAAAACCTAACTCCGCTCCGCCTACCATGTAGCTCGGCCGAACGTTCGCTTTTTTGAACGCGCTAATCTCAAGAACTACTGGTTCGATTTGAAAAATTATTTTTGTGTAACATAGTCTATTTTTTGAGGAAGGCTATAGGCTATTTTATATCCCGATATTCCCACGGGATCGGGAGTTACGCGGGGAAACCGCGGAGCTCTGCTTGTATTAGTATAGATGTTTATACCCATATCCCAAAGATACCTAAATTGTAATCATATTGTCAGGAAGCACTGTCTGATTATATTACAAACGAGCATTTTATCTGTAACATTAGTTAATTTACGTCTGCGCTACCATTCTGTACTCTGTTTATGTAATAATTTAGTTTATAATTTACTAATATTGGGAAGAATATTGTTTAAATAAGTGATGTAATATTTGTTTGTTGATCTAGTGGAGGTTCGAAAAGTGCTGTAAAATTTGATTGGCCTATTAGTGGGTGCCTTGACTTGATAAAAGTTCTGGATTGTTCTAGTGCAGACTTTTCCAAAGTGGGCGTAAACGATAAGTAAGAGACCCAGAAAAAAAAATTCTGGCCTCTGGCCTAAGCCTCTAGCTAGGCTTAGGGGGCGATTTGTAATTTCATCTAGCTAGGATGACTCTTAGACACCAACTGTGCTCTTGTGATTACAATTTGTGAACATCAACTAATATTAATAAAGAGATTGCTCAAACTCGGTTCGATATTTCTCTCCGTGTAGTTCATATATCTGTCCTGTTTTATTGAATAAATGAAATAAAAAAACATGTCAATCGGTCGCTCCGTTTCGAAGTGAAAGTATAAAGTTGCGTTTCAATAATCATTCTCATTGGCAGGTGTAGGCTGTAAGAGTTAACTTGAGATCTGAACGTCGTGTACAGGTATCAAGTTAACTCTTGCAGGTTATAGTAAATGTCTCGTTAAAGGTGGACGCAGATTGATCAGAGCCGAAAGAAGAAGTTTTAAAGATTTAAGCATACAAAGGGAAATAGGGACAAAATAAGCGACTTTGTTTTATACTATGTAGTGATAGTGATAGTGAAGTGATAAGGGACGACCCAGTTGGCACAATGGTCACCATGCCGGACTGCCAAACACAGGGTTGCGGGTTCGATTCCCGTCACAGACAAGTATTTATGCTTAGATATTTGTCTGTGGTCTGGTTGTTTCTATGTATTATATGTATATATTTACAAAAGAAAAGTATATAAGTAGTATATCCGTTGTCTAGCACCAATAACACAAGTCTAGTTACTTAGCTTGGGGCTAGATGGCGATGTGTGGAATGTCCTGCAATATTTATTTATTTAAGGTACATTTATATTTCAGAGTCGGCCGCCTCTGACGATGCTGGCGACTCTGATGACGTCATCGTAAATATAAGTATAGGTACCTTATCTCTGCATTATTATAAGGTACCTACATTTTTCCGTGGACGGCAAAAATTCGATTCTTTCGGTTCTGATCAATCTGCGTTCACCTTTAGAATGAATGTTAAATCTCCGCTAATTTAGCTAACAACAATTAATTTAATTTGAACTAATAGTCGTTTTTAAGTAGATGAAAAAATGGGGGCATTCAAAAATAATTTATTCTTCAGTAAAAAATAATTTATTCTTCTTCTTCAGTAGAAAAAATAAGTTTGGGAACGCCTGTTCTAGTGTATAGTTAGTACCCGAGTTATTATTCGAAGGTTATGGAATCGATTTCCGATCGTGCAAGGACGTTATAAGAACGTTATGATTAAATATTTTTAGCAGATATTTATGTTCGAATTATGTAATATTATCTGTTGTATCTGTTGCAATCATCTGCTGTTGGAAGTTTACTCACCGCGCTTTATAACTCGTCAAAACGCAACCAATTTTTTCGTGGATTTTCCAAACTTGAAACTCCGGTTTTCTTGCAATTTGCATCAACATGCCCACTGTAATGTGATACTAAAAGTTTACCTTATTAATTCAAAATATTTTCTCATATAAACGTAATAATTGATCTTGTTTAGACAATATGCTTCCCAAAAAAATACACAAATTTAGCAGTAATGTGTATGCGTAAACACTGAAACAAATAAACATATTTTTAAGTTCGTTAAGTTGTGAGCGGAAAGCGATTTGTGAATTTTATTTATTTTTGATCTATACTAATATTATAAAGAAGTAAAGTTTGTGTGTTTGTATATTTGTTAAATTGTAAGGGGTAATCTCGGGATCTACTGAACCGATTTTAAAAATTCTTTCACCAATAGAAAGCCACATTATTGCTGAGTGTCATAGGTCATATAAAAAACCGAAAAATAAAAAGGCTTTTACGTGGTAGTCCGTTTTGCAAAGTGAATCGGAGAAAAAACGGTCGAATGAAAGCGTTTCTTACGAACGCTGCCTTAACTATGAAAGATATGTTTTTGAGTTCTATAGAAAAGATGTGGAGCTTGAAAATGCCTACAAAAAAGTCAACGAAAGGATATGTCTAACTTTTATATTTAAGTTACAAAAAGTATTTTTGTAATATTAGTATAGATAATTTAATTTTAAATATTAATAAAATAAATGCCCAACGAAGTGGGCACGGGTCAGCTAGTTTATTATAAAAGGTAACAGATTTAAAGTTCTTACTTAAAAATGTCTTACTTACTTATCGTTCTTCCTTTTTACTTCTTAGTAATTATTTATTTATTTATTTTAGGAAACTCAACAGCTAATACATAATTATATATAAACAGTACAACAATAGAAAGCCAATTACAGAGTTCCACGCATATAAAACATAAAAAGTAAATCAATTTTGATGTATGCCTAACAGTAACCAACAACGCTATATAAATATCATACAAATATTATAAATAATAAAGAAGAATCGGTACCAAACAAAAGAAAAAGATGCGGCGACGAAGGACACAAAATAACATAGATAAACAAAGAAATGCAATACGTTAAATAACCCTAACATTACTAAAAAATACATAATATAATACCTACGTCTTAAGAATCATAAAATAAACTCAAAATTAAAGGTATAATTTTGAGTTTATTTTATGATTTTTAGGTAAAATAAGTACAGGACCCATATATAAAGTTATAGGATAACTGATAGCTGATACATATCGATAATATTTATACGTCCTGTATCACGGGGCTATGGAGCCCCGGACCTTTGGAAGGCGTGCGTGGAGCCAACACTTAGAGGCCCTTTACAATAACAAGTATAATAGCAAACAATGGGGTGGATTCTAAACCGGCGATTATCCCTGTATACACTATAAAACGTTCGATAATATTATTAAACGTTTCATTTTTAGAATTAGCTTTCACTGGCAACTTCGTCTGCGTAGGAGTAAAATCTTCCAAAATCCTTTATGCCTAAGTCATAATAGTTTTAAGTATCCTAAATTTTCACCCAATCAGTCCATTGTGTTGCTATATTATACCAGTCAGTCAGGACTTTAAATGTTATCTATAGAGATAGGATAGGATTTCGCAATGATTCGTGAACGAGGAATTTTTATGTTATCTTTATGCATTGTTGAAACTATTTAGTTTTATGACAATGTAAAGTAAAAGTTATACGCATATACGAAGCGTTATTGATTGTTTCGTCAATTTGTCCATTAAATCTGAATACTTCCATGGTTATTTAAAAAAAAACATAAATAAAACTCATAACTTTCAAATATCAAGACCAATTTTCAAGAATCATATCTAAGAACGCACGAAATGTACAGTTTTCAGTTAAAAAAAACACAAACTATAGATTTAACATTTATGTTTATGAATATGGGTTGGATTCTGATTTGTCAAACAAGAAATTTTAGGCAAATACAAAAGGGTTATAATAAGTAAGTTTGTTTTTAAAACAAACTAAACTATTATAAATATTACAGTTTGTTATGGTTAGATTTTTATCTGACCATAACTATAATATTTATAATTATGAAATACTTAGGCTTAGATTTTTCTCACAACTGTACAAATATTACACGAATTGTACTTTTTATTTAATTAAAAAACTTTGTCAGTAAAAAGTGTTAGATCTTAAAAGGTGTTCAAATTGTAGTTAAATCGCTATCCGCTTACAACGTAACCATTTAACTCTTGCAATAATAAATTGTTATGTATTGTTTACATGTTAATATGTCTGTCTGTGTGTGTTAAACATGTTAACGTTTTCAGTGCAATAAGTCTAGTCGCAGTCAGTCAGTGGTGTCCCTCCCTGTTGTCAACTACTAATATAAAGATAACAATGTTTGTAAGTGACGTCTGTCTAACGAGTCGAACTAAATATTTGTATTTGCATTTTCGCAACTTCAAAAACTAAAAAAAAATATATTTTAACACAATAATATTCATAAAACTTACTAATAAAATAATAAGACGTATAACACCCCGTCGTTTTTGCGTCGGGGTGTATAAATAAAATATAAATATTAATTCTCATTAAAATATTTAAGTGCAAAAAGTATGTATTTTCAAATAGGTACCAAATTTTAAAAAATGTTATAAATTAGTAAGTACAATAAGTACTTACATAAATCGAGAAAAAATTGAAGTGGTGTTTTTAGGGTTCCGCACCCAAAGGGTACACACGGACCCCCATTACTAAGCCTCCACTGTCCGTCTATCTAGCTAGACAGTTGAAATTTTCACAGATGATGTATTTCTGTGGCCGCTATAACAAATACTAAAAACAGAATATTATGTTACGGAACCCTTCGTCCTCGAGTCCGACTCGCACTTGGCCGGTTTATGATGCTGTTATCGGCTTACCTTTAAAGAAATATCATCCCTCGCCACTGGTAAATATAAAAAAGTATTGTGCAGTTTGCGACCATACACGCAGCTTACAGAGTTGTCATTGACACGTGAATCGCAGATTCGACTCTCGTCCGGGTCAAATTTTTGACACGTTCTTCTTTAAACTCTTAAGAGGAAAGGGTACCGGGCGGCGCTCTCTCCATACAAACGTAGTCGACTGTTTCCTCCCTGGATAATGACACTAGCACAAATATTTTTGTTGCATAAAACCTACAACTGCTATGACTAATATGATTATGCCCTTATGTCTTGTGCCCGTATGTAAAATGTGTATTTTTTTTGGTAAATTTACGAAAAATTCAATATTGATTTCTATCGATAAAATTTTTTCTAATCTAATTTTCGGTTTCCAAGAAAGAATAGAGTGTTTTATAAACATTTACTAGATATTTTTTTTATTATCTAAGCGGGTTTAAAGGGGTATTTAACCTTATATAAAGTAAAGATTGTTTGTTTGAATTGAATAGGCTCCAAAATTACAGGATCGATTTTGATGAAACTTGGTATGATTTTTAATAAAGCGGAGGTCGAATCGTCCAAAATCGTTTGATTTGGAACTCACTTCAGCTTAAGCGTTAAATATTATGAATATTTCAGTGCTGTGTTTTAAATTTATGGACGAACAGTTACTGCATTGATACTAATTTATTGAAGAAAGAATTGGGACATCAATAAAATCAAATTGGATGGTGACTATTGATCATTGTAACTTGTTACTTTGTATCTAAGACCTTTAAAATATTACGTATGTAGCTAAAACTAGCTGCGTGCCACGGTTTCAATCCCGTAATCGACAAATACAACAAATAGGTAATATATAACAGGATATTTTTTGTCAATGAAAAAAAAACCCATGAATTAATCATGGGTTTTTTTCACTATCCTTTCCACTAGCCCACCAAAAATGATTAAAATAATGAACTATGAGGCAGTTTAAATACGAACTGTGCTTTATCCTCAAGTGTGTTATTAAAATCGTAATATTTTTTTATTAATATAATTTATTGGTGGGATAATTCATTATCAGGTGAAGAACAAATTAAAACAGCTGGTAATTCAGATGAATTACCAGCTGTTTTAATTTGTTCTTATTTGTTCATATTTATATAGAATGCAGATGCATTCTATATAAATAACAGTAGGTAAATGGTGTAAATACAAATACAAATAGTTCCAATAATTCCACGCAGTTGAGTGTTCTTTTCTTTTAATGTTTAATTCAATAGAAATAATATAAATTAAAATCAATTTAATAAACAGTAACCAAAAAACTTATTAACTAAAAAAAAGCAACTTAAAACGTTTAACAAAATGGTTTTAAACCCATTAAATTGGTTATACCGTCCGAAGATGTTCCAAGCTTCAAACGGTTCATATTTGCCGTCTAATACCTTCGACTCGTTGGACAAACGCCCCTCCGATCAGTCGTTCAGACGGAGATTGACGTTGTCCACTCCTCAGGCCGAAAGTCGGGTGATGGGTCGACGTTTTGTGCTAACACTGGTGATCGGAATATCAGCAGGATTTAGTTTTGCATACATATTATTAACGTCATCAGGATTCAGCAAAGACAATTCTTGGCCTGCGTACAGGTAATTGAAAAAGCATGACTGTGATGTATAATTAAGTTTCAGGCATTTGTTTTGTGCATGTTGTTGTCATATTTCGTTTGCTACCGTTCTTAGGTTATTCCTGATTAATCTTACAGACTTTGTAACTTCTTATTGATCAACTCTGCTTTGCAGTGACTGATCCAGAATTTTGATCATCAAGCCCTTTTGATTTACCAATTTGGGCTCCTATTCAATAAAAATTGGATAATTTATTCAGCCTCCTGCTTAGTGGGTTATTAGTTAATCATTACATAGGTACTTCTTGAAGAATAGTCTCTCAAAATGATTAGCTAATCACCCCCTTTGCAGAAGAGGTTTAAGTTTAATATAATGTTTGACTTATATGTGTACGTTTTATTTTTTAATCTAAATATAAAACCTTCTCCTTTGACTTCGTAGTCAGGTAAAAATCAGGAACAGCCGTCGAATTTGTGTTGTATTCGCTCGATTGCATGATTTGTTTTGTTATTTTTAATCGATTAATTTAGTTCGTATGCATTAAGTTATGTTCCATTAAGCCAGGATGATATATCTTCTCTGTTGTGACATTGAATGGAATTAGGACAAGCTGGAACCCGCCGACGTACTTGTAATTTTGTATCTAGAGGCTTCGTTTTTCACCGCCATATTTGCTTATTACATTTTTATGGATAAATTGCATATATTATAATTTAGTTTAAGTTAGCCAATTTTGTTTGAAATTTGTTTAGCTTGTTTTCGATTGATATTAAGTATAGGTAGCTAATTTGATATACCACATATTTTTTATAAACATTTGATTTTTTTTACAGCTTTATTGTGTTTCAAAACTATTTGTTAAAGTTTTTAGCGTAAAGCTTTTTTGGCCTAATAACTTTTACAATAAAATGTATTAATCGTTTAATTTTAAGCTGCTCTTTTTATAAGTTGTAGAAACATTCATTTAATGTGTATTTTATAAAACTCCAAGAGGAAATCAATTATCATTAGTCATATAGTGTAATGGGGAAATTAATTTCATTCCAAATAGGGTAACGATTCATGAATGCTCATCAACTTAATTAGAATGCATATGATATAAAATCCTTGTTTAATAAACCAAAGTAATTTTCCGCTGTCTGTCCCTGTTTATGCTTAGATCTTTAAAACTACGCAACGGATTTTGATGCGGTTTTTAATAGAGTGATTCAAGAGGAAGGTTTATATGTATAATACATGCATAGCAGTGCGAAGCCGGGGCGGGTCGCTAGTAATTCTAAAATTTAATAAAGTTTATTGCGTACACCGACTTAAATGCAAACTCTCTTCCATTATTTTATCATTTGTCACAAATCGAATTTTCCAGGGAGTCGATTAGAGACCTTGAGAAACACCCGATAGCACAAATACTGGAACATGGCAAGGAGGAACCGGCTCACAGACATGAGAACCGTTCGGTGGCAGACGAGCTGGCACAGAAGGTCAGGGTACTGTGTTGGGTGATGACACAACCGAAAAACCATGAGAAGAAAGCGAGACATGTGAAGGCAACGTGGGGGAAACGATGCAATATACTGCTATTCATGAGTTCTGTTGAGGGTAAGTTGCTTCTAGAACTTTCTAAACACAGAAAAAAGGTTTCTTTTAATTTAAGAATAATTTTCTATAGACGTTAGATAATAATTTCTTGGTTTTCTATATCTAACTTTACTAATTTTATAAATAGGAAAGACTAGAAGCGCTCCGTGGTTTCATCCGCGTAACTCCCGATCCCGTGGGAATATCGGGATAAAAAGAAGCCTATAGCCTTCCTCTATAAATGGACTATCCAACACAAAAATATTTTTTCAATTCGAACCAGTAGTTCCTGAGATTAGCGCTTCGCAACGTGGAACATTGGCACGCTAACCGGACATGCGAGGGAGCTGGCTGACGTACTTTCCAGGCGAAAAGTGGCCGTGGCGTTCCTGCAGGAGACTCGATGGAAAGGCAGCAGATCCCGGCACATTGGGAACGGCTACAAGCTGATCTACACGGGTGCACCTGGTGGAGAGAACGGGGTGGCTGTGGTGCTCGCTGAGGGGTTTCATGATTGTATCTTGGAGGTAAAACGCTTTACCGACCGAATTATGGCCGTGAAGGTCCTTATTGAGGGGGTTTTAACCCACTTAATAAGTGCCTATGCGCAGCAGGTCGGTTGTAGCGACGCTGATAAGATACTGTTTTGGAACAAACTCGGTGAGATCCTTGGAGCTATCCCGTTGTCACAGGGGATCGTTTTGGGTGGTGATCTGAACGGTCATGTTGGCGAGATGGGGGTGGAATTTGAGCGTGTTCACGGAGGCTACGGAGACGGCAGTCGGAATGCGGAAGGGGAAGAAATCCTACGTACGTGTGCCACTGCCGACCTGGCCCTCGTGAACACTTACTTCAAAAAGAAACCCGACCACTTGATCACCTACAAGAGTGGAAGGCACGCTACCCAAATCGATTTTCTAATCACCAGGAGACATCATATCGGCAACGTAGCTAACTGCAAAGTCATACCCGGTGAGAGTCTTACTGATCAACACCGTCTTCTTGTCATGGATCTCTGTGTGAAACCCAAAGACCCTGAGCAATGTCGTCGCCAAATCAGATGGTGGATGCTGGATGAAACCAAATCCCAGAAGCTTGTCTCGGCTATCGGTGACAAGTGCGCTGGTGCCGAAGACAAACCAGTCCAGGACCACTGGGATAAGATTCAGGCATCGATCACTGGTGTGGCGAAGGCAGTGCTTGGCATGTCTAAAGGTGGACGCAAATGTGACAGGGAGACTTGGTGGTGGGACGACACAGTCCAGAGTGAGACTAAGGCGAAGAAAGCCCTCTTTAAAAAGTGGCAAGCGTCCAGCTCTCCTAAAGATCGCGACTCGTATAAAGCCACCAAACGTGCCACAAAAAGAGCAGTAGCCAGTGCCAGACAGAACCACTTACAGTCACTGTACGATAAGTTGGAAACGTCTGAGGGGCAGAAGCTTATTTATAAGTTGGCACGTTCGAGGGTAAAAGCGGCGCAGGATATATCCAAGTGCCGCTGTGTAAAAGACCCCGATGGCAACCTGCTTTGCGAGGACCTCGCGGTGAAGGAGAGATGGCGCTTTTATTTCCACGAGCTGCTGAATAAGCAGTACAAAGAGGTGCAGCCGCCGGAACTCCCTCCGAAGTCCGCAAGGCTCTTCGCCGCATGAAGAATCGGAAAGCTGTCGGAGCCGATGGTATCGAAGTGTGGAAGGCGATGGGTCCTCGTGGTGTGGGCATCTTGACCAACCTCTTTAACCGCATACTCGAGACCGGCGAGATCCCTGCCCAATGGAGATTGAGTGTTATTACCCCAGTTTTCAAGGGCAAGGGATCGGTGCAGGAGTGTGGCAGTTATCGAGGTATAAAGGTCATGTCCCACACCAAGAAGCTCTACGAGCGGATAGTCGACTCTCGGATCGGACAGGAGTGCACTGTCTCTGGGTGTCAATATGGTTTCCGCCCCGGGCATGGCACCATGGACCCTGTTTTCGCCCTAAGAATCGTTATGGAGAAATACAGGACGAAGAATACGCCTCTGCATTTTCTATTCCTAGATTTGCAGAAGGCCTTCGACTGTGTTCCTCGCATGATGATCTGGTGGGCGCTGCGGTCCAAAGGGGTTCCGGAAGCTTATGTTGAAATCATCAGAGACATGTACCGAAAT
Organism: Idaea aversata; assembly: GCA_907269075.1. Lineage (NCBI taxonomy): Eukaryota > Metazoa > Arthropoda > Insecta > Lepidoptera > Geometridae > Idaea > Idaea aversata. Next base: position 13,168,184 of record OU026099.1, on the reverse strand, counting down.
TCTGATTCTGTGGTGCGAACTGTTGTTGGCGACACTAAGCCCTTCCCTGTTACCGTTGGAGTTCACCAGGGTTCCGTCCTAAGCCCATTCCTGTTCAGCGTAATATTGGATGCACTGTCCGTTGCCATCAGGGATGCACACGAGCAGCCTCCATGGCTGCTCATGTACGCTGATGATATTGCGCTGGCGGATTCGGATAAGGGGCGGCTGGTCCAACGTGTACACACGTGGAAGGAGTCGCTTGAGAACGGCGGTTTGCAACTGAATGTGGCGAAGACAGAGTACTTGGCTTGCAATACCACAGATCCCACACCTGTCTGCGTAGACGGTCATATGGTCGAGCGGACAGACCAGTTTAAGTACTTGGGATCTGTGCTTCGCGCGTCCGGCGACATCGATTGCGACGTCAAGTCACGCATTTCAGTGGCTTGGGCCAAATGGCGTGAGGTGACTGGTGTCATTTGCGACCCCAAAATGCCGGTTAAACTAAAGGGACAGGTCTATGAAACCATCATTTTGTATGGTAGTGAGGCGTGGCCGGTGCTTGAGCGACATAAGCAGGAGCTGCGTGTCACGGAGATGAAGATGTTGCGCTGGATGTGTGGAGTGACGCGAAAGGATCGCGTCAGGAAATCCCGCATCCGGGGCAGCCTTCATGTCCGAGACATTGCAGATAAATTGCAAGAATGTCGCTTACGCTGGTACGGCCACGTCTTGCGAAAACCGGCTAGTTACGTGGGGAACATATGTCTTGCCATGGCGCCTCCGCCGGGTCGTGGCAGACTGGGTAGACCCAAGAAGTGCTGGCTTGACGTCGTGAAGGGTGATATGCGTGCAAATGGCCTTACAACCCAGGATGCCGAAGATCGTGCGAAGTGGAGGCGTAAAAGTAGGAAAGCGGACCCCGGGCTCCCGAGAGGGATGCAACCGAGAACATCGCTCGGATGATGATGATGAGTTCCTGAGATTAGCGCGTTTAAACAAAAAACTCTTTAGCTTTATAATATTATAGTATAGATTTGATTGTTTATTTTCTTGAATCAACTTATGTTTTTTTATTCTACAGTACCTAGACAAATGTATTAAATCACAAAAACAAGAAAAATGAAACAAAAGAGAAACAGTACTTAAGAAATAGTTACAGAGTAGGTAAATAAATACAAAAAAAACACAATAAATACACAGAGAATCTAAATATACAATAAAATTAATCCACACGCACAAAAATAGAAAAAAAAAAAAGGTAGCACTCCGGGATTGCCGACAGAAGTGAAAACTTAAAAATCTCATCTGTCGCGAGAACGGCTGAAAATGCTCACCCACAAAAGTGCCCAACGCGCTATAAGAAGTTTTCACTTCAATAATAATAATAATAACCCAACCCTAATCAAATAGACCCCTCCCCAACGTTCCCGGTGCAAAGCTGGACAATATGCAGGCAGCGTTACCCCGCTGAACCGCTATCGACAGCCTTTGCACCAGGAACGCCCCGGAACGCGGAACGAACCCCCTGTCTCGGTTTTCTTGAATTGGATAGGTTCCGAAAGTACTTGTCCGATTTTGATGAAACTCGGTATGATTATACATTTATCCATTGGGAGTAACAAGCTTTTTATCCCGATATTCCCACGAGATCGGGACTTACGCGGGTGAACAGCGAGGTGATAGTAAATTATCTTAAAAATGAAAACCAGTATTCTTAATTGAAAAGCAATAATCTATAATGAAGAACACTGCTTATTATTTTTAAGAACATAACACTACATAGTATAAAACAAAGTCGCTTTCTCTGTCCCTATATCCCTTTGTATGCTTAAATCTTTTTTTACGGATTTTGATGCGGTTTTTTTTAATAGATAGAGTGATTCAAGAGGAAGGTTTATATGTATAATACATGCATAATATAGCCGTGCGAAGCTGGGGCAGGTCGCTAGTAACTAATAAAAACAAGAAATTATTCTTTACTAGCGACCCGCCCCGGCTTCGCACGGCTTTATTATGCATGTATTATACATATAAACCTTCCTCTTGAATCACTCTATCTATTTAAAAAAAACCGCAGAAAAATCCGTTGCGTAGTTTTAAAGATTTAAGCATACAAAGGGATATAGGGACAGAGAAAGTGACTTTGTTTTATACCATGTAGTGATAGTGATTAATTCTGGCTTTATGAAACCTTTTTTTTTCTGTGTAAGTATTTTATTACAAAAATCCAACAGATATATACCTAAAAGCGTCTTATCGAGTCTCATTTCCGTTTTAACTCAATTATCATTAAGTAACTGCTAACTATATGATAATCGCGTGAAATGTTCGTTTAAATCAACCCTTAAATATATGTCACTAATGTAATTGCCGTATTACATTATTATTTTTAGACAATTAGTTAAAAAACAAAGAGATTGATTATGTTCATTATTGTTATATATTTTATTGATTACTCAAATATTCATCTTATAACAAAAAAGATAGAGTGAGTCATAGAGTGGGTATTCTGATAAATCTTTAAACACGGTGTAACAAGGAGGGTGGATCATTTGTTTGTGGGGTTTGGGGACCTCAGTTTCTATCGATTTAGGCCCCATGTATGTTCTGCAACACATATAACAGTGTAACAGTGGTTCAAAAGTTATTTGGACTTAAGTTAAATTTAAGTCAAAATCAGATTTCAGCCTGATGATTGATGATGTTCGCAATTACAACCAAACACCTATCAGTTTGTATACATTTTATTTCAGATAAAACCTTGCCATCAATAAAGTTGCCTGGGGCAGGTCGCTAGTAACTAATAAAAACAAGAAATTATTCTTTACTAGCGACCCGCCCCGGCTTCGCACGGCTTTATTATGCATGTATTATACATATAAACCTTCCTCTTGAATCACTCTATCTATTTAAAAAAAACCGCAGAAAAATCCGTTGCGTAGTTTTAAAGATTTAAGCATACAAAAGGATATAGGGACAGAGAAAGTGACTTTGTTTTATACCATGTAGTGATAGTGATTAATTCTGGCTTTATGAAACCTTTTTTTTTCTGTGTAAGTATTTTATTACAAAAATCCAACAGATATATACCTAAAAGCGTCTTATCGAGTCTCATTTCCGTTTTAACTCAATTATCATTAAGTAACTGCTAACTATATGATAATCGCGTGAAATGTTCGTTTAAATCAACCCTTAAATATATGTCACTAATGTAATTGCCGTATTACATTATTATTTTTAGACAATTAGTTAAAAAACAAAGAGATTGATTATGTTCATTATTGTTATATATTTTATTGATTACTCAAATATTCATCTTATAACAAAAAAGATAGAGTGAGTCATAGAGTGGGTATTCTGATAAATCTTTAAACACGGTGTAACAAGGAGGGTGGATCATTTGTTTGTGGGGTTTGGGGACCTCAGTTCCTATCGATTTAGGCCCCATGTATGTTCTGCAACACATATAACAGTGTAACAGTGGTTCAAAAGTTATTTGGACTTAAGTTAAATTTAAGTCAAAATCAGATTTCAGCCTGATGATTGATGATGTTCGCAATTACAACCAAACACCTATCAGTTTGTATACATTTTATTTCAGATAAAACCTTGCCATCAATAAAGTTGCCAGTGTCAGAGGGTAGAGATCACCTTTGGGCCAAGACGAAGGCTGCGTTCCGATACGTGTACGAACATCATCGGAGAGACGCTGATTGGTTCATGAAGGCCGATGATGATACGTAAGTTTTTTATTTAGATAAGTTTACCATCAATAAAGTTGCCAGTGTTTGAAAGTATAAATCATCTTTGGGTTATGACGAAAACTTCGTTCCGATATGTGTACAAACATCATTGGTTAAATTCTTTATTTAAATATAAGTTTGCCATCAATTAAGTTGCCAGTGTTTGTGCCATGTATAAATCATCTTTGGGGTAAGACGATGGTTGCGTTTCGATACGTGTACGAACGTCATTGTATAAATTCTCTTATTAGAAATTTGCCATCAATTCAGTTGTCAATGTTTGAAAGTATAAATCATCTTTGTGTTAAGACGAAGGCTGCGTTACGATACGTGTACATACATCATTGGGTTATTTTTTTATTTAAATATAAGTTTGCCAACAGTAAAGTTGCCAGTGTTCGAAAATATGAATAATCTTTAGGTCAAGATAAAAGCTGCGTTCCGATAGATATACGAACATTATTGGATAAATTATTTATTTAGAAAGCCATCAATAAAGTTGCCAATGTTTAAAAGTATAAATCATCTTTGGGCTAAGACGAAGGCTGCGTTGCGATACGGGTACGGACAACATAGGATGTTATATAAATAAGTTTGCCATCAATAAAGTTGCTAGTAGGTAAATTAATGAAAGAATAAATTGTCTTTGGACCAAGCAAGAGAGTATAATACCCAATATCTCTATCCAGAAATAGGTTCCGAACCAATTCATTATAATTTGCAGTTTAAAATTAATTTTACCTACGAACTGAGCCTATTATCATATCAAAACCATAAGGATCAAATTGTTGTGCATCACGACTTTTTGCATATGCTAATATCGACCTTACTACTTTATAATAAGGGCTTGCTTTATTTGCATATGTCTTGCAATAGTGAGCTCTATTGTTTTAATTTATATTGTTGTCTAAGTAGGTCACTCACGCAAATGATACTGTTATAAATTGTTAAGATGTGGCGCAAATTGATTTAAATTATATTTAAATTGTTATTCAATTGATGCCGAAGGCCGCGGGTTCGATTCCCCTCGTGTAACAAATATGTAGATGAATGTGGATGTTTCCATATGGTTTGCAAAGCTTGGCAAAGATAAAAATCCCTAAAAAACTTTTATTTTTATTTTATTTTTTAAAGAAGACTAGCAGAACCTCGCGGCTTCACCGGCGAAAGTTTCGATCTCGTCGTTTCATAAAAATAGGGACGGGTCATTAGATAAATATTTGCTTTACTATCAATCTGAAAAACAATTTTTATTTTTATTTTCTTATTATTTTGTTACTAATATCAAGGTTTTTAATAAAACCTTTTAGTGAGGCCCTTTTTACGCGCAGATACCTAATTTTTAGAAACCTTTCTAATTGGATAGATACAGTATGCGTCATAAGTCCACTAAAAGTTTGCTTCCATAATACTATAAACAATTATTGGACTTATGACCTTCTTCTAATAGACGTTACACACAAACATAAATACTTGAATTAAAAGTACTCAGTGTGATTATTATTTGTCAACATTTTAGCTATGTGTTTAGTTGTGTGAGTGGTATAAGCCGCCACCCGCTACACCAACCGACGTGGGTTCGATCCACAGGTTACGTTGTTATAATGTTCAAATAGTGCTGCACAGGATTGTAAACGTTACAGTGCCGGTGGACTTTGAACGTTGATTGTACAATCCACGGTCAAAAGTCTCTGCCCACCGTAACGTTTACAATCCTGTGCTGTAGTTTTTGAACATTAAAACAACGTAACCTGCGGATCGAACCCACGCCGGTTGGTGTAGCGGGTGGCGGCTTATGCCACTCACACTACTAAATACACAACTAATATTTTGAAAATAATAATCACACTGAGTACTTTTAATTCAAGTATTTATGTTTCTGTGTAACGTCTATTAGAAGAAGGTCATAACTCCAATACTTGTTGATAGGATTATTGTAGCAAACTGATCATTTACCTATGACCCATACTGTACTTCGTGTGCCATAAGTAGCATTGGACCTTATTGAAATCGTCATGTTTTCTTTCTAGGTATGTAATTGTTGAAAATCTTCGATACATGCTTGCTGACTACGATAGCCAGAGTCCAATATACTTCGGATGTCGATTCAAGCCGTTCACTGAACAGGTTAGTTAAGTACATACTCATTTACAGTTTGTCCTAAATTGAATAAGTATTACAAAATGATGTTTTAAATGGGTCTTTTTTCGTAAACTATAAGAGATAGCGAAAGGTTCACTTTTAGATTTCTACCAGTGGAATCGGCTCTTTATTTGTCACAGTTTGAGTGGATTTTTTAATTTTAACGTACTTATTCTTTTAGGGAATTGTGATTTTTTAATGTATGGAACAAAATATTCGGCAAAAAGCCCCTTAGGGCTTTGATGACAGGCCATTACTCTACCACACCCTGCATGAAACAATCGATATATTGCAACAAAAATTACCCGAACAAATCTAACAAAATTCTGATATTTATATTTTATTCATCAACTCTTGTCCATCCAAAGGTTGCCTGGAAGAGATCGCTTAGACTTAAGCTTTGCTATATTTAAAAGTAATTTCAAAATGGTGTTTACAAAAACATACAACCGAATTGAGAACCTCCTCCTTTTTTGAAGTCGGTTAAAAAATAATCTACTTATCTATATTTGTTTGTGGCGAAATTGAAAACCGCAACTTCTGCGTCGCAGGCGGATGTGTATAAATCATTTAAATCCTATTAATATTATAAACGTAAAAGTTTGTATGTATGGATGTCTGGATGTATGGATGTTTGTTACTCTTTAACGCAAAAACTACTGAATGGATTTTAATGAAACTTTACAATAATATAGCTTATACATCAGAATAGAACATAGGCTATAATTTATAAAGATATTGTGTATTGTGTGAATTGTCCAAAATATAACGAAAAGTGTAGAAAAATTGACACTTTGGCATCTGTCACTTTGGCATCTGTCACTTTGACATCTGTCACTTTGACATCTGTCACTTTTACATCTGTCACTTTGACATCTGTTACTTTGACGGCTGTCACTTTGACATCTGTTACTTTGACAGCTGTCACTTTGACATCTGGCAAATGTCACGGGATCAGGACTAACGCGGGTGAAACCGTGGGGCGCAGCTAGTTAGATATAAATGCCAATATAACAGTGAATTTAATCTCTATATGTATTTATAACACGAGCGACAGGGCTATATGAGCGGAGGAGCGGGATACGTACTGAGCAGGTCGGCGTTGGACATGTTCGTGAACAAGGGCCTTCCTTCACCTCACCTGTGTAAGGAGAGTGATCATGGAGCCGAGGATGCTGAGATGGGTAAGTCATCTCTATATGTTTATATAACACGAGCGACAGGATCAAGGATGCTGAGATGGGTAACTAATATACTATACTACTCACGAAATTATCATTATATTAGCTACAAATGCTGCAACACGTCCACTGCTGAACACAGACTCTTCCCCAAAGACTTCCAGAGCGATCGGTCGCCCATCTAGTCGGAGTCGTCTCGCGCTGCGCTTACTCACTGTGATGAAGGGATGAGACTTATTAACACTTTGAATGTATGGTGTTTACTGAATATTTATTGAGTAAAAGCAGGGGTTTTTATATTAATTAATCTAGGTACATACTACGTCACATGACCTGCTAGTACAATATTGATTCCTATATAACCTTGCCCTTGACACATCTTCTTATCGGTGCAGGTGCGATGCAATATCACATTACTATGTTTACATTGTATTTTTGTCTATAACTTTACCACTGTTTCGCTTGCCTTCATTCTTACACTACACACGAAATACCCCCCTAAGCTATTTAGTTTAAGAGCTATCTACCGATTTCGATAAAAGTTAGTCGAGAATAAGGAGAAGAATACAGATCTTATACGCAGGTGAAATCTTAACCGGAGGTCTGAAAAAGCTAGCCTTCTGGGAGGACCTGGGATGGTTGGAGTGACAAGTAGAATATTTTCACATGCACAATGGCCTAAATGAACAGGCTAAGTGCGAAAACAGCTCCGTAAAACTAAACTAAACTTAGTAAGCTTGCTCGGCTTATTCGACCGTGTCCAGAGGAGAGAACTTGTCAATACTTCTGGAGCCAACTAAGCTGCGGGTTTCATCATTATGTTTTCCTTCACCGTAAGAGCAATGTCAATTAGCGCACACACATTTTTCCTAAAATACATTGGTGCTCGGCCTGCCAGAATTCGAACCTAAACATCGGAATGTAAATCTACCACTAGGCCAACCGTTCTTTCACAGCGGTCTCCGGTATTATAAAAAATAAATTAATATTGCAGTTCATTCAACACATCGTCATCTAGCCCTAAGCTAAGTAACTAGATTTGTGTTATGGGTGCTAGAACTGCTAGACAACGGATATACTATAATAATAATAATAATAATAAAAATATTTATTTCAATTTCTTAATCTAAATTTACAATTTTATACTTATGAAAGCACTTTTTAAGCACCTAATGGGGGTACTTGTAACAAGTGCTTTCGCCCTTCCATCACTTATATAATATAGTTTAGACTTATTTAAAGTAAGATGTAAGTACTTCAAAGTTATATAATTTCAAATCTAATCAAAATATTAATTTATTTATAATTTCATCAAATACAAATTTTTATATTTATTAGATGACACATGCAGTTCACCAGAACAATACTTTATTACGATACAGTTATTAACAACATCTCCGTTTCGTTGTAGTTTAACCCTTGTAATAGTTTTACCACCACTTTCTTACATTCTCTATATTTCATTTGAAAGATGTTATTATCTTGGTTGAAATAATTATACAATCGAGTAGCCTGTTTATCAAATTGTCTAAAAGCAAATGCACTCTTAACAGAATTACTTTTGGCAACAATATCTTTTCTTCGTTTCTGTACATTAGATGTAGTATAAGGTAGATTTTTATGTAGTCTTAATATTGCTTGAAGAATAAAAAGTTTTCTTACTGTTAAAGTTTCTGATATCCTGTACAATTCCTCCGTCGGGAATCTGTTGGATTTGAAGTACATAAGTTTCAACAAAGCTCTCTGTACTCTTTCTATTTCCAGAAATTTCGATTTAGTAGCTCCACCCCATACAGGTATACAATAAATTAACACTGATTGACTTAGCGATATATAGATTTGTTTCAATAGCATTGGAGTCATGATATATCTCAGTTTAACAAAAATATATAGCAGTTTGCGGATTCTATTTTTAAGGACGTCAATATGGTTATGCCAGGACAACCTGTGATCTATCACGACTCCAAGGTATTTGGTAGTCATGACTTTATTTAATGTAGGGCAAGCACAACAACGAGATTCATCACAGTTATGGATCTTGATGTTGAAAGTGGATTTTGGTTGACCTCGGGCCGTTTTAGAGTAACAGATATAGTTTGTTTTACTTATATTGAGTGTCAGAAGATTTATTTCAAGCCACTCCGCAATAATAGCTAGCCCCTTTTCAGCATTGGTCCTAGCAGCTTCCCATGTTTTACCTGAAAAGACTACAGCTGTGTCGTCAGCATATGAGAATATTTGACCATGGTCTAATTTGAGGTTGCAGAGTGAGTTGATATAAATGAGAAACAGCGTAGGACCCAGTATGCTTCCTTGCGGAACGCCATACGCTATTTCAAGTTCAGAACTCTCGAATGAACCTACCTTTATTCGTTGTTTCCTGCCACTAAGATAACTCTCAAATAGTTTTAGTGCTATATCTCTTATTCCGATGCTTTCGAGCCTACTTAACAATATAGGAATTGAGACCGTGTCAAAAGCCTTTTTTAAATCTATGAACACCGTTATACATTTCTGATTTGAATCTACTATTTTAGTCACATGTGAAGCAAGCCCTATAACAGCGTCTTCAGTTGACATACCTCTCCTAAAACCAAATTGTTGCTTAGATAATATATTCATTTTATTTAGATAATTAATAAGTCTAAAATTTATAAGTTTTTCTACAATTTTTGATAATGCCGGTAATATTGATATGGGCCTGTAATTCTCGATATTTTCTTTTTTACCACTTTTAAAAATAGGAATTATATTTGAAATTTTAAGTGCTGTGGGAAAAATCCCTTTACTAAAACAAAGGTTGACTAAATGCACTAGTATTGGACTAAGAATGTCACATGTCATCTTTACAAAATTAGTGGGGATATTATCCCAACCTGGTGAGCTGTCCGTTTTGAGGCTCATAATAATACTACGTACTTCATCACAGTCTGTGTCCAACAACACAAAAGATGACACATGAGAATCAATTGTAAATTTAAGATCGCTATTATTATGATTGCTTTTATTTTTAACCTCTTCAGCTAATTCCTTGCCGATATGCGCGAAATAATTATTGATGTGGTTAAGGGACTCTTCTGGTGTATTTTTAATTAGTGTTAGTTCATTATTGGTTGTTTTTCGTGGTTTATAGTTAGTTACGTTATTTATAGCCTTCCATAAGGTCTTTGGTGTTTTAGCTGATTTTTTGATTAATTGTTGTTCGTATTTGCGTTTTACTTTCTTAATATTGTTGGTACAATAATTACGGTATCTCTTAAAGGTGATTAAAAGAATTTCGTTGTGTTTATCTAGTTTAAGTTGCTTTTGTAGGGAATTCCTAATTTTAATACATCGAATTAAGCCCAGAGTCATCCAAGGTTTTATTATTCGTTTCGACTTAGGAATTTTTATAATCGACGTATGTTGTTTTAATATGTTAGATATCGTGGAAATTATGGCATTCATCAAATTATTAGGATTTTTATATAGGATTAGATCAGGTAAGTTTTGTTTTAAGAGTGTTTCTCGTGCTTTTAAAAAATTAGTTTTTATTTTAGTTCTACTAGTTTTATCACAAGTTTGTACTTTAGAGAGTGCTAATAGAACCATAGAATGATCTGTGACTGTTGTGTCTAATACTGCAATAAAAACAGAGTTTTTGTGACTGTCAATCTTTAGCATAAAGTGGTCAAGACAACTTTCTTCTCTTGTAGGAATGTTGTGACCAGCTAGTATACCGTGTTCGGCTAGCATATTTAGGTAATTGCTTCTGTTCTGTATCGTGTAATTTTTATCTTTCGGTTTTGGTATAAGATTTATATTTATATCTCCGCTAATAACTATGTTCTTGCTATTTTTAATCGTATGTAAATGGTTTTCCAATGAATCTATGAAATTTTCTGCGTTGTCATTAGATGGTGAGCGATAAACACCCAATATAATTATATCCAACAAGGAAATTTGTATGCAGGAAGCATCTTTCAATATTATTTCTTTTAAATCTGTATTGAGATTATTGTGAATGAATACAACCACCCCGTCATTTTGGTTCAGATGTTTTGTAGATGTCGCATAATAATAGTTTGGCAATGTAGAGATATTCTTATTTTTATTTAATCTGCATTCTGTTAATATTATAATGTCTGGAGTAAAATCAAGCAAACCAATATTTAATTGAAGATCGTCTAAATTGCTGTAAACACTTCTAATATTTTGCGTAATTATTTTGAGGTCTGAAATAGTAAAAATTTTATATGTCGATAAACTTTCTATGCTACAGCTCACTGAAAGATAGGTTTCGTCCAATTCGTTTAAAATGTTTTCTGAATTATCCATAAAATGTTTTTATATTTTTCTTTGTATTTTTAATTCCAGTAAATGCGTGGCATGGATATAATATCTTTTTCAGTGAGCTACTAAAGATATTCTTCAGTTGTACATAGTTAGCTAAACTATCTAAGAAGGCTATGTTTTTGCTATAAAGTGTTGTATGGGTGCTTATTTTAGTTTCATTAAAAAATACTAATATTGTCAGTGGTGTTTTATAGTATGTATGTATTTTGTACATAGGTTTGTGTGTGTGTTTGCTGATTTGTAAGTATTGGTAGTAAGTAACCATTAGAACGATATTAAGTTTAATATGAAAAAAATACAGCCAATGATGACCGTGTAGTTGAATAAAAATATTACTTATAACTTTAACTATAATAATAATTACCAAAAGATCTAATAGTCATGTTTGTTGCATTAGTTGTTGTACCTGGGCTTCGTTTTTTATCATAATTATTGGAGTATTTTCGTCCTTCCTTATGTAGATTCTTCCGTATGAAGTCCAGCAAAATTTGTAGCTCTTAGATTTCGTAAGGTCCCTTGCCAAGAAGTAGAGACGCGATCCCTTGACAGTAAGATGTTCAGCCAGATAAATTGGAGTCTCGGTTTGAGTTGTAGCTCCTAGATGTTTATAACATAGTTTACTTTTGTGTCTTCTGTTAAAAGATTTACCCATTTTTAGAAAATCTGTTTTTAAAATCGAAGATGTAGTCTCAACAATTATCGGGGTATTCTGCTTCTCTGGTTTCTTCCCCTTCACTCTGTAAATATCTTTAATTTCTAATTTATTTATTTTGCAATCTATACTCTGGGATAGGCACGTGACCATCTCTATGAGGTCTTCTCTTGTTTCATTAGTTTTTTTAGGAGCGTTTTTTATTTCAAAAGTTGTTTTTAAACTATTTATTTGCATTTCTTCTAACTTGTTTTCCAAAATGGTTATTGTTGTTTGATCATCCTTTCGCTGCCGTTCTAAATGTGTGATTTTGTTCTTAAGCTCGTCGTTCTGTGCAGAAATAAATTCTACAGACTTGAATAATTCATTGTTTGTTTGTTGTATATCATTTAGTTTCTGTACCACTTTTTTTAGTTCTTTCTCTTGTGAGCCCGTAAATGCCGCAAACATTTGTTTAATCTCTTGTTTAAAATCACATAGAACATGGGTGATTGTGCTGTCATCTTCTTCCGTTCTTCCTCTTTTTGACGGATTAAATCCATAACTCGGGGGGGTTGTTTGAAGCTCCATATCTGACCTCGATTGTACAGCTTTCTTGTCCATTGTACCAGGCTACTAGGACAGCGAGGAGGTGGTGACTCACTGTGCGTATGACGGTTGACGCCCTCCGCGTAGCGCACTGGGGTAGTAGTGGGCGGGTCCGATGACGACAAATCAGGTGCGTAAGGGGCGGGTGCAGTTGCGCTTGCGTCACCAGAGGGATGTGCCTGACTCACCCGTTCTCACACCTCAGAGTCTTTATGTTCTCCTATTATTTTGCCGGAATATTTTTGTTGTATTTAGTATTTAATTTTCACAAAAATAAGTTACAAAGGTTTCAAACACGTCTACACCTTACAGCGGTCCGGGGGGAAGAGGTACTACTTAAATACTTTTCTTTTGTAAATACAGGGTTATTGGAAATTATACAAGCAAGTTAAGGGCTACTTCTGTGCACCTAAACAAACAACTTTTGTTTTACGACTTTTGGAAATTCGAAAAAAAATTAAAATTTTTGAGGTTATGTAAATTCGAAAAACAGCTGATTTTTCAAAACAAAGGTCATTCAGATCAAGAACAGTAAATGAAACTTAAAAAATAAGTAAAATTTTAAGGTTAATGACCTCTCCGTGTAAGGAACAGCTGATTTTCAGGTAAACCTAACCTCAAAATTTTCGAAAAATGTTCGAATTTCCAAAAGTCGTAGAACAAAAGTTGTTTGTTTAGGTGCACAGAAATAGCCCTCAACGGCTTGCTAGTATAATTTCCAATAACCCTGTATATACTTATAATATATAGAAACAACCAGACCACAGACAAATATCTAAGCATAAATACATGTCTGAGGTGGGAATCGAACCGAATCGAACGTTTGACAGTCCGTCATGGTGACCATTGTGCCAACTGGTCGTATTATAACCGCAGTATATCCTCTTCAGGTATATGCCTAAACAACATCGGTGTTACGGCTGTAGACTCCCGCGACTCATTGCACCGCGGCAGGTTCTTCCCGTTCGTCCCGCAGGATCATCTCTTCCCGAACAAGGATCCCGACTTCTGGTATTGGCAGTACATTTACTATCCCACTGATGAGGTTAGTGCCTTTACAACTATTATTATTACTAACTTTTATGTTGTTCAGATTTTCAGAAGGCCAATTCTCGTAAATAGAATTGTTTAAATTACATTGCAATATTATTCCGTTTGCATTTCGATTACAAAAAATATTCTTGAGAATACGAAAACCGGATTTTGAGGGTGTTTTGGGCTACTTTGAGGGTAATGGAGGTATTAATATTGTGTTTTTATTTCCGAGCCTAGTGCCAAAACACAAAATGCAATGAGCACCGCCCTCCCGCCCACTTGAAGAGGCATGTAATGAGGACAAGCTAAATTAGTATTAGTGACACTATTCATAAACCACGACACGTGTTTCGCGTCTACACGACGCATCATCAGGATTGGACCCCGACCGCGCTATAAGAGCGACAAACGTTAGATACGACGTCGCTTTCCTAGATGTTGCCTCGCTGAACTCAGCGAGGACTTCAATTACAGATATGGAGTTCCGAAAAGTAACGCCGGATTCAATCAACTACTTGAGGGTATTTTTTGCAATCGAAATGCAATCGGAATTACATTGCAATGCTATGTACGAGAAGTGACCCTTCTGGACGCTATAGTGGCTAGGATATGTATTAGATGGAGTTGGCTTACCCACCACTTACAGCTTAGTCGACCATGTTCAAAAGAAAGAATTCGTCAATACATCTGGAGCTGACTAAGCCGCGGGTTTCATCACGATTTTTTCCTTCACCGTAAGAGCAATGTTAAACACGTATAGAAAAATCCATTAAACTATCTCCCTTCACGTGCGTGAGTTTAATATCGGCTTAATGTCGTCACTGATTTAGATTTATTTATTTACTTTAATTATAACGTTTTACAAAAACATTTACAATAATTAAAGAACTAATATAAGGGACGCTCAGTCACACAGATCTCTCACAGAATCTTAAAGTATGTCATTCAATTCATCCACAAACAAATCACATTCACGATTCTTATCCAGGAGGTCGATCCAAAACTTGAGGGCACGAGGAACAGGCGACTGCCTGTGTGACACTGTTCGACTTGAGGGTAATGCCAGTAACTTATGGTGCCTACCTCGCAAGTAGTTACTGGGCATGATCAATTTACACAGCTCATTGTTCAGGTCGATGGAGTCAACCTTCACTCATAACACTTACTCATCTTACTCATAACTCGATTTCCTGGGCTTGGGTTCACCATAACTTTGCCTCTAGGTTCCTGGCTTTCGACAATTCAAACCCATCTTCTGCTTCCCTGTAATTTCAATGGCTCTTACTATATGGGGTTTGTAATGGCATTGTGTCGAAAGCATCTGATTGTGAACCTCGATCCAATAGTTTGGTCCGACCTCTTCCCGGAGGCTCCAGGTGCTCAGCTTTGTCGTGTTTTATAAAGTTTTGAGGGTCTTCAAGTTGCGAGTGAAAAGCTTCTGGGAAAGCTCGTCATCACTTCCATCCCATCCCTTCAGCCGCATCGTCACCTGCCATCAGGCGGGTGTGATAGTGGCCAAACGCTGACCTATATGTAAAAAAAATGGTGTCATTATTTGTTTTTGTTAAAATCTTATAATGACAACCTTTAACGAAACCGTGTAGCTTTTGGCGTCAACGACAAAATGACACGTTCCATGAACCAAAAAAGAACGTTAAGGCATTCTAAAAAGCTGGCAGGGATTTAAAAAAAAAGAGTCCTTTTTAGAATAGGTCATTACACGAATAAGGCATTATACGAGTAAGTCTTTTGCCAGACATTCCACACATCGCCATCTAGCCCCAAGCTAAGTAACTAGACTTGTGTTATGGGGGCTAGGCAACGGATATACTGCCTATAAACTTTTCTTTTGTAAATATATACTTATAATACATATAAACAACCAGACCACAGACAAATATCTAAGCATAAATACATGTCTGAGGCGGGAATCGAACCCGCAACCCGGTAGTCCGGCATGGTGACCATTGTGCCAACTGGGTCGTCTATAAGAACAAGTCCTTTAAATAATAAGCCATTTTACAAATAGGTCCTATATCTACTAAACCCATTTGAGCTTCTTAAATGTATATTTTCAATTCCAGGGTCTGGATTGTTGCTCCGACCACGCCGTGTCATTCCACTACGTCGGTCCCGAACTGATGTACGTACTAGACTATCTAATCTACCACTTGAGACCGTTCGGCATCTCATACGGAGCCGGGGAACTGCCCAAGATACTTGGTAACGATACCAAAGAGGTTACTGTTAAATAGTTTTCTACCAAAAAGTTCTGAGAACAGTTCGGTAAAGAAGACTTTAAGGCTGCCTGTCCATAGAATCACAGCGCTATTGCAATATCTTTATGTGTACAATTAATATTGCAATATCTTTATCTAATATCTATAACTTTATGCAATTCTATTGGTTGAAACCGCTCTCCGCTCCTGTAGACAAGCAGCCTTATGCTCAACTTGTATTGGCGGAATTTAAACTCTATCTCGATTAAGTAAAGTTCTTTCTGCCATTAGCTGATGGGTTTGTACGCCCTATGTCAGATATGTAAAACTTCAGACATATTTTTAGAAATCGCAGAATAACATACGCAAAATGTATGAAACGATGAATGCCAGTGCGTCCGTTTTTATATTTCCCAACAAAGGATTTTACTAAATCGATATAGAGTTTAATTTGTAAATACATACATGCTTCGCTTTGCTATGAATGCAAAATGTGAGTTGATACTTAGTATAAAAAATCTCTAAGTGGGATTAATCGTTTTGAAATCTCCACTTTGTAAAGTTTGGAATTGTCATTCAAAGCTTTCTCAGTTGCCAAAGAACAAACTGAGCTTGTGTAAGTGTGTCTTCTTCACCGAACTGTAGAGATTGCAATTATTACAGAACTTTTGTCTTTGAAAAATCTAAATAATTGTTGTAAATATTATAAGAAAAAACTTCAAAATTCAAAAATTGATGAAATTGAAAACCAAAGATATTTATTTGAAATTAATACCTATTTTAGAAGTTTCGTCTTCAAACGACTGATTGTGACTAAAGAATCTCAGAAAGATATTATTATTAATTAAAATCTAAACATTCCTTTTTAATTTTTTACTTCGACCATCTGAATTTGTTAAAATATTTACGTATTTATCTTAATATTTAACAAAAATAATCATTCCTTACATAATATTTATGGACACCGCAAACGAGGTACTTTTGTCCGCGACAAAACGTCAGCCAAATTTTTTATTCTGCGCTGACCCATATATTACTTGTACCATATATACCATATATGGCAGAATTTATACACTAGTAGTGTATAAATTCTGCCATTCAATATACTAAAATAAATAGCTTATATTATATTTTTTAATTATAAGTGTAAGCTAAAAATGTATAATAGAACCGCGTATGGGTTAGATTACAACACTCCTCCCTTATTCCAAAACGAGATGAATAGTCCGAGTGTGGATTTAGACACAGATTTACTCTATAAAATTATATTAAATCTGTGTTTAAATCTAAAGTTTAAATCCACATCTCTGACTAAGCTTAAACCTCGTTTTGGAATAAGAGGGTTCTAGTTTATGTGCTTCGTAGTTACCAAAAATATTTTTAATTATCTGTGTCCCGCTTATTTTTCCTCGTAAAATCCCGTGGGAATATCGAGATAAAGGCTCCAACTATCTAACCACAAAGTTTGATTGCAATCGGCTCAGTAGTTTTTGCCTTTAGAGGTAACAATCATACACATAAGCTTGATTATTTATTTGTAAGTTTTAGGCTTCTTTAGTAATCTTGCCATAAAAGTTTTGATTGATATTAATTTTAAGATATTTTAGACCAAACGGGCCTATATGGATAAAGGTTTTTTATCAGCCAAAACATTTTATTCATACAACACGACTTTTACTGTGTTGTGACGTTTTTTGGCGGACAAAAGTCCTTCGTCTACACAGACCCGTTTAAGGACTTTTAAGTTTTATTATAATCAGGGTATTTTCTAGCATTTATTTCTTGCTTTTAAATATTTATAGATTCGTGTGATGTATATTTATTCGGTTTAAGTTATAAAGAATTTGGTCATAAATAGATTTACCAAAGAATAAAGACACGGGGAATTTTCAATAAAAAAATAGTTTATAGTTAAAAATCCCTTTTTTTTTTCAATGAAAATTTCCCATTTATAATAAGTTTTAAGTCAAATAAGTGCTATGAATAGATGTAAATATTATTTAAATATAAAATAATATATTAAAACCACTGTTTGTAGAGATTGCACTGAATTTTAAAGGAGTAGTAACATAAAAGTATGGGAATTGGCATAGTAGGTGCCTCATTTTTTTTTTGGAGTGTCATTTTTTAAACTTATGTAAATGTATAGAGGAGATGAATACAAACAACAAATGTCATATGACAAAATCTCGTAAAGTGTCAGGTGTTTCTGTTATTTAATTTTATTTATTAAACTATAAAGTACTGTAAAAAATATTTCACGAAGAATATTTTAAGGGTTCCGTACCCAAAGTGTAAAAAACGGGACCCTATTACTAATACTTCGCTGTCGGTCTGTCAATCATCAGGCTTTATCTAATGAATATTTTCACAGATGATGTATTTCTGTTGCCGCTATAACAACAAACACTAAAAACAAAAAAAAAATTTTTTGAGTATGCTTTTCAGAATATTAGGTTATTTTCATGTTTACCTACATATTTTTAGGCAATAATTATACTCCCAAAAGGGCAGGCAAAAGACTTTTAACCTATACAGCCTCGTCTGGCATACAATATTTTTAGGGTTTTTTATTTTATTTGTCACAGAAAAACCTGACAATTTACAAGATTTCATTAAATGGCATTTGTTATTTGTAATAATGTCCTCTATACATTGTCATATATTTGAAAGGTGAAAGCAAAATTTAAAAAAAAATGGCTGACCGTTTAAGCTAGAATGTTACAATTCCTTTACAAACGCGATAAGGTGCCCCAGTTTTGGGCATAAGAAAAGAAGTTTTATTGACTCGGTAATACGTGATCCCCGTAGCTCATTTGGTAAAGAGCACCGCTACGGTGAAGCTGAGGTCGTCGGTTCGAATCCTACCGTATAAAAAAGTTATTTAAATTTAATACGCGTCTAATTGTATGTGTTGGTTTCTAGTCAATTTCTGAAATAAATATATGCAATCTACTTTTATCCCAAATATCTAAATAAGTAATTTACAAAATATGTAAAATTACAGGGTTTTTGATAAATTAAGCTGTTAAAGGTTACCTCAGTGCAGCTTAAACTAAACAATACCGCGTACTATCTATTTAAAAAAGAATATAGCTCTCTTCACTCCTTAATATTGCCCGATTTCGGCGTTTTTTTTAATTCATTAATTATGAACTAGCCTTTATTTTTTTATATTACTTAAATTTTCGTATTTCTAAAGTTCAAACAAAAAGTTGTTTAAATAAGTTTACAGAGATAGCCCTTAAGATGAAAGGGTGCCTGCGCTCTCTCCATACAAACGTAGTCGACTGTTTCCTCCCTGGATAATGATATAAGAGCAAATATTTTTGTGCCATAAAACCTATAACTACCATGACTATGCCCCTAATGTTTTGTTATTTTTTCTAATTATCATAGAAATTAAGATTTAAAGAAAAATAACAAAAAATAGGGTCATGCATGGTCATGGCAGTAATAAGTTTTATGCACCAAAAATATTTGCTCAAGTGTATCCAGGGAGAAAACAGTCGACTACGTTTGTAATAGTTTGTATGGAAAGAGCCCCCGGTACCCTATCCTCTTAAACACTTTCTTAGCTAATTATTTATCAATAACCCTGTATATAATTTTAAACGGGATATTTTATTGCTGTTTATTTTGTGGAGCTCGAATAATAAAAAGTTCAAAACTTTCAAAATAGCAAAATCTTGAACTTACTAGTACAAAATTAAAGTCTATCTACGCAGATAATGAAAACAATGATAAAGTTTACGTATCAATGATTTCACCTCTATCAAAAATTTCTATCTCTTAAAAATATATAATTATGTGTTTTTTTGATAGTCGTATAAGTCTTAAGCATAATTGTGAGCTTTCACATTATATAAGTTCGAACAGGCTAGGTATAGTTACAACGCTTAACATCCGATTGAAATACGCGCGAAAACAATCGAGCTTTAGAAGTCTGTCCGACAGATCCGCCATATTTAAAATCAGACTTTAAAAGTCTGACCGACAGATGACAAGAAGACTATTGTAACACATAATTCGTACAAAACGATGATAATGTTGATGTAATAAATGAAATGAATATCCCGTTTAAAAATCTTTCAGTAGTGAAAATAATCATGTTAGTTTAAAAAAGTTTCATTGTTATTAGATTTAGTAGTGTGGTATTCATACTTTTATACTTAGTAACTAGATGTTCAAAATATTAGTAAAATGATAACTTATTTCTTGTACATCCTGTAATGTAAGCATTTCTATATTTATTTTCGTGCATATAGTGGCCAACCGCATACCTGTCGTTAATAACTATTAAAAAAAATTAGGCGACCAGTTGAAAACCTCCTTTTTCGGATTAAATTATTAATATTTGGGAAAATGTTGTTTACCGTTTGTAGGAGAGTATCTTTCCTACATCTTTATATATAATTTTTTTAATATAATGTATAATATTCTGACTAATTGATATATTAACGCAAAGTTCAAACCAATGGAATTGTCCATTAGTTTGAACTTTGCGTTAATATATCATCTGCATCTGTTAAGAAAGAATTTTGGAAACTTTTAACTCATACACGGGCGATGTCGCAGGTAAAAGCTAGTTTTGGTATATTTAAAAAAAATAAAATTCCTTGTTTTGTCTATACTAAGCTTATCCAATTTTAAGTCAAAAGAAGGCAGCATAATGTGTTTTTTTTTACTTTTAATTTTAAAGTATTCCAAAATGTAGCAAAAGAACTCACCTACAAACGGTATTCATAAGATAATACTTTACAACAATTTTCCATGCACTAATTAACAATTTTAGCTATAGGCGATAGGCATTTTGATTTTGGCTCCTATTTGCACCCTTAATTGGAATCTTAAAAAAGACATAAGATATGATCTGAAAAATGTATGGTATTTTTTAATTTTGCTCAATTTTGGTTTGTGATTGGGTTAAATTATGAGTGAAATAAATGGTTTAGTTCCTTTTTGCTGAGTTTTCTTTTACATTATGCAATATCGTGGACGAATTGGCGACAGAAGTGTGTAGATCTAAGGACCCTTGTTTCAAATGTTTCTGTAGGTTTACATAAGTATGAAAGCTCCTTATAACCTATGGAAGCCTGGTACATCAGGTTCACATTACGAAATATTTCAATGAAGTAGAAAAATGCGTCTCGGAAACGGAATATTCAAAAGAAAAGCAACAGAAATAAATCATCTGTGAAAATTTCAACTTTCTAGCTATCATGGTTCATGAAATACAGCGCTTGGTGACAGACGGACAGCGAAGTCTTAGTAATAGGGTCTTTACCCTTTAGGTATTGAACCCTAATAAAACTGAAAAATTATTCAATTAACTCGAGCATGATTTCACATTAGATATCTGACAGTTTTTTTGTAGGATACCCTCTACTGAGTTCTGATTGCCTGGTACTTACAGACCAAATTACTATCAAACCATTTACACGGTAACAGAAAGAGATCAGTTGAAGAAAGAGAGAGATAGCGTTATAAATGTGATTTTATACCCTCTACTGAGTTCTGATTGCCTAGTACTTACAGACCAAATTACTATCAATTTACACGGTAACGGAAAGAGAACAGTTGAAGAAAGAGAGAGATAGCGTTATAAATGTGATTTTATACCTTCTACTGACTTCTGATTGCCTAGTACTTTTTAGAGACCAACGACTTTTTTATAGAGCAAAATGGTTGACTAAGCTGGTATTATATGTATGGTATTATATTAGTAGTACTAAACAATTTACACAATAGAGGAAAGAGAAAAATTGAAGAAAGAGAGAGATAACGTTATAAGTGTGATTTTATATCATTTACACAATAGAGGAAAGAGAAAAATTGAAGAAAGAGAGAGATAACGTTATAAGTGTGATTTTATATCTTCTACTGACTTCTGATTGCCTAGTACTTTTTAGAGACCAACGACTTTTTTATAGAGCAAAATGGTTGACTAAGCTGGTATTATATGCACGGAGATGTTACACTACGAGAGTAGTGTAAAAGGGGAAAAAATCCCTACGAAGCTACCGGTAGTGTCGACTGGTAATGAATGGAACACGTTTGGTTAAAATATCTCGTTTCTAAGACGCTTTAACGGTGTAAAGGCATTATTTGTTCGACATAATGCCCTCTGTCGATTAGTAGGGGTCAAGAAATGCACTGCGCAAAAAACCTTTTAAAAAACTAAAATCAATAGAAATAAAACTCAACAAGTGCGGATTATAATTTATTTTACAAAGTAAACACAACAAATGAAATGAAAACTAGTCTCAGACTAGGAACTAAGTGATGCTTTACAAGAAAAATACTACAGTATGTAGGTACTAACTTAATTTTAAATACAAAACTCTTAAGTTGAGATATATGGGTGATCCCTGAAAAGTAAATGGCTTTATAGACTACAAACTTAATTCGACCGCTTGTCTATCGGCAGATAGAAAGTCGGCACTCTGGACTTATATACATGGTCTTATCAATATATTACTCAAATGTACTAAAAATACAAAGTTATCTAATAAAATAAATTAACCTAAACCGAAATACTTGTAAGTATTTACAGTAAATATGCACTCCAGAAGTGATAGCATTCGAGGTGCCCCGTGAGTCGAAATCGCCGTCACGGATAGTATCTTTAACTCTAACGTCATATTGAATGAATATGCGGTTTTACAAAACAATATTCTGTGCCATTATAGACTACATTCTTTTCGATTCGATGAGGCGTTCCAGTAACGACGTGTGACGTCACATTTTTTTGAACTGGCAAGTGTTCACCAATTTATAAAACGTTATCACGTCAAAAAGCACACTGGGAACTGTAAAAAAAAGTTTAAAATACAATATTAGAAATGCCTAAACTCCTCCTCATCACGAAATGGCTTAATTGATTTCGATAAAAAAATTGTACTGTGGTAGTCCATAGCGTGAAAAACATAATATTTTTTACGTAGGAAAAAACCGCAGGGCACTACTCATTAACACATAAAACAACATTATATCTAGCTATGTATGCAAAAATGTTACCACTATCTCTACAAAAAAAAGACAGCTACAAAATATTTGCAATATTTATATACCGTTTGACATATTATAAGCTATATAACAAAACTAGTGCAGTGTCACAAATTTATCTGCTCAGGATTTAATTAACACATTATGGTTCCATTTAACCTAATCAGAATACGCCGCTGTGCGTGAAGAAAATCTATACAAAGGAACTCTTGGAGCAAAACTGCAAAATCTCGATTTAATAAACAAAAACTTTCTGACTAAAACATGAAATCAAGTTTTAAATTGTGTCAAAATGTATGGAGAAGTTTAGATTGAAATCTAGGTTTCGAAATTTTGCTGCAGCTGGCCTTTATTATAATGAGGCCGAAGAGTTTTGTTTGTTTGTTTGAATGATCATTGGAATAAGTCGAAGGAAGAAGGGATTTCAAATTAAAAAAATAAGTTTGCTCTTGATAGCCCTATTTTTTGAAGTGAAAACTTCTTATGGCGCGTTGGGCACTTTTGTGGGTGAGCATTTTCAGCCGTTCTCGCAACAGATGAGATTTTACACAGATATACAGTTTTTTAATTTGGCTGTGAGTGTATTAAGACGTACATATGGTATTTTTTAACAGACGACTATTGACGGACGACAAATGTCGGACGACTATTTGTCGGACGATTATTGACGGACGACAAATGTCGGACGACTATTCGTTGGACGACAAATGTCGGACGACTATTTGTCGGATTTTTTTTTTTCATCTAAAACTCTTTTTGCGTATGTTCTCGCGACAGATGATATTTTACACAGATATACAGTTTTCACTTCTGCCTGCACTCCCGGAGTGCGCTGTTTTTTTTACTTAAGTTTTAGGCTACTTATTATTTTGATCCCGGACTTATAAGGGTGAAATCGCGATGCGCAACTAATTACAACTAAAAACGAACTTCGCACAACATATAACAGCGTAGATTCCTTAAAAACTGAACAGATAAGTTTGCCAGACTGTTTTTCGTATAAAGCATATATTTTATATACATATATTTTAGGTATAGGCGGGCGATATGACGTCTCAGTAACGGAAAACTAACGCATTATACGTTGCTAATGAAATATAACTTAACTATAATAATAATATTGGTATTTTACACCAATACAGCGACAATAACTTTAATCCAGCTATTTATGACGCTTTGTGGCTGGAACATGTATTAGCGAGAGAAGGCTTTAACTTTATAAACATAACTAATATTTAAATGGAAAAAGATATTTTCTAATAGACGGTTGGTCGCTGCAGGGCGAACCTGGGAAGATGGGGCATGATCGATCCGTGCCGGGTTTAGTGCGACTGCGGGGCCCCCGAGCAAACTATGGTTCACCTCTTGACCTGCCCCTCCAATCCTAATAGCTGTACATTGGCTGACCTGATGTCAGCTAATAACAACGCCAGGGACCTGGCAGCTCACTGGAGTGGGCGGATCTGATCCTACCTTATCAATTCCCCCTTTAATTTGTGCTATCGATACGAAGAAGAAGAATATAGTAAATCCATCACGTGATGTTTTTTGAAACGATATTTTCTAATCGCGCGTTTCGAAAGGGAAAAAATTCAGACCAAAAGTTGTAACGACACTCTTTGCTTTAGTTGTAAGCCGTGCGGCGTACGCGTGTTTCTCTGTCTGTCTCTCTCTCTCACAGAAAGCAAGCCAGTTATTTTCGTTTCGTCTTTCTATTTCGCATTGAACAGTGTGGTGTCGCGATTAAAAAAAAAATGGTTGTCTGTAAAGTCTGTTTCCGGACGATAATTTTACGTGATAACGTCATAAGAAAACATTGATGGTAACCATGGCAACGATAAAACGTTGCTATAGTTACCTTGTCAATAACATGAGGCGTTCCAGTAACGACGCGTGACGTCACACTTTTTTGAGATTGCAGGTGTTCACCAATTTATAAAACGTTATCACGTCAAAAATAAATACACGTGATATATTACTTTAATCCCGCAATTTATAGAAAATATTTTTTTAAGGTTTTCTTCTAAAATTTAATTGTAAAACCAGTCCAAATTCAAGTGTACGTCGTCGAATTTCGAAAAGCTAATTTTAATAGTCGAAAAAGATGATCTAAAAATGTTTTTATTTAGTTAAATTTTAGAGGTTGTTGTCTGTAACTTTGTAAAAATTTGTATTAATACCTAAAGAACTTATTGCATGCCAGCACACGAGTGACCACGGCAGATGTAACTCAGCCGAAACGTCGAGGTAAATAATAAATATAATTATCTAAAGCACACCCGTTTTATATTAATAATAATGAATCTAATACTATGTTTGTCCAAACACACCTTCAAATCTTAAAACTACAAAATAATACTAAAAAAAATAAGTTTGTAATAAGTCCAAATAGATGTAAGTACAAAAAAACTTAATATTTAATACTTGACAATTGACAACAGTTGAAAAAAAATGCAACCACTTTTGTCCTAGAGTTCGTGCCAGATAAGCCTGCACGCGATTAGTGGCGCTTTTGTCGCGTTTCTTTTTGACGCGAATCTGAATAGGTCTCAATAATTGCTTCCATAGGGACGCATTTCAATAAAACGATTGATAACAAAATCGAATGTAACATTTTATTTCAAGTTTTAGAGACAGAAACGAAACGAAACGCGACGAAATAGCCTTCTATCATATTCGCTTATTACTCGATGATCAGCGATGGGATCGCATTCCAAAGTCGAAGAACCATTTTTTTGCTTTTTCAGGTAAGGCAAAGGGTTAATTATTAGCCCATGTAGCCCCGTTCCACACTTCGTCGAGTTTTTCGGGCCATATTTTGATATTTTAGTTTTTTAAACTAAGCCTGCCATCTATCGAGGTATTTAGTCTTTATTTTAACCTCTCCCAAAACCAAAATTTAACGGTTTTTTTTATTTTTTTCTTTCACCTGCATTCTGCTGCATTCTGCGCATCTAGATGCAATTTCGCGAACAATTCGCACGTCAGCGAAATACCTATCAAAATTGATTTAGACTACCTATCATAGTTCCGTAAACACCATTAGCTAGCTAGATAATTTACCTATCCGATAGTGTATTGTAAATATATATTTACGACTACGCAGCATATTTTCAATTATATTTACCTAAATTTGTACGGAAATTGCATAAAAAATGCATGAAAATCGGAAAAACTTTCCATCATGAATGCAATAAAAATACAACGAAATTCACGTATCTGATTACGTAAATCGCTTGATCGTATCCCAAACACTACAAAACATATGATACAACAATAAAATTACCTATAATTTCACAATTTTACACTTCCACAAACATAAACAATCAGCCATAAAAAATCACTTAGAAAAAATGGCGACCTGTCATTTATTTCTCATTTTTGTCAGTTTTTTGTTTCGACGTCAAGTCTTTTGAGTATTGTAAGCCATAGAGAATTTCAATGTGCTAATTCCGGTAATACATTGTTCATAGGATTAAAGACTCTATAATCATAGAAATAAAGGTTATAGTCGCGTGAAAACGCTGGTCCCCATATGGGGACTGCGCCATTTGACGGAAGTTTGACTTTTTTAAAGGCTGGTCCCCATATGGGGACTGCGCCTCTAAAAAGGTTAATAAGCCTTATGAATTTTGACTGTAGCAAATGTTAGCACAGACCATAAACGACAAAAAAATTATACGCGACGAATTGAGTACTTACCTCCTGCTTTTTTTTAAGTCGGTTAATAATTGGAACTACATCGTTTACTTCCGATTTTGACTACGAACAAACAAATCTGGCGTGAACTATAGTAGCTCACTATAATGACAAAATATTACAATCTTATTTTATTATAATTTATGAAAAAAATCTGAATTTCTAAAGACTTGTATAAAAATAAAGAGGTCACTATAACAATCATGATTTAAACATAAAAAAACAAGTTAGTCAGTATGTTTGTAACGAACTATACTTAGAAAAATATCTTACTAAGTAAATATAAACACTATAGTCCATTCCTTAATAAAATGGACTAAACTGACAGATTCACTGGCAATTTTCTTAATTTTTTAAACTAACATAGATATTTTCACTAATAAAGTCATTTAAAATTGAATATCCGCCATGTTATCTGTATCTTGTATTCGATATTTCGATGCTTTTACAAGCATCATTTTCACGAGAATGAAGTTTGCAGAGTACCTTCGTGTGCGTTTTCTGGCCGAAACAATCGCCTCTAACTATCAAGATGTACCCAATACCCATAAACTCTTGTCTCGTGAAAATGATGCTTGTAACAGCGTTGAAATATCGAGTGCTACAAAATAAAAACAGAAAACATAGTGGATATCCAGTACTAAATTACTTTAGTATTTTATTCTTAACAATTTTCAATTTGTTTACACAATATAAACGTCAATTTACTCCATTTAATTAAAGAATGGTGTAAAAGCAATGGTTAACAGAGACTTGTTATTTTAAATATTAAAGCTAAGTTGCTAATAAATGTTATTAAAGTAGTTCCTCTTCTTTCGAGATACTCTGAAAACAAAGAAAGAAAGAAAATAATTAATGAATGAAAAAATTATCATAATCGATTTATAAACAAAGATGTTATGTCCGAAAATAGTTTTATGTTGCGTCTTCACGCAAAAACTACAGTGCGATGAAACTCGACATGTAGATAGCTATGTAGTTGGAACATACCAAAGTTACAAACAAACATACAAACAGAACATCGTACAACTAGACATTCACTCGCTTGGCTTGCTTCACTACATAATATAAAACAAAGTCACTTCCCGCTGTCTGTCCCTATGTATGCTTAAATCTTTAAAACTGCCCAACGGATTTTGATGCGTTTTTTTAAATATATAGAGTGATTCAAGAGGAAGGTATGTATAATACACGTATAATATAGCCGTGCGAAGCCGGGGCGGGTCGCTATAATCTATGACGACCCTGTTGGCACAATGGTCACCATACCGGACTGCCAAACACAGGGTTGCGGGTTCGATTCCCGCCTCAGACATGTATTTATGCTAAAATATTTGTCTATGGTCTGGTTGTTTCTATGAATTATAAGTATACTAGCTGCGCCCCGCGGTTTCACCCGCGTAAGTCCGATCTTTAAATTCTCACCGTTTAAACCTTCCCTGGACTACAACAAACACAACAAAAAAAGAATTGGCCAAATCGGTCCAGCCGTTCTCGAGTTTTAGCGAGACTAACGAACAGCAATTGATTTTTATATTATAGACTAGCTGCGCCCCGCGGTTTCACCCGCGTAAGTCCGATCTTTAAATTCTCACCGTTTAAACCTTCCCTGGACCTCCACGAATAATTCAAGACCAAGATAAGATAAATCCGTTCAGCCGTTCTCGAGTTTTAGCCAGACTAACGAACAGCAATTGATTTTTATATTATAGATATTTACAAAACAAAAGTATATAAGTAGTATTACCCGTTGTATAGCACCCGTAACACAAATCTAGTTACTTAACTTGGGGCTAGATGGCGATGTGTGGAATGTCCTGTAATATTTATTTAAGTCTATAAATGATTGTGATTCTCACCCAGTGTCGGCTGGTGAGAAGAAGAACCCCCTTGGTTTAGCGGCAGCCGTTGCAGGGTTAACGTGTGAGGCTCGCGGTGAACCGAACTCTGACGCGGGACACGCCCATTGGGACCAATAGTCGCTGGGTAACTGTAGTAGGAGCTGCATCACCTGGGAACATAGAATATTAATAAGTATTTCATCATCATCATATCAGCCCATACACGTCCACTGCTGGACATAGGCCTCCCCCATACGACGCCACAAACTGCGGTCCTGAGCCGCCTCCATCCACCGACTATACCCGCGACCGCCACAATGTCGTCGGTCCACCGGGCAGCTGGTCTCCCAACACTCCGTCAGTTCTGCGAGCTATAAGACCTGCCCATTGCCACTTTAGCTAATAATAAGTATGTATTTAGTTTAAATTTACTATTTGAAAGAAAGAAAAAGAAAGAAACAAGTGAAATAACAGTTGATGAGAAGGTTTCCAATATCTTAATATTATTTTTTTGTTCTAAAAACTAGTTTCACCAGATGGCAAGCAGCACTCTCATTGGTTTAGGGCCTGAAAGTTTCTATGGTCAACAAATTTTGACATTAATTAAAACAAAATTTGAAACAAAAGAAATAAAATCAAAATAGGTTCATCCTTTAGGGAGCTACAATGCCACACACACAGACACGTCAAACTTATATCACCCTACAGTTTTTGCGTCGGGGATTAAAAATAAAGTGATTGAAAAGATAAAATGCCCATTGGTATGTGAAATAAAACTCACATGGAACATCTTGGCAGTAGCGGAGTACATCTCAGCAGGTTGAGTCGCCATTCCGTACCCAACGATCGTTGGTCCGAACACTTTAGCTAGGTTGTCGATACCCATCTCGCATTCAGGACTCTCAGCTACCCTAAACACAAACAATCATTTAATAAAATCATTTTGTTATCTTTGAAAAGCCAACAGTGAGGGATAGCAATATTATAATGACAATTGAATTAATGCTATACACATTATTTCTGGTCCTTTGAGCCAGATGAATATATTATCTTTTAACTTATGTCGCGATCCAATTGGATTAACAGTGCTAACTAGCGTGAGCATACTAAAAATGCTTAAGGCGGTCACATGCGGCAATATGTCCATAAAAATTATTACACCACATGTGCGCGGCTATATGTTCAAGCTCGCACATGCCTCTATGTCCGCGCGGCTATATGTTTATTTCGGACCGTATTTGCGACTGAATGGAGCAAGTATGACAGGCTATCGATTTGTGGCATAAGTCAATAAGTAAGATATCCGGCTCGAAGGACCGGATATAATTTAGCGGGATTTTATAACTAGGGTACACTTACGGTTTTGCACTAATATGAATTCTGTGATGTATTCATACTAGTGCAACCCCAATTAGTGATTAGAATTTCACCTGTATTCACAATCAACCCTATGAGAATGCACAGTGCGCGTGAATGCATAGAGCCGCAAATAATCCACTAGAGTGAAGAGAGCAGCATAAAATTGACCAATCATAGGCCGCATTCAGCGCAGTGCGTTCACATATCCATGAGCAACTTAAGTACTGTTTGTGATTACGGGCGTTAGCGTGGATTATCGATAGTAGATGACTTACTTCTGCAAATGTAACATAATGAACGCCAACGTGTCCCTATTGGGCGGAGGTAGCTGGCTGACAGCGTGCACTACGGCCGCGACCGCGTCGCTCGGTTCCGTGTTGCACGCGGCAGACATGAAGTCACTCCACAGTGCGCTGGAGACTAGAGGCTCGCGGAGCGAACGGATGAAATCCTGTACAATATTATATTGGAATTAGTTTAGACTAGCAGCGCTCCACGGTTCACCCGCGTAACTTCCGATCCCGCGGGATAAAAAGTAGCCTATGATATCCCTAATGAATCAATGTATCCCCATACCAAGTTTTATCAAAATCAGTCCAGTAGTTTGCGTAGTCTATTCGTTACAAGCATCTTTCCTCTTTATAATATTAGTGTAGAAAAACTATAATTAATCCCATCGCCTTTTTCTATTTCTATAAACTTGTTATCCACTCCGGCTTCGCACGGGTATACACGGCATATACGGCATTTTCTCCATCATTTTTCAGTAAATTTACATAAAACCTAAATAGATTATACACCCTTCTTTATCAAACACTGGTGAAACCCGTATGCAAATCCGTTCAGTAGTTTATGAGTTTATGAGCACAAAATCTACATCGCGATATTAGTGTTTAAGGACTTTAGGGGTTGCAACTGCTTCGTAACACTAATTTCGCATCGTTACTAACTTAGGTATTTTTTGAACTAACCTTAATACATCCACAGATGACGTGGATATCTTCCTTGACTAGCGATGGTGAACCGCATCCACGCAAAAACCGCTCCTAAAAAATTAGCCAGTTATTTAAAATTGACTAAAAAAATCAACTAATTATGGTTATAGTAAATGCAACTTTTGTCGAATTTATTTCCGCAACTAGTCCTCCTTAATTTCAAATTTTCAAATTTCAAATTTCTTTATTTCTTTCAATGCTTATGTATTTACATACACATGATCACTTGAAATAGTCTTAAAAACTAAGTTAGGATGTGTGCCTTCGGAACGCGCCCACCAATGAGAAGAAGGCACAAGAAACTCATGGGGTTTTTTTTTATGTGATCACGCTCACAAAGGTCAATATTACAAATATTTGAAGGTATTATTTGAAATGGAGCAATTAAAGTCACATCCATGGATTCTTATCATTAAGGTACGAAGAGGCATCATAGTATGCCTTACCGCACAATTTATGCTTTATAAAAGTTTTGAATTTGTTAATGGACATGTCATATACATCTTTAGGTAATTTATTATAATAGAGCACACATGTACTATTAAACGACCTGCTTATTTTCCGGAGCCTACTACCGGGCAAGGTCAGCTCATCCCTGTTTCTTAAGTTGAAATTATGAATATCGCTATTTTTGCGAAAAATATCAGGATTTTTGTGAACGTAGAGCAAGTTTTCGTAAATATATTGTGAATAGAGCGTTAATATATTTATCTCTTTAAATTTTTCTCTAAGTGATTCCCTGGGGCCCATCTTATAGATAGCTCAGACAGCTCTTTTTTGTAATATAAAAATAGCATCAATATCTGCAGCACACCCCCACAGCAGGATGCCATACGACATGACACTGTGGAAGTAGCTGAAATAGACTAGACGAGCAGTCTCAATGTCCGTGTATTCGCGAATTTTCTTAACGGCGTAAGCGGCGGAACTAGGTCTATTGGACAATGCTTCCACATGCGGGCCCCACTGAAGCTTAGCATCTAAAGTTATACCTAGAAAGACAGCCTTACTGACTAATTCAACTTCCTCATCATTAATCTTTACAACAGTTTTTACTTGTTTTACATTTGGAAGTGTGAATCGAATTAATTTAGTTTTGGATCCATTCAGTAATAAATTATTGGAGTTGAACCAATCAACTATTCTAGAGAGAGCATTGTTCACATCGTCAACGTTGGACTGACGCCTTTTAACCTTGAACACCAAGGAGGTGTCATCTGCAAACAACACTATCCCATGGTTGTCCCTTACAAGGTAAGGTAAGTCATTTATATAAACTAAGAACAAGAAAGGTCCTAATATGGATCCTTGAGGAACCCCCATTACTATCGCAGATCCGGGAGATCGTTTTCCGTTAACATCGACACACTGGACCCTACCACTCAGATAAGAAGAGATAAGATCCAGGGCGCCGTTCCTAATACCGTAGTGGTGTAGTTTCATGATCAATGTTTTATGTTGAACGCAATCAAATGCCTTGGATAAGTCACAGAATATGCCATACGCATCATGCGACTCCTCCCAAGCATCAAATATATTTTTAATTAACGCTATCCCCGCATCAGTGGTCGAGCGCCCCTTACTAAAACCGAACTGTTTACTATGTAAAATATTATTATCATGAAAATGTTTAAGTAGTTGATTTAAAATAAGTTTTTCAAAAATTTTACTTAACGTGGGTAGCACTGATATTGGTCTAAAATTGGAGGGGTCTGAGGTACTACCAGATTTAAACAGTGGAACTACTTTACTCAATTTCATTAAATCAGGAAACACACCACAATCTATACATCTATTAAATACAATGACAAGTTCCGGTATAATGAGTTCAATAATTGATTTAACAATCGGAACGGAGATCCCCCATAGATCTTTAGTTTTCTTAAGATTTATTTGCTTAAGCACTACAATAATGTCATGATTTGTAACATATTGGAATTGAAATATTTTATTATAATTTGGTACATTGGTTTTTATTAAACTTTCTGCAAGGGGGGTAGAAGATTTTAAAGCCTTCGTCAAAGTAATAGCCACATTACTGAAAAAGTTTTCAAACTCATTTGCGATATCTTGATTATTATTAGTTATGTTTCCATTAATACTTAATTTAAACTCGGTGTCTTTGGCTGCGACTCTCCCTGTTTCAGCATTAATTACTTTCCACGTAGCTTTAATTTTATCAACACTAGTGTTTATCACAGATTTTATTGAGAGAGATTTAGCCAATATACATACCTTTTTAAATATCTTTGAATAGTTTTTAACGAAAGCTCCAAACTCCTCTGATGTATTAATCTGTCTTTCCGCGTATAACTCATACAGTCTTTGTCTACTTCGATGAATACCAACCGTTGCCCAGTCACTAAATTCGCGTTTGTCGGAGACCACTATGGTCCCTTTTGAGTGATAGTTTTATTTATCACAGGGAGAACCAGCAGTTCTTTCATAAATGCCTTAAGGTTGACATCACCAATCATCCTAAGAATAATTTTCGCCAATTACACAATCCAGGAGTACACGCATGCTCATCTCTTTAGCCTTTATACTCGTGCTTTGCTCAGTTGGCTGTTAGAAATAGTTATTAATAAGAAGAAATGTTGTACCTTAAGTCGTTTAACTTCCTTCTCAGCGCCGCTGACTCTGTATATGCCACGTTCAGATAGTCCCCGCTTCTCTATTTCGTTTATACAGTGAACCAGTAGAGCTGGGACCATGGGCGGAGTGCTTGGAGCATAGTCAGATATGCTACCCTCCTGAAATTGAAACAATATTGCATCAAATTGTTTGTACTATTACAAAATATTAGACTCGAAGTTTCTGAATCTAGACTTTTATCCTACTGCAGGGCAAAGTTCTCCGCATATGTTTCCAAGATGTTTTGTTTGTTGGCTTTGCTTGTCTAGTCTTTATCGAATACATCCTGAACTCTAGATCATAACGCCATCTTTCGGCGCTTCTTTTCAAAATGAGATCTAGGAGAGTGAACATTAGCCGCGCCCCATTGCAGAACTTTTTTCCCTGTACGATAAAACCAAAAGGGACTGCAAGGTTTTTAAATGGAATCAAGGACCCCAAACTACTATTTTTAAAACTGTTCTGCTATATCAATAGCTTGGTTACATACCTGAGCACCCAGTGTCTTCTTCCCGTGTGCGGCGCCTACGCCGGGCGGCACGCACGGTAGAGGCAGCAGCGAACGACACTCGGGGTGCGCCTGCGCACGACACGTCTCGCACTTCACACCTACCTTAGCGAATTTTATACTGGAACAATCAAGTAAATGTTAGTCGAATTGGAGTAGATGCGTTATTTATTTAAGAGAAATGGGCATGGTTAGTCCCTATACCCGAGCTCGAATTTTTAGAGTTTACTCCTTTAGAATTTCGTTTAAAGGTATGAAAATTTGATGGGCAGTCAAATACAGCGTTAGCCAAAAGTGGCTGTGAATGAGGATTTAGCTAATCTAGCCTTCTCCAACCTAGAGGTTGGATTAGCTATGCAGCCTCTTGTCTTTACCTTCTAACAAAGAGGTTGGATTTACTCCATTTGCTAGAGTTGTATAAAATTGCCGAAAAAAAGAGACGTTAGCATAAAAAGATAATAAACTCCAGTGGCGCGTCGGAGCTGACACGCATTTTTTTTCAATTTCTTTAGATAAGTAGGTAGAATAGAATGAGTCATGGTTTATACTACTTTGGGAAGCACTGGTCTAGCTTGTTTTATATACGTACGTGTTCCCACATGGTGTGCAAGTCTCCCTCTTGTAGAAGTTCTTAGCGACGAAGTTGTGTTGCCTTGGTCGGGCGCGCGGCGAGCCGCCGTACGCGGCCGATATCACGGACGGTGTACGAACTGGAGCTGCGCCGGGACGGGGGACGCAATCAGAACCAGTGTCCGATTCTGTAGCAAATATAATAAATAAATAAATAAATATTTCAGGACATATTACACATCGCCATCCAGCCCCAAGCTAAGCAACTTAATGCTTGTGTTATGGGTGCCAGATAACGGATAAACTACTTGTATACTTTTTTTTTTTTTTTGTAAATATATACATATTATACATATAGGAAACAACCAGAACCAGAAACAAGAATTTATGGTCAGCATAAATACTTGTTCCCGGCGGGAATCGAACCCGCAACCTTCTGCGTCGCTGTCGGGTGTTCGCCCGACGCGCCACAGAGGTCGTCCGTATAACTAGTATTAACACTTAATTATTGAGACTAAGATCATTTTTATTAGCCAACTAACTGCGCGGTTTCATGTGACTTTTTATGTTTACGGGAACGGTTTTTAAGCTTACAGAAACTGTTGTCCGTTCCCTGCACGTGTCCGTTGTGTGGCGCTAAATAACAATCTATCGGCTGCTGTACTGTTGCGCTACGTGCTTGCGACCTCACAGCACTAGTCGTTCAAGGCATTTTATTATAATAAGTTATGAACAAAAACCCGCGTTAGTTGCGAAATTAACCGACAATCAGACATAAATAAATTCTTAAAACTTTGACTTTTTCTATTGCTTTTTTAAGATTAGATTTTTTTAAACTTACTTCCATGTACAGTCGTTTTATCTCTTTTCCTATATTATATGTATACATAACTAAGTAGTGATTTGGTGTCACATGCAGTTGACGCATGGTCAGTTAAATTGATAAATAAAATATAAAGATTGCTACCAGTGCGCGGCGGTGCAGATGGCGCTGCTTCCTCTTTGATAGTCTGCGAGGAAATACGTTGCGAAGACTTGCGCGGGGGAGCCTCGTCGCTACTCTCAGATACTGGTTGCTATAACACAATAATAGAATATCAGAAGTTTAATCAATAATTAATGAATAACTTAAGATTAACAGCGCCCACAGCAGTTTTACCTGCAAAAGAATTTTGACATAAAAAATGGATTCTAGCTATCTACATACAGAGTTTCATCAAGTTTCAGTAGTTTTTACTTGAAGAATGATTGTGACGTCACATAGCTTATAACCAGCAGACCATTGAGACGCTTTTAACGATACCTCATTTGTTAAATTATAGTTAGTAGTTTTGAAGGTACGTGGAAACAGATGAACATACATACTGGGGCCTTATTCTGCTATTTGGCCCACCATTGTCATTATATCGAGACTCTATTGATATTATATCGAGATTGTGACTTTATTTGGTATTCTGCTAAAGTTTTAATAACATCACAATAGAATCACTATGGAGTCTCAATGGTATGGTAATATTTACCTTGCAGGTGTTGCCTAGCAACATGGTATATGTTGCTAAGCGATATACCGTTTTAACAACTATCGAGATTCCATCAAGCCACGATTGTAGAGCAGAATACCGAAGTGAGTCAGTGGTGTGTCAGTGGTGTTTCGATAGAATAGTTAACGTTAGGAGACTACCAATTTGACATGTAATGTCATATTTTTGACATTAAATTTCTATTACGATTATATCGACACACTATTGAAATACGATTGTGTTAGCAGACTTAGGCCCCAGGTCAAAAACATAACCTTCTCTTTTGGTTTCGCCATAGTCGGGTAAATATACATACATACACACGAACTTTCACATTTATGGACAGATTGGGGTATGGCACGTAGATGGCTACTATGACGTAGATTTGATTTTAGAAAGTTCAACCCCTACTCCGACGAAGTTGCGGCTAAAATCTAGTTGTTTATAAAATGACTTACGAAGTTATGTGGCGGTCTCAAGTCGTGATTGGTTGGCGTACGTTCCAGAGTGAGTGTAGTGGTTGCAGTCGCCAGGACTTTACCGCCTTGTAGTTCTACTGTCTGGAATTTATATTATTTACCATATATATAGAGAACCCTAGAGAAGCGTGAGATGAACCTAGGAAGATTCTGCACTTCAGGCCTGAGCTAGGCTTGTCTAAGCGGATGGGAGCTTTCAACTGGTAGAGATTCTTAAACTAGAATTTTCCATAAACTTGGCGTCAAGCGCATCGATAGAGTGCATTACCCTTCAAAACAGGCATAGCTGATGTGTGTCAGTATAAAACAGCCTGTCTCTATTGGTAGTGGGCGAGTTATATAAGCCAATAATTACACCATGAATTGGGATTGTTGGGCAATGGGGTCTGGAATATCGTAACAGAGACTTTTGCCCTACTGTGGAGGAATATGACATAACTGTTAGATAATATACCTTAGTGTGTGAGGAGGTAGATGACCTGCGTTTCTTAGCAGCAGGCTGAGGGTCCGG
Source organism: Idaea aversata (assembly GCA_907269075.1). Taxonomy (NCBI): domain Eukaryota; kingdom Metazoa; phylum Arthropoda; class Insecta; order Lepidoptera; family Geometridae; genus Idaea; species Idaea aversata. The sequence goes on along the minus strand of OU026099.1, from coordinate 13,131,180 downwards.
CTTGTGCCACCCGCCGCGGCCCACCCAAGACCGACGTGTGGACGCTAGAGACAACTCCAGGTCGTCTTCAGAACGGGAATATGACATTTCTGAGAGGAGAGTACCTGTGAAATTAATAAGCTATAACTAGCTGTTGCCCGCGACTTTGTACGCATGGTAATTTTGTTTTATATACTAAAACCTTCCTCTTGAATCACTCTATTTAAAAAAATGGTCTGTATATAATGATTTTGGTTCCGTAAAAGAACAGATGTCCATATAGCCCCATGATTTAGGTTGAGGAACAAATAGAAATAAACAAACCAGTAGAATTAAGTTCAGGCACTCCAGCTAGTTTTGCATTATGATCCTGCTGAGCTGTTCCGTTCAGGAAGGCAAGCTTCTGAAGAGTCTCATCATTCAGCTTTGCACGGTTATCATTGAAGAGCAGGTCCCTTGCCATGTCTAGGAGTTTGCTCTGAGGATATAAATTATAACATTAATGTCTTAGAATCACTCAGAAAGTCAAAGCTGCCACAAATAGATGCAAAAAACAATGCATCCCATTTAACTAACACATTAATTATCCTGATAAATCCTACCATAGCTAAACAGAGAGGCAGAATGCCACAAATCTAATAACACCAAAGATTGCTAATTAACTTGCAGTCTGGTCATATAGGATCAACACAGCCTGAATGGACTGTTGTTGGTTTGTGTGTTAGTTACACCTTCATGCAAAAAAACTACTGGAACAATTGCAATGAAACTCGGTATCTACATAGCTGGAGACATAGATTACCACATAACCTATATTCCTACGAGATTGGTACTTACGCGGCTAAAAAAGCAGGGCTCAGCTAGTAAATCTATATAAATAAAAATCAATTGCTGTTTCTGTCTCGCTAAAATACGAGAACAGCTGGTCCGATTTAGTAGATTACAGTTTTAAAATGTTTTTCATAGTCCAGGGAAGGTTTAAACGGTGAGAAAGATTGGACTTACGCGGGTGAAACCGCGGGGCGCAGCTAGTAATATATTATAATGGTTCAGAGTTCATTTATATCAAACTTTATCTCTATATTAATAGGTTTGGCTGTGCATTGATTAGACAAAGGATTTAATATATATAGATTAGTAGTCATAGGTTATGGTAATTATAATGAATTTAAATTAGTTGAGGTCAGATATACGATTTACAATTAAAAATATGATAAAAACTAGGTATATTTTGTTTTAATTTTGTTTGTTATGCATGGCTATGAATTTTCACAAAATTTGTTTATGCATAAATTGAAGCATTTAGAGTAGAGTAACATAGGCTACATTCAATCCTGGACTGAAGTGGGTGGGTGAAGCACCTGGTTGCAGCTAGAATCTAATAATACTTGTGTATTTTGTCCTTTGAAATGTATATTTGTATACTAACCAACTCATTATACTTCTTCAATACAATGTTCCTTTCCCTCTTCTCTCCATCCAACAGTTTCCGAACGTGAGCAAACTTGGCCTCCCATTTCCCGAGTGTCCGGAGAGCCTCGTCCAGCTCCGCTTGGAGTCGGACGGATTCCGCTTCGGCTGCGGCCCACTGAGCTCGGACCCATTCCGTTTGTTTTACAAAGGCTAAGAAATCTAGGGCAAAATGTGAAATAGTAAGTTATTTTGAAAAGTGAGACTCCTATATTGTTGCTTCGACACATAAAGCTATTTGAATGTCGTTTTTAGGATTCCATACCTAGTCTGTTTTAAGCCGTATGTCTTATGAAAATAGTTTAAGTAGTTTACAAGTTATTATGATCATTTTTCAAGTTTTTTTATATTTTGTCTTATGAAGTTAATTCTCTAATTCTTCCCCGTTTAGATAGGTGACCAATACATGATAAAACTTGGTAAGTAAAGCCTTCTGCGTAGCCATATCGCTCTTTCACCTTCAAAACAAGACGCGATTGAGTTCCAAGGTCGTTTCCAAGAATTCATGGGGGGTAGAAACATAACGGATTGTTGATATGCAAAATACAATTTACAATCTAGTTATATGATTTTTATCGATCTGTTACTTACATTCTTCTGCAGCTCCATCGTTTAGAACGTTATTCAACCGATTTATATCGTCAAATTGAGCCACTAAAGACAGCGCGATGCTTGGTCCGTAATCTGAATTTTCTGAACCCATTTCGAATGTAATAAGTTCTGCAAGGATAACGTGTAACACTTTACTGTACTGAAACGTTGGAACTGAAGTATTTTTCACATTTCAACCACTATTTCACTATTTTTCTAATTTCTCAGGTCAACTCAAACTTGAAAAATAACGGCCAGCCAACAAACAACTCAAAAAAACGTTACTGTCAAAATGACAGCAAAAACCGGCGCGCGTCTCTTATTTACGTTTGGAAACTAAGTTAGAATCTTCTTATGACATCTTAATTTTATTTGAATATCATAAAATAATGTCTAAGTTGCCAAAATTTTAAAATAACTTTAAAAATTAATGTCTACATTCATAATAACTTGTCGATTTATTCTATTTAATTAATGGATAAGCAAAAAAAACTAAAAATTCTGACCAACTGAAGGTAAGCATAATTGAATTAAGGTTTCTGAACACACTTTTGGTGCAATTATTGCTAGGAAATTTTTTCTGGCCATATTACGGGGAGTCATTTAGAGGTTGTTAAGTAGGTACCCCGTTTTTTTTAATTTAGATTTTGAAAATATGTAGTTGATAATTTTCATCTATAAAAATATTTATAAAATTTAAATATTCGGATTTGGTCGAGTGCACGAAGCTAGGCAAGGTAGTGGTTGGTGTGGTGTGGGGGGTAAGTAGTTTTGGGCATTTTGGGCAATGGTGTTTGTTAGAACATAAACGATTATGAGGATAGCAGAATGGAAATAGGGGTTATGAGGTAAGGAAAGACCGAGTTCTGAGATATATTAGTACCTACTATAGGTACTTAGCCATTTAAAGGACTTTTTTTTAAGCTATTGCATAGCTTTTATAGCGGGCTTTGAGCGCGGCGACCGCATCAAGAAATTCCGTAACGAAAATAAAATCTAACACCCCCCACTCTGCCTACCATGTAGCTCGGCCGAGCGTCGAGCGTTCGCTATGCAATAGCTTTATTTTTCAATTTTACACTACTCATACGGGGAGTTTAGCAGCTAAAACCAGGCAACATTATCGACTAATTCATTTTTGACATTGACGTCATTGACAGCCAGTCCATAGCAAATTGACAAACCGTGATGACATTCGGTTGAGTGCGGTGGTTTGTTCGTGATTCGGAATTTCGTTGAAAATAAAATTGTGAAAGAGTATTTTCCGAATCCCCCGGCGTAGGTGCCACCGCGCTGCGCTATGGCGGAGGAAGAAAATAACGGTGATGAAGGTGGTGAATATAAGGTGGGACAAGCGTTCCGTCTTCGAGGCCGCAAAGGTGCTCTGAAGAAGAAAAATGTTTACCTCATAAAAGATCACAAGTTTATGCCGAGGTTCTTCAAGCAGCCCACATTCTGTTCCCACTGCAAGGACTTTATATGGTAAGTTTATTGAGATAAGTCACTCAGAAATAAGGACTACAAAATACCTACTTACCTAAATAGGTACCATCTCTTATAAATAGTTGTTGCATTATTTGTTTACATTAAGAAGGTGCGTATTTTGGTTGTGTGGACAACAATGCAATTCGTACGTTATTCTAATAGTCTGGTGGTATTAAATAATAATTTTAATGGTCCACTATTTGTGCCAATTAAGGCCCGTACCTACATTATAAAATACAATGATATCATATTTTCCTGTTGCTATTTTTATTATTAATGTCTGTACCTATGATTGCAATCTATTTCTACTCATGTTTTAATTCAAGCGCTGACAATAATGGGGATCTATGTTTTTATTACTCAATTAAAGTAGTCACTTTAAATGAAGATAAAAAATTACTTAGTACGTAGGTAGGTAATTTTTATAAGAAAATAATTAAAACAATATACACAAGTGCAGTTTAAATTGCTGTGGTAGATAAGTAATTAATAACTTAATTATGGTGAAATTAGTATGAAATTTGATTACTTACACTTGAAATTTGATCTACCATAAAATACCTAAGTTTGTGCTAAAATAAACCAGTGTATGATTTTCAATTTAAATAAAATGAATTAAAAGTAATAAATTACTTATCTCTTCTTCATTCATTAATATCTCTTGTCTTATAAGATTCTAATTGGAAAATAATATAGTATTACAATTCAATCTAGCTAGAGTTTTTCCAATATAATAGGTTTTTAATTCAACTAACTTCCTTATAATATACTAGCCTTTGTGTTAAGGGTAGGTAAATATTTAAGTAAGATTTTATGTAAAGTAGGCATATTTTGCTATTGTTTGATTACAACTGCATTACCCCACTTTTAAAAAAATAGAAAAATTATTGTCTTACTGGTTGAGCTTACATTTTTACCTAATTTTAAAAAATCTAAAGAAATTGAAGAAATTGTCAAATTGATTTTGAATTTTGATTTTAAAATGTGTCCAACATTTTAAAATTATGCTTTGTAGAATTTTGAATAATCTAAATACAATACCTACATACCTCAACAAATTTGCCAAAATATTAAACAACGAAAACTTGCAGAAAAAATGTTTATGGAACAATTTCTTTAAAATCATTCCAACAGTTAAAAATACCTACTCAACTATATTAATAAAATATCAAATGAAAGAAACATGCAATATGAAAATACAAATATCTAAATCAATGTCATATAATTAACCTTAAAACATTACACAAATGTTTTCACCAATCTCATCATAAAAGTAACAAAATTGTATGAATCTTGTCAAAGTATTGTTGTAAACATTTCGCCGCGCTATTTTTAAATATATTAACGCTCTTTTTCAATGTCAAATATGAATTGCTTTGAGAAAAGATCTGTTGACAGAGATAAAGGTGGGAGATGTGAATGTGAAACTTGCTGCGCCCCGCTGTTTTACTCGCGTAAGCCCCGATCCCGCGGGAATACCGTGATATAAAGTGGCCTATGTTACTCTGCAGGGTTTAATGTATACTCCTACCAAGTTTCATTGAAATCAGTTTAGTAGTTTCAGAACCTAAAATTTACGAATAAAAATGCAACACAAGAAATCTTTTCTTTTTAAATTATACTAGTTGCGCTCCGCGGTTTTACCCGCGTAAGTACCGATCCCGATGGAATATCAAAATGAAAAGTAGTCTATAGCCGTCCTCGATAAATGGACTACCCAACACAAAAATTATTTTTCTATTCGAACCAATACTTCAAGAGTTAGCGCGTTCAAACAAACTCTTCAGCTTTATAATATTAGTATAGAATATGGAACCGCGTAAGTCTGGATCTTTTGGAAATATCGGGATAAAAAGTAACTGATCTATTTTTCTAAATCTCCAGCTATCTAAACACCAAATTTTGTCACAATCAGTTTAGTAGTTTTTGCCTGAAACGATTACCTCTTTTTCGTTCTTCGCTTCTTTTACCTTTTCTTCATTGCTTCGCTTAGTTAAGCTTATCTAGGTAGCTTAGTTTGTTACTTTCACACAAATTAACTGCGCCGCCCTTCCGTTTCACCTGCTTTATTACAATTGAATCATATTGGAGTGAATAAACCCACGCAGAAACAGACATATTTTCGCCTTGAATACAATGTCAGGATTAGTTTAACTTCACAGTTTCAGTTGTAGTTTGTACTATAATAGAGCGGCGCGTGAGTTGATCTAATTCAATCTTCATTCGTTCCATGATCTCGATTCTCGCGTGACCACTTCCCTTCAATTTACACGAAATTCGAAATGAATTCGTCGTTCTCTGTTACTGTAATGTTACGAGTTGGGAAGATTATGTTTGTTACAATACGCAAAACATTTTAGACTCAGGTGAAACTAGAACAAATGGGAACTACTCAAACTCGGTATGAAGACAGCGGGAGTTCTGGAATAATACATACTCTACCTATATACTAACATTCCAACGGCATCGGGTTTTTCGTCAAAACTGCAGCGCTCATCAAAAAATTAAGATTAAACTACAATTTCTTTAACTATGATTCCTAAATTCATAATGGACGCGACAACGGATGTCGGCGCCTAATGTAGAGTGCATGCCAGATAAATCTGAACGAGATTAGAGGCGCTTTCGTCAAGTTTCTTTTACCTACATTTTACCTAGATAGTTAATTTCAATAACTCTTGGCCACAGCACTTGGCATGACGATGTTAACACAGAAAGCGAACGAACGAAAACCTGCACTAAGCGTTTTGATGTTAGATGGAATCAGTTGCTTGTAACTGTCCTTCCTTACGTGTACAAAAAATATCTTATTATATCAAATATCATCTTAAACGGCATCGTCACCTACCACCAAGCAGGTGTTATAGTGGTAAAACATTGACTTATTAATAGTTAAAACACACACATTCAATCACCTAAAGTAAACGCCGGAACTGCGGAACAATGCCCATTAATTCCGACAGCGACTATAGATACATACAAACTTCTCTGGCGCGCACTCTATTAAGTATAATATACCATAGCCAATAGGTATTTCAATAACCTAGTTAGGTTTCCTGGCATTTGTTTAACTAATTAATTGTAAGAAATTGTATATGTCCTTTTTAATAAAAAAAAAAATAAAAAAAATACGATGTTAAAGTTGACCAAGAACGACAGACGGCATTACATTTTCGAATTTATGGCTCTATTTTTATAATCAAACTAGCTGTTGCCCGCGACTTCGTTCGCAATGTGGTTTTGGTTTATATAGAATGCCTAGCATTTTCCCGCATAGATACTATTTAACGTTCGGTGTAAGTTATAATAACAAAATAGATACATTGTTGTTAAGCTATATTTTTTGATTGATTTGGCAAAGGCACTTATCTACATAAGTAAGTAATATTTATATTTATTTATTTCACTCAAATAGAACATAATACACAACAATATAATAAGCTAAAACTAAGTTCAATTCATATTCGCACAAAACTTTCAACATCTTTGTCTTCCTCATCATCTCATCTTTGGTTTTCTTGTAAATGAAAGTAAAAAAGAATTATTAACTACCGTTGTCCCTCTATCCATATTTTTGTATTCATAATATAAGAGGTTATAGTATTTATAAACACCAACATCATGCAAAAAAAAAAAACTATTTTGGTGCAAATAAAATTTTGTTTTTTATTTTCAAATATTATTAATGATTAAATATGAAAGGCCATTGGACAGAACAGATACTTATACATAAAATAACGTCCTTACCTATTGATAGCGGGCATTACGTTGAACAAAAAATGCTTTCAAACCAAACATCTAAAACGTCTCGGAAACGGGGTATTTGAAGGAACGTGATGTCCTATGATTTTACAAAACCTATCGATAGAGGACATCGAAGAAAACAAATAGGGCCTTCACACCAAACTTCTAAAGGATACAGGGTTTTTGAAGAAACGTGATGTTCCATGATTTTCCAAAAGTGCGCGGTGACTTTATGCCAATAATAATTGTGTAAAATTACGGTATGCCTAGGGTTATTTTATTATGCTAAAACGTTTATGCCAAACTACAAAAGGACATTTTGTTTATGCCAAAAGTGTGGTTCCCATCTAAAACCTCTAAGCCAACCTCCAACTACTAAAGCGTCTGGGAAATGGAATATTTAAAGAAAAATGATGTCCTATGATTTTTCAAAAGTGTGCGGTCACTTTGAGACCCATACCCACCTAAATGAACAAAAAATGCCCTCATACAAAAACCTATAAAGCGTAAGGGCATTATTTATCCATCGGGTCTAAAATCACAGCGCAAAAAACATAACACTGCCACGCTCCCATACTGAATGTCCGGACCCTTTTTGCAATTTTCTGAATTCTAGACCAAATTTCCCAGATTTTCTTAATTAGGTAGCTAGGCATGTGCTAGGGCTACGTAATTTTGGGGAAAACAAAATAAAAAAATAGCTGTGACATACGGCAGACAGACAGACATGACGAATCTATAAGGGTTCCGTTTTTTGCCATTTGGCTACGGAACCCTAAAAATGGATTTTTACAAACATACCTTATCTATTATTCACTTCAAAAACTTCAAAAAAGGAGGAGGTTCTCAATTCGTCGCGTATATTTTTTTATGTATAATTTTCGCCGATTACTTACTCGAAAACGCTTGAAACGATTTGGAAAATTCTTTTTAGGGTTTCGTACCTCAAAAGGTAACAAAGGAACCCTTATAATATCACTTTCTTGTCTGTCTGTCTGTCTGTCCGTGTGTCACCACCGATTATCTCAGGAACGGTTGGACTTAGCAAGTTGAAATTACTGAAGTCTATGGTCCCTATTATGTGTATAAAAATCAAGGTGTATAAAAACTAATGTACGGAACCCTCGGCGCGCGAGTACGACTCGCAATTGGCCGGTTTTTTTATTTTGTTTTTATTTTCTAAGGTGTCCGCGACTTGAACTCATAATTCAAACTATTTAAATAAATTAGTTGAGCGCGATATAAGTGTAACATCGAGGAGGTCTTCGCTATAAGAGATCCGTAATTTTATGTAGTAGTACCTCTTTGTACCAACCTCATTTTCAGTTTCACGTAGGTAGTAGATATATGCAAACTATTTGGTTTTATGACAACTGTCATCTTGAGCGGAGGCATGTACCTGTACGCCTAGTATGACTTGTTGAAGCACTCGAAAATAAGGAACCCTTATAAGGTCACTCTCTTGTCTGTCTGTCTGTCGGTGTGTCACTACCGATATTCTCAGAGACGGGTGGATCTAGTAAGTTGATTTTTAGGAAGTTTCATTGTAAATACTCAATATAGTATGTTTGATCGAATACGTAACAAAGTAGTGCTAAGCGTACTGTTCCTTTTTGACGTTTGATTACGTTTTACACGGAAAAATATTTCGATTTCACATTTTTTAAATGTTTTTTTATCAAATATCATAATTATTGTATTAAAGTTAAATGGAAAAATAGCCTAAATGTTAATCTGGTATTTTCTGAACATATTGGTGTGGACCTCGTTGAAATCTGTTCTCTAGTTTATGAGATTACCTGGTTCAAACAAACAGACAAACAGACAAACAGACAAACAGACAAACAGACAAACAAAAATTCTAAAAACTACCCTATCGTGTTCAGCTAACGATTCTAAGACGACCTGTGTATTTTTTTTCTGGATATTTTACAATTACAGATTTTTTAATGTCTACAGATTTATTATATGTATAGATATCTAGAGACAATTTAGTGAAACTTTTGGCAGATAGACAAGACTATAAGATTTATTATACGAAACTGGATAACTCGAATTTTATCGAGCTTTAACTCTTAACTGTCTATATTTTACGAATACAAGCAGCGCCACGGGGTTTTACAGGCATAAGTTCTGATCTCGTGGGAATATCGTCATCAACATCGGTCAGAAATAAAATTTCTTAAATTATTTTAAGTACATTATAGTACATTTTGGTACTACTTTTACTTTACAAAAAGTATGCTGTGGCTCATCATAATAGAAATTAATTTGGTATTAATTAATAAATAAATATTGCACGACATTCCACACATCGCCATCTAGCCCCAAGCTAAGTAACTAGACTTGTGTGGTGGGTGCTAGACAACGAATATACTACTTATATACTTATCTTTTGTAAATATAATACTAATACATAGAAACAACCAGACCACAGACAAATATCTAAGCATAAATACTTGTCTGAGGCGGGTCTCGAACCCGCGACTCTGTGTAAAATAATAATATAATATAATAATAATGTGTATAATATGTGAAATTGCTGGCAATACCACATATTATACGTTTTCAAAACTCAATGAAATCGGCAACTTTTTTTATAATAGATAGAGAGTGAAAGAGAGTGATTTAAGAGGAAGGTTAAATAGCACCACCAAACATTTTTTTACACCGGGAAAGGTTAAATTTCAGGTTAAAAAATCATGAAGTTTGAGTAAAATCTTACTTTAAAAAAAAACTTTCAATGTTTCATAAAAAATATTGTTTGCATTCGGTAGCACGTTTATTTATTCTGGTATACTATCCAAAAAACAGATTGAAATAATTCCTTCATTTGCAGTTTTGGTCTGGTAACTGTCTTTATTTTTCGAATACAAGCAGCCAACGCCCTAGGGTTTCACCGGCTTAAGTTCCGATCTCGTGGGAATATCGGGGTAAATGTATCAATCTATCCTCATACCAAGTTTCATCAAAATCGATCCAGAAACTTTTAGAAATGATTCGTTCTGAAACTACTGAATAGATTTTAATGAAACTTGGATTGAGGATACGTTGTATCCTGTTGGTTAACATAGGCAAATTTTTATTCCGCTATTCCCACTGGATTAGGATTTACGTGGGTAAAACCATGAGGCGCAGCTAATCACTACATAGTATAAAATAAAGTCACTTTTCGCCGTCCCTATTTCCCTTTGTATGCTTAGATCTTTAAAACTACGCAACGGATTTTGGTGCGGTTTTTTTAATAGATAGAGTGATTCAAGAGGAAGGTTTATATGTATAATACATGCATAATATTCCCGTGCGAAGCCGGGGCGGGTCGCTAGTTGCTCAATAAATAAAATACATCCAAAGTGATAATAATAATAGTACATTCGAATAAATCTATTTGAAACGTTTTCACGACGTTTCGAAGATTTTAAATTTTCAATTAGGGGAAGGGCGTCGAAGAAAATTAGGTTGTTTTGTAATTCTGTTGAATTTCGTCGATCTAATTTTTATTTTCCGTCGCCAAACAACGGAGAAAGCAATTAAGATAGCCACTACCTGCGCCACGCGGTTTCACCTGCCTAATGTATAATAAAAAGATGCCTATATAAATATCCATGAGAGTCACGAGGGGTGTTTCTAACTAAACTATTAAACTAATTGAGTGAAACTATTAACCATTATTTTTTACCTGAATTGTACTAGGTATTTCTAAATTGTACGGTCGGCTGCATAATTGCAGACCCACCGTAGAGCTCAAAAACGGCTGTTATAAGAATGTTTTCAACACAAGCAAGATTCTAGGCACCTGCTTTAGTTGAAGTGTAAAATCTTTTAACTCATCAATTTATCATACAAAAATTATTAGAATAAAAACATTCCAATAATAGTTATTTTAGAACTCTACGGTGTGTCTGCAATTATGCAGCCGACCGTACTTTTATTTGAGAACCTCCTCTTTTTTTAAAGTCTGTTAAAAATAGCTTGCCGTTGCGGGCTAGCGTGTTAAAGTAACGGTGCATTTTCAGGAAGTATTTTTCGTATAGGTCAGTTTCTTTATAAGAAACCTTTAAACCTATATGTGAAAAACTTTTAATTTTATTTTTTTAATGGAATAGATTACAATTACAATTTACTAGGTATCAGTTACTAAAATTGCTTATCGCTTTTAAGTACTATAGGGTTTATTCATAATCTTTATTTTCTAAATTTATTAAAAAAGGAATATTTAGGACATGTTTTTTATACAGGGTTATTGGTAATCATATTAGCAAGCGGTTAAGGGCCACTTCTGTGTACATACTCGTAAACTAACAACTTGACTCAAAATTTGAATTTGCGCTTTTTATGGATATAAAAGCGAAAAAAAATTTTTTTTTTGCACAGAAGTGGCCTTCAACTGCTTGCTAATATGTTACCAATAACCCTGTATAAATTTCACTACTATCTCGAAAATATGTTGCTAAATTATGAAACTCCACCAAACAAAACCATGCACGGTAAAGATCACTTTTAACTTGCAACTTGAAGCCTTACCAAATTAAACATTTATTTGGGTTAGGTATGAATAAATCTAATCAGCACTGCCCAATTTACTTTACGTACCTATCTAGGTATTTATAGCCATCATGGTTAGTATTCTGTATGACTATCTGACGATGTCAATCGCGATGTACGATTTCAGCAATTGCTTTTCTTTAAGACTAGCATATCTTGATGTCAAAAGTTGCCTATGTTATTCCCAATGAATCAATGTATCCACATACCAGTTTTATTAAAATCGGTTCATTTGTTTTGGAGCCTATTCGTTACAAACATAAAAAACAAAACAAAATATTTCCTCTCTTTATTTTTTTACTGTAGATATTTTGCAACTTTTAAAATACTTACTAGAAAACTGTAAAAGATATAATTGCGTCAAAACAGACGCACACAATTTCAATTTATAGCATTAATATTAAATTAGATTGAACAAAAATAAAGTAGATTTTCTGGTTCTAAAACCTAGTCATTGGTCAATGGGTAATACCAAGATAATTTCTTAGAAGCCGTATTAATTAAGGTGGGTATTTTTTAAACGCAAACAAGAAAGGCAAGAGTTGTCTGGTCTATGACGTATTTATTGTAGAACAAATATCTACACCCAGGGGTTCATTCTTTAACTCTCACTTTACGTGTCTTACGTGTGACACGGTGATTATATGTTCATGAATATCTATGTACTAGCAGATCTATGTACTCCAGACAATAAAAAAAAACTTAAATGTGATGTGAATGTGATCTTACTTAGTGTGTAATTAGTCGAAATACTTTTATTTTATTTATTTATTTTTAGCCTATTCCGTCCCCCTACAGGGCAAAGGCCTTCCTCCCCTCCTTCCACTGTTCCCTGTCTAGTTCCATCTGAGTCCAGTCCCTACGATGCGAGTCCAACTCGTCCCGCCATCACCACAAAAATATACTTTTAAGTAGGTATAAATAAATAAAACTTGTTTATCGTGTTACTTGCTGAGTCATTAAAAATAAGTATCAAGTAATTCATTGATCTTTCTAATTAAATTAGGCATATACCTAAACGCTTTGAATAGCCATTGTTCCACTAATAATCAAAAATAACGTGTCAGTTATCTTGTTAGTTTAACACAAATTTAATACAAGCTAATAGAAATAGCAATTAGATCGTTTAGTTAGAACCATATATGGAATTGATTGATACAAAAAAACTATGTGAATCACCTTATTCTCATATTCATTACTAGCTGTGCCCCTCGGTTTCACCCGCGTAAGTCCCGATCCCGTGGGAATATCAAAATAAAAAGTAGCCTATAGCCTTCCTCGATAAATGGACTATCCAACACATAAAAATATTTTTTCAATTCGAACCAGTAGTTCCTGAGAGTAGCGAATTCAAGCAAACTCTTCAGCTTTATAATATTGCTATAGATTTTTTCTTAAAGATTTTTTTTGTTTTTAACGAATAGACTCTGAAACTCCTGGACCGATTTTGTTGAAACTTTATATGAGGCTACAATGATTAATTAAGAGTAAAACCTACTTTTTATCCCCATATACCAACAACAATGGAACTTACGCGAGCGAAACCGCGGACCTTTGTAATATTACAACAACGCAATAAAAACTTTAATCTAAAAGTCTAGTTCTAGGAAAGTTAATTAGAATTATAAATACGTAAATAAACGTCTGTAGTGACGTATGACGTACCTCGTTTATTATGTGTGTAAAATTTGATGGCGAACGCTAACGGTCCAATAAGAATTAATCACTCGAAATGAAAACATTGCTCACTCACGAATGAACATTTTGATCTTATACTGAACGCTGATAAATAAACATTAACTCATCAATTTCGTACCTACAAATAATCCAGTTAATGAAAAAAAATAAAAACATAACACCTGTCTCACTTATTTATCCTTAAACTAATATAAAATATAAAAAATTTGAAAGTTAGTGTCACGCAAAAACTACTACATAAAACTTGGTATGTAGATAGCTGTAGTTTTGGAATCTACTACATAAAATTCAAAGTTTTAACTGACTGAAAGACAGACAAGCGAGCGAACCGCGGGGCGCGGCAAAAAATTAATACCATTTTAACCGGCTTCTCAACTTTCTATCCTATTTTTCTACAAGGTATATTATGAATTTATTTTGCCATTGCGAATGTGTATCCCTCTTCCTTCTTTCTGTACCCATCTCTAATACTTTTTATTTGTTTTTTAATCACAGATTCCCAATTCCCGATCCCTGATTTGGTCCTGAGTCCTGCCTACCGAAACTGTGCGATCTTTTTTCTTCATTTGACGTTTGATATCAATTGATGTAGAGTTAGAATGAAGGCGATTGTAATCGCAATAATGTTACGTGGTAACTCCCCTGGTTCCTGGTGATCCTTATTTACCAATTTATTATCACTTAATATTTTTCGACGTTTTTTTTTGTAAAGTACTTCTTTGTATCAATAGCATAAATTAAAGGGGAAATTATTAGGTAGGGACAGATCCGCCCAGCCAGTGCAGTATGCTGCCAGGTCTTTGGCGTTGTTATTAGCTGACATTAGGTCAGTAAAATACTAAAGGCATTCGTTTATCCCTCATTCCTTTTCCAATATTCCTTTACAAATTAATATCTTAGTTGCTTAGGATTAAATATATTATATTAGGTAGTAAGTAGGTACTCTAGGTACCTAGTAAAGTGCAGTTTAAAGCTTAATTAGGCTTGGGTTGAAAATTATGTTCCTAACAGATAGTCCGCGAGGTTTACATTTCGAACTCTACTATAATTAGGTTTTATTTGTTGCAAAAATCTAGATTTTATTTTAATCCCGCCAAATTATTTTCGGTGTAGCCAAAATAAGATATATTATTAATATATTTCGTTTCGATTTTGTGATGTTACGTACGCGTTATCTGATTGGTTAGGGAAATAAAATATGTCTGTATTTAATTACATCGGAGAGGGGTATAAGCTTCTCTTAATAAAATGTAACAGATTACTCGTTATCCTTTAACCGAACGTTGAGATTTTCCGTGAAGGGGATCCTTGAATTTTAATAACGGCGTTTTGTTTCATTTGTGCTTTTTTCTTTTATGCCAATATTTAATCTAATTTTTAATGGCCGTGCCTCGCCATTTTAATAATAAAGGCCTTTTGTAGTTTTTAATATTTACTTAACTTACTTCCACCTCAATAAAGCAAAAAATATAATAAAAACAATGTTAATGCTTTATCTCGGTCCCGATACATAATTTACTTAAGAGGCAAACTAGACCTAAACGCGAGTATTATATCGCGTAATATGATTGACCCAAACAAAAAATGCTTAAAATATATTACTATTTATCGTATACTACTGGTTACGAACCTCCGGTTTCGAAAGCGGCCGAAGGGTACCGACTACGGCGACTATTTAAATATAAACTACCGAAATACTGTGCCCAAAAGATAATACAACTATTTTGACTGAATGAGTCAAATCACTAAAAAACCACCACTGAAAAATGTAGGTACCATCTTAATATATATAAATCTCGTGTCACAATGTTTGTCCTCAATGGACTCCTAAACCACTTAACCGATTATAATAAAATTCGCACACCATGTGCAGTTCGATCCAACTTGAGAGATAGGATAGCTTACATCCCGATATTCCCACGGGATCGGGAGTTACGCGGGTGAAACCGCGTAGGGCAGCTAGTAATATTATAAAATACATGCTGTCATTCTAGTTTCTTGATAGACTTTTTATCAATACTACCGAAGTACTATTTTAAATTTTGATATTAACATGTATATTATGCGAAAATTACTAATTGCGATTCCATCTATCTCTTCGCTGATTTCTATCTCCGAGATACAGACCATTAGCTGTAAGCCTCTTAATAGTAAATAGATAATGCGTACTATGAATCATTCATTCATACACAATCTTATGAAAGACGTTGACGAGAATCACAAGATAGCAATATTTATTATTTACTTCATAATGTCAAGATAATTTTTATTACTCATTAATATTTGCTGACCAAGATGTTGTTTTCTTTGGAAAAAGTGACGGAACTCATGTGGAGCGACATCCTATGTGTAAAACAATAGCAACAATTAATTGCGGCTCTCACTCTCAGACTTGATTTGTGATGTCAATATTTCGTGTACGCATTGACCTTAGATTATGTATTTTCTACCCCTATTCTTCTAAGCCATTGACTTATTATATTTACTTCGTAAGGACGGGGCGGACGGAGAGACTTTATAAGTCAAACCTCTGCCCTAAACACATTCTGGCCATAGGCATAGCTTCCAGACGAATCGTCAACGGTCACGAAGCGCAAAATGCATTGTGAGTGAAACCAAAACTGGAACACAAGCCTTCGGTTTGTATAAAAGTCTTAATATGAATTTAAAATTCAATTGTTCAGAAATACATATATGTATATATATATTATGTATATCAAACCTATACTATGGCAACAGTCAATAGGTCAAGCTAGAGACATTTGAATGATCTGATGGTTCGAAGATTTGACGAAGTAAATTACACTCCATACGACTATTTTCGTAATAAAAACTCGAAACGTTCTGTACAAAATGATTGAAAGTAATTTATTTCAGTCGGTAGGTAGCCAGGTCCCTTTGTAACAGAAAGTAGGAATGTGACGAAATCCATTTACTTACCTAATGATTACCATCTGAATCAGCAGTTTCTGAAGTCCATCAATCTACGTTTTTTCGGGGCTTTTCCGTGATTTGCGGTGACGAATCCTTTATGTTGAACTGTGTTTTTATACCCCCTCTGGTGTGGTTTATAAATGTACTATTTCACTTGTATAGGAATTTTTGAGATTTAATTTTATGAGTTTTAAAAAAAGGTGTTGTTTTCTACAGTTTGTAATAATAATATGTCAACTTATGTAATGGCCCGATTCTATGTGTGTAAATACAGCTTAAATTTGGCTGGCAGTGACTCTTCCGAACAACACAAATCAAACATGTTTACAGACTCATGCACAGAGAGAACCGCGAGTAACAACATAAGTGGAAATATCCGTATTATGTATTTATTAATAG
Source organism: Idaea aversata (assembly GCA_907269075.1). Lineage (NCBI taxonomy): Eukaryota > Metazoa > Arthropoda > Insecta > Lepidoptera > Geometridae > Idaea > Idaea aversata. The sequence goes on along the minus strand of OU026099.1, from coordinate 13,114,335 downwards.
GTCAGCGTTTTACCACTATCTCACCTGATGGTAATTGACGATACGGCCTAAGATGTAGGTAGTAGATACTCGCGTCTAGATAAAATACACTCGTGACTTAAAGTCCCCCAAATAGTAAACACGTCAGGAAAGACACACTCAGGCAACTGATGTATGTTTATTGCCTACGATATTCTCGAGAATCGTTAGTCTGAGATAGTGTCACCCCAATCTCAGCCCCGTGAAAATGTCAAACAATTCCTGCTTAGTGCTGCTCGAGGGTCCTTATCCCTTATCAAGAGATATTTCCTCCCAAATCTGTCCATCTGGTCTGATTAGACTGTGCGTTGTTTGTCAATGAACAAGTGTTTGTCTATTAGATTTGTATGTTAACTACGATTTCACTACCCATCACATTTTCATATTTTATACAGCTTGAAATGAAATTGATTCTTAAAAGGAAAGGTACCCGGTACAGGGGCATGGTCATGGCAGTTATTTTTTATATATAATATATTTTTTAAACAAAATGGATGGGAAGCGAAGATGAGGTCGAAGATGTAGCATGCTCGCCTAGAAGGTACCTATTCACTCTAGACTTGAAGACTCCAAGGTTGTAGTTTTGTGGGAACAGCAACGCGGGTAGAGAGTTCCATTTCTTAGCAATGCGTACGAGAAAGGTGGATGCGTGACGCTTTGTGCGCGAAATTGGAACTTTCACCATGTATAAGTTTTATGCTACAAACATATTTGCTCTATTGATATAGAGCAAATATGTTTGTAGTTGTTTGTAGGATAAAATCCAGGAAGGAAACAGTCGACTACGTTTGTATGGAGAGAGCGCCGGTTCCCTTTCCTCTTAAGAAGAAAATTCCTGAAAACCTTTTGTAGTTCCTAATTTGATCAGTCAGTCTTAACACGTTATTACTTAGTCATATACGGTCTAAACATTCTCAACCGATAACTTTTATTATTTTACGACCATGTACCAATTCATTTTTCCTTAAATGGTAACCGGTACCTCTTTGATCAAGCCAGAATGAAACCCATTAAAAACTGTCAAGTAAATGTTTCTATACTTTCTATCTAGGTACCTTACCTTGATTGGTTGGCTAACAGATTCGATAAACATTTTTATACTGCTCCAATTAATTAAAGATACCTCTAACACAACCAATTCAATTTCTAACTTTATCCAGCTGGAATACGGTGGAAAATAGCTCAGCTATTTAAGATAAGTTAACCAAATATTTGTCCGCGACATTGATGGATTGTGTGGCTTCGTGAGTATTGTATTATAGACGACAATGATGTTGGAGTTAGCGGTAACGTATGTTTGGGGATCGATTTACAAGTATGGTTTGATAAATATTTAGATTTAAGTTTAGATACGTTTTCGTGTAGACGCGAAACACGTGTCTAAAACTTAATGAATGGTGTCACTAACACTTAATTGCAACCTAAAAATACATAGTCAGAGACGGAATATTTAAGCGAAGAGCGTAATTTTGCCGGGAATCAAAAACATTTTTGCTAATAAACATACATAATAATTAGAAATCAAAGTGTTAAATTTCCTCGCAGTCTATTTGTAAAGAGCATCGTTTTCAATCTAGCTTAATTATGCTTTGAAACTTTCCTAAATTGGTTAAATTGACTCCGATTTGGCCAAATCTGTTAAGTTAAATTTTACGCTCGCTCGGCCTATAATATTTATACCATTACTACAAATATCTCCAAAATCACTCGGTTCACCAAACACGGTATTGCTCGATAGATGCAGCTGCAATCGACATCTTAAAGTGCACTTCACTATCCGATGAGCAAACAAAAGGGAATTCTAGTACGAAAACCGGGTCTCGAGTCGTGAGACGGTAGAATGAGCAAATTTTACCTGTAAAAAATAGTTACAGAAATAAATAGATTCCAATAGGTGCGTTAGTAGGGAACGTACCTATTTGAATCCTGAATGATCAAACAGACATAGAGGTCAAACTATATATGATTAGTAGAATAAGCTACTAAAAAGCAAAAAAAACCTTCCTGTGCACAAGAAGTTTTATCTGCCCAAGCCACAACTGATAGTGCCACAGGCAATAAACGCAAACTTAAAAAACTCCTCGTGTACAACGTAAAAAATAACTATTGCACTTTATTAATTTTACTTCCAAACATTCCTGCAAGCACACGTCATGTTCAGGCTTTGCACGGCTTATGTACAAAGCCAGTGACAAGTTAAAGCACCAGATTTCGCTTAAACACCAGCCCGTCTAATAAAATAAAAAAATCAGTGGGTTCCGTAGTTACCAATCGCAATATGCGCTTTTGTCACTTACCATCTCGTGTGGTAGTGGTCAAACGTTGACCTATCTATAATAAAAAAAAGAAAAATTTAATTTTTCGGAAGCGAATACCTGTATCAAAAAAACTGGTTGCCTGTAAAGTCGGTATACGGGCGAAAGTTTTACGTGACAACAACTGTGCTCGAGTGGAAGGGACGCGTGCCTTTCACTTTTTATGTCTGTCTCTCTCGCTCTTAGGCGGGCTAACCATGCCCGCGTGCCTCTCACTCGCTCTCATTGTGAGCGCATAACGTCAGCGGAGCGTAACGCAGTTTCTTGAAGTGTCACCCGGCAAACCAATTTATAAAACGTTGTCACGTCAAAATGGTTGTGATGAATTACAAATATTTTTGAAAGACCTATTCAATGTCACCCCATGCGATGCGATAGACGAGGAAACAGATTTCATCCCAACTTGACGTGTGAGGGTATTAATTTTTTTCTTTATGGTTTTATCATGTCAGAGTGATTAATATGTCATTCATTACAGTTTTCTAGTACTAATAATATCTGATCTAGACCGAGGACGGATATGGATATGGCGAAATCAAAAGCGTTAGGGAACCCTAAAAATACTAACAGAAAAAATTGCCTGGTAATATTTTTACACACAAAAGTCAAAGGAAAGGTTGCAAAGGTTTTTTTATGTCTCGTCGCTTTGTGCAATTTTTGGAGACACATTTTTCACCTTTATATTTTCAGAAATTAAAAGCTGAGAGCAAGCTAAAAATTAATACATTGACCTAAAATATTGTAGTAGGTATGTATATATTTTAGCACAACTTAAAATTAATAAAATAATTGAGGTAACATTTGTAGAAACATGTTTTGGATTTCCAGCATGTCAACGCGTTGTTGCCAAAAGTTTTCCACAAAAAGATCAAAGTTTAAATTCTCGTTAAACCAGCTGGTTGCAATAATATCGTCATCGGCTTAGGAATTAAATCCACATGTTAGTGTTATGTCAGGTGCAAACAATCGATAATACTCTAGGAATCCATTGAGCGTATACTGTCTTTGTTTTGATAAGCTCTGTGAATAGGGTTTTAAACTAACATGCTTATTTTCACTAAAAATATTAGGGGGATATTTATCATGTTTTTTTTTACATTAGTTTAATTGAGTTAGACTATAGCGACGTGAAGCCCCATGTTTACGTAGATAAAATATGGTACTAAACTATAGTAACTATATTTAGGTACTTTTTTCAGCTTTAATTTATTTACCCAGTAACCAGCAGCGCTAATGAATAAACGTTAAACTTAAAAACATTTTCAAGATGTTAAAAATTAATCCGTCTTAAGACGAGCGGGTTTTGCAATGCTTCGCTGAGCCAATCTCCTGCTTTCAAATTTGATACGGTCTTGCCGAGAAAAGAACCAAGTTTAGTTCTTTGTTTTAAACTGGCAGTTGGAGCGTATTTTAAGAAAGAACGAGATGTATGTTTTTGTTACAGACATGATAAGTCTTAGCGAGGCATAATGCATGATAACCGGTCGTTACAAATATTCAATTATTCAAGTCGCTAATGTACTCTTGACAGGACAAAAAATAAAAGTCTTAAATGAATAGGTATCTTCTAGAAAAACGTGCTACGTATTAGAACGCATCGTCACTTAAAATTAGACGAGATAGCGGTCAAGCGCTTGACTAGCAATCCAAAAAAGTTGCGTTTAAAACCTTACTTTTATTAGATTAGGTTAGGGTCTACAATCCTTTAGCGTACGGTCGAAGTGGATAAAATTAGATTTCCCAATACTTTTCCAAAAATACCTTTATTAGGGTTTGCTTTTATTTAAGCTGACGTATTTTTATTTAAAAGTCACCCACGCGTATGAAATGATGTATTATGGAATCGGCACCCCATTCGTCTATGTTAGATTGGATCGTTGCCTGTTTCCGAAAAGGTATTATATTAGCTAACTTCGTACCGCCTTCTCATTATAATATTGAGATGTGAAAATCACGAATATTCTTTGTTGACAGCCAGCGGTAGTAAAATTACGATTACATGGCGGTTCTATATTCCTCCTGTCGTTTTTAGATTTTATCTGTCAGTCATGTGAATTTATGAATTACCTCATGATATTATTATATCTACTCGTATTAGGCATATTTAGATATTTTATTTTGAATGCAAGGGCTTTCAAACTGATTCACCTAAATTAAAAACGAAATGAATTAGCGTTTTTAGACAAGCAAACGACATCATAAATGGAAAAGAAAGGAAGATACAATGAATAGAAACACCTAAAAATAATAATCTAAGTACCACAATATCTATACTTAAGTAGTCTATGAACTTTTGTGCCAAAGTATCCAATTAATTAAAAATATTTCAAGAGTTTCCATTTTCTCTACATAAGTAGGTACTTCATATTACTCTAAGGTTGTACTAAAACACAGGTAATTCACAGGTGTTCGTCCCGAAGTAAATTCCCAACTCTCAAACAGCCGAAACTCAAGAGAATGATTACTTTAAAAATGAATTCCTCGAAACCTATAAAGAAGCACTGTCAATTTACGAGAACTTAAGTACCCTATCTTTTTTTGAAATTCAAATTAACCTTTTTATAAATAGAGCGAGCGAAAGTGGACCGGCACTTTGAGCAAATACAATCGTATCATCACCAGTAGATGGCACTGTAACGACATAACTGCGCCGACACCCGTCAACGCCGCATCTTATCTTGCCTTTATACTGATGTTCTCGCCCGTCTAATAGAAACCGATTGTTTAATGGCTCTGAATAACATTTGCTTAAAGAGAAAAAAAAACATAAAATTCCACTATTCATTCACTTACTCAACCCGTGACTACTAACGTAACTAAATTGCAGTTTCGTGACTTTTTCTAGATTACTAAGTAAACCCTTTCGACCCTTCAATTTACCTAAGAGGCTTATTTAGGCTGAAATACTCGAAGCACGTTATTTCTCAATCCATTGTAAATTATTGTAATGGATTAGATTAGGTTAAAATGTTGAAAAGTATAAAATGTAAGTTGGTAAAATTGGCGTCCAACGTGGTACAGATTTCGCTTGGCGCCCAATGTGGAGCAAGTTTGGGTTGCTGTTACGAGTGTGATTCGGTTTTTATTTGAATCTTAATGCAAGGAAGCAATAAAATCGTGCTCGTATACGGTGTTTATTACCCGGTCGTTGGATAACTTTGTTGTCGATATGTTATTCACCTACGTATTGTTTTCAGTGCCTTTACAATGTTTGTTACGCAAACAAATTCAAATGAGTTTGTATCGTCGTAAAATATGGAGATTCTATAACGGTTGTAAATAACGAAGGCGTAGACTTTGAGTATCGGTCTCTACTCTAGGGCACTATATTTTAATAGGTACTTATTTTAAACCTTAGGACTAAATTTCAAACTAGATATGTCTTCCTTATTTGAAAATAGAAAAATGGTAAGTTAAAATGAAGGTTATTTATACTTAACAAACTACGTTTTGGACCTTTTTTACAGAACATAAAATTTTAACTTTCCAAAAATATAAAATAAAACTCTCGTGATCAACACCACACTCCGAAATAATATTACTAACTAAAGAAAATGGCCCATGAATATAATGGCAACATTACGCGGTTCTAATGAACCTTCAGGTTTCAGCTGGACTTGCTGAAATTTGTCTACGGGTGTAGGTAAACAGAATAATTTGCATTTTATTACAGTGCCAGATTATTTCAAAGCATACCTCGTCCTCTTGTTACGTTTAATAAACGTTTTTAAGCTGAATTTAACATTGTTTGTAGTAAAACAATGCTTTATTTATTAAAAAAAATATTTGTTGGACTTAAGCACTGAGCTCCAGGCTCCAGCGTAAATTAAGCAATAAAATACGATTCAAGGTTACATTAATTAATGTTTTAAGAGGTCTAAAATGTTCTGCTTATCTTTCTTTATTAGATTTTATGTAAAAAATATAAAATCATCATCGTCAGTTAAAAGTTACATAAGGCTATTTTTGTCACTACCTTTAAATCTCTACATATAATAAATTCGAAGTTTTGGAAGTAAGCGTTCTACGTCCATAATGATCTTAGCACTATATAATTCGCTAACCTTATATAGCTCCGGTAGAAAAAAATCTTGCATGCGCGATTCAGGTTTTCTTAAATTTAGAAAATCACAAATTAGTTGATTATTCTTTTTGTTCTGCTTAAAAATTTTGTACACTTATGTATTTTAAGAATACATAGCAATATACACATTTTTTAACTAGAAAATAAAGTAATTAATTTAATAAGATATTTTTTTTAATTTCAAGTAACTAGCCATCTCTTCGTTTTCGCGAAACTACCATTCATCTCAGAAAATGTTGATTTTATTTGTTTACCTTTGTTTGTGCAGTCTAATTTCGGGAACTAGGAAACAGATTTTAACATAATCTTCACGAATGTGTTCAGAAAATATCAGAAGAGGTTTAGGTATTTCAAGTAGATTTATGTTACTAATTAAAATTTTAATATTTCTTGGCGTAAAAAATAAACCATAATATTTTTGCATGAAAACGTACAGAACGTAGGGATGATGTCAAAATTGTCAGTTTGACATACGGAAAGAAGCATCTAGCGCCATCTCTTTTTTATTTATAATTTTATTATGGCTTCGCATTATTACTATCGTGCATATAGCCAGTGTCGCGGTCAAAGAAAATTAAATCCAATGCAGGAGCGTTTTTTGAATTTGGAACATTACAACGCTCTAGCAATTTTGTATGAACATGTGTATGAAGCGGCGTGCTGGGGTTATTAAAAACTTAAATACTCTTTGATTGGATCTCTTTTATCAAAGTACTAGCGACCCGCCTCGGCTTTGCACGGCTATATTATGCATGTATTATCTTCTTATCTATATCTATACATATAAAATCCTTTGTCCTGACTGACTGACGGATCATCGCACAGCCTAAACCTCTGATCGTAGAGACTTTAAACTTGGAGGGTGTGTTCTTTGTATGACGTAGGCATCCGATAAGAAAGAATTTTCCGAAATTCTAACCCTAAAGGGGTGAAAAAGGGGGGCAAAGTTTGTATTGGACAACGTGATTGCTTAGTCCAATCTATTTCAAATTTTGCATAAACATTCTTTAACAGAATTAATGGAACACGTGTTTCGTATTTTATTGAAATTCATCCCCTAACGGGGTTAAAAAGGGGAAGAAAGTTATTTTGGGAGTGATTTGCTTCGAAGTTGATATCAATACTGTTTAGTGCTTTTGATTAGATTGGTAACATACTCATTAATCTATGATTGGTAAGACGTCACTTCAAGCTGACAGCGTTAACGTAAAACCTAAGAGGTTGAAAACTTCGAACATTGAACTGAAAAAAGGTGTCTTTCCATTTAGTACTGGGAACTTGACATAGTATTTTTTTTTGCGCGATACGTTTTCTAATGCTACCTGTCGATAGAGGACATTACGGCAAATGAAATATGCCTTTACACCAAATCTCATAGGTGTCTCGGAAATGGGGTATTTGACCAAACGTTATGACTAAGATTTTATCAAAAGTGCGCTGTGCACAAATAATGCTTTCTAACCAAACTTCTAAACCATCTCGGAGACGGGATATTTGTTAAAACATAGAACTGTTATAGGATAGCCACTGAATCACTTAAAACTCTATATTTTTATTAGGATACGCCAAAATTACTCTCTGCGCAACTGTTCAGCCCTACCTAATAATAAAATTTTGAACAATTTGCCAAAAGTCACAGTTCCCAAAGTTAGTAGATACTAATTATTAAGTAATTTAAAAGAAATATCTTTTGTTATGAATACGAAAATACCTAAACAAATGAATAGGACTTTTACACCTTTTTCATTTTTAAAATGGACAGGAAAGTGATCTTATAAGGGTTCCTTTTTTACCTTTTAAGGTACGGAACCCTAAAAACACAAAAGATGACTATGATAGATAGGTAGGTAATTACTAATTAGCACGTTATGATTAAAGATTTACTCATGTGGTAATCGTAGAGTTTTGTGCATTATTGGCTCTGTGTTAGAAAGACAGAAATAGAAGAATTCATTTTTTTGTTTAGAACTTTAGGTACTTAGACGTATAGCCCATTTTGGATCCCATCCCAAGAGAATTGGGTGCACCCGAGGTTTTCGTGTTCCAAGTTAAAATACATCTCATTCAAAATCTATCTTCTCTATACATATAAAATTCTTTGTCTTGACTGACTGACGGATCAACGCACAGCCTAAATCGTAGAAACCTGAAACTTATAGGGTGTGTTCTTCGTATGACGTAGGCATCCGATAAGAAATTAATTACCTACCGGGTTTAAAAAAGAGTAGAAAGTTATTTTAGGCGATTTGCTTCGACTCGAACTCCTTAGTGCTTTTGATTAAATTAAGTAAGTACATTTTATTTTGACACACATGTTTCAAACTCAATCTAATTTGAAATCAACAAAAAATAATCCTATTTTAACTATTTTCGACTCCTGCGCGGACGAAGTCGCGGGCAAAAGCTAGTATTATAATATTATTATAAAGCGACAAAACTGTATTTGATTTTATTAATAGGCTCTCCAACTACCCGACCAATGAAACTTGGTAGGAGAATATAAGAAAAAAAAAATATAAAGCTAAATCAATTCTTTTCCATCTAAAGGTTGCCTGGAAGAAATCGCTTTTAGCGATAAGGCCGCCCATTTGTGCAACTTGTACTTTCTAGCTATTACTTTACTTTGTGTATTTCTATGTTCCTTACTGTAGATAAATTATATAGATGATAGATAGATTAAATTATTAGAAGCTTTAAGTTCTTTTTTGTTGGTACTTCCACGGGATCGGAACCTTCACGAGGTGTTGTTAGTCCAATTTATTTTTAGGAAATTCCTCGAAAGTTATATTCAGATATCTGAACAATAGAATAAGGGGATGAAAATCAAACGATTGTTGTCGGTGGTTGTTGTTATTGGTTTTAGGATCTACCCTCATTTATGTTAAGAGACTTCAAACGAAATAGGCCGAGCAAGCCCCTTGACGAATATTAAACATTACACCACAGAATATGTAGTAGGTAGTACAGACAACACCCGCAATGGTTTAAGTTTTAATCTTATAGCTTACTTTAGTTTATTTTATTATAGGTAGATAAATTATGAAAGATATTGTTATCTAAATAAGAAGATTTAGAATCTAAATTTTAAAATTTTAGATAATATTTCATGAATTTGTTAGTTATTCTTTTATTTTAATATTAAATTCAAATTACGGTGTCTAATCCATCTCGTTACAACAGTTTTAATACTTATACTTGTAAAAAATAATTCTTTATTCATTTGATAAAAAAAAACATTACCTTCCTTACTTATCAACTTTAAGCTGCATAACATTTTCCTTACGGTTAAGGAAAACACCAAGTCTCTGGACACTGTCGACTAAGCTGAGAGGTTGGTTACAGGTACTGGGCAAGCCTGTTTCATCTGACATATTTCCCAGGCACTATAACGTTATAAATGGCCTTAAAGATGCAAAAATTACAAAAGGTTTTTTTAAATATTTTTAAGACCTTATAAATATTTTTCTTTTGTTTATATTTCTTGTTGCGATCTAAATATTTTTTTCATTACAAATTTTGTTATTTGTACCGAAATCACAGTGACATATTTTATTTTGTGAAAACACTCCCAAAAGGGTGAAATATTGAGGCAAAAATTGAAATTTCTTTCATGAATCGTCTGCAAGCGACATTATTGCCAGGCCAGTACAGTACCAGGTTTACATAAAATAACAAATATAGGTCTCTGTATACTCATAGAATTCTTACAGCAATTATTTATATAAGTATCTAAAATGATTTGTTTTCATACATTTTTATAAATAAAAAAAATACTTAAGTGTATACAATCTTACTAATAAAAGTATAAGTAAGTTGTGTGTGTTTGTTACTTTTTTTACACTGAAACGGCTGCACGAATTTAGATAAAATTTGATAATTCCTATAGGGATGACTGGTGTGGAGTAACTTGATGGAAAAGTAGAGAAGCCTTTGCCTTGAAGTGAGACTGTGTGGGCGCTTAATAATAATAATTAGATAACTAGAGTCCTGGATAACATACACCTATTAACTTTTTGACAATCTTCCTGCATTTCGTTCGATGCTTTGCTATCTTCTTCCAGGATGTGAGCTTCCTCATTCACCACAAGTTTTCCTTCATATACCTAGTCCTTTCGGCGCTACCTAGGTCTTCACTTTGGACGTTATTAAGAGAGTAGAGTCTAAGAGAGTAGAGTCTAAGAGAGTAGAGTCCATACAGATGTATTTCCATACTTTCTTCCTCAATAATGCCTTTAGAGCATTTTTTTTTCATAAAACATAGGTTTGCTGCTTGTCCCGCTGTACTACATTTTTTTTTAAATTAAAATAAAAGAAAATATAGGTAAGCAACCTTTTGTTGTTAAAAAAAACACATGCTCTTCGCAGTGTACCGACAACCATCTTAGGAGTGAAGTTCTTACAAAAAATGGGGGAATACGTACGTTTCTATAAAGATAATAATACGAACGTTTCCTCATAAGAGGCCAATCGGAGATGATCTTAATAGCTAGGTTACCGATATTTTGTAAATATTGACTTCAGATGATGAGCACTATTTTTAACACGCTTTTATTAGTTTCACCTGTATGTTTGCCTGTATGGAACCGACTCTTTTGGGCTCGATTTTGTCCTACTTTGAAAGATCAGATTTCATTCAAACTTTGCACTCCTGTCAAAGACCGATGACAATGCAATATTTTGTTAGCCTACATTGTTCTAGTGCTGGACAAAAGCGTCCCCCTAACATCTTTCCAAGCATTTCGGTCCTGGGCGAGGTTTAGCCAGTTTTTGTCAAATGCATTGAGATTGTCACGCCATCGTTTATGGGGTCTGCCTCGATTCCGACGTTCCGGCACCCAATGCGTGACGACCCTGATGTGTACTTTTAATAAATAAATAATTTCGGGACTTATAGGCGGGTGAAACTGCGCGAAGCTCTGGTACCTAGACCCAAACGACTCAATGTTAGGCTTGTAAAAGAATATTTGATGCGTTAGCTTATGAATAATATTATTCAACATGTTCAAAGTAGTCGTAGTATTGAATACTTTAGTGTTTTCCTTCGTATATATGAGTCGTAATAGTTTATTTAGTTTTTAGTGGTCCTATAGTGCTTTTGTCAATAGACATACTTTTATAGTTTGGCGCGATGTTGGAACAAATCCAAAAGAAACCTACTCACTATTCCATTTTATATACAATGCGTAACAAACACCCTGTTACGTACTTGTAGGTACCCCAAAAAATAGCATGAAAATAAAATCTATTTTTTCACTACATAGTTTAAAATAAAGTCACTTTTCGCCGTCCCTATATCCCTATGTCCCTTTGTATGCTTAGATCTTTAAAACTTCGCAACGTATTTTGATGCGGTTTTTTTAATAGATAGATTGATTCAAGAGGAAGGTTTATATGTATAATACATGCATAATATAGCCGTGCGAAGCCGGGGCGGGTCGCTAGTAAAATCTATACTTAATATAATAATTAAGAGTTTGTTGTTTGTTTGAACGCGCTAATCTCAGAAGCTACCTACTGGTTCGAATTGAAAAAATATTTTTGTGTTGGATAGTCCATTTATCGAGAAAGACTATACTTAGGCTACTTTTCATTTTGATATTCCCACGAGATTGGAAATTACGCTGGTAAAACCGCGGAGCGCAGCTACTAATTATATAAGTGCGGGATAATTATCCTAAAATACTGAAAATTTGAGTAATTTCCATTAGCCCTTAGGTAAATAAAAGTGTTGTCACATTTTGAAAATTTCCAAAACTCCGGGTAAATTAAATAGAGAGATACATGTACACACACATAGTACAGCTCCCTGTCCTAACAAAAATCTGTTTTATATCCCATCCTGATATTATAATGTGAAAGTTTGTGTGTTAGTATGTGTATTTGTGTGTATGTTTGTTACTCCTTCACGCAAAAACTACTGGACCGATTGCAATGAAACTCGGAATGTAGCTAGCTAGAGACCTGGATTAACACATATGTTTTATGCTGATATTCTCACGGTATCGGGAGTTACGTGGGTGAAACCGGGTGTTTTTTTTTTAGTTAAGGTCCGTGTGTAGTTACATTACCTTACAGAGTTTTTGTAACACACTGTAGAGAACGGAACTGGTGAAGAGATATTCTATTTGGTTTTATATTTATTGAGTGTTTTTTTTTACCCACTTTACCAACGCTACAAGCGTGTCGTTTTTTTTTCGATCTCTTGAGAAAACTGAACCATTATTTTACCGTAATATTTTTCGGTGAAAAAAAATAGCGATTTTGACTAAAACCGTTTCCGAATCAATTTAGAGCCATCAGGGAAAATATTATAATGGTATGTTTGGAAAATATTTTACCGTGGCGATATTGAAAGGAAACACGATAGCTTTGAGTGGGTGGTTTATTAAAATTGAAACTGTTTTGTACCTTAATAGATTGCGAGTATCTAAGTAGTATAAGGTAAGGTAAGTACCTTTCCATTGAGATCGACTTTTCCCAGTAGTTTTACCAAGTAGTTGAACTTCTGAGAGTTTCCTGCCTAATAGATCTACTAATAAGACTTGGCTTGTGTCATATTTTTCCCATTAGTTTTATCATATGAAATCTCATAATTGATGAGTGGAGTTAATTTAAAGGTCGGGAAAAGTACCCTTATTCATTGAAAATTCAGGAAATTTCCAAGATTTGGCAACATCATTATAGGCAGAGAGCTTTTAGGTACAGTCGGCTGCATAATGGCAGCCCCCGGTAGAGTTCGAAAATTACTATTATTGGAATGTTTTCATTCTAGTAATTTTCGTTAGACAAATTGATGAGTTAGAAGACTTTAAACTTCAACTAAAGCAGCAGGTGTCTAGAATCTTGCTCGTGTTGAAAACATTCTTATAACAGCCGTTTTGGTGCTCTACGGTGTATCTGCAATTATGCAGCCGACCGTACGTACCTTTCCATTGAGATCGACCGTTCCCAGTAGTTTTCCCAAGTAGTTGAACTTCTGAAAGTTTCCTGCCCAATAGACCTATTGATAAGACTTGGCTTGTGTTATTTTTGTTTTTTATTATAGTTGAGAAAGAGTGAGAAATTTCGGGAAAAGTACCCTAATCCATTGAAAATTCAGGGAATTTTCAAGATAGGGCAACATCGTTATAGGCAGAGAGCCTTTAGTAATCCCCAAACTCTGGGTATATATTGGATGTTGGAAGACTACTACTACTTACTTACGCTGGCTCAACGACCCGAAGTGGATCTTAGCCTCCGACACCAAAAGACGCCATTGCACCCTATTCTGTGCCAATCGGCTACATGAAGGGCTTACAGGTCTTGTTGGAAGTTGGTTGTCATTTTAATTTTGGGTAAGATCTGGGGTTTAACCTTCAAGTAAATAAATAAATATTGCAGGACATTTCACACATCGCCATCTAGCCCCAAGCTAAGTAACTAGACTTGTGTTATGGATCCTAGTCAACGAATATACTACTTAAGTATATACTTTTCTTTTGTAAACATATACTTATAATACATAGAAACATCCCGACCAGAGACAAATATCTAAGCATAAATACATGTTTGATGCGGGAATCGAACCCGCAACCCTGTGTTTGGCAGGCCGGGATGGTGACCATTGTCCCAACTGGGTCGTCCAAAGTACGTAAAAAAGATTGTAGGGTTCACTGTATAAAGTGACATTTTTGACTATTTCTTTAGTTCACTATCTGGTAACAATGTTCTCATATGTAATTTAACTAATTATAGCCAATTAATAATTATTAGTAATTGGATTAGATTAATTAGAGATTTTTGTGTTAATATTAACACAATTCACCTGTTATATTTACAAAACAAGCTCAATTATCCAGCTAGTGTTGTTAATTAATCCATAATTATTAGAAATGCTACGAATATTCGGCAACTATTCGGCCTATTCGGCTACTTTTTTCCCTATTCTGTATTCGGCCGAATAGTATGTGAAAATAAACCATAAATCAGCATATTTAAAATCTTTCAGTGGTAAGTTGAATAATAAATGAATACAATTTTTCATATGATAAGTCACCGTTTGATCACTATCACACCTGCCTGATGCCGATGCGGTCAAAAATGTAGCACGCTTTCCTAGAAGATACCTATTCACTCACGACTTGAAAACCCCCAAATTGTACACGCCAGGAAAGACAGACGCAGGCAACTGATTCCATTCCCTTGCGGTATGAATAAGGAATGACGAAGCAAAACGCTTATTTCTTTATTTCTGGTATTTCCACCATAAATTGGTACCGCATATCAGTCTTGATAGCAAATATTGCACTTTTCCTCATAAATTATTCCAGTTTCTGAAAATAGATAAATAAATAAATATTGCAGGACATTCCACACATAAGAAAAAGAATAAGAAAATTTATTTCATAGATTTTGGGTACATCAAGGTTTTGTTACAATTAATAATTATATTGCAAAATTAATAATTATTTACATTAATTAATTCATATTATTATTAATTATTTAATTACATCGCCATCTAGCCCCAAGATAAGTAACTAGACTTGTGTTATGGGTGCTAGACAACGGATATACTACTTATATACTTTTCTTTTGTAAATATATACGTATAATACATAGAAACAACCAGACCGCAGACAAATACCTAAGCATAAATATTTGTCTGAGGCGGGAATCGAACCCGCAACCCTGTGTTTAGCAGTCCGGCATGGTGACCATTGTGCCAACTGGGTCGTCAAATCTTAGCGAATTCTTAGATACTGTTTTGCGTTTGCTGATCACCACTTGTAAGGATCACTGGTATTCGGCCGAGATCCTGGCCGAATATTCGGCATTCGGCAAAATCACTATTCGTGGCATCTCCAATTATTATATAGGTAAGGTACTTAGCTTCATTAATTACATTGTGCTAAGAACCTTGGGCTACGAATGACTAACCAAACATATTCATTACAGAGGGCGTAAACATTCGGTGTATAAGTGTTGTTATAATTAACTGTTAGAAACACGTCGTCCACAGCGGCCTGACATGAGCCTTACATATAAAGACAGATTATATGTAAGGCTAATGTTAAAGCTTATTAGATTTTGATAGCTTGATCACGATGCTTTAGTGCTGGGGTTTGTTAATTTATGTAAGACCATTATGAAGAGATATTTGCTTACCATGAGGTTGGAGTAGTGGTAAAGCGCTGGCTTTTATTTAGGGGCCCTTAACACGAGTGTATAATTGTTGAAGTGTCTTCAAGGAAAGCGTGCTACATCTTGACATCATCACTTGCCATTGGGTGAGATAGTGATCAAAGGGTGACCAGACCATCACTATCACTATCATCACTACATAGTCACTACATAGTATAAAACAAAGTCGCTTTCTCTGTCCCTATGTCCCTTTGTATGCTTAAATCTTTAAAACTACGCAACGGGTTTTGATGCGGTTTTTTTAATAGATAGAGTGATTCAAGTGGAAGGTATTTAAATATAATACATGCATAATACAGCCGTGCGAAGCCGGAGCGGGTCGCTAGTTTATTATAAAAATAAAATACAACACTTACTATAATATGTCTTTGATTAGTTATAAAAATTAATCAGTGCATCTTCATTATCATTACACAGTATAATACAAAGTCACTTTCGGCTGTCTGTCCCTATGTATGCTTAGATCTTTAAAACTACGCAATGGATTTTGATGCGGTTTTTTTAATAGATAGAGTGATTCAAGAGAAAGGTTTATATGTATAACTAGCTGCGCCCCGCGGTTTCACCCGCGTAATAATTTTCTGCGTGACTTTCTTAATTTTTTCTTTCGTAAGATCCTTCTCTTGACAATAACAAACACAACACAAAAAGAATTATCGAAATCCGTCCAGCCGTTCACGCGTGATGTCGTGACAACGGAAAACGGGTTTCATTTTTATATTTATAGAAGAAAGATATATATCCGTGCGAAACCGGAGCGGGTCGCTAGTAATAAATAAAAAACCGAAAATTCCTACTGAAATGGATTTAGTTAGGCGGCATATGCGCGAACGCATAGCTAAGCTAGTCATTAAGAGGAAAGGGTACCGGGGGCTTTCTCCATACAAACTATTACAAACGTAGTCGACTGTTTTCTCCCTGGATAATGACACTAGAGCAAATATTTTTGGTGCATATAACTTATGACTGCCATGACCATGCCCCTATTTTTTGTTTTTTTAATTTTAATTTCTATGATAATTAGAAAATGAAAAAAACCAAAACATAGGGGCATAGTCATGGAAGTTATAGGTGTTATGGCACAAAAATATTTGTGCTAGTGTCATTATCCAGGGAGGAAACAGTCGACTACGTTTGTATGGAGAGCGCGCAGGTAGGTACCCTTTCACCTTAAAGGATGTCCGTATATATTTCAAGAGCCACTTATAATTTTAAAATACTCCTTGTATAAAATCAGCTATAATAGCTGTTTAATTTTATAGACCTAAACCTGAATTTTGAAGTAAAATATATCAAAAGTTTTACCGAAATAAAAGTGGCTACTAAATTTAAACATCAGGACGTGCCCAATTAAAAAGTCTGATTCCGATTTTAAGCAACGTTAATTAGAAGAAAGCTCCTCAACATGTTTTAAGCACGTTTTAAGGATCGTTAATTCTTTCGGTACGTAAGTGAAAACTTTTGCAATCGCGATTAATTTTCTCGATGAAGTTTGGAACAAAGTTGTGATGCTCAAAGTTTAGACTTTCGAGTCTCAGTGTATTTCAATTAGATTTTAAGGTGAGACAGAAGATTAGATGATGTGTCTTTTTAAACTTATTTCTGAACTACGGGATTTATTTAGTATTATTTTTTATAGGATTTATTTCCTATTAGTTCTTTTATTTGTGGAGCTCGATATTTCGATGCTATTTCAAGCTTTTTGGGTAGTAGTTGTAGTAGGGGGTAATTTCCAAAAACTATATGTAATGTCATAATTCTGTGACGTGTAACGGTTGTAAGGAAAGAGGGTGTAACTAATCTAACCTCTTCTTCTTCAGAGAGGTTGAATTGGCTACATCTATCAGAAAAGTGTCTACTTGACGTAATAGAAGACGTTTCGCGAACTGCACTGCAACCGAGTCCCTAAAACGAAATAACGAAATTTAAAAACAGAACACGTCATGTTTTTCGTTCTTATTCCCGCCAAAACTCCAAACTTAATTTCATAACTCAAAAGCTTTGAAACAAAGACAAAAATAACAAGTGAAAATTCAAAATAAACAATAAAATATCTAAACAACACTGATGTTATTTTTTAATTTCCGAAAAAAGTACGATAGCGTGTTTAAAACAATCATATAAAAAGGTGAAAATAAACAGGCTGTTGATTTCGAAAACAATAGACTTAAATAAAACGATGAGCTGGAGGTGAACAATGGTCTTTCAGGCCTAATACAATTGTTTGGGCTCTCGGAGACTAAATATTTTCTGTCGGCAGATAGTTTAACGACAGTTATTTGAAGGCAATTACAAGTATTAAATTGCCGTCTCCTGTAGAAGATGAAAAAAAATCCGGTATATTAAATCACGCAGCGTATATTTGTGAAATGTCTCGAGTCTCACCTTTAGGCAATAAAATTCAGACGGATGTTGATAATCTAACCTTTTTACAAAGGGGTAAGATTAGCTTCATCCTTTCCTTATATCCGTAACCAATTATGATGTTATATCCGCATTTGGTCATTGCAAGTAGGTAACCCCTACCCGACCGTTTTTAAATACGTCTTCTTACGAAGAAGATAGTTTAGGACATTTCTTGTAAATTGCATTCGGCCCCAAGTTTGGTCGGGGTATGAAAAGTTCGAGTTTAATTCGTCCATTCGACCAGTCCTCATACGAAGGAAAATATGTGTATCTCTTTGGACTCAGCAAAATAAATAAATAAATAAAAATAAATAAATATGGCAGGACACTCCACACATCGCCATCTAGCCCCAAGCTAAGTAACTAGACTTGTGTTGGTGCTAGACAACGGATATACTACTTATATACTTTTGTTTTGTAAATATATACTTATATTACATAGAAACAACCAGACCACAGAAAAATATCTAAGAATGAATACTTGTCTGTGGCGGGAATCGAACCCGCAACCCTGTGTTTGGCAGTCCGGCATGGTGACCATTGTGCCAACTGGGTCGTGGATAAAGAATTGAAACAGTAGGACTCTTTCGACCTTTTTATACTAATACTAAACTATCGCTCGATTAAATGTTTGTAGTCTGCAGGCATTTTACGTAAATAACTTTCGCTTTATTGGACTGAATGAAAAATATGATTGCGTATCGTTTGTCCACAGATGTTTTTATTCATGTTTTGTCATTCTTAATTGTCTTATGATGATTTCAGCGTTTATACAATAAAATGGTGTTAGATTTACTCAAAAAATATATTTAGTTAAATATCTACGTCCACGGTTTCTAACCAGGGGTGATTTAATTACCCCCTCGGGGGTAAAACTGCTATTTTGGGGGCTAATAAGCTGATGATAGCTAACAAATATTTCATGATTCGATGCGGTTGCAGCGTGCAGGAAAAGTATATTGAAAACAATTACGAAAATGATAATGATTGTATGAATTAATTCAAGCAGGAGGGGTTCAAATTAAAGCAGGTAGGGTGTTAGGGGTTAATATGTTTTAAAAAGTTTAGAACCACTGATGTTATAGAGCGTTTTACCTTTTGCAATACCTACACTTTTTAACTACCTACAGCAAAAGTTTAACTGGCAGTTTTATTTTTGAAGTGAAAACTTCTTATGGCGCGTTGGGCACTTTTGTGGGTGAGCATTTTCAGCCGTTCTCGCGACAGATGAGATTTTACACAGATATACAGTTTTCACTTCTGCCTGCACTTCCGGAGTGCGCTGTTTTTTTTTGTTTAAACTTAGTCAAACATTTATTGAGTTGAGGTACCTAAACTCAATAAATGTTTGACTACCTACCTACCTTGTATGTATGAATATGGAGGATAATGAAAACAAAATGCAAGAGAAGAAAAGTTAAGTAAAGTAGAATAAATTGAAGTAGAAGACAGATAAAAGGAAAGATAAAAGTGGAAAGACGGAAGGGACCGAGAAGATTGGAGTAAGAATAAAAAGAAGCGCAAAGATAAATTAACCTTAGTGGAATTTGACACCCTATCTTATATGTATGTATGTATGTTAGTCTATAAGGTATGTATCTTTGGGCCTTTGTAGCCTGAAATAAATTATTTATTATTTATCTTGTCTAGGTCCGGTAAGTGCATTTTAAATATGACAGCTAAAGCCCTTGGTTTTATTTAAATGAATGGCTGAAACTCTTAACAATTTCGACAAAGAATTTTCGTAAGATCTTCAAAACATAGAAACTTACAAGAACACTTAACTCCCACAAATAGGGCTTTAGCTTTACCATACGATGCCTGCCACTTTAGCAGCCACTTGACCTCTTTCGAGGAAGGTGTGTAAACGAACCTCTTTGTTGGAATAATACGTTCTGTTTGATAAGAACATTTAATAGGTACGTACGTGTGGAAATAAAAACCGGGCAAGTGCGAGTCGGACTTGCGCAAGAAGGGTTCCGTATCATTATATTCTTTTGTTACCTTTTGTTGTTATAGCGGCAACAGAAATACATAATCTGTGAACATTTCAACTGTCTAGCTAGACAGTGGAGTTTTAGGAATAGGGTCCCGTTTTTGCCTTTTGGGTACGGAACCCTACAAATGCTGTTACGAAAATAAAACATAAGTATAAGTTCTATTTTAGAAAAAGTATAAAATGTCGAGGTGTAAGTTGCCAAACTCCACCTAAACGACTAAACCGATTTGTATGAAATTTTTGTGTGTTTTTGTGAGTATTCGTTAGTTCTGAGAATCTATTAACATATATTTTTATTTATTTTTTCCTTTTTTTGCTAAAAATTCTTTTTTGTTTTTTTTTTATATGGCAAAACAAGTTTGCCGGCACAGCTAGTCTATATACACGGTGTAACAAGGGGGGTGGATCATCGGTTGTTGTATACACGGTGTAACAAGGGGGGTGGATCATCGGTTGTTGGGGGGTAGAGGACCTTAGTACCTATCGATTTAACCCCCATGTATGTTCTGCAAAATTCACTGGTTCAAAAGTTATTTGGGTTTTAGTGAAATTTTAGTTAAAATCAGATTTCACCCTGAACTTCGCAATTACAGCCAAACTATCAGGTTTGCGATTCTGCCTTTTTTTGTGAAACAAGTTCAATAGTCGGCCTGTTGTACCCCTACACCAATCAGAGTCTTAGATTTATAAAACTCAAAATAAAACCATTGAAGTAATATTTTTTTACAAAATCTAATGTTTACATTATCTTTGTATGGTTCTAAAAAAATATTCAACAGAATATTTTTTTCTGCAACCTATCTTAAAAACTACTAGCTTTCATAAAGAATAAACCCTAAAAGTTTAGCAGCTAGTAACTTTCAAGTTATTTAAAAAAAGAAGAAATATACAAGCAGCTTATAATGAACTAGCTGCGCGCCGCGGTTCTCCCGCATTAGTCTCACAAGTGATACAGACAGATACAAACTTTCACGGAGATGCAAACCTCGTAGCAGCGAACATTCCTCATTTTGTTCTTAGTGACAACCCGAGCGTCTGAACTAACTCAATTGGTTACAAGTTACCAATTCAATCCGCGTATACCCCGAGTTTGATTGTACACAATTCAATTTGGCAAGCCTATTTACGCACGCGAATGGGAACCGTCAGCCAACGCCGCGCTCAGATTATGACTGTTTATTATTCTATACACCAATGTTTTTATTTTTATCATCGATGATTTGAATTGAACCAACAGAAATAGTAGATTGTATCATGGGGGGGGAATATATTTTTATGGCAAGAGCGCTATTTTAGAATAGAATATTATTTATTTGCAACAAAATAAGAGATTACAAAGTCTTTAAACCTTAATAACTAACAGTTGTTGCAAAACGGACCCCAAGTCAGCGAAATGCTAGTCTTTCGACTTGGTCTTTCGTTGAGGCCGTTCCGGTGACGTCAGTAACAGACGGTACACGTACGTCAAACTATACTACAATTACAAGTAAATGATACTATGATAGGTACATACAGGGTGGTCGAAGAGGTGACGTCCAAAAGCAAAAATTAGGCACCTGGCGGTGTCCGAAAACACCTCATGCACGCTTCGTGACTCCCCGCAGTCCCCGAGTTAGTCTTTTTCTTTTCGAGTTAGTGACGTTTGACCAGTCAAATTTTTCCTGCTAAGTACCCACTGCAACTGCAGCAGCGTTGGCCTCTACCAGGTCCTCCAATGTGCAGGTATTAGGGCACAGTGGGCATTGGAGTAGGTGAAGGTTTTGAATCCTGAGCAGAATCAAGGATAATAGAGTGGAATCTTGAACGGAGCGAGGGAATTAAAGTGTGTGTAGCCCGAGGAGAAAATTATATTTTAATCCCGAATCGTATACACCTTTCTAAAGGAATTGAAATTAAAAACTTACAAGGGTTTAGTGTGTCATAGATTGTGTATCACATTTTCTGCGTTTTCCTTTGTCTACTAGACGAAGAATGACTGAAATAATCCTTTGTTATTGACGAATTGAAATTGATTGCGATATCAATCTGTGAACAGAGTAAAAGTACAAAAGATGTCGCCTATTAACTTTTTTATTCAGGCACGTGACTCACCGGCCAGTAACTTTAATCATACAATAACTCTATTTAACGTTTGACCTCTTTGATCTGTGATATATTTAAAAAAATCATGTTTTAAAATTCAAACATAATATTACCTACTGCTTGCTCAATAAGTTCGCCGCAACGTACCACTTTGTTCGCACTTATTGAGAAACAAAACGTCGAATTCCGAATAGATGGGATGAAAATAAATAAATGCTTGTGTGATCTGAGATATGGCGTATGTTTTTCAGCCTAGAAATTATTAAGGGGACCTCAGAGAAAACACTTCGAGAAACGTGTTCGAAGGTTACTTTGTAACAATTTATTCATCCCAATCGTGCCATCATCCTTTTAGTGAAGTAAGAGTCTCTAGACACTGAACATTTAGAAGAAATAAATAGTGCTTCGCCTAAAAAGTGGCTTGTTTTCATAATTTAGGAAAGAAAAAAGGAGTTTGGTGCTCATGTTGCTAAAACTTTTCATGTGCTCCTGGTGTATGGAAATAAATAAAGTTTAGTTCGTTCTAGAATAATAAGAACAAACTAAACTTTCGGTTAATAAATAATTGGACTTAGAACAGAACCATCAAATTTAGCGAAACATCGAGGTAAGAAATCTATAGATATAAAAAATTCTAAAAGTCTATATACTTGAAAACAAATAAAAAAATCTAGTCTTAGATTAAGCTCAATACGAATTCATAGTGTTTAAAATTTTGGTAAAACATAACCTCAAATTATTGGAAAAAAATATTCGAATTTCCAAAAGTCGTAGAACTAAAGTTGATTGTTAGGTGCACAGGAATATCCCTCAACCGTTTTCTTATAGTATAATTACTAATAACCCTTTATACAATGTGTTTCAGCGAAGGGGTTCTAATACTAAAGGGGGTTGTTCTAGACGTCTAGGCAAACAACTTTTGGAAATTCGAACATTTCGTTCGAAGTTTTTGTATGAAACAGCTGATTTTCAATTAAAAATGCCCTCAGAATTGTCGAAAAAAAAGTTTGTAAAGTCGTAGAAGAAAAGTTGTGCGCCTAAACGTCTAGAACAACCCCCTTTCGTATTAGAACCCCTTTGCTGATACACATTGTATAGATAAGTAGTTGAGCAATTACTTACGCTTAAATAATTGTGAAAAACTAATGCCTAAGATAGGTCCTGTGTTACAGGTAGTCTATCGAGACTACCGTGGGTAAAGCTGTGGGGCGCAGCTAGTTATATATAAATAGGTCACTTTATTCATGCAAGCAATATCTATAAAACATAATAGAATATAGTCTAACTATACTCTTCCTACGCCCACGCTGCACTGTGTTGCCAACTAGGCTTATGTAAAAGGTGCTAAATTACACTAAAAAAGGTGTTAAAAAAGCATAAACTTTAAGAAAAAGTGCTTTTAGTGCAAATATACCTCGAATTCGTCTGTCAAATTTATTATTCACCGTTTTTTATTATACATCACTACATAGTATAAAACAAAGTCGCTTTCTCTGTCCCTATATCCCTTTGTATGCTTAGATCTTTAAAACTACGCAACGGATTTTGATGCGGTTTTTTTAATAGATAGAGTGATTCAAGAGGAAGGTTTATATGTATTATACATGCATAATATAGCCGTGCGAACCCGGAGCGGGTCGCTAGTATAATATAATTACCAATAACCCTATACAATCGAATTAATAACCTTTTCATTTGATAAAGAGATTTATGAAATAAGCAGTTTTTCTAACAAAAACACCGAATATTTATCAATTCTTTCCTCTAGACACGGTAGACTGAGCTAAGAGGGTAATAAAGGTGCTGGGCTAGCTTATTCAATCCTCACGCAAAAAATAACCAACTAAAGAGGTTTAGTTAGGGAAAAACAGGTCGTATACAATTAGTATTAGAATTGTTCTAACATATAAAATCCATCGCATGTTATCTTACAAAAAAACAGGCCAAGTGCGAGTCGGACAAGAGCACGAAAGGTTCTGTACCATGTTGTATGGGAGCCCCACTTAAATTCTGTTTTTAGTATATTTGTTTTTTAAGCGGCAACAAAAATACTTTCAACTGTCTAGCTATCACGGTTCATGAGATACAGCCTGGTTGACAGTCAGAAAGACGGCGGAGGAACAGTAAAGTCTTAGTAATAGATTCCCGTTTTTACCCTTTGGGTACGGAACCCTAAAAAGTATTAACATCGACACAATTTTCGCTGAGATTTCTACCTTTATTACAACCCGAGTGTACACTTTACTTATATAAGCTTTCAAACTCGACGATCGTTTTATTTCGAACCTTATTCATTAGCAGTAAAGTTTCGAAATAGCTTGGCCGTTATCAATTATTATTAGCAGGGGCGGATTGTGGATTTGGGGCCCTGGGCTAATACGACTTAAGGGCATTGAATAAAATATCAAGATGTGACTATGTGAGGAAAGTATGCTGTCTTTGAGGTCGACTTGTGATATTTCTTGGAAGCAACAGACAGACTGAGATTCAAATAAGATCCAAGCACGAATTAGTCAGATTCGATAACTTCACGAACTATTTTGGTACATTCACCCGGTCCTTAAGGTTGAATGTTTCGTATCGCTAAGCAAAGTATTCCGCTAGATGGCGCTTGTTTTCCCCGAAAGTATATTTTTATTTTATTTTGCTATAATTGACGTGGAATTAAAGTATTTGTATATATGTTGCCTGTTTTCTAGTTTGCTCTGAACATATTTCAAACATAATTTAATTTTTTGGAAGTCACATTTTAATGTATTTCCAAAGTACAATTTTTAACTCTTGTCACGATATAAATGACACGCACACATACAAAACAATAAACTGTAGCAACTATAGACTATATTTGACGTAGTCCTACAGATACCGATTGGTGTAGTCATTTAGAGCGGCGGGGTAGTGTTCTGAAAGGCCCTAGTTCAAATCTCGATACAAATAGAATTTTTTTTTGAAAATATATTTTTGAATAAATTTTCTAAAACAGGATCAATTTTATGGTAGGTACTGTTAGTAATCTTTTTTTTTTAAACTAGGACGAATTCTGAACGATGCAAATTGTACTAAGTCTGAATGGAAAGAGAAAAATAAAGACAAAGTAATGTACAAAAAGGTTTATTTATTTAAAATTAGTTCTATCTTATCATCTTATATCGGGGACTGACATAGCCAGCAACACTTCGACCCCTTGGGATCGATTAACGCAGTGATCCCACTAAGAGGAAAAATCCTATGTTTTTCGGTTTGGGATATGCATTCCCAAGGAGGCCCATGGGTCTCCTTCGCTTCGCCACTAAGACGGCGCATTCACACAGGATGTGCTCCATAGTTTCTCTGACATCACCGCAGGTTCTGCAGTCAATATTAGAAGTTATCTTCATTTTTAAAAGCATGGTTTTGTAAAGCCATGTCAAGGCACCAATCACAGCTCGTGCTTTGCTTTTTCCGTTATTCAATATAAATTTAGAAGCCCCTCTGGGCCTGCTACCTATGAATTTCTTCGAATGTAGTAGCCCTTCACTGATTTCCCACTCTTGCGTGTGTTTCTTATCAACGTAATCCTTTACGGCCTTTGTGATTGTGCATGCTGGCAGGCCCGTACGTACATGGTTCTGGTCCAAGCATAGCACTTGCCGATCCTGTTCTTGCAGCTCATCAGTCTTCTCATTTCCTGCTATTCCTTCATGGCCTGGGACCCAGAGTAGTCGTAGTTTGTTCCTACGGCCCAACTTGTGTGGATAGGTTACCCACCTTAAGGGGTATACTTGTGAAATAATTCAATCACTTACAAGACACTAAAATTCCCTCAAGGTTTATTTTCAGTAGGTGCTCAGATGGATGATACTTTAAACACAATAGTAGGAATATATTAAATGATTATAATATTTTATTTTTGGTTTTTCTATTTACTGACTACTTGACATCTCTGTTGACTCTCCGTTGCCTAGGTAACAAGCGCGCATCTAGTGCGAGGCAAAGTATCGACTGGGTGTATGTTACCAGTGTGTACAACAAACAGTATCAAAAAAACAACAAGACTGCTTGGTTTGTTTCTCACGAATTACTATACTTCATTTATATTTTATTATATTTTTATACTATTAATTAAATGCAAACAAGTACAAATGTTTATTTATTTATTATATACGTAAAGTGATAATTTGATAAGTCTATCAAAATAATGTATAATTCAAGTATCAAAAGTGACGCGACAGTGCCAAAAGTTACATAAAATCTTGCAGGTGTAGGTCTGGCAGCACTGAGTTGAATATCATGCAATTGAAATTATTTTGATTTTTTATTAGACAGATTAGACGGAGAGGCAACGTCGCCCTTATCCAGCAAACTGTATTGCGGCTCTGCTCTAGCGTAATTGCGTGTTCCTGCTTCCACACACAACGCGACAACGTCGCGTGTTTCCACACATCTATGCGTCACCTCACACTATGACCATACGTCAATATAACCATGCACCACCACATACGTAAAATTGGTCTCTTTTTCACGCTGAAACAGAGTACTTCCTGGATGTTAAACAGTGATATTTTTGGTCTGCCCCTACAATAGCTTAAATTAGGCCTACTTTAAGTCATAATAAGTTAAATATCTCAGTATAAAACGTAGGAATCTCTAAAACATTTAGTAGGGAAAACGTACCACCTTAAAAAGTAAATAATATAGTAGAAATAGAAATAGCCAGGCAGTAGAATAAAAGTTATTTGTTAAGGTGCACAGAAGTGGCACTCAAATTAATAATAATAAATAAATAATAATAAATAATAAATATTGCAGGACACTCCACACATCGCCATCTAGCCCCAAGCTAAGTAACTAGACTTGTGTTATGGGTGCTAGAAACGGATATACTACATATATACTTTTCTTTTGTAAATATATACTTATAATACATAGAAACAACCAGACCACAGACAAATATCTAAGCATAAATACTTGTCTGAGGCGGGAATCGAACCGCGACCCTGTGTTTGGCAGTCCGGCATGGTGACCATTGTGCCAACTGGGTCGTCAAATTCACTCAATGACTTCCTTATAATTACCAATAACTCTGTTGTATATGTCTATGGTTAGGGGTCTAGCTAATTCTACCTTCCCCTTTTGGAAATATGGACGATAATCCAACATCGATGTTTTTATGAACTATAGGATCAAATGAAAGCAGGGTGCTTTTAGAGTTGCCAACCTTTAGATCGGATTTTTTAAAGTTTTACCTTATTAGTTGATTGAATCCGGCGTTACTTTTCGGAACTCCATAATATCTGTAATGGAAGTATTCATATTTATTTTTTAGTTCCGAGCCTAGTGCCAAAACACAAAATGCAATGAGCACCGCCCTCCCGCCCACTTGAAGAGGCATGCAATGAGGACAAGCAAAAGTTAGTATTAGTGACACCATTCATAAACCACGACACGTGTTTCGCGTCTACACGACGCATCATCAGGATTGGACTCCGACCGCGCTATAAGGGCGACAAACGTTAGATACGACGTCGCTCTCCGAGATGTTGCCTCGCTGAACGCTGGAACAAGAGTGAGTTTCACTCTTGTTCTAAATATTACTAAATATTAATACTTCCATTACAGATTTTACCTTATTGTCTATTATTTTTAATGGAAGGGGTTGTATCTATGTACGGTGCCCTGGGCTGCAGCCCTTAGGCCGTCCCTGATTATTAGGGTTAACAAAAGCGCAAAACAGGGCAAGGACGTACCGTCATCCGACTAATCAAGGCATCCCTAATGACTGGGTTTAGGGTAAGGGAAAATGAGCCTTGTTTTAGAGTGTTAGATTGGTTTTTTTGTTTGGGTAATTTCTTGTTTGGACGTGTCAGCATCTAAAATGCTTACGTAGCAGTTTGCTTGGAGTTGTAATGTCTGCTGAATTGTGACGAGGTTTTGTATACAAGCAAAAAAAAGGTTGCCTGAAAGAGATCGCACCCACGACCGGGATTCGAACCCACGACCGGGATTCGAACCCACGACCTTCGGGATGAGAGCTGAGGTATCAACCACTTGACTAACACAGTTAGGAAAGTAAAACAAAATACTCTTATATTTACGTAAATAAACCTTTGACAGACATCTTTTTTGTAGTCACGGCTGTTCTAGGAGTAAAAAGTGTTCCGTATTTCTGTTATTTTTATTATTCTATACTAATATTATTAAGCTGAAGAGTTTGTTTGTTTTTTTGAACGCGCTAATCTCAGAAACTTCTGATACGAATTGAAAAAATATTTTTGTGTTGGATGGTTCATTTATCGAGGAAGGCTTTAGGCTGTATAACATCACGCTGCGACCAATAGGAGCGAAGAATCAGTGGGAAATGTGGAAAAACGGGGAAAATTATTCATCTTTGAGGGCTTCCGTTGTTTGTTTGAACGCGCTAATTTTAGGAACGACTGGGTCGAATTGAAAAATTATTTTAGTGTTGGATAGTCCATTTATCGAGGAAGGCCTTAGGCTATTTTTATCCCGATATTCCCACGGGATCGGGAGTTACGCGGGTAAAACCGCGGAGCGCTGCTAGTCCTTTATACTCGTATCCATTTGGTAATCCGCTCTATGCTAGCTAGTTAGGTAGTAGGTATATGTATCCGTTTGTACTTATTTGCCAACAATAATTAGTTTAACGAGGAACTAATTTGTTGTAACGACGTTTGCGAAGTGACGACTCCGTTTCGTGATAAAATTATTTTAGTTGGAAATAGGTTAGTTTGAATTTTAATGCCCAGTTAGTAATAATCACGGCTATTTAAGACAAAATTTGTCAGTAAAGTGGTTGGTACGGTCGGCTGCATAATTGCAGACCCACCGTAGAGCTCCAAAACGGCTGTTATAAGAATGATTTTAACACGAGCGAGATTCCAAACACTTTTTTTTTATTTTATTTAAGTAAGTATCTCTTTATTATTTCAAAATATTAAAATTGAAAACACACAAATAAACACCTGATTAAGTTGAAATTTAAAGACTCTAACTCATGAATTTATCAAACAAAAATTATTAGATTTAAAACATTCCATAGTAATTTTAGAACTCTACCTGGGGCTGCAATTATGCAGGCGACTACAATCAGGCAACAAAAGTGCAGACCCATCGTAGAGCTTCAAAACTGCTATTATCAGAATGGTTTCTATCTAGTCAAGCAAGATTCTAAGGTCTCGGGAACAACATTGGCTAATTTTTATCCTAATATTCCCAAAACATCGGGACTTACGATCGAAACCGAGCGACGAAACGGTGCTAGTAACAACTACCTACAAATTTTGACCTAAACTTTTTCCTAAATAAATAAGAAACCAATATTTGAAATCTGCTCAACCGTTACAGAGTTTGTTCGAGAAGATGTTTTCTTAAGAAACATGCCAAGTGCGAGACGGACTCGCGTACGAAGTGTTCCGTACAGTATTCTGTTTTTAATATTTGTTGTAGCGGCAAAAGAAATACATCATCTGAGAAATTTTCAACTGTCTAGCTATCATTGTTCATGGGATACAGCCTGGTGACAGACAAACAGATAGAAAATGGAGTCTTAGTAATAGGATCCCGTTTTTACCTTTTGGGTACAGAACCCTAAAAAAACCGGCGAAGTGCGAGCCGGACTCGCGCACTAAAGGTTCCGTACCGATGCCCTACTTGAATATTTTTTTATTCTGTTTTTAGTATTTGTTACTAGCGACCCGCCCCGGCTTCGCACGGCTATATTATGCATGTATTATACATATAAACCTTCCTCTTGAATCACTCTATCTATTAAAAAAACCGCATCAAAATCCGTTGCGTAGTTTTAAAGATCTAAGCATACAAAGGGAAATAGGGACAGAAAAAGCGACTTTTTTATACTATGTAGTGAAGTGATTATAGCGGCAACAGAAATACATCATTTGTGAAAATGCCAATTCCAACAGTCTGATGACAGACAGACAGACAATGGAGTCTTAGTAAAAGGGTCCCGTTTTACCCCTTGGGTACGGAACCCTAAAAACAGAAAGAAAACGTTGGAAATGTAAGTTTGAGGTGAAACAATACCTTAGGGCGGGAGATTTCCGCTTCACCGATGCGCAATGACCCGTGGACAGCTAACTTTACTTCCATTCTCTACCTTATGTATCTTGTATTAAGGTATATAATACAGTTTTTAGAGAGGCTCGATGGTCCGGTATAAACGGAAACGTTTTGGCTTTCCATTATTTATAGTTTTTTTTTGGTTTTTCGGTTCAGTTGTATTAATAGTTTCAGATAATTACTAAATGGTTGGTAAAAAAGAATTATTAGGACAAAAAAATGTATAAAAAAAGGCATAGAAAATTAGACAACGGATAAAATACTTAAGTAGGCCACGAGGTATATTACTTTATTTTCGTAAAAACATACAAAAACCCAGAATCTGGATTCAAAAATCTGTATAGGTACTTAATTCATATACATATTTGTTCGACGACGGGAATCGATCCCCAACCCTCTGCGTCACATTCGCCCACTTCACCACAGAAATCGTCAAATCAAATTAATTGCATTCGAGTCATCTTACTATAAACATAACCCGATTCTAATTGAATCCAAAGCAATCCGATCACCAATAGTCCGGATTTAACCGGTGCGAACTGGATAGAGCCGGTATTATCCGCCCCTTTTATATAACCAATTATGAGGATTACGTCGTCCAGTCTATTTAGAACTGTGCTAGATTCCACTATTTACACTTCAATTGGTTAAATGGATTAAATGACTACCTACTTTTTAGCACTGTAATAGTGTACAATCAGACAACAAAAGTGCAGAAACACTGTAGAGCTGCTAATTGTTATTATTTGGAATGTTTGCAAGCAAGAATGTAGGATCCTGCTTGAGTTCAAGTTTAAAGTCATCCAACTCATGCGTTTGACAAACATTATTAAAGTGAAAACATTCCAATAATGTCAATTTAAGAACTCTACGGTGAGTCTGTAAATCTGTTGCCGACTGTACATCCCATAGAAATAGCATGGCACACTGTAGACATTTATTAATTCTATGTTAAATCAGACCGTTTTTATTCGAATACGGCGAAGCTAAAAGGGGGGGTAGCAAGCGATTCTTACCTAGGGCAAAGTGGCATACGACTACGGCTATCTACGGAATATATTCTTATTTCTTACCTAGGGCAAAGTGGCATACGACTACGGCTATCTACGGAATATATTCTTATTTCTTACCTAGGGCAAAGTGGCATACGACTACGGCTATCTACGGAATATATTCTTATTTCTTACCTAGGGCAAAGTGGCATACGACTACGGCTATCTACGGAATATATTCTTATTTCTTACCTAGGGCAAAGTGGCATACGACTACGGCTATCTACGGAATATATTCTTATTTCTTACCTAGGGCAAAGTGGCATACGACTACGGCTATCTACGGAATATATTCTTATTTCTTACCTAGGGCAAAGTGGCATACGACTACGGCTATCTACGGAATATATTCTTATTTCTTACCTAGGGCAAAGTGGCATACGACTACGGCTATCTACGGAATATATTCTTATTTCTTACCTAGGGCAAAGTGGCATACGACTACGGCTATCTACGGAATATATTCTTATTTCTTACCTAGGGCAAAGTGGCATACGACTACGGCTATCTACGGAATATATTCTTATTTCTTACCTAGGGCAAAGTGGCATACGACTACGGCTATCTACGGAATATATTCTTATTTCTTACCTAGGGCAAAGTGGCATACGACTACGGCTATCTACGGAATATATTCTTATTTCTTACCTAGGGCAAAGTGGCATACGACTACGGCTATCTACGGAATATATTCTTATTTCTTACCTAGGGCAAAGTGGCATACGACTACGGCTATCTACGGAATATATTCTTATTTCTTACCTAGGGCAAAGTGGCATACGACTACGGCTATCTACGGAATATATTCTTATTTCTTACCTAGGGCAAAGTGGCATACGACTACGGCTATCTACGGAATATATTCTTATTTCTTACCTAGGGCAAAGTGGCATACGACTACGGCTATCTACGGAATATATTCTTATTTCTTACCTAGGGCAAAGTGGCATACGACTACGGCTATCTACGGAATATATTCTTATTTCTTACCTAGGGCAAAGTGGCATACGACTACGGCTATCTACGGAATATATTCTTATTTCTTACCTAGGGCAAAGTGGCATACGACTACGGCTATCTACGGAATATATTCTTATTTCTTACCTAGGGCAAAGTGGCATACGACTACGGCTATCTACGGAATATATTCTTATTTCTTACTTTTCAGACCGCGATTTATTTATCAATTCTTGACAATTTTTTGCATAAATCCGTAACTTTGGTACAGTACCTAACTACTCGATCGACGTAAATTTAAATCTAATTATCAGAATTAATATACCTTAGTGTTTTCGCTGTGCTAGGTTAAGTACTGAATGTTTTAAAGTTTTCTTTGTAGTGGTAACAAATGGAAATAATAAATATTCATTCCCTTTATTAGAAAAATTAGAACTCCGAATCAAAGACTTTTTAAACCTATTTTACCAAAAGAAGACCAGACAATAGTAATATTAAATTGTCGTAAAGCCCACTCTCTCAATAGGTAGTTAAACCTATTGAGAGAGTGGGCTTTGGTTTAACCATATTGGTAAAATACTTATAAACTTGAAACGCGAGCGAGTTGTAAACTTTATCTTAATAATTTGAAAATAATGTACCAAAATGTGCGGTATTTGTTGGCAACTTCCATTTAGATAATGGATACGGTCATTTAAGGAAGTTCTATAGGTCTATATTATAAAACTATGATGTTTATGAAATACTAGCGATACGCCTCGGCTTTGCACGGATAGCAGAAGAAAATCTGTTCTGTAGTTTTTGCACCCAGTCGACATAACCTTAGTCCCATACTCTTCAGATCGATTATGATGAAGTTTACGGTCAAAATCGTAAGAGACCCCTATCATTTAGTTTTCTTAAAGCATTTTCAATTTTAATTCTAAACTACTCATGAACTGAATTGTACTTTGTACTTTTTTGACGACCCAATTGGCACAATGGTCACCATGCCGGACTGCTAAACACAGGGTTGCGGGTTCGATTCCCGCCTCAGACAAGTATTTATGCTTAGATATTTGTCTGGGGTCTGGTTGTTTCTATGTATTATCACTACATAGTATAAAACAAAGTCGCTTTTTCTATCCCTATGTCCCTATATCCATTATGTATGCTTAAATCTTTAAAACTACGCAACGGATTGAATCACTCTATCTATAAAAAAACCGCATCAAAATCCGTTGCGTAGTTTTAAAGATCTAAGCATACAAAGGGACATAAAGACGGCGAAAAGTGACTTTATTTTATACTATGTAGTGATTTATTTGTCACTTGTCACTCACTCTCATACATACTCTCCTAGTAGAGATAAGTGAAATAAATCCATTCTTACCCACCAGAAGGGATACGCTGGTACATAAGCCCAAAATATTCACACGAATTGAAAAAAGTTGTTCTTTTTTGAGGTTAGGTAAAAAAGGTCTATCTTCGTACTTCAAATTTTGTTTTCTCTGTGTTTGTAGGTATATGTAACTTTATGTGGCATCGTAACTCGAAAAAAAATTAACATAATATAAATTTTAATGCGTTTGTTTGAAAGCTAACTTTTCCGGGATTCGTTTGAAATTCTTCAGCACTTTTTGACGAGTAATTCACTACGTTGTAATTTTTATGTGGTATTTTCGTATTTATCTTTCTCGAACACCTTTTTCAAAAGAAAAAATAAGTTACAGATACAAGTTAAATCAATTTCGATTTTTACCCTTAAAAACATTTTTTGTTTTTCGAGTTAGTGGTTCGATCATTGTTTTATTATAAGTTTTTCACACAAAAACTACAAACCGAATGCGATAAAACTTGATACGTAGATAGCTGGAATCCTAGTATAAACATAGGCTACTTTTTATGTATCCTGAAATTTCCGCGAGATCGGGAGTTACGCGGGTGAAACTTCGACACTTTGGTAAATGTAAAATTCAAAATCCTGACCGACTAGGTAGGGGGGCTCTGATTTTTGCACGTAGGCATCACTCTGCCCATTGTGCGTTCCTGACTGTTATATCAGGATCATTCATCATGAATATACTGAGATTTTTCTTTCTTAGTCGATGTCTTCCCAGATCCATAATGGATCTACTGAGATTTTTCTTTCTTAGTTGATTTCTTACCAGATCCATCATGAATATAACTGGGATTTTTTCTTTCTTAGTTGATTTCTTCCCAGATCCATCATGAATCTACTGAGATTTTTCTTTCTTAGTTGATATCTTCCCATATCCATCATGAATATACTGGGATTTTTCTTTCTTAGTTGATTTCTTCCCAGATGTATCATGAACCTATACTGAGATTTTTCTTTCTTAGTTGATTTCTTTCCAGATCCATCATGGATCAACGCACAGCTCAAACAAAAATGGTCGGATCAGGTTAAAATTCGACAGACAGATAGCTGTTATGACGCAGGCATCCGCTTAGAAAGGTTTTTGGAAAATTCAAATCCTAAGCAGAAGAAGTCGCAGGCTAAAGCTATTGTAAGATAAACCATTTTCGTCTCCCAAATCATTTGGTCAAGGCTGTAAAAAGATGGAGTAAGTTTGTCCCCGAACGAAAAAAATGATAATATTCGGATTCAATTTGTTATTCCACGAGCCGTCCTTTCACGAAATCACTATCTTTGAAGAAAGCGAAAATCTTTTCAGGATTACATACAGTAGGTGAGGTACATATCTTTTCTTATTAGGGTTACAAGACGAAAATAAAGCATCCCAGGCTTTTTATGTGAACAACTTATTTGTTAAACAAGTTTACAATGAAAATAACCCGGCCAAGTGCGAGTCGGGCTCGCGCACGAAGGGTTCCGCATCATGTACGGGAGCCCTACCTAACTTTTTTTTGTTTTTATTTGGTATTTGTTGTTGCGGCAACAGAAATACATAATCTGTGAAAATCTCAACTGTCTAGCTATCACGGTGCCTGGAGACAGACACACAGACGAACAGTGAAGTCTTAGTAATAGGGTTCCGTTACCGTACTCTTTGGGTACGGTACCCTAATATACTCATAAAGCTCAAACGATTTTCTAACCCACTGCTGGTCAAGGGTCTTCCCCATCTCCCTCCATTCCGTTCCCAACTGACTGAACCGTTTGTGGAACCGTTTTCTATATTATCAAGCTTTCACCTTAGTATAGAGATCTGGTGTTAAAACGAATATTGTAAGGTCTAAGCTTTTTTGTACTTAACTCACAAGCTTAAAGCTTAGTTTGGTGGGGAGGACTTCAGTTTATTTATTTATTGATTTAACTTAGTTTTAAAAATCTGACTTCACATGTATGAAGTTGTTAAGTTGAAAAGGACTTTTATGGCCTTCATTAAACAGTACTGAAATCTAGAATTTTGATAGTTTTGTTTGCTATCAAAAATGCCCAGTGACTTATATTCTGATACTCAGCTTGACTCGTTCGCAAGTTATTCCGGCGCGGGCGCATAAAAATTGTGTGAACTCGACGTTTTATGTATGTGTTCTTATGTTAAGATCCCAATTAAAATGTGCTCGAGACCCACCAATGAGTCACGACCCTTAGTTTGGGAAAGGCTGCCTTGTACAGTCGGAGTCAGTATTGCAGAGCTCCAAAACTGCTATTATTAGAATGTTTTCAACTCAAGCAAGATTCTAAAGGTTTTGCTCGGGTGCAACTTCAAAATCTTTCAACTTATGAAATTAAACTCAATTTTATTTATTTATTTAGAATCATGTACAGAAGGCCAATTCTCGTAAATCGTAATCGTAGTCGTTGTTTGAATTACATTTCAATATCATCCCGATTGCATTTCGATTGCA
Source organism: Idaea aversata (assembly GCA_907269075.1). NCBI lineage: Eukaryota > Metazoa > Arthropoda > Insecta > Lepidoptera > Geometridae > Idaea > Idaea aversata. The sequence continues at coordinate 13,078,344 of OU026099.1, read as the reverse complement.
AAAGATACCTTCAAAGTCAGTTTTTTTGTACAAAAAGCTAACTTTGAGGGTATTATTTGTGATCGAAATGCAATCGAAGTGATATTGAAATGTAATTTGAACAATGTTATTTACGAGAATTGGCCTTCAGGGCATGTGTTCACTTTAAATAGTCTCAAATAAAAAACTAAGTTAGGCTGTGTGCCTTCGGAACGCGCCCACCAATGAGAAGAAGGCACAAGAAACTCATGGGGGTTTCTTTTGTGAACATGCTCACAAAGGTATATTTGGAGTAACTAAAGTCACGTCCATGTCGTCCATGGGTTCTTATCATTAAGGTAAGAAGTATCATACAGAGAGTAAAAACAAGAATAAAAACATTCCAATAATAGTAATTTTAGAACTCTACGATGGGTCTGGAATTCCGACTCTCACAGTACAGTAAATCACTACATAGTATAAAGTCACTTTTCGCCGTCCCTTTGTATGCTTAGATCTTTAAAACTACGCAACGGATTTTGATGCGGTTTTTTTAATAGATAGTGTGATTAAAGAGGAAGGTTTTTAGATATAATACATGCATAATACAGCCGTGCGAAGCCGGGGCGGGTCGCTAGTTTTACTAATACCAATTTCCTGCAGCAACACCTCGAAAAACCTTTGCAGGAAGAATTTTTATCCTGTTCCCGATCATACATTAATGGTACAATTAACTTTTTGTCTTCTACCCTTGATTAACTGCTAATGGAATGTTCTAGGCCATAATTAATCAGTGTTCTGGTGCCTCAATTGGGTAAGTTTTGCCGCCCGGGGCGTTGTGGGAAATAATTTATCACGTGTATTTTGTTATGGATAGAATCACAAGCTGCCCTGTGGTTTTGCCTGCTTAAAAAGTCTACATTCATTTCAACACTATGGTCTTCTCCAGTATAATGTTTGTCAAAATCTGTCATGCCTTTTAATCTATACTAATACTAGCTGCGCTCCGCGGTTTCACCCGCGTAACTCCCGATCCCGTGGGAATATCGGGATGTAAGCTATCCTATCTCTCAAGTTGGATCGAACTGCACATGGTGTGCGAATTTTAACATAATTGGTTAAGTGGTTTAGGAGTCCATTGAGGACAAACATTGTGACACGAGATTTATATATATTAAGACTAGCTGCCCTACGCGGTTTCACCCGCGTAACTCCCGATCCCGTGGGAATATCGGGATGTAAGCTATCCTATCTCTCAAGTTGGATCGAACTGCACATGGTGTGCGAATTTTATTATAATCGGTTAAGTGGTTTAGGAGTCCATTGAGGACAAACATTGTGACACGAGATTTATATATATTAAGATTATAAAGCTGAAGAGTTTGTTTGAACCAGGGATCGGAACCGGTTAACAAAAACCGGTTAATATCGTTCATTAACCGGTTAAATTCCGTTCCTCACATAACCGGTTAATTGTTTGAACAGTTATTATACTGACCGAAATGATATCGGTAACCGGTTAGTACAGAGAACGGAACGCTAGCCGATATTAAAAGCTGAATTAACCGGTTAAACTCAGAAATCAACTACTACTATCAACTAGATACAATAGATGGCGTACTATTGAACCTAGAGAAATAAATTTAACCAGTTAATTTTGCTCGCTTAATCGGTTATTATTTATAGGTAAACCGGTTTCGGCTGTAAAACCGGTTTTAAGCTTAACCGGTTAAAAACCGATAACCGAAACCTTTAACCGAAATTGATTCAGCTCGGGGTCAATGACCGAAACCGGTTTTAAAAATTAACCGGTTTCCGATCCCTGGTTTGAACACGCTAATCTCAGGAATTACTGGTTCGAATTGAAAAATTATTTTTGTGGTAGATAATTTATTTGTCGAGGAAGGCTATATGCTATTTTATATTTCGATATTCCCACAGGATCGGGAGTTACGCGGCTGAAACCGCGAAGCGCTGCTAGTTGTAAATATGAAACGAAAAAACAAAATTTCTTCTATATATTATTTACTAGCGACCCGCCCCGGCTTCGCACGGCTATATTATGCATGTATTATACATATAAACCTTCCTCTTAAATCATTATATCTATTTAAAAAAACCGCATCAAAATCCGTTGCGTAGTTTAAGCATACAAAGGGATATAGGGACAGAGAAAGCGACTTTGTTTTATACTATGTAGTGATAGTGATATTGAGGCGTAGGAAAAAATTAAGCATTTAACGAGGACCGTCCCATATAAATAAATAAATATTGTAAGACTCTTCACATATTGTGTTATAGTGGCAAGACAACGGACGGAAATCTTTGGTATATACAAATCCCACTCCATATTATCATGTCTCTATAAAGTGTTTTACGGCCATAATCGAACCCGCGAATACGTTATAGGTAAAAAGGAAAAATATACAACAGAAAAACAAACAGCAAACATTTATATAGTAAAATATTTAGATTACTGTTTTGTAAATTCACTATCGAAAGGTTCTTGCGGACTGCAAACAGAGCGGACTGTTTCAATTTTCATAATGGAACAGCCTGTATAATGTATTTGGAATAATGGAACACTTTGTATATAGAATATGGAGCAACCTGTATATACGAGTAGAACCATCGTGGTTTGTTTGTATAAAGTTTGGCTGTGTTTAGATCTTTAAAACTGATTTGTTGAAATATGCCGCGTAAATGGCGAATCAGCGCACGATTCAACGCGAATAATTATCTATGACCGCATCACGCGTACGATTTGTTTTATAGAACTTCTTCTTGTAAAGAGTTGGACAACTTCTACATCTTTCTAAAACTAACACCTGCCTTTTAATACATCTTGAAGAAACGCATTTTTCATCGAAGTTTTCTATAGATGAGATTCTAAACTCATCAGATAATGAAGAATGTTAACTAATTTTTAATATTAGCTCTCCATATTCTTTGTCAAAAATTAAAAAAAATGGTTGTCTGTAAAGTCTGTATGAAAACATTGATGGTAACCATGGCAACGATAAAACGTTGCTATAGTTACCTTGTCAATAACATGAGGCGTTCCAGTAACGACGCGTGACGTCACACTTTTTTGAGATTGCAGGTGTTCACCAATTTATAAAACGTTATCACGTCAAAAATACAAGTGAAATAATTACTTCAATACGTCAATTACTTTCCAATTTATAGAAGTAAACCAAGCGGATTGTTGTAAAATGACGTCACACGTCGTCACCTGACTGTTAGCGGGACTCGATATTTATCGCCTGTAAAATCAAAACTTATAGGTATTTTTGACTACAACAAAAACTATTGTGGTTGTATACATACAAGCTTTACTGTAACAAACTTTCAACCGATTTGGCATACCTAGTAACATTCTTCATTTGACATTTGGTTTTATGCACAAAATTATTCAGAGCCAATAACTGAAAATAAGTGATTTATAAATGTTATGTTTAACCCACGAGTGACAAAAAAGAGTAATGCAAGAGACAATTGTAATTTAAATGAAACTAGCGACCCGCCCCGGCTTCGCACGTCTGTATTATGCATGTATTATATAGATAGATAGATAGATAGATAAATCATTTATTGCATCACAAAAAGGCACATACATACACATGTATCAATATCGCTAATACTAATTATAATTCTATAAAAAGCAACTAATAAATAATAAAAAATAAATTATAATAAAACCAAAAGTGTAATATACATTAAAAAAACGTGGTGAGCAGTGTGCCGCAGTGATGCAAATGTGCAGTAGCTCAGTGTTGGGTTTGCTAAAAGAAGCAAGACACTGATTTTCAGCTATACCCATAGCGTGTGACTTCACGGAAAATATATCTAAAATCTTATATCTAAAAACCTTCTTCTTTATTTACTCTATCTATTAAAAAAAACCGCATCAAAATCCGTTGCGTAGTTTTAAAGATCTAAGCATACATAGGGACATAGGGACTGCGAAAAGTGACTTCATTTTATACTATGTAGTGATAGTGATACACATCTCCTGGAAATACATATGAAAGTAATTAGTATTAGCTTTAAGTGCTACAAGGACTGGCTTCTACTTTGGCCAAAGGATCGGAATTGCCATCTTAAGAGGAAAGGGTACCGGGGGCTTTTTCCATACATACTATTACAAACGTAGTCGCCTGTTTTCTCTCTGGATAATGACACTAGAGCAAATATTTTTGGTGCATAAAACTTATAACTGCCATGACCATGCACCTATTTTTTATTTTTTTATATTTTTATAATCTTAATTTCTATGATAATTAGAAAATGAAAAAAAAAAACAAAACATATTTGTGCTAGTGTCATTATCCAGGGAGGAAAAAGTCGACTACGTTTGTATGGAGAGCACGCAGGTACCCTTTCACCTTAAGAGGCAATGCAGCCAGCCGGGGGATACTTATTTGAATTTAAAATTTCATTTGTGTAGGTTGGTCATAAGGTGTCTATTTAAATTAGGTTTTTTATGTTTATTTGTTAATCGTTAGTGTATTTTTAGGGTTCCATACCTCAAAAGGAACCCTTTTAAGATCACTTTCTTGTCCGTCTGTCTGTCTGTTTTAATCTAGCCTGTTGTTTCCTACTGCTAGGCAAAGGACAAAGAGGTAGGCCTCATGTGTCGAAATAAAGATGTTGTACTTCATCCTATATGCCTACATAAATACTTTTCAGCGTAAAATGCACTTACAAAACTCCTTTTTTAAAGCTGAAAATTACTTTGACCTGAAAATGTACGTAAAACGTAATGTGACGAGTCTCTCGTAGCGTAGCACGTGCTACGAAACATTAAGTTCGCTACGCACGTAGAAAAATAAGTGCTACGCCACCGCTCGTAGCGTTTGAAGATATTTGCTAAGACAATTTATAAAGAAAAAAATGTTTTATTGCTTCATGGCTCAAATAATTTGAATATACTTTACAATCTGACCAGGATGTTTGTGAAGGTGGCGAAAAAATAAACTAATGAGGTCAGAAATAAATAATTTCAGACGTAAGCTTAAGTACCTATTTGGAGACAAGCTCGCTAAAACACATTGTGAAAGTACAAATAAAAAAAAATAATAATATTGTAACTGATTAAAATAGGGATACCTACATACACCTATGGATTATTTCACAAATTCTCTTAGATGATGGGGATTTGTGAACTTTTTGGCTTCAAATTACCTTCACATCGCCGCCGGAAGAGGGATCTTTGAACCAAAACTTTAGAAGTCCCCTTGACCAATATTAAAGGATTTTTCAAACAGGACAGTAGTGTTAACACTGTTACAAGGCTGTTTTACTATAATTACCCGCAGTTCAACTCTTGTGCAGTGGGTCTACGGTTATTTTTTCACTTGTAGTACCACCACTCAGCACAGTGTTTTGTGAAAAATGTGTTCGTGAGCCCCTCCGTGCTTCGGAAGGCACGCTAAGCCGTTGCTCCCAGTTGCTACCTCTAGTAACAGTCGTTAGGTCAAGTTAGAGGCCTTATGGCGATCTGTAAACTTTAACAATAGGTGAGCCACACCACTATACGAGAAGAAGAAGAACAGTTAAAAAGTCAATTTTTTGGACACTGTAATCTCTTTAACCGACTTCAAAAAAGGAGGAGGTTCTCAATTCGTCGCGTTTAATTTTTTTTTTTTTTATGTATGTTCGCCGATTACTCGTAAAACGCCTGGACCGATTTGGAAAATTATTTTTTTGTATGAAAGGGGATAACTCAGAGGTGGTCCCATAAAAATTGAATGAAGATTTGATGAGGATCTTCGGAGTGATGAACAGTTTCCACCAGTAGAATTGGGCCATAAACTAATAGTTACCGATAAATGGAATATCTGAAACCACCTTCTCATCAGATAACTCTTCAATCGGTTGCGATTACAGGTTACAATTTGAAGAATTTAGTCGAATTTAGTCGCCGGACTGGGTTAGTATGAATGTTGACAGAAAACCCTATCCTAAATGAAGATCTGATGAGGATCTTTGGAGTGATGAACAGATCTGCACAGCGAGGTTCAGCAAATTGCTCAATTTTCCATTACCACTAGTAGAATTGGCCCATACACTAATAGGTACCTATCGACGAATGGAGCATCTGAACCTTCTCATCACCAAACTCTTCAATGAGTTACGATTAGGTACAGGTTGCAATTTTAAGAAATAGCCGTCTCATGGAGTAGAATTTTCAGTGTCAGCGGCACTAAAAATGGTTAAATAAAAAAATAAATTAAAATTTTAAAAACCGACTTCAAAAAACCTGAAAACCTTCAAGTTTTTTTAGTTTTTGTTTTCAGGTTTTTTGAAGTCGGTTTTTAAAATTTTAATTTATTTTTTTATATACATGTATGATAGGTTAGCATTTGACCACTAACACCCCCTACGTGACGATGCGGCCTAAGATGTAGCACGCTTACGTAGAAGATTTATTCGCGACTTGAAGATCCTCAAATGGTACACGTCAGGATTGACATTTTACTTCACTACATAGTATAAAATAAAGTCACTTTTCGCCGTCCCTATATCCCTATGTCCCTTTGTATGCTTAAATCTTTAAAACTACGCAACGGATTTTAATGCGGTTTTTTAATAGATAGAGTGATTCAAGAGGAAGGTTTATATGTACAATAATATAGCCGTGCGAAGCGGACGCGGAGCGGGTCGCTAGTACCTAATAAACTAAACAAACTAATTCCATTCAAAGTTAAGCCCATCACACACATTAGCCGACTTGAAACAAATTGAGTAATGCATTTTGTAAGTAACATCACAACATCAAAGTTCGCTTTCACATCGTACTCTCATTAATTTGCTTAATGAAACTGTATCTAAGTTGTAACTTAGTTAGCTTTAACTTAATCATGTTAAGTAATTAGGTGGCTCTATCTTATGTTTACATGATAAATAGAAAAGTTATTTAAAAAAATGTTGTCTGTAAAGTCTGTTTACGGGCGATAATTTTACAGAGCTATTTCCCTTGATTTGCCATACTATGTTTGTTTCCAAGAATTGATCTCTATCAGCAAGACTATCCATTGGTATAAAAATATAAGATACTAGCGACCCGCCCCGGCTTCGCACGGCTGTATTATGCGTGCATTATATCTAAAAACCTTCCTCTTTAATCCCTCTATGTATTTAAAAAAACCGCATCAAAGTCCGTTGCGTAGTTTTAAAAATCTAAGCATACATAGGGACATAGGGAATAGGGACATACGGACTGTGAAAAGTGACTTTATTTTATACTATGTAGTGATAGTGATAGTGATATATTTTTTGCGAAATCTACAGGTTTCATTCCTGGCTAGTGTAATGACATTATATCGATTATTAGCACTTTTAGGACTATCAAGTACATTTTACAACATGATGCCCTAGTTCTAACCAAATGAAACTTTCAGGGTTTATTCTTCATGAAAGCCAGTAGTTTTTAAGATGGGTTTCAGAAAAAAAAAATATGTTATATTTTTTTAGAACCATTCAAAGATAATGTAAAAATTAGATTTTGGAAATAAATACTTAAGTGGTTTTGTTTTAACAAAAAAAAGCAGAATCGCAGACCTGATATATTGGCTGTTATTGCGATGTTCAGGCTAAAATCTGATTTTGACTAAATTTTACCTAAGTCCAAATAACTTTTGAACCAGTGAATATTGCAGAACATACGGGGGGGGGTTAAATCGATAGGTACTGAGGTCCTCCAGCCCCCAACAAACGATTATCCACCCCCCTTGTTACACCGTGTATATTTTATTTAAGTATGCTAGAAAAATTTGCAGATTTCAGTTTTGTATGGGGCTAGATGGCGATGTGTGGAATGTCCTGCAATATTTATTTATTATTATTTACTAGCGACCCGCCCCGGCTTCGCACGGCTGTGTTATGCATGTATTATATCTAAATACGTTCCTCTTTAATTACTCTATCTATTAAAAAAATCCGCATCAAAATCCGTTGCGTAGTTTTAAAGACCTAAGCATACATAGGGACATAGGGATGGCAAAAAGTGACTTTATTTTATACTATGTAGTGATAGTAATATTGTAAATTGAATAAAATCAATCAGATCAAAGCGGAATATTCAGCTTCCTTATTTAAATCTCCCTTAATTTGATGTTTGAGTGACAAGTACAAGGAATCTCGATTCAATTTGTCGGGAATTTTCGCGATACGGTTATTGGTACGCGATTTTGTTACCAATGTTTTTATTTGTACAATATTTCTAAATTATGATATTATTGGTTCGTGATTTTAAGATTATGTTTGATTTTGGTAAGTGACTTTACCATTATGTGTTTATTAATAATAAATAATATAATAATAAAAGTTTTTATTAAAGGCAATAGCCCCACAAATATTATCTATAATATAAAAATGAATCGCAAAATGTGTTGGTAAGCGCATAACTCAACAACGCCTGGACCAATTTGGCCAATTCTTTTTTTGTTGTGTTAGTTATTGTCAGGAGAAGGTTCTTATGAAAGAAAATATTAAGAAAATTGCGTAGAAAATTATTACGCGGGTGAAACCGCGGGGCGCAGCTAGTAAGTTATAAAAATATAAATAAGTAAATTACGAATTATTAAAACTATCAATTAATACATTATCAATGTACTCGTCCTACCAAGTTACATACCTAGTCCGTTGGTTTATGGGTACGTGATTTTATTATTACGTTTTTATAAATACGAAAATTTGAAAAGTCTTTAAAAGAATACTTGCTGAAGTTATTCGATGATCTAGTCCAGTCTATTTGTTTGAAGGTTGGCTTAACTTTTCAATAAAGAGTTTAGATTAGCTACATCCTCTTTATTACGTCCTTTCCATTAACTTGTCATTACATGCGGGTTCGACTCCCGCCTCAAACAAATATTTATGTACAGATATTTGTTTCTGGCCTGGATGTTTCTGCATTTATTTATATACTAGCGACCCGCCCCGGCTTCGCACGGCTGTATTATGCATGTATTATATCTTAAAACCTTCCTTTTTAATCACTCTATCTATTAAAAAAAACCGCATCAAAATCCGTTGCGTAGTTTTAAAAATCTAAGCATACATAGGGACATAGGGACGGCGAAAAGTGACTTTGTTTTATACTATGTAGTAATAGTGATATTCCTTATCTAGCCATATCACAAGCCTAGTTGCTTAGCTTAGGGCTAGATGGCGCTGTGTACATTTTGTCCTGAAATATTCTTCTTTAAATATTTTTATTAGTTTTTCTCAAAAAAAGCTTCACATCCAGAAAAGGTGTTCGACGAATTCATACGAAAAACTACAAATAGTTTTTTACCTATCCGATTTGTTGAAACCTTTCCAAGTACTTATGATAGGGTATCCTACATGATAATAGCAGGGTCCCGTAAACACTTTCCCACTATAAATATTTATTGTGAACGAAACTAAACGCAAAACGACAAACTCCAAAAGGAATCAAAATAAACAGTCTTGTAGATCTAGTAACCTCTTTTTTATATTGAAACTTTTTATGGTACCATGAAGGTTTTATATCTCTGAGGTTGGAGTGAATAATTCCAAGTAGTTACTAGTTATAAGTAGACCAGCGAATGATGGTCGCCGGCGGAAAGTGGAAGCGGTATGCGCAGAACTCAATTTTTAGGTCTGTTTGGTGGGGGACAGGAGTGAAGGGAGGGTCAGTTGCTCACATCATCGCTCTCTGTTCCGCACACACGTCTCTAGCCGCGCTCTGTCCCGCTCTCGTCGTCTTAGTACTCTCGCGCACATAAAACCCACACACCTAACCTAACTTGGCTAAGTCTGTTGTTATTTGCCGCCAAGTGATAAAACAGCGTTGTCGTTGTTATTATTTTAACTATCTGCGCCCCATAGTTTCACCTGCATTAGTCCTGATCCAGTGGGAATATCGTAAAGCCTATACGGTATTCTAGTACCTCAGCTATCTACATACTAAGTTTTATCGTAATCGCTCCAGCCGTTATCGAGTTAACTAACATATTTTGTTTGTTTTATATTTAAGACTAGCTTTTGCCCGCGACTTCGTCCGCATAGTAGTCGAAAATGGACCAAGGAAACACGTTGTCCCATACAGACTTTGCCCAACCATTTCACCCCCTAAGGGGAAAAATTTCGGAAAATCATATTAGATACCTACAATAACACACCCTCTAAGTTTTGGGTTTCTACGATCAGCGGTTTAGCTCCATCAGTCAGTCAGGATAAAGAATTTTAGTTATGTATAGATGAACTAATTCTTGATTTAATTTGGATAATTTCGGTGATATTTACACTTATAATATTATAGAAAGATTTTTGTCTGTAAAGAATAGACTCCCGTAACTCCTGGACCGATTTTGATGAAACTTAGTATATAGATACGTTGATTCATGGGAAGTAGCATATAAGCTTTTTATCCCGATATGCCCATGGGATCAGGACTTACGTAGGTGAAATCACAAGGCGCTGGTAATTCTTGTAATACACACATCAACAAAGTCTAGGGAACACGGCTAATATATTGTTTTTTGGGCAAAAATTGTATGTTTTTGGGTTTTTTGTCTTGAGTGTCCTATGTCAATAGAAGCGAAATTTTATACTCTTTTGAATGCTGTAATTTAATTAAAGGGTTGCCATAGAAAAAATGAAAATTTAGTTTGAAAACTAATTTCGCTGAACTCGTTATAGAACCAGCCTTACGGTGTGAATACGTCCATTATTTTGCATGAACATGAAATCTTGGTCAAGCTGCTATTGGTGGGGTATCACCATAGAGTACACAACCTCATCACGGTATTGCTCTGCATTTAAAGTGTCTAGTGCCAAAACGACATCTACGCTTCTATCGACATACGACACTCAAAACAAAAACCGAATAAAACACAATTTTTCCCCAAAAAACTCTATTTTACCCGTGTTCCCTAGACTTTGTTGATGTGTGTATTTAGGAGTATACTTCGGTAGTAATTCGGTAGCGGATTGGCTCGCACTCGCACAGAACCGATCCAAATGGCAAAGCCTGGAGGAGGCCTTTACCCGAACGGGGGTTCCGTCAAATTAATTAATTAAGCATAAATTTCTCATGAAGAATATTTTATTACATAATTGGTTTATTATAGTGTAAAACGGAACGATTAATAAAGGCTTTTTATTTTTATTTATTTATACTTCGGTAGTAAACACTTAAAAAGTAATAACTTCGTCTTATTCCCTTCGCAATGTATACGATGTCTCACTGTAGTATTCTCAGTGAGATTTTACGTTTGTATCACACATGTCTCCGTATCTTTTTGCCAGGTTTTTTATTATTTTTTTGTACTTTTACGTGTCGCTGTTTGTGATAACCCATAAAGCAGGATGTGTGATGTATAATATATGAGAAGAAACCCATGACATGATCACAGTATAACAAATTATAAATGTGAAAGTTTGTGTGTGTGTGTGTGTGTGTATGTATGTTTGTTACTCCTTCACGCAAAAACTACTGGACCGATTGCGATGAAACTCGGTATCTAGATAGCTGGATACCTGGATTAACACATAGGCTACTTTTTATCCCGATATTCCCACTGGATCGGGAGTTTCACGGGTGAAACCGCGGGGCGCAGCTAGTAACAAATAAAAACCTGCCAAGTGCGAGTCGGACTCGCGGACGAAGTTTTCTGTACCATGATGTATTAGAGCCCCACAATTTTTTTTCTGTTTTAGTACCTACTTATTTATTTTGTTGCTATGCAGCAACAGAAATACATAATCTGTGAAAATTTCAACTGTCTAGCTATCACGGTTCATGAGATACAGCCTGGAGACAGACAGACGGACGGACAGCGAAGTCTTAGTAATGGAGTCCCGTTTTTTACTCTTTGAGTACGGAACCCTAAAACAACTACATTTACATTGAAAAACTCATTAATGTATTCGTGTTCACGTATCCTTAACCATAAATGTGAAAGTTTGTGTGTTACTTTGTGCCCTTTTACGCAAAGACAACTAAACCGATTGCGGTGAAACTTAGTATGTAGTTTTATAGAGTCCAGCCTGCCTAGCATGAAGACCAAAACACGATACGGTAAAGCGATATAACTAAATCAACTCTCAAAATATGATAGACAAAGCCGCCATGTTGAATATTTATTATAAATTGCGATAAAAATTATGATAAAAATTCAACTAGCATACTAGAGTATCACTTATGCCAGTTTTTCACGTTTTTTTTCCGATACTCCCACCGAATCAGGACTTATACGGGTGAAACTAAGCGGCACAGCTGTGACAAATATACCTACAATCAACGGTCAAAAGTCTCTGCCCACCGTAACATTAGCAATCCTGTGCAGCACTATTCGAACATTATAACAACGTAACCTGTGGATCGAACCCACGTCGGTTGGTGTAGCGGGTGGCGGCTTATACCACTCACACAACTAAACACATAGCTAACATGTTGACAAATAATAATCACACTGAGTACTTTTAATTCAAGTATATAAGTTTGTGTGTAACGTCTATTAGAAGAAGGTCGTAAGTCAAATACTTTTTCATAGTATTATTGTAGCAAACTGATAGTGCACTTATGACGCTGTTTTCGTATATGATTTTACCTAGCTATCCGATTATAAGGTTGGAAGGCCCGGATAGCGGATATCAAGGGCCCTTTGTCCGGATCCGCAAGGTCCCTCTATCCGCAATCTGTTGGGTCATTCAGAGGTCCCGATTAATGCGCTCGATAGGTTTGCCGTTTGTTAAATTAGGTCCCTATTCGTCTGAACTCAGTTTGACAATGTTGTTGTTATGTTTTAAGGGATTGGAAGTGAATAGGGCTATATTTATATATAGAAGCTATTCCGGCAAACGTTGTTTTGTCATTTTAAATGATACTTACTAATAAAAGCGTGCTAAAAAAAAATGTTGTTCGATTCTCAGACCTAACGAATATACACAAAAAAATTCATACAAATCGGTTCAGCCGTTTTCTGGACATAGATAACAAACACCGCGACACAAGAATTTTATATAAATAAATATATAGGGATAGATAACTTTATTTATACAACATAGAAGGAACATAGGGAAAGCTTGGAAAATTAGAGTAGTTTTCCTAAAGTTGAACCAAAATTTTGCGCATCGTCACTTACCATGCATCGTGCGAGTTAGTGGTCAAACGCTGGTCTATTTATGTATCATTACATAGTATAAAACAAAGTCTTTCTAAATCTAAACTTTCCGCTGTCTGTCTCTATATGTATGCTTAGATCTTTAAAACCACGCAACGGATTTTTATGCGGTCTTTTTAATAGATAGAGTGATTCAAGAGGAAGGTTTATATGTATAACACATGCATAATATAGCCGTGCGAAGCCGGAGCGGGTCGCTAGTTCTAAATAAAAAATAAACTGCGGAGCTTAGCTGGTACAAAATGAAAAACAACAACATATGCTCCTAGAACAAAGAATCCAACAATTTTTATTTGTACATCGTTTTTACTGCCAAGTACATAAAATACAAAAGATTCCAGCACCCAACTGTTATATTAAATTAATTTTAAAATGTATTTCTTTGCAGGTAAGCGCATTCAAGTAAGATTTACAACGTTGGAGCACTAGAAATATTGCAGTTGACATCATTTCTACCGCTCTCCGAGACGCCGTGGTACATTCTCTACAAAATGGTACGCTATAAACAATTGTGTAACCGTATATTACTTCTATACAGCTTTACGATTCACATCCTACATCCTACATAAATATGAAAGGCCTTTGGACACAACAGATAAATAGTAACTTAAAATATCGCGGTGCACTTTAGGACAAGCCTTATTGCATGAAGCTGAACAAATAATGCCTTCACATAAAACCTCTATTGCGTCTAGGAAACGGAATATTCGATAAAACATGATGTCCTATGATTGTCCAAAAGTGCGCAGTGCACTTTAAGACCCATACCTATCTATCTATAGAGGGCATTACTGTAAACAAATAATTCCTTCACACCAAACCTCTGAAGCGTCTCGGAAACGGTATATTTAATAAAACATGATGTCCTATGATTGTCCAAAAGTTCGCAGTGCACTTTGAGACCCATACCTATCTATCTATAGAGGGCATTACTGTAAATAAATAATGCCTTTACATAAAACCTCTATAGCGTCTCGGAAACGGTATATTTGATAAAACATGATTTCCTATGATTGTCCAAAAGTTCGCGGTGCACTTTAAGACCCATACCTATCTATCTATAGAGGGCATTACTGTAAATAAACAATGCCTTTACATAAAACCTCTATAGCGTCTCGGAAACGGAAAATTTGATAAAACATGATGTCTTATAATTGTCCAAAAGTGAGCGGGGCACTTTAAGACCCATACCTATCTATCTATAGAGGGCATTACTGTAAACAAATAATTCCTTCAAACCAAACCTCTGAAGCGTCTAAGACACGGAATATTTGACAAAATATGATGTCCTATGATTTTCCAAAAGTGCGCGGTGCACTTTAGGACCCATACCTAACCTACCTATCTATAGAGGGCATTACAAATGCCAAACCCCCGAATACTGAAAGGCTACTTAATCTTAAGTGGCGTTTAAATTGAAATTTAAGTGTAGGCTTCAATAGAAAGCATACAGCTTTCAGTATTCGGGGGTAAACCTCTAAAGCGTCTCGGAAACGTGATATTTGTTGAGACATGGAACGCATCACGATCCCGCTTCTTCGATGGACTGGTCTGGTGATCGTTTAGGGCTTTGCCCTCGTGACCCTTTAGCGTACGCTGAAACGTCTAAATTAGTCGCTCGATAGAAAAGTAAGAGGCTCGTGGTATTTCTCCACTATACTTATTACGCCACGCCACTGTGTGCTTTTATTAATTTATATTCTTAAATTTTGAACGTAATTGCGTAATATTTCACATGAGAAATTCTAATTCATTTAAACAGAGTATTTGTGTAGGGAGCAAATTCAACATCAAACAAAGGTTCTATTAGTATATTTCTATTGAAAACCGCTGAAATGTGTCAAAGGGTTAATCCAAGTTGGGTACTTAAACAAATAATACCATATATTTTATTGTTGATAGAAGATTATGTGTAGGTACTGCGATTATAATCCAAAGATAATTCTCAACTAACTTAAAAATTTAAGTATACGAGGCTACCTATTAACCTATATCAATAGACAGGATGATTTTTTTACGTGGGCCTATCTATATCCTAAACTATAAGAGATAGCGAAAAATGCTAAAAGGATTGTGTGTGTGTCCGATTTTAACAAAGACTTAAACTGCATCATTCAATTTTTGAAAAAGTCATTACACTGGCCAGGATCAAACCTGTTAATTAAAAAAAACCCCCCTAATGTTTGTATCAATCGATAATGTCGCTGAAATAGATCAATTCCTAGAACAAACATAGTATGGCTAAGCTCATTTTTGTAGTTCTTCTCCTTATAGTTTAGGATATAGCCCTGAAGGCCCATGTAAAAATTCACCCTGTGTAATGCCATGTAACAAAATCTTGTACAGCGTCAGGTTTATTTTAATTAATAAAAAAATCACTGAATATCACAAGATTGTATTTTTAAAGTATTAAACTCACATTTAGGGATATTAAGAAATTAAAAACACTTTCTATACCTACCCCTGGTCTACCGCACCGCTACGGGTTTAAAGCGAGGGTTGGATCTCGCCGCAGGGCATTGGATTTTTGGAAAGTGTTGTCAACTTCACAAACAAAAAGTCCCGGGACTTTGACACATGAGACGTCCAAGGGCCAAGAAACTTTAATTGTGTAACAGGCCGTAATATGAATTAACTACTATTGAACTTAATCTTACCTAAGCGATAACATTTTTGAACATATTTAATTGTTCCTTATAAATAAAATAGCGACCCGCTCCGGCTTCGCACGGCTATATTTTGCATGTATTATACATATAAACCTGTCTCTTGAATCACTCTATCTACATATTAAAAAATACCGCATCAAAATCCGTTGCGTAGTTTTAAAGATCTAAGCATACAAAGGGATAAAGGGAAAAGTGACTTTATTTTATACTATGTAGTGATAGTGTTAGTTATGATAAATAAATATTGCAAGACAATTAACAGTCAAGTGCGAGTCGGACGGCAACCATGTTATGTGGGAGCCTCACATATTTTTTTTCTGTTTTTAGTTATTTGTTGTTATAGCGGAAACAGAAATACATAATCTGTTGAAATTTCAACTCTCCAGCGATCACGGTTCTACACTACAGCCTGGTGACAGACGGACGGACGGGCGGACGGACAGACTGAAGTCTTAGATAAAGGGTTCCGTTTTTACCATTTGGGTACGAAACCCTAAAATTACCGTTGTTTGTTGTAAATGTGGTGAATGTTGATATTTTGATAAATGATAAATAAAAATGATAAATAAATGTTTATTTAACATAAGGAATTAAAACTAAACTTAAACAATCTACGTGTTACTAAACTAGTATTGCTACAAAATAATCAAAAATGTTCAGCGTCCCCTGCACTAAGCAAAGCTTGTATCGCAGGAGACAAAAGCGATTTGACAATAATTATAAAGTCTCGGGATACAACCATTGGTGATTTTACGGTTTAACAATAATTGTGAACGAAAATTAATATTATAAATTGTTAAAAAATAAGGATTAGGTTATACAATTTAATAGCACAGAGATTAATAAGATTAGATAATAGATTTTGGTAGAGTAGATATAGCAAGGGTAAATTTACTCTTCATTCAATCATATTTTGTTCACTTTATGTTGCTATACGTAGGTAAACTGAGGTATGGGCTGTTTTTACGACAGATTTTGGTTAGGATGAAAAACATGTTTTTTTTTCCTCACACTTGCTCGTAAAACGATCGCTCTCGATCTCAGTGGAAAACGTTACTTTTCAGCTAAAGGTAAAGTTTTACATCCGTTAAATAACGCGTGTGATTGGTCGTCGATAATGAATTTTCTTTCCACCCGTAAAAGCACGCATCTGATTGGTTAATGAAAACGAGTTGGTTGTAGATGTGATTTGAACTGAAATTAAATTGAGATTCTGTACCAATTTTATTTATCTTTCTCATATCGTAGTAAAGTATAATCTAATACTAGGTATATATAAATTACGTGTCACGACTCCTTAACCGATTTTAACCAAATTTGCACAACATGAGCAGTTTGATCCAACTTGAAAGATAGGATAGCTTACATCTTAATTTATCCCGATATTCCCACGGGATCGGGAGTTACGCGGGGGAAACCGCGGAGTGCAGCTAGTAAACTATAAAATCCTCACTCATACAGGCAGCGGTCCGCGGTTTCTCTCGCGTAAGTCCCGATTGAGTGGGAATATCGAGATAAAAAGTAGTGATTAGACTTCAAGACAGATTTCGATGTAACTTAAATACATTGAAACTTGGCATGTAACTTATGCTACTTTTGGATTTGATACTACAAGACCGATTTTGATAAAATTTTGTATAAGGATACTTGAAAACTTCTTTTTTTTACTCCAATACACACGATTAGGATTTCCGCAAATAAAATCGAGGCCGTTGCTAAAAAAAATACTTAAATAAAATACTCAAATTTAAACAAAATAAATAAAATAGGTTTTTTGTTCGAGAGCTACGACACGCCACCTAGATACACAGGGCACGTCAAACTCATAACACTCTTCTTTTAGGGTTGGTGGTTAAATAGTTTCATACTTTCCTTACCTACAGGGCTTCATGTCCAATCTCAGTGAGAAATTACATAAGTTTAGCAAAGCCCCTCGCCCGGCTCCGTCGCAACTCTGAACATTTCTTGAATTCAAAGTAAATGTTTGTGATATTGAAATTAATAAATTCTTAGAAGTAAGGTTGTTTGAAGACGTTCCCCTTGATTGAACTCGTCTGTTAATTTATGTATTTAATTTTCTCAGTGGTATATACAACCAAAATTGTTTTCTTTTCGAAATTTGTATTTATGTCGTAGAGATAAAACATTTACACAACCTACAGTAGAGCGTACATCAGAACCTGGGCCCTGATTCTGATTATATTTGATGATGTCGATCGCGAAATACGATTTCAGAAATAATGTTTATTTATGAAAATATGAATGGAAACCACACAAAATAGCCACTAACGGACTAAGTTTGTCGATAGTTTGTGTAAATTTTTGTAGTAATTTAAAAAATACTCATGACAATATTTGATCGTTTCACACGTGAGAACGTCGAGTTGCCTTACAGAATTACGGCCCTGAACAGGTAAAGAGACGAATTTCCAATTGATATGCACTAATTTAAATGGTAAAACCTAAATGAAAAACGTTACACAATTATTTGGGCTGATAAAATGATATTGATTCACACACGCTGCCCGCACCTCACCTTTACAACGTTAGCTTAAACCAAAAAGTGTTTGATTTACCCGAACACTCCTGATAAATTGAAACTATAGCAAATTTTAATGAAAGTGTCGTTTAGGAAATTAACCGTCAATTATTTGTAATTACACTGTTATGTAAATTTTTTCGGTATTTCGGTAGTTAGATAATGACGTTCTAAAAGCACGTTTCACAAAATAATATTAGATTTCAATTTCTAAGTGTGCTGTTTAAAACAAAAAATAGCGTCAAATGTGACGGTACCTATTTTTATAATTTACAATTTTACACAATCCGGATCAAAATTTTGCCAAGGAAAATATTGTGAAATCTCGTGATACTCTTATCTCAGAATGGACATAATAAAGCAATAAGTACGTTTTTTGCCTGTGTTACGACTAAATAATATTCGGATAAACAACTGAACAATATACGATCAAGACAGAAACAAAAGACTATCGAAACGAAATCAAATGACAATCAAAATGGAAACAAAAGACGATCAAAACGGCAACAAAACACAAACGAAAAGGAAACAAAAGACGATTTAAATAAGAAAGACGGTTTTTTGCTATGTTTTTTTACTTATATACTAACTTATTTGCCTACATTTTTTAAACTTACCAAATAGCTTGAAATTCATGAATTATTGTTAGGTGTTCCATTATATCTTGCTATACTTACTTAAACATTATGAAATAACAACAGACTACGAAAGCAACGTTAATTTAACGAATTGCTTCAGGGAATTGACTAACTTCTTGTTATGGAACGCTTGTTCAATTTAATCAAAACGTAAATATGCAAATGCTATGTTTTAGCCAATTTAATTTAGCGCAATATTAACCGGTTGAAATACCGGTAATTGCCGGACGAAACCGGCTCAGTCCGGTGATTACTGCTTTAATCCGGCCCCGTGATTGGTCGATTGTGAATGTAGATTGAAAATTGCTGGATTTGCAGATGTAGTTTACATTTTTTGAACTAAATGTTAGTACAATTCGATTAACACCTGCGATATCGTTTATAAATTCATATTTTGATAAGTATTTTCAAAAATCCTTGAACGCGACAGGGGTGAAAACTGATTCAATTATAATTCCGTTTAACCGTTATTGTTTTTTTTAGGTTTTCAATTTAAACTCATAATCAAATACTGTTTCTGAAGCTTCACAGTAAAAAAACACGATTACAAAATCCAGTAAAAGTTTTTTATTATTTGGTTTCAAATGCAGAATTCAATGTTTTGTTTAAAGTTTTTTCGATTTGATTTCATGATAAACGCTATAATTGTGTTACAAAATAGATTTATTACTTGGGCTCAATTTTGCCTGTTTTCTTGAATGCGGGCGCCAAAGTCAACATTAACGGGTAAAATCTCAACTGTTTGTTGTCTTTCTTTGACCGAAACATTAAATTCCAAACGAACCAAAGTGATAGTCATAAAAACGACGATATAAAAATGCTTATTTCTTGTGATTGCATCGATAGATAGATAGATAGATAGATAAACACTTTATTTGTACAACACACAAAACATTAAAAATAACAAATATGACGAGAAAGCTTATTAACTACGAAATTGTACAAACAGGCGACCTTATCGCTTAAAGCGATTTCTTCCAGGCAACCTTAGGATGGAGAAGGTCTGTTTAGCTTAGCTGGTAGGTCGTGTGGTGTAAGAAACACATATATTAATAGATACCTACGTAAAATAGATAAGTATTATAAACGAAATACTTAAACATAGATAGCATAACATACACATAATAATATTAAATAATAATATAGTACAATGCATATAAGTACCTAGCAATACTATTTATGATGAGAATATTAACAAATATTTTATATAATAAAATAATACATAAAAATACATAAGTATATGTATGATAAAATTAGACAAGCATTTCTAAGAGAAGAAACAAGAATACAAATATTATCTACTAAATGAAAATAAATAAGAGGCAAGAGTTATGTAACAATAGAGTTAAAGTAATGTTCAGTTACCATACTCTTGAAAATGGGCAGGGTTTTAGCAGAGCGGATAGTTTGGGGTAGAGAATTCCAGAGAATAACAGAACGAAAAGAAAAGGATTTGTTGTAGAAAGTGGAATTGTGAAGAGGAGCTTGAAGAAGAAGGGTATCAATGGATCGGAGTTGTTTCGTATGAGCGTCACTAAGGAACTTAAAACGTTCTCTTAGGTAAAGAGGAGAGGAAGGATAGAATAGAACTTTGTAGAGGAAGCACAGAGTATGGACATCCCGGCGAAGGCGGATTGGCAGCCACTTGAGTTTATATCGAAATTCGGAAACATGGTCATATTTGCGTAACCCAAATATGAACCTTATACATACATTTTGAAGTCGCTCAAGTTTGTTAAGCTGCTCTTCGGTCAAATCGAGGTAACAGATGTCAGCGTAATCAAGTATTGGGAGCATAAGGGATTGAGCAAGACTAACCTTAGTGGCAGTAGGCAGAAAGTTCCGAAGTCTACGAAGTGAGCCTGCAGACGCAAATATTTTTCGACTGAGTTCAGTTAGTTGAGGCTGCCAGCCCAGTTCCGTATCCATCGTGACACCAAGATTTTTTACAGTTTTGGAGAACGGTATGCGGCTTCCATCAAACAAGATCGGATCCACGTGTGCCCAGTCTATTTTAGGTAGCAATCTGGAACTGCCCAGAACAATGACCTGTGTTTTCAATGGGTTTACTGTCAAGCCAAATAATGTACTCCATTCACAGATTTTGGACAGGTCATTGTTAATTGTAGCAATTCCGTCATTAAGTCTATCGAGAGGGACTTGCGTATAAATCTGAAGATCGTCTGCATAGAGATGGTAGGAAGAAGTGAGATTAGCAGATATGGAATTGATGAAAACTGAAAAAAGAAGGGGAGAAAGAACGCCGCCCTGGGGTACACCCGCAGACACATCACACCAGGATGAGTAGGTGTCTTCGACACGTATACGCTGCCGGCGACCACACAGGTAACTACGAAACCACTCAATCACCGTCGGAGATATGTTAAGAGAGCATAAAACACCAAGCAGTATGTCGTAGTCGACATTGTTGAATGCATTGCTGAAGTCAAGCAAGGACAATACAGTCAACTTACGTTCGTCCATGCCCTTCCGAATGTCATCGGTAATTTTGACAAGTGCAGAAGTTGTGCTATGCCCCGGACGAAAACCGGATTGGTAGGGATTGTACAGCATATTGCTAGACAGGAATGTAGATAACTGTTGGTGGACAAGGCGTTCTAGGATTTTGGATAAAAATTTTTGCATGAATACGCCTTGCGCCTTAAGTAAACAGTACCTTATCGAGTAATCATAAGTTACAGGATATTTCCGGCCAGGAAACAGTTTTCTTTTATTTAGTTTGACAACAGGTAAAAATTTGCATTATTATTTTGTTAGTGCGTTGCCCTCATTCTTGGCAAGAGATGCTCAAGGTCAAATCCGAATCGGACTGGAGAGGAAGACATTTTGACGTCTCGTTGTAGGTAGGAGGTACCTATTATAAGAGTAGTTGCGTAAATAATTGGTTTTTAGGGTTCCGTACCCAAAGAGGAAAAACGGGACCCCTCTAAGACTTCGTTGTCCGTCCGTCTGTTACCGGTCTGTATCTTATGAAGCATGATAGCTAGATAGTTGAATTTTTCACATATGTATTTCTGTTGCCGCTATAACACGAAATTTTAAAAATAATATATTAAGAAGAATATTTATTTGAGTATGTTTAAGTATTTTAGATTATTTTAGGTTGACTATTTTTAATAAGGCAATATCTTTTTATTAATTATACTCCCAAAGGGCTGGCAAAAGACTTTTAACCTATACAGCCATGTCTGACATCCAATATTTTTAAGGGTTTTTTACATTTGTTTTTGCGTCAGGGGTAAAAACAGAATATAATATTACGGAACCCTTCATGCGCGAGTCCGACTCTGGCCGGTTTCTTTTTAAAGAATATTTTGACCTTTCTAGATATGGAATATTTAATGCATCAAGTAAACCACGTATCGCGCCTATTACATGCAACACAATCACCTGTTACATTCATAAGCGATAATTATTTTATCATCTGTGATTTCAATGATAAAACAATCGTGAATAGCATAATTTTCATAATTTTCCGTCTTATCTCTGTGTATGACTTTATTTATTTATTTATTTATTTATTTATCAGAAAAACTACATCTATCATTACAGGATTCCCCAATGCAATAGCGTAGTTAAAATAAATTTAAATTAATTATAACAAATAATCCATAAAGATACTTTTTGGAATTCACTCTTCCCGCATGTAAATACGTCAATTTGCTCGGCAACTAAATTTAGTGTGTGTAAAACCCGCGTGATTGGTGATTTTTTGACTAGGTTCGTCCTACCACGGGGCACCGCGAATAGTGCCGGTTTTCGTGTATGGCGCCGCTTTAGGTACTGATTCGGAACATATAGTTTGACCGATTCCAGTATGGTTGGATTACATATGTTACCTCTTAACACCTCCAAAATATAACTTGCCAGCGCCAAGTCCCTTCTTGTTTCCAACTTGGTGTACCCAACCATGCCCAGTACGAACAGAGTTGGATACATCAAGGGATAAAAAGGGTAGACTCCATACAGACGCAAGTATAGGTACCTGGTAAACTTGTTCTGTATGCGCTCCAACATCGTAGTATACTTGGCTTCATGCGGTGACCATATACTAGCATTGCATTCGAGCTGGCTTCTTATAAGTGCATTATATAATGTTGACACTGCTTTGATGTTCGTGAAACCTTGCGCACGCCGTAGAATGAAACCTAGACTTCTATACGCGTTCTTACAGACATTTATAATGTGTTCTCTAAATGTCAAATCAGTGTTCAGAAGGATACCGAGGTCTTTAACTTTGTTGACACGCTCTAATGCCGTTCCGCCTAGTTGATACTGATAATGAATTGGTGCAGTGGCTCTGCTAAATGTTATTACTGAACATTTGTTAACATTAAACTGAAGCTTGTTGTTCACGCACCAATCATTAACCCTATCTATGTCTTCCTGAAGACGACAGCAGTCATTTTTATCTCTTATTGCAAGTAACAACTTAAGGTCGTCCGCGAAAAGAAGACATTTAGCGTTTCTGACTACGTTAGGTAGGTCATTTATCATTATAATAAATTCCATTGGACCCAAATTACTTCCCTGACTGACTCCTGTTCTCGTGAAGTATGGCTCTGACTTATAACCTACATCCTTTGTATGAAACATCCTTCATCATCCAATCCAAACCAATCCAATCAAATCCAATCCAATCCAATCATCCAATACATCCTTTGTATGTATGAAACGCCGCTGTACCTACCTACTAGCTCTATAGGGTGCAAAGTGCATTAGGTGTATCTCTAAGAGAAGACCTGTGCAGTTCACTATAATCATCTTCTCATCGTGTCAGAGATTCAGCCGATTGAAGTTTGTCTAAGCAGAAGTTGCATCGTTGGCAGCATCATTGTCATCATCATCCAATGTGCAGGTATTAGGGTACATTGAATAAGGTGGTCCATAGTATGTGTTTTAAATCTCTATAGTCACTGGATAAGGGTAGGAGGAAGAAAAAGTCACATAGCCACCTGTGGTTCAACCCAATTGACTCATATTTTATCTGCAGCGGCTTACTTAGACCCAGAATCGGAAATCCCTCTTGAATGTTGAAAAACACAGTATTAAAATGTTAATAGGTAACAAGATTGCAAATGCCACTTAGTGGATTCTAATACATTTTTTCAATTCTCTCCAAGGCTAATCGATTACAGTTTTAAATCTCAGAACAGAAACCAATCTCAAAAGCAATTCTCCTCTAATCGCATTAACTTAATTTATTGGTTTAATAATGTCACAATTTACGGATAGTAGATATCGGATTTGAAATTGCGGGAATGTACTCAAAGATTAGTGGGATTGAATCAATTAGGATTTTGAGATGGTTTAGTAGATTCTGTTAAAAGCAGTACGACTAGTCGTGGTAGCTTATACTCGTACTATGGGAATTCTATTTGTACAACTTTGCTTCGTCATTCCTTAATCGTCTTGCGAGGGAATGGAATCAGTTTCCTGCATCTGTTGTTCCTGACCCATTTTGGGGGATCTTCATTATCTATGGAGTACCTTTCCTAATGTGCCCTAACACTTGCACATTGAACGACCCTTACAAGGTCAATGATGCTGCCTGATGATGATGATGATAGAAGCTATAGATAACCAGATCTAAAATTCGCTGACAAGATAGGAAGAAAACGTCACAAATTGTGTCACATTGCTTTTTGTAATCAAACCGCTACCTTTTACATCGCAGACGAGGGTTCGTCACAAGGTCATCAAATTAGAATATAACTGCTACACCCTTTATCAGTTACCTGTTAAAATTTCAACCCTTTACCTACCTTCGCGTCGACTTGTTTAAACTCCATTAAAACGGGGAAATGGCAAACATTCCGCGGAAAGTGTCCACAAAAAGGTTGCATCGAAAGCTTCCACCGAGGAAATTAACCGGAACAATACGTGTGACGTCACGGCGATGACGTCACGTTGGATTGCTAGTGCCGAGTGTAGGTTAGGCCGTTCGGCTTATGAGGTTTCACGTGCAGACTGCTTGGTGAAATTGAATACTTAGAACAGGAATTTCTTATATTGGCTTTGTGAATGGAACGTAATCAAAACAATAGGTAACTTGCATGGCTATGTTCCGTATTGCGCTTTTTAGAAAGAAGGTAATACATATTTTCCTAGAAGCGCACGATCTCACGAACACTAATACAAGAAACAGAGAATAAAGACGTAATTTTATTAGAATATAAAACCAGATAATAAATGATTAATATAATATTCCGTACTTCAAAAGGATTAACGGGTCCCTTATAAGATCCGCACTTAGAAGAGAGCGGTTTTGATCCGGTGGTAGAAGAGCCAAAACTCGAGTTAGTAAATACCTTGAAATTTTAACAGTATAACAGGTAGTAAAACCTGGATTTTCATTCCGTCCGAAGGTTGTAGATTTGAATCCGGTCGTGCATCAATGGATTTTTGTTACAAAACATTTATGTGTCCTAATTAACACTGCTCTTACAGTGAAGGAAAACCTCATTATGTATGTCTGTCTGTTTTTTTTGTTTGTTGCCACTTATTTAAATCCTGAAACGTAACTTTTTCATTATCCCCGAATGTACATTTTAAACATTAATCGACATCAATGTAGTCGACATTTTAACTGAGACTAATTTATAAGTGAACACTCTAATTATTCGATGACCCGACTCTCTCCCCAACACTATTGTAAAGTGCTTTAAATATTTACGAGCCCTTTAAAAACCCTTTCGGAAACAAAGTGTTATTTGTCACAGAGACATTGTTAATCCGGTCTAATCGTGGGACTGGAAACTTTTGATTATTTTCAAATAATGGTGGGATTCTGTATAATTATTTTATAGTGGAGGAATATTCGAAATGTTTTAGTAGATTTTACATAATAGAATTTAATAGTTTTAGAAATACGCCTACGTTAGTTCGTTTATAATTCAGTTCCTACTTGGTGCATTTTGATGTACACCACAACCTTATAGTAAATAAAGCTATTTAATAGTGTTAACTTATAAAAATTAGAAATTCTTGTTTTACTTCTTTTTCTTAGCCTTTTTTATTTTTTTCTAAGCACAGATTTGTGTTCTGCTCAAAGCTGTCACTACGTGTCAAGCTGCCCTGAAACTAAAAAAATGACAACATTTTTATATAAATTGTGTCATAGTGTCATCGTAATTAAAATTTTGACCTCCGGCAGACTACCTAAAAAAAAAAAGTTTTTCCAAAAATAGGACTCTCTATACTAGAATAAGTATTTTATTTCTTTAGTATACCCCTAGATACGTTACATCACGATGTAACGATATATCGTTACGTTTTTAGCGCTGCTTGCCGTCGTATCCAGGGCGGATTTTACGGATTAATAGCTTTGTTAGATAATAGTCGGTATTTAAGTATCGGTTTTAGTGAACGTTATTATAATGTCGTTGTTGAACGTCCCGTCTGGGACGTAGAAAGATGCGGGTTCGATTCCCGCGGCGAACGAAATTGTACAAATATTTATCTATACTACTATTATAAAGCAGAAGAGTTTGTTTCTTTGAACGCGCTAATCTCAGGAACTACTGGTTCGAATTGTAATATTATTTTTGTGTTAGATAGAGTCCATTTATCGAGGAAGGCTATAGGCTACTTTTTATTTTATATTCCCACGGGATCGGGACTTACGCGGGTGAAACCGCGGGGCGCAGCTAATTTTTATATAAAATATAAACAATAATACTTTGGATAATAAATAAATTGTGTATATTGTGAATAATAAATTGAGCACAAACTATGAAATTCAACATTTTAAGAAGTAACCTGAATATTTTGGAACACTCTCTACCCGACATAAAATGTCAATAACCACACAAAAGACAAAACATTAAACTAACAACTCGTTAAGCTACATAAATCCATAATTCCTTATAATTTATTAACCGCTGTTAAGAGCAGAATGCACCGGGTGTATTTCCGAGATTAACTATAAAATTTCATCGCTCCGGTTTATGGCGTTAGTGAGACAATTACGGATCAGTGGTCTGTGAGCTTCGCTGCCAATTGGGTTATGTGCTACAACTGAGCATTGTGCTTTCGATGCATTGATAGTGATTATTACGTCGTCCGACGCTTGAACAAACAACTATTATGCCAAATTCTCGAAAATAAAATTGTTTCAATTACAATTTTATTTACGAGAATTTAATAAAATTGTTCAAATTACGAGAATTTAATAAAATTGTTCTAATTACGAGAATTTAATAAAATTGTTCAAATTACGAGAATTTAATAAAATTGTTTAAATTACAATTTTATTTACGAGAATTTAATAAAATTGTTTAAATTACAATTTTATTTACGAGAATTTAATAAAATTGTTTAAATTACAATTTTATTTACGAGAATTTAATAAAATTGTTCAAATTACAATTTTATTTACGAAAATCAGCATTCTCGATGAATTGATAGTGATAATTACTTCATCGGACGCTTGGCCAGAAGCGAACAAACCAGAAGGCCAATTCTCGTAAATAAAATTGTTGAAATTACAATTACAATATCATTTCGATTACAAAAAATACCCTCAAAGTCAGCTTTTGATATTCTCAAGAATATTTTTTGTAATCGAAATGCTATTGTAATTGTAATTTAAACAATTTTGGTTTACGAGAATCAGCAGTTATTTCAAGTAATGATTTGAAGCCAAGTAAGCCGCGGGTTTCATCACGATGTCTTCGGATGCCTATGTCATAAAATCAAAATAATATATCTCAAATTTAAGCCCGATCTGGCTTGAACTGTGCGTTAATATATTAGTCAGTTAGTCAGTCAGGACTTTGATGTTTATATTCATTCTAACCAAATTAAACAAACACCCCAACCAGGAAAAAAGTAAAATAATTTACCAAGGATAAAAGGACTGTTTTATTTTTAGCACGATATGGGTTAATACCCTTTGCGAAAACATCTCAAACTTTTGTAGGTTATTCTATCACATATTTACCTCGGGAAATCGTTGTCAACTCCAATGTCAAAATTGACAAATATTTCGTGACCTGCCCGTCCTTTTTCCGGTCCACGATTCAACGGTCGTACACCTGTCGAAAACAGAATTCGTGCCACGTTTTTAATTTCCCCAAACATCTTTGATTATTCGAACATTGGTTTTTAAGGTTGTTATGACCTTAATGGGGAGATTTGGTTTTTTTTTCTAAGCTAATTCCGAATAGCTGGCGCGATCTATAAACTAGTATAACATCTGGTTAAGAAAATGCGAACTAGATAAATACCTATAGAAAGAAAAACCGGCCAAGTGCGAGTCGGACTTGCGCACGGAAGGGGTTCGTGCCATGTTGTATGGGAACCCCACTTAATTTTTTGACGTGATAACGTCTAGTAAATTGGTGGAACACCTGCATTCACACAAAAGTGTCACGGTAATATTGTGTGACGTCATGCGTCATGGTAATATGACCAGGTGCGTCGTAGTAACTAAGGAAACAGAGTATTTAATAATAATATCGCTCATCTGGGCTTGTGTTATAGAAGACTTAGGTAAGTATATAAAGGAAAAAAATACATAAAGGAAACAAAAATTAAAAAAAGTATAAAAAATAAAACTCAATTGTTCTTATGACGTTATCACGTAAAATGATCGTCCGTAAACAGACTTTACAGACAAACATTTTTTTTCTGATTTAGTATTTGTTGTTATAGCGGCAACAAAAATACATAATTTGTGAAAATTTCAACTGTCTAGTTGTCATGGTTCATGAGATACAGCCTGGTGACAGACGGACGACCAGACGGACGGACGGACATGAAAGTCTTAGTAATAGGGTCCCGTTTTACCGGCCTGACAATGTTTCTAATGCCAAATCTTTCAGTTTTAATCCATACTGCAAGGGAATGGAATCAGTTGCCTGCGTCTGTCTTTCCTGACGTGTACAATTTGGGGGTCTTCAAGTCGCGAGTGAATAGGTATCTTCTAGGAAGGCATGTTACATCTTAGACCGCATCGTCACCTACCATCAG
The DNA here is from genome assembly GCA_907269075.1 of Idaea aversata. Classification (NCBI taxonomy): domain Eukaryota; kingdom Metazoa; phylum Arthropoda; class Insecta; order Lepidoptera; family Geometridae; genus Idaea; species Idaea aversata. Next base: position 13,049,387 of record OU026099.1, on the reverse strand, counting down.
GCAGGCGTGATAGTGGTCAAACGCTGACCTATCATATGTAAAACAAAAATGTTTGTCTGTAAAGTAAGTACGGACGATAATTTTACGTGATAATGTCCTAAGAAAACGATGAAGAATTAAGGTTGTTTTTCCTTTATATTTTTTCCATATTTTAGTAATAATACTGCTATGGTACCTTATCAATAACGCGTTCCTAAAACATGACGCATGACGTCATCTTTTTTATGAATGCAGGTGTTTGTCAATTTATTAGACGTTATCAGATCAAAATAATTACAATGACTACTGCTACTGGTTGTGAAATTGTTGCTAAGTGTTACTTAACGAATGTTATGATATTCTCCATACATTTAGCTGTTAATAGGGTGTGTTCCGGGCCAGTGGATCGTTTCAAAGTGACTGATATAGCGCGCGGCGCATGTGGGGTGACGTCATCGAGTCACCCTGCAAAAAACAACGTACTGTTTTAAAGATATATGATACTAGCGACCCGCCCCGGCTTCGCACGGCTATATTATGCATGTATTATACACATAAACCTTCCTCTTGAATCACTCTATCTATTAAAAAAAACCGCATCAAAATCCGTTGCGTAGTTTTAAAGATTTAAACATACATAAGGATATAGGGACAGAGAAAGCGACTTTGTTTTATACTGTGTAGTGATGATGTACTAGCGACCTGCCCTGGCTTGGCGTAAAATTCGTAAATTCGAATTCCAGTAGTTATTGAGTTTACGCGGCGCTTAAGCTTTCAGTTCGACATGATTTTAAGGGTTCCTTACCCAAAGGCTAAGAACGGTACCAATGTATAGAATGTGTTAATGACATTATTTTAATTGACATTTTATGTAATAATTTTTAATTTTATTACTTGACATTTCACTACTAATTTAGACTAATTCACATGTACCTTAAATGAGGGTAAATAGCCAAGTACTTTATTATAATTTTGGCATCTTATTACTCTATTTAATGTAAATAAATGATTGATTTGATTAGTCTCTACTGTCCGTCTGCCTGTCTGTCTGTCACCAGGCTGTATCTCAGGAACCGTGATAACTAGACAGTTGAAATTTTCAGAGATTATGTATTTCTGTTGTCGCTATAACAACAAATACTAAAAACAATATAATGCGCGAGTCAGACTCGCACTTGGCCGGTTTTTTTCTGATATGTCGTCATTACCTGTACCAAGCTTAAAACAATTAAATGCAGATGTAAATTAGGTACTTTACTACATAGTATAAAACAAAGTCGCTTTCTCTGTCCCTATATCCCTATGTATGCTTAAATCTTTAAAACTACGCAACGGATTTTGATGCGGTTTTTTAATAGATAGAGTGATTCAAGTGAAAGGTTTATATGTATAATATATGCACAATATAGCCGTGCGAAGCCGGGGCGGGTCGCTAGTTAAAAATAAAAAAGATCTCCCAAGAACGTATTTCTCGTAGCTACAGAGTTTGGTTCTAACGGCAAACGGTCGGCTGCATAATCGCAGACCCACCAAAGGAGCTCCAAAATAGCTGTTATAAGAATGTTTTCAACAGAAGCAAGATTCTAGACACCTGCTTTAGTTGAAGTTTAAAGTCTTCTAACTCATCAATTTATCAAACACTAGCTGCGCCCCGCGGTTTCACCCGCGTAGTTCCCGTTCCCGTGGGAGTATTGGGATATAATATAGCCTATGTTACTCGTGGATAATGTAGCTTTCGAATGGTGAAAGAATTTTTAAAATCGGTCCAGTAGTTTTTGAGCCTATTCATTACAACCAAACAAACAAACAAACAAAGTTTTCCTCTTTATAATATTAGTGTAGAAAAAACTAAATCAAAGTCGGTTAATCCGTTCGGGAGCTACGATGCCACAGACAGACACACACATACACACACAGACACGTCAAACTTATAACACCCCGTCGTTTTTGCGTCGGGGGTTAAAAATATATGAATGAAAACATGCCAATATTAATAATTTTGAACTCTATCGGGGGCTGCAATTATGCAACCGACTGTACCTATGTTTGTTTGTTCCTTTTTTACATTTGAAATTAAAGATGAGTAAAGTGAAAACATAATTTCGAATGTAATAAATAAATTCTTTATTTATTGCTCTACCCTCCCACTTGCTATGGTTGTATTTTCTGTCCCAAATCTCTATAACACGCCTTAATTAATTATTCCCTTAGCCCCTGAGGTTTGGACACAGTGCGGCAAATGTGGGCTCATTTTAGCATTACCACGTTACAAGTAAATTGGCATAGTGAAGTCACAGTGCATAATTTCCTCAGATAAAACCGCTAATTAAGAGGAAAGGGTATCGGGGGCTCTCTCCATACAAACTATTACAAACGTAGTCGACTGTTTTCTCCCTGGATAATGACACTAGAGCAAATATTTTTGGCGCATAAAACGTATGCCATGCCCTTATTTTTTTTTATCTTAATTTCTATGATAATTAGGAAATGAAAAAAAAAAAAAACAAAAGATAGGGGCATAGTCATGGCAGTTGGCACAAAAATATTTACTCTAGTGTCATTATCCAGGGAGGAAACAGTCGACTACGTTTGTATGGCGAGAGCGCAGGTACCTACCCTTTCACCTTAACAAACTTTTTTATTTTTGATGCGAAACATCTGTAAGACATGTTTGTAATTTAGTAATTACTACCATTTTATTTTAGCTTATTTTTAGGCGAAAAGTAAAAAATGGGAGGAGGTTCAATTCTTCCGTTTAAATTGGTATATTTTTTATGTAAATATGTTCACCGATTACTCAAAGATGGCTCTACCGATATTGAGTTGTAACCAAACCCATTTAAATTTTTGTTTGTAATAAATAGGTTCTAGAACTATTCGATTTCGATGAATTTGATATAAAGATAGCTGGGATCCTGGAGTAACACAGACTTTTTCTCTTGATATTTCTACGGCATTGGTACATAAGCGGAAATCACAGGCACAATTACTTTTGTACATATTATGATCACTGAGACAATGATACCTATTGACATTTTGACTTCGAAACATTGTCGAAATCAATAACTTATCTGTGAGTTACTAACGGTTAACCAGTAATTTTTGTTAGCTTTGCAGCCAAACGGTCAAAAAAAATATCAGTTAAACTGTTAGCAACTGTTAGAAATGTAATTGATTTCTACCAATAGCGATCTATTTTTGGTACTGTTCGAAGATTCCAAACTGTTACGAACTGTAACATACTCCTAAAATATGGTTAGGATCACGTCCCGTAGACATATTTTTGTTCAGTTCCAAGATAGGGTTGTCACGTAGCTGTTGATTAATTTTCGTACTGATAGGGTTGTCGCGATATATTGAATTAAGTATCTTGCTCTAAATATATGATCAACACGTTGATATTTTTATCTCTAACTAGCTCTGAGGCTTTACCTACATAAACAATAGACAATGTCCTCTTCCAATCTGTCTCCATACCAAAATATAAAACAGTCACAGATAGACAGACAGACAGAGTTAGTTTAAGTAGCAAAAAAGCTAAGAAAATCTTAGCTTTTTTGCTACTTAAACTAATAATAATACGATTTTAACGGATTTAATCTCTTTTTGTAATCTGACGTTTCAAAAACTTAACAGCTTCCATGGTCACAAGAAATCTAAGGTCATCTACAAGTAATTTTTTTTTCTAAAGTACAACGTAGGACTCGGTAAAACCAGTGCACAAGATTTCCGTCTAGTCACTAGTAATGGGTACCTAATATAAAAACCGTTTTACCATAAAAAAGAGAATAATCTCGATGTCCTTGCAAAAAGAAATTGACTAATGTTCTGGAATTGTTTTTATTGTCATTAAACTCTTTCAATCCATTAAGATGTTCAATCATTTTCCCTTCGTTGCTTTGAACGGGAATAAAATAAACTGAAAGGAAAAAAACTGACATAGAATTGTGTTCATCACCCTTGAGCTACTCGAAGTTATAATTCTGTTAGGTTTCGATTCACGACTGTCTGTTTTTAACGATATGCCGTTTCCTTGTCTGGTTTTGACGAAATACTCCTTTGGCCAAACGTGCACTTTGACCAAACACACCCCTGACCAACGGCCCCAAACCCGTTGTTTTGTGTAGTTCAGAGGAATAGCCCAGATCCTCTTTGTTCATTAACCAGGAGCTTATCTATGAGAGCAAAAGGTTCGAGCAATAACTATTACAAGCTCGAAGACTTGATCGAGTGAGACTCAATGCACCAAGACTTACTTATGCGGCGCTTTGTGGGTGTTGACGTTCTTGTGCCTTTCACTTCACTGCTTGGCGTTCCTTCTCTAGTAGGTGAAGCGTCCCATGACCTTCAAATCTTTTTTTATCCTTTTTTTTATCTAACCCCTAGCATCCCACTGCTAGGCAAAGGACTCCCCCATTTCCCCCCATCGGTCGCGGTCCTGGGCCACCTCCGGCCAAGCTGGCTCGAGGCGGTCGAGGTCGTCTCGCCAACGCTTTCGTGGCCGACCCCGACGTCGCCGAGCACCCGGAAGTGTTCAGCTTGTTGCTGTTTTAGCCCATTTATCCCCGTCCATTCTTGATACATGACCCGCCCAATCCTATTTCAACCTCGCTGATTTGAAACCCACATCTGTGATTTTGGTCTTGGTCACATATGTTTTTATACCTAAAAGACCTAAAAAAAATTTTTGTACTCGAAATGCAATCGGAATGAACGATTTTATTTACGAGTATTGGCCTTCTAGTCTGATAACCATTTTTTTTTTGCTGTTTTCGTTTTTATTCACGTCTCAGCTCATTCAATTTCGCGAAAGCATTCAACACGCAAGTATTAGGAACTACCCTCCGAATCGGTGGGTGGGTGGGGCTTAAATTAATGCTTTTAGGGTTGTGCTGATCCCCCCGCTTACACGCTGTGCATCCTTTCACTGCTTAGCTGTAGGTGTAGCTTGTAGTTTAAGCCTTTTCTAGGAGATCTTTCCGATATCCTAGGAAGCCGAATGGTCTTAGGGGAGAGTGCTACGGTCATGTTGATCCCTAAGACAAGTCAGAGAGATTATCCTTCACGTGGTGTCACCTGTTTTTGGTCTAATTCCCTCAGAAATAGACGTAACAGAAATCTCCTGGCAGACCACCTAACACTCCAACCTTAACCCCATCCTAAAATCCTACGACCAATCCCGCATAGCCGAACCGTGGCGGCGCAAAACCACACCAGGCCTGCACGACCTTGGGGCATTAAATCCCCCCAAAAAGAAGCACCACACACGCCTAGGGCAGGCAGTGTGGAAACTTATCCTCAGCCCAACAACCATGGCAGCGCAAAGAAAAAAGAGCATACCCCAGGAGGGTACCACTACCGACGGTAGTGGAGAATCCCTCACCGAGCCTAGCTCGGTCTGTCCCACGTATTCTGGGGGGGACACTTTGTGCTCAGGACCAGGCTCCAGCCTAGACCTGTCTGACCTCGCAGAGGCCATTCCAAATCTGACCACAGTGTCACACTGGACCGTAGTCGCGCGAAATCGCAGCGACAAACGAAAACCGGTGACACCTGTGGTCATAAAAAACCCCAAAAACCCGAAGGGCCATCCGGAACGCAGTCGCCACACCCGGCGCGCGAAAAAGGATGCCCCGAGGCACAAAAAACCAAAAAAACTGACAGCCGACGCAGCAGCGGAAACGCAGCGCGAACCCGACGCAGCAGCGAATACGCAGCGCGAACCTAACGCAGCAGCGAAAACGCAGCGCGAATGTGACGCAGCAGCGGAAACGCAGCGCGAAGGGCAGGCAACGTCATCAGCACAACCCCTCTCAACACCACCATCTCAACCTCAGCCAAGGTGGAAACGAAAATCGAGAGGTGCTCGGGGTAAGCGGACCGCAGCGTCGGCTCCCACTGTTCCTGAAAAGGAACAGCCTGAAGAGAAAGGGCAAGCTTCGTCAAAGCGTTCTCGCCTAGACGACACCCAATCTCCCAGGGGGGATGCCAAACGCGCGAAAACTGACCCGAAGCGGGCGATATGCTACGCAGATGCGGCCCAGTCGCATCTGAGAGTAGCAATTGTCACCAACCCGCTAAGGGACCTCTCGATGGAACAAGCAGAGCGTCTTAGGGAGACTATCGATGATAGCATCCTGAAGGCCGCCCTGTCTCCATCGTCTCCAAGCGCGCAGGCTCCATCTTTCCGCGGCAACCCCTTCCTTATGGATGGGGCTCTAGCGATGTGGTGTGAAGACGCGAACGCACTCGCCTGGCTGACTGAGGAGGTGAAAAAAATGGTATCACCGATACCCGGCACCAATCTGACTGTTATTAAACAGTCAGAGATGCAGAAGAGGATCAAGGCAGGACTCCTCCTTCACACCCGCATCACCGACTCTGACACACTGCATAGGCTCCTTTGTGCCCAGAATCCCTGGTACAAGGTTGAGACTTGGCAGTGCTACAGTTTAACGGTTAGCGACAACGCCAAGGATCCCGAATCCAAGGTGAAGGCAGTCCACCTGGTCCTCGGAATTCCTGAAGACCAAAAACCATCCTTAGATGCACGAGAACGCCGTGTAGCCCACATGTCCGGGAGTGGCTACATCCGTTTTTTCTCCACGGAGGAAACGGAAACGGCCAAAAACGCGCAGCCTGCGACTAAAGGAACGGAACCTTCCGCTCCTGAGCCGTCCACATCAGCTCCTCAATCGAGTCCGAGCAAGATGGAAACGAGCTCGCCGCGGCGCGCCGAGGGCACTACGAGCGACGAAGATGACGTCCTCCGTAGTCCATAGTTCCCTCAACATTTATCAAAACAACCTCCAGCACAAGCGAATAGCGGCGGCCACTCTACGCAGAGTGCTGGAGGAAGATCAAAAGGCGGTCGCCCTGATCCAGGAACCCTGGATCAGAAACAACACAATCTGCGGCCTAAACAACATCAGTGGTAAGTTACTTCTGAACATCAACGCAGACAAACCGAGAACGTGTATTGTCATGCCAAAAACTATCGCAAATACTATGCTTAATCAATTCTGTTCTAGAGACCTCACTGCAGTGAAAATTCTAACAGAAAATCAAAAAATCCTAGTTTTAGCCTCAGTGTACATGCCGAGCGAAGGCGAAGTTCCACCAAAAGAACTAGCCGACCTGGTGCAACACTGCGAGCAACACAGCTGGGAACTAATCATCTCCGCAGACTGCAACGCACATCACCCTCTGTGGGGAAGTAAGGACACAAATAAAAGGGGTGAGCTATTAATTGAATATATTTTCCAAACAAACCTGAACATTATCAACAAGGGTACAAAACCCACCTTTGTAAGCTCCAGGTATCAAACTTTAGTAGACATTACACTGGCAACGCACGCGGCGGTTGACCTCATTGAGGGATGGCACGTATCGAGCGAGCCCTCCTTCTCTGATCACCGCCGCGTGTGTTTCCAACTTAAATTTAATTTACCAGACCCTGTCCCATATCGTAACCCCCGTAAAACCGATATAACAAGGTACACAAACTCAATAACAAAAACATTAGGTGACGCGCAATTAAACGATGTATCACTTAATACTGACAACATAGAATCAAACGTACAGTTCCTAACTGAAACACTTGTGCAAAGTTACGAACAGGCATGTCCTCTTAAGATCCCAAAGCGTCAGGAAAAGAGCACATGGTGGGGGCCAGAACTCGAAAGACTACGCAAGGAACTTAGGACACTCTTCAACCGAGCAAAAAATACCAGAACCATTGTGGACTGGGATAATTACAAAATAGCACAACAACACTACAAGAAGCGAATCAGATTCCGAAGAACGGAGGCCTGGCGCAATTTCTGTAGCAGCATAAACACCACCAACCAAGCCGCAAGAATAAAGAAAATTCTGTCAAAGGGTAACCTGAATTTACTAGGCTCCCTTAAAAAGGAAGACGGCACCTACACACAGACAGACGATGAAACTAGTGCAGTACTGCTGGGCACACACTTCCCTGGATGTCAAATCGCACCAGACCAAGTGTGGACTGATGAGCACTACGGCACACCAACAACTCAAGAATGGGAAATTGCTAATAACATAGTAACCGAGGACAGGACCGAATGGGCCCTAAAAAGCTTTAAACCGTTCAAATCCCCGGGGCTGGATGGAATCTTTCCAGCACTACTACAATGGCATTCCCATCAAATAATCAAACATTTAACACCAATCTATAGAGCCTGTATAGCATTCAAATATATACCAAAAATGTGGAGGGAAGCAAAGGTGGTATTCCTGCCAAAACCAGGCAAAGAGGACTACACCCACGCCAAATCTTTCAGACCCATCAGCCTAACGTCTTTCCTTCTTAAGACACTAGAAAGGCTAGTAGATCGACATCTAAGAGACGGGGCACTGAAAGATAAACCTCTACATCCCCAACAACATGCCTACCAGAAAGGCAGATCGACAGAGTCGGCCCTACATGCGGTAGTGCATAAAATAGAATCGGCGATCAAAAATAAACTATCAACACTTGCGGCCTTCATAGACATAGAAGGAGCTTTTGACAAAACAATGCACAAAAGCATCAACCACGCCCTTCAAAAGTTCGAAGTTGAACCGGTTGTGAGAAACTGGATCACAGAACTAGTCAGCAAAAGGGCGGTTCAGATAGTGGTGAACACTACCACAAGAGCTAAAGTAGTCCGAGGATGCCCACAGGGGGGGGTCCTTTCACCACTCTTATGGAACATAGTAGTAGATAGCCTTCTAAAAAGACTAAATGAAAGAGGATACACTACTATTGGTTATGCAGATGATCTAACAATACTAATAAACGGAAGTGCAGAGAACGTGTTATGTAAAGTAAAGCGATCTTCCCTTCAAATCGTTGAAAAATGGTGTGAAGAACATCAACTGTCAGTCAACCCTAAAAAAACGGAACTCATCCTTTTCACCAACAAAAGGAAGTTACCAGAACTAGAATTACCAAAACTTTTTAATACTGAACTCTCCCTATCGACACAAGTCAAGTATCTGGGCATCATACTTGACAACAAATTGAACTGGGCGAGTCATATCGATGAAAAAATGAAAAAAGCCTGTATAGCTTTTGGTCAGTGCAGAAGACTCGTTGGCAAGAAATGGGGTCTTAACCCAAAGATCACACTTTGGCTGTACACATCAGTTATCAGACCGTCTTTAACATACGGATCGGTTGTATGGTGGCCCAGGACACAACTGATCACAGTGAAAACAAAACTCCAAAGCCTACAACGCCTAGCGAGTGTAGCAGCTACGGGATGCATGAAAACTACCCCATCAGCCGCACTAGAGTATCTCCTAAACCTGAGGCCTCTAGATCTTATCATTCAGGAGGAGGCTAAGCTAGCCGCTCTAAGATTAAGATCAAACGGACTATGGAAGCAAAACATAGAAACAATGCACACAAGAATTCTACCGAGGACCCTAAAAGAAATTCCACTTTTAGAGGCACCCACAGACAAAATTTTATGTCATCACGTCTTCGATAGAAGTTATAATATCCAACTCATAGCGGAAGCGAAAGATAGCTCTGGCATCGATGAAGTTAGGATATATACCGACGGCTCCAAAACCACTGACGGTACCGGAGCCGGCGTCTTCTCGAACGACCTAAATATAAAAATATCAACCACTTTAGACAAACTAAATTCAATTTTCCAAGCAGAATGCCTTGGAATTATCAGAGCAGCAGAAGCGGTTGCAGCCAGAGATGTCAGAGATCTTAACATCAAAATTGTCTCTGACAGTGCATCCGTACTCCAAGCGCTACAAAACAATACCTTAACATCTGCCCTAATAATGGAATGTCATAACAGACTCCAATCCATTGCAAATACGAACAGAGTAACGTTGCAATGGATAAAAGGGCATAGTAACTCTTTGGGAAACGACGCAGCAGATGAACTGGCTAAAAAGGGAGCTACGGCAATAGTTTATGGTCCAGAACCTCTATTGCCCATACCCCAGGCCCAAATAAAAACATGGCTACGACAAAAAACCGAAGAAACACACAAAACAGAATGGAGAAACAGCGAAACCTGCAGGCAAACAAAAAGTGCAGTCCCGGAAGCACCTAAAAGACTTGCCCGCAGCATCATTAGACTAAAAAGAAACGAAATCCGGACGATCATAGGTGTCATAACCGGTCATTGTGCATTAAACAAACACTTGTTTACCATAGGTGTTACAGATAGCCCTCTGTGCAGGGGTTGCATGGAGGCAGAAGAAAACCCACAGCACGTGCTCATGGAGTGCAGTAGCGTGGCAGATCAACGGGCTCGGTCTCTTCAATCGCCGACATCTCTTCCGGAGGCCTGTAGCAACCTGAAAAGGCTGCTAGCTTTCTGGGAGGACCTGGGATGGTTGGAGTGACAAGTAGGATACTCACACACGCACAATGGCCCAAATAATGAGGCTAAGTGCGGAAACAGCCCCGTAAAACTAAACTAAACTAAACTACCCTCCGAATCGGGATTCCTTCAACGACATATTGCTTATATTCATTCCATATTACGAGTATTTCCCACCTACACATCTAATTTAATATCCGTCGTTCACCGGTTTTCAGGGAATCGGAAAAGGAGACCGACCAGTTTTGTATGAACGCTGGTATACCTACATCGTCGTACACCTATGTTATTTGAGAGGTCTTTGCAATTGCTTTACTTATTGCAAAGAAACATGTAAAAAACATAGTTGCAATACGTGTAGAGACGGGTTTAGAATTATTTTTTAAAAATCTATAAAAATATTATTTCTGTTCCTACGCGTATTTTAGTCTTGTTTTCGTGTAATTTTTTGGAAATTTGACAGTTACATTATGTTAAATTTTTGTACACCAGTACCTAGACATATTTACAGTAAAGTAATTTATCTACAGTACAATGCCTCGGAAAGTAGGTTTAAAAAATACTGGGACTGGGAACTAACTGGGAACGAGTTTAAGGGTATTTATATTTATAACTAGCGACCCGCCCCGGCTTCGCACGGCTATATTATGCATGTATTATACATATAAACCTTCCTCTTGAATCACTCTATCTATTAAAAAAAACCGCATCAAAATCCGTTGCGTAGTTTTAAAGATCTAAGCTTACAAAGGGAAATAAGGACGGCGAAAAGTGACTTTATTTTATACTATGTAGTGATATCAGTTTCTAGTGTGTAATATTATTTTTAATTGATTCGTACCAATATTCTTATTCAAGAATACAATAAAAAAGTCCTGCATACGTTTCTAAATGTTTCACATTTCGTCCCTACACACTGCCTAGCCCAAAATGGCCCCTCTCCTTTCGATGAAATATTTCAGCTTCGACCCCGAATACTCGTAGCTTTATGTAAAACAATCACGTTGCTGCAATTTATCCGTTGAGTGAATCCGAATTAGGTATGTGCATTACAATTTTTGATTTATAAACAGTTTGAAAAATTTCCAGTGGATTTTGAACTTTGTGATACTTACTTGACAGTCTGACGAATTTAAAGCTCAAATAAAATAATGTTCCGCTAATATTGACCTTTAGAATTAATCTAGATGATTTATACAGCGCCAGCAACTTTAATCCATGATATTCTGATCTCTGTAGTACTTGGGGCATGTGTTAGATCTAGGCTTGCCCAGAACCTATACCACTCTCTCAACTTAGTAAAATTAAAAAAACACACAAATAAAAATTAAATTAAGTACTTACACAAATAAATAAAAACAAAAACACATACACATCATAAATAAAAAACACCGTCCAGAGCGTCTCCACGCGGCATCGTCCCCAAGAGACTGGCGGCATTCCCTCTCTGGATAGCCAGGCTCACCCTTTGAGTGAAGAAGCCGCCAGCCCTTTGGTCACCTACAGCCGCATTAAGACGCCCCGCCAGGTCCTTAAAAAATAAATTGGCACTGGGGCCCCAAGCTCCTAGAATTTGTACCCCCACGGGAACGAACATGTAACTGCCCGCCAGGTCCACATATAAATAGATAGATAGATAAATTCTTTATTGCAAACACTATTTGTAAATTACAATAAATAAAAAAAACAAAGCTTAAGTCTAAGTGTCTAAGTATATAAGTGTTGTGTGTGTATATTTGATATTTGCTCAACTTAGTCCACCGTATCTAGAGAAAAGAACTCGTAAATACGTCTGAGTCAAGTAAGCTGCGGGTTTCATGATGTCTTTTTTCACTATAGGAGCAATTTAATAAGCGCACATACATTTTTCGTTACAAAAATTCAAATGTGCGCGCCCGGCAGGGTTCGAACCTACGACTTTCTGAATGAAAGTCGAGATAACCGCTAGGCGACCACCGCTATAACTTAAGTAATCTAATGGACCCTTGAGTAAAAGTGCTCTATCTTGTACCTTTGAATTTATAAGTTTAGATTTCGTGGTTTTCCTTTTATTTAATTTACTATGTTTGTTAAAGAACTTTGATCCTTATAATTGAACCTATCGATTGATGCCATAAAAGTACAAGAGGCAATTTTTAGATTTTAGCCGGTTCCCGGATGTGGAAAACGTCCGTCAATAAAGAAATGTGTCCTTTGAGTAAAATTTGCTATCTCTAATACTTAGAGTTTTTTTCGTCCAACTGAAAATCACTTGGCAATGCGAAGGGGGTTCTTTCTAATTAGGTAGTTATTATCTCTGTTGCTGAGTTAAAAATAGAACCAACAAACTGTGTCTTAAGCAGACCAGTGTCAATTAACATAAACAATGCAATGACAAAGGTATTAAGCCGCGGCAGGGGCGGCCGGTGGTGGCGAGGGCACGAAGGGCTTCCGAAGCCGACTTTATCCACTTACACACATCGGCTTTGCTCCACTTTATGTTACCTATGTTTTATGGCTTGTTGCCACACGCACACGATAGTATGAATGAAAAATTATAATCTCTAAGGTGCATTTAACAGACAAATGCAAAATGCCTATAGCCTGAATTGAAAAATCGTTATTATACGTCTGCACAACCGTTTTCAGCTACAGGGTCTGCATTTCTGCTTAAGTTGAGGAGTTCACTCTAACATTATAACAGATTGTAAGGTTTACTTATCGTTTGTAGGTTTTTTTTTAGATACATTCGTAGGTGTACCTAAGTAATTTAAAGTTCAAAATTCCTTGTCGTTCCTAAGCCTCCATCATCATCATCCGAGCGATGTTCCCGGTTGCATCCCTCTCAGGAGCCCGGGGTCCGCTTTCCTACTTTTACGCCTCCACTTCGCACGATCTTCGGCATCCTGGTTAGTAAGGCCATTTGCACGCATATCACCCTCTACGACGTCAAGCCAGCACTTCTTGGGTCTACCCAGTCTGCCACGGCCCGGCGGAGGCGCCATGGCAAGACATTTGTTCCCCACGTAACTAGCCGGTTTTCGCAAGACGTGACCGTACCAGCGTAGGCGACATTCTTGCAATTTATCTGCAATGTCTCGGACATGAAGGCTGCCCCGGATGCGGGAGTTCCTGACGCGATCCTTTCGCGTCACTCCACACATCCAGCGCAACATCTTCATCTCCGTGACACGCAGTTCCTGCTTATGTCGCTCAAGTATCGGCCACGCCTCACTACCATACAAAAGGACAGGTCTAATGATGGTTTTATAGACCTGTCCCTTTAGTTTGTCGTTCCTAAGCCTATTGATAAACAAAAGATTTCACCTAAGAATGGTAGGTACAACACAACAAAACTAAACAACCATTTGTTATTGGCTGGCTAAATGCACCTTGACTATAACTTTGAAGTTTTAACGTTTTTAAGTTTTTAAGAAATTTATATATTTTTTCCCGGCGGGATTCGAACCTACGATTCAACTTAGCGGTGTTCTCTACCAACCGAGGTAACGGGGACAACTTTTTTAAATTTTAGAAACATTCTATCTAATACTGAATCATCTTACCTATTATTAAAATAACAAAATTCCATTTTAGTGAGTACATTTAATATTTACATGTCACTAATAACTAATTGTAAGTCCTTCATTTCTTAATTACCCTTATAATTGAAAGAGTTCCATTAGGTGACAAATTAAACACTTTCTCATAACTTAAGCAATTAAGGCATTGTCCATTAACGTCATTTAATACTTCCTTAATGATGCCCATGATTAAAAATACTAATGACCTGAATATATAATTTAGTGCATTTCGCCAAACTGATGTACTCGTATTCGACAGTTACTCGTAGAAGGGTTAAAAAGAGTTTTGTTAAGTACTGGAAAAAATGGCATCACAATTTGAAGAAGTGGTCTGCAATTGTGAAGAAGTACCTTGCCGATGTGATGATGTAAGTTTTTAAGACCCTTAAGACTAGTTTTTATTTGCTTCCACTGTCTTATTGTTATTTATTAAGAGGAAAGGGTACCGGGGGATCTCTCCATACAAACGTAGTCGACTGTTTTCTCCCTGGATAATGACACTAGAGCAAATATTTTTGTTGCATAAAACTTGACAGCCATGACCATTTTATATTTTTTATTGCTTTTTTAGTCTTAATTTTTATAATAATTAGAAAATGAAAAAAATCAAAACATAGGGGCATAGTCATGGCAGTTATAGGTTTTATGGCACAAAAATATTTGTGGTAGTGTCATTATCCAGGGAGGAAACAGTCGACTACGTTTGTATGGAGAGAGCGCCGGTACCCTTTCACCTTAAGCCCGTATTGTCCCACTGCAGGGCAAAGGCCTCCCTTCCTTCTCTCCATTTTTTTCCCAATAGTTACTGATTTTTAAAATTTCATTAAAACTTCCGAACTGTTAATGATTTTTTACAAAATAACCAACTATTACTGAACTGTTATAACAAAAATACCTAGATACAAAATAAATACAAAACAATTAACCGCTCCATATTTTTATTTCTTGTCTAAAAAAATATCTTTTCTGAGCCTGAATCTTCTTTAGCCCCTTTGTGGGGTCTTCCCACAACATGTCCTTCTCCACTCCAATCTATTCTGCGTCAAGTCCGCGTTTACCCCCCTTTTTCTCCATATCCTCCCTAACGCATTTTTTTCTGAGCCTGTCTAAGGATTTTTATTCATTAATTTTATTTTATTTATAGGTGTACAAATGGGTTAAAACTCACGCTAAGTTATTCGAGAAGCTAACACAGCGCGCTTGGACTCATACCAGGAAAGCTTCACGGATAATGAAGGCCCATCGCTTTCCCATCGTAGTGAAGAGAATAGATCCAATAAAGACAGGTTCTAAATGCAACGGCAGTAGCGAGCCAGCAACGAAGGACTCAGATTGCAACCCTAGTTGTAGCAAGCAGCCAGTGACAGGGTCAAATGGCGGTAACAACGGAAGACCAGGCAGGAGCTCCGAAAGCACGATTAGCAGCAGCAGCACCCAAAGTAAAGACACAATAACCCAGTTCTTCGCTAGTGACAACACTCCCATCGAAGAACCGAAGCCTCAAATAACTCACGTTTGGTTAAACAATAGTGAATTTTGTATTGAAGTACCAACCTCTGAACTGCCTCCGAAAATAAGCATATATGAGAAATTAAGTTAGTAATTATTTAGTAAAAGTAAGCAGTTTAAATATTTAGTTTTAAAAAGATATATTTTTGTTTCTATTTTTGTAATTGTTTTAAATTATTTATTGTGCCATAAACTTATGACTATAGAGTAGATAATGTAAGGTTTTTGTATAAATAATATTTTATTTAATTAATAAATTGTAACTTTAAGATACTTACCTAACCTTTTATTTTATTAAATTCGCTAATTTTTCACAATCTTGAAAATGGTGGGAGGTGAAAGGTTAAGGCAAGAGTAGGTATTCCTTTCTGAGAATCTCAAGCAATAAACGTTTGTGGGTTTAATTTTCATTTAATTCTAATTAATCCCCATAACACAAGCATTAAGTTGCTTAGCTTGGGGCTGGATGGCGATGTGTAATATGTTCTGAAATATTTATTTTTTATTTATTTATGTAATCAATATAACCTTTTAGGTAGGTAGGTAATTAAGGTTCACAGCTTGAAAGCATGTAGCTTAAAAATTAGCAAAATTTTCAATTCCCTACTAATATTTTCCGAAACAACGACCAACATACTTAAAAGTTCTTTCTGTTTCATGGGTAACAAACTTTTCATAATTCGTGCCTTTCAAGCATGTAGCTTAAAAAAACGATTTTTTTTTACCTTAAAATATTCAATCTAGCAGCCCCATATTTATAATTTTTTATGTCACCTATCTAAGAACACTTGGACCAATGAGACGGATCTAACGATACCTTAATTAAAGAAATCCATTAAGTGGTTTGGAAGATAGATGGATAGATAACTTTATTTGTACAACACAGAAAGAAACAGAACACGATAAACACAAAGTAAAGTAAAAACTAGAAAGAACAAGTTGCACAAATGGGCGGCCTTATAGGGAATAAAGAACATATTATTATGCGGGAATAAAGAATATTACAAACAAACATACAAAGATAGACGCGAAAAACATAACCCTTTCCTTGCAGTCGGGTAAAAAGTAACGTTTCTTACAACTTATTGCTTACAACAATTTTATTTTCTCTAATTCTATCAAAACAAAGGCCAAAAAACTTTGAAGTACTTTTGACATTTTATAATACAAAGCAAATCAAGGTCGAGTTGGAATGAAAGCCCCCTGGGGACGATCCGAAGTATGTTTTATTGTAACTGCTCAGTTTTAAAACAACGACCTCGGTTGAAAGGAATATCTTGTACTCCATTATTTTCATAATTCAATTGTAGAAACTTCGCCATTATGAGATCGTAATAAATTCATTACGTTCTTAATTCCATATATTTTAGAATAACACTTAAGTATTCTTTTGTTATCGAGTCGTACTTAAAATAAGAACAGACATGCTTTTTTGATAAGTAACTATTCAAAAATATTTCTAAGTCCATTTTAATATCGTAGTAGTACCAGTTTGTAACTGGTTACGTGAAAGGAGTAAATTTTCTTCTTTTGTAACTGGTTGCAAAATACAGTTGCATACGCGAAAGGTAAAAAATATACATCGGTATATATTTTGGCTGCTCTGGTGAATCTTTCTCTGAATTGTAGAGAATCCGGCGCTCTACATACGGGATGCGAATATCCTTTTGCTATTAGGAAGTTCTTTGAATCAGATGTTATACATACTAACTTATACCTATAGAGGTAACGTATATGTAGATGTTATACGTACTAACTTATACCTATAGAGATTACCTATAGAGGTAACGTATATGTAGATGTTATACGTACTAACTTATACCTATAGAGGTTACCTATAGAGGTAACGTATATGTAGATGTTATACGTACTAACTTATACCTATAGAGGTTATCTATAGAGGTAACGTATATGTAGATGTTATACGTACTAACTTATACCTATAGAGGTAACGTATATGTAGATGTTATACGTACTAACTTATACCTATAGAGGTTACCTATAGAGGTAACGTATATGTAGATGTTATACGTACTAACTTATACCTATAGAGGTATACGTACTAACTTATACCTATAGAGGTAACGTATATGTAGATGTTATACGTACTAACTTATACCTATAGAGGTTACCTATAGAGGTAACGTATATGTAGATGTTATACGTACTAACTTATACCTATAGAGGTAACGTAAGTTAGTACGTATAACATCTGATTTAAAGAACTTCCTAATAGCAAAAAGATATTCGCTGAAGGTTGCGTAAAGGCTTTGATTTTCTAACCAACTCAGTTCCGAGCAGAAGCGCACAATCTTCCTGAATTCCTTGCACGCATCTTGGAGTATTGTACGTTTTCCAAGTATGTCGGTATGCAGCCAGGCTCTCGCACTCTAGGATTGTTAAACAATGGTATCTTCGCTAAACAGACACGCTCTGCAAAGCGGACCGTCGATTATAAAGGATGATCCAATTTGAGTTTCCTATGTTAGCAACACTGAAAAAAAAGTTGTCGATAATGGCGCGTATTTGAAACGTCAAATTCTAGTTTAAAACATAGCGTTTACGATGTGAATCGTTCAATTATTCTACAGAAATAACATATCTGCAAGGACATGGTATTGACTTTTACGGGAAGATTATGGTCAAAACAATCGTCCTACTGAGCGTACAATTCCCAACATTGTGAAAATTTGTATTCGAATTTAATTTGTATTGGTTGCAAGGCAAACCGAATTGTTTTACTGTTCGTTACCCTTTTCCTTCGTGTCTGTCGCATCAAAATGGACCAATTTATCATTACAATAATGACCACCATCATAGCTCAAGAGCCAGCATAACCCAAATCTAACAAGACGTGTAACGGATGGTTTGACGTCATCGCGTAATGGCCGATTAACTACCTTTGGGAGAAAGAAGAAACCTTTTCGGTAATGCTATTGAAGGCATTCATTGTATGCTTGTAGACCATTTGGTTGCTTACGTTCATTGTGATTCCCAATTTCTTGATTGGAAATTCGTGTAGTACTTAAGGCGGGTAGTAAAGGTCCCTTGTGTCGATGTATAGGGACCTACCTACCTACATATTTATATTTTGATTTGTTTAGGGCAACATTTTCTTGATTATTCTACGGATGTAACTTGATAAGAAAACTGTTCTAATGATTGTGTGCAGATTGGCAGAACTGTTGTAATGAAATTCAGTTTTAAAGACAATCAAATACAGATTTAACACAAAATGATACTTAAAAGCAAATCCTTATCTTAACATATTTTAAAACAAAGCCCCCAATGTCTCGTCTATTTGTCGTCAGTTTGAACTCAAAAATGATTGATTGATGATTGAACTCAAATATGATTTATGAAGACGATTTTATTGTATAATTAGATGTTGAAATATGACAGCAAAAAAATTTCTACTACCCAATCCGGAGTACTATTATATAAAAAAAACAATAGTACCTACAGTGATTAATTGATTGACTGACTCTCTGTTAATCATCATGGACGAATTAACATTATTACAGGCAATATATCCATGTAATCAATAGACAGCCTAGTCTTAGTTTTATAGATTTAAAAAGTAAATAATCAGGGTTCATTCATACCTATCAAAGTGAGGTATAATTTTTCCATTTTAGTAATTTTAGTGCATATTTCTACCGTCGAATTCCCCTCGAAATCAGGTAAAAGGGACTAAATCCTTTAAATTGTTAACCGTGATCGTAACACATTCAAGAGTTTTGTGATGAAAAGATGGTTACAGATGCTCTATCAATATATATTCTACTAGTAGATCCAGCAAAATCGAGCCCAAAAGAGTCGGTTACATACAAGCAAACATACAGGTGAAACTAATAAAAGCGTGTTAAAAATAAATTTGCTGCAGTTGCAATTCTGTTCAACATCGCGAAGAATAACATCTTAACCAAATCATCACCATATTTTTATGGGACCAGAACTTAGGTATCCCCTTTCTAACAAAAAAGAATCATCTCAATTGATCCGTTTTCGAATTCTTCAGCGAATCGAGAACCTCCGCCTCTTCATGAAGGTGGTTAAAAAGGAATCCATTGTTTTACTCAAGTTACTCATAGACAGGCAGGAGTAAACAAAACATTACTTAGGTATTGGTAGAGAAGGAACGCCTGAAGGGAAATAAAGATATATCTATCTATCTAAGGTACCAGTCGGATGTAATTCGACTCACGTCCCCACATATACCCAGTGATCTCCAAACTAGAGAAACTATTCATTTTATTGATAACCGAAGGTAAAACTTTGCAACCTAAATCGAATACAAATGGTTTGAAACTCCTTCTATGTAAGTTAAATCTACTTGTATTTGTAACATTAGCCTATTTCAATAAATTCAATCGAATTGAGAAACTTTGTCTTTTCTGAAGTCGGTTAATAAGGTTTTTTTGGT
Organism: Idaea aversata; assembly: GCA_907269075.1. Taxonomy (NCBI): domain Eukaryota; kingdom Metazoa; phylum Arthropoda; class Insecta; order Lepidoptera; family Geometridae; genus Idaea; species Idaea aversata. The sequence goes on along the minus strand of OU026099.1, from coordinate 13,029,549 downwards.
GATAAAATAAAATAAATAAATACCCAAAGAGGTTGCTACTACCTAATAGAAGCAACCTCTTTGCAACCTTATAGATGCAATGCAACTTCTTTATGTAGGAATCTCCACCTATTTGAAGTTCTAATTTCAAAGTCTAAGATCTATACTGAATTTAGCCGATTTGTAGTTTTTTTTAATCTTTGTGGATACCTACCTAAATAATAATATACCTAAAAGGGATTACGAGCTTGTCTTTACACACTGCAAGGTGTAATTTTATTATAACAGCGCTGCATTTTTTCCCTTTTTCAATAGCTCTGTTTTGTCATAACGTGTACAGTAAACAAACAAATAAATAATGGAATTTTTAATGGAAAAATATCATTTTAAATTAAAAAATGTTACGTATCAGAAAGTGTAGCAGCTACCAGTCAACGCTCGAACGTAATTAGTCCCAGAGGGGCAACCGCGGTAAGCTCTATGAATAATGAATGCATACTAGCCTAAGATCCCTTTGAGAACCTCCTTCACCGAGTTGATTAATTAATAAAAAGTATTTATATCAAATCTATATTCATATTATAAAGCTGAAGAGTTTGTTTGGACGCGCTAATTCAGGAACTACTGGTTCAAATTGAAAAATTATATTTTTGTTGTTTAGTCCATTTATCAAGGAAGGCTATTATTCTGATATTCCCACGGGATCGGGACTTATGCGGGTGAAATCGCGGGGCGCAGCAAGTAGGTCAATTAATAACAAAAAATATATTGCAAATGGGTTGTCTTAAAAATTTCAGACCAGAATATGATTAAAAACCATTTTTTTTTTAAACCTTTCACTGGTTTGGTTAATAGACAAATTCCATACTAATCGAAAGTAGAAGCTAGAAGTAGTAGCTAGCTAGTAGTAGCTTATAGAATTTGCAAACGTTAGGTTGATTATTTTTTTCCGTCACAACTCTTGGGTAGGCAGGTTAATCGATACCAGTTATTTGCACTGGTCTGGTTAATGTAAAAATAAAGATTAAAAATATTTCATTGGTATGGAATTTGTCTATTAACCGAACCAGTGAAAAGTTTATAAAACCAGTATCTGTAAAAAAATCTGGATTTAAATGTTTTAAGCAACCCATTTGCATATGTCATTCACATGCCGGATGAACTTTGGGCTAAAATAACAACCTTTTGGACTCCAACCAGCGGAAAACGACAACCCGGTTGACCACGCCGAAGGTGGCGCGACGACTTGGACATATTTCTGGCAGATTGGCAATCCGTCGCACAAGATCGCGATCATTGGAAGGGGAGTAGAGAGGCCTTTGCCCTGCAGTGGGACATTACAGGCTCATAATAATAATATAAAATATAATATATTTATTGTCCTATTTAATTTGATATAAAATACTTTTCATCTCAATGAAGGTCGTTCTTAAAAGGGATCCCGTACTATACTCATTTATTTATATTCTTCGCTATAGCGTTGTAGCCAATTACAAAGAATTTCCTTTAACAATGTTATACATCTCTATAGGTATTTGAAGTGTTTGATCGGATTAATCATTGAAGACTTTATTATTAGGTATAAAAAGTATTTCTTTTTTTTCTGTATAAAAATAAAAGTAGCATAATATGTGTTAATCCAGTTCTCTAGCATACCGAGTTAAATCGCAATTTGTTTAGACTTTGGAAATAGCGTTTATTTGTGAAAATATCAATGGAAACCACACACATACACATACGGATACAAAAGCCATTAACGGACTATGTTTGTATAGAAAAATACAATCTCAAATTACATACCTACGTTTTTCCTATTTTATACGTTTTTTTATGGCATAAACTCCAAACAGACGAGTAAAGCGTCGAACTTTGTAGAGCTTAGAGGCACAAAAATGCAATATACCAAATCGGAACATGTCGAAATTTTTGCTCTAGTAGATGAAAAAAAAACTGTTCGTTATTCGTTGCCAACTTTTTTAATAATCTCTCATAGTGTAACAAAGTTAGAGGCATCGCTCCCGCCTTTTCCCACCTATCATGAATAACTGAATCTTGAATTCGTATAAAAAAAGTCAAATAAAACGAATCACTTTTTGTAATATTAACACTATGGGTATAAAAGACTAGCAGCACTCCGCGGTTTCACCCGCATAACTCTCGATCCCGTGCGAATATCGGGATAAAAAGGAGCCTATGACACTCCCAATGTTTTATGAAAAACGGTTCAGTAGTTTTGAAGCCTATTCGTTAAAAAACAAAAAATATCAGTATAGAAGTATATATTAAAGTTTGAACTATAAAAATGGTAGAATTAATACTGGTCCTTGCTATCTACCAGCTACTGATAGAAATAACGGTCTGCCTGTGACCATGAGAGCTTGAAGTTCGTCAGGTTTTCATAAAAACAAAACAAACGCGATCATCGAAATCGGTCTTGATATGCCAAAATACGGTGCGTGATTTGTGTGAACATCACTTAAAAACATTAAAAATTAAACACCTTCTTTTTTGAAGTCGGTTAGATAGTTTCATTGCCTACGCTGTATTAGTCATGCATGAGACCATATTTTTGGAGGTATGAGATCAATCCAAAGGCGTCCAAAGGTCAGAATGTCCAACGTGTCAAAGTATCCAGCTGCTACGAAGACATGCAACTAGTCAATACGTACAAATGCCAAAATATCCAAAGTGTACAAAGTAAAAATCTGTCCTAATAGAATGCAAGCGTCGAAATGTCCAGATGCTCCAAATACAACTAGTCAAAAAGTACAAATGTCAAAATGTTCAAGTGTCAAAATGTCCAGATGCTACAAAGACAAGTAGTCAATAAGTACAAATGTCTAAGGTGTCAATAAGAGATTTGTACAACGTAAAAAATATATCCAAATGCTACAAATACAACTAGTCAAAAAGTGCAAATGTCACAATGTTCAAGTGTCAAACTGTCCAGATGCTACAAAGACAAGAAGTCAATAAGTACAAATGTCCAAGGTGTCAATAAAAGATTTGTACAACGTAAAAAAATATTTCCAGATGCTACAAATACAACTAGTCAATAAGTACAAATGTCCAAGGTGTCAATAAGAGATTTTTACAACGTAATAATTTATATCCAGATGCTACAAATACAACTAGTCAAAAAGTACAATTGTTAAAATGCCCAAGGTGTCAAAATGTCCAGATGGTACAAACACAACTAATCAAAAAGTACAAATGCCAAAATGTTCAAGGGGTCAAAATGTCCAGATGCTCCAAATACAACTAGTCAAAAAGTACAAATGCCAAAATGTTCAATGTGTCATAATGTCCTGATGGTCCAAATACAACTAGTCAAAAAGTACAATTGTTAAAATGCCCAAGGTGTCAAAATGTCCAGATGCTACAAACACAACTAATCAAAAAGTACAAATGCCAAAATGTTCAAGGGGTCAAAATGTCCAGATGCTCCAAATACAACTAGTCAAAAAGTACAAATGCCAAAATGTTCAATGTGTCATAATGTCCTGATGGTCCAAATACAACTAGTCAAAAAGTACAATTGTTAAAATGCCCAAGGTGTCAAAATGTCCAGATGCTACAAACACAACTAATCAAAAAGTACAAATGCCAAAATGTTCAAGGGGTCAAAATGTCCAGATGCTCCAAATACAACTAGTCAAAAAGTACAAATGCCAAAATGTTCAATGTGTCATAATGTCCAGATGGTCCAAATACAACTAGTCAAAAAGTACAAATGCCAAAATGTTCAATGTGTCATAATGTCCAGATGCTCCAAATACAACTAGTCAAAAAGTACAAATGCCAAAATGTCCATGGTGTCAAAATGTCCAGTAGTCAATAAGTACAAATGCTGAAATGTTCAAGGTGCTAGTCAAAAAGGTACAAATGCCAATATTAGTAGCAAGACTAGGAAGTAGAATCATTTCCGTTAGATCGATCTACAAATTTTAACAAACCGAAAGCTATTAGTTAAATTGTGTTTGTTTGAGAATTAATGGCCACCAACATTTCTGTGAATTAATGATTATTTTGCGGTGTTGTTCGGATTAAAATTAAGCTGTTTATTGGTTATGCTTTAGTGAGCACATGCTTTAGTTAAATGTGCAATTAATTAGTGCTGTGTTGTTTAATGAATAAAGCTTTTATACTCGTATTTATTTGTTTACTAAACGTTGTATTTGTATTTGGAACCAGCGAAGTATCCGCCTTTTTCGTCCGAATACTGAAAGGCTTCCTTAAAAGGAAAGGGTACCGGCGCTCTCTCCATACAAACGTAGTCGACTGTTTCCTCCCTGGATAATGACACTGGAGAAAATATTTTTTGTAGCATAAAATCTATAACTTATAATACAATACAAAATATATTCCATGACCATGCCTCTACGTTTTTTTTTCATATTCTAATAATCGGAGGAACTAAGAGTTTTAAAAAACAAAAAAATAAATAATAATAAGACATAGGGGCATGGTCGGTGATGGCAGTTATATGTATTACTAGCGACCCGCCCCGGCTTCGCACGGCTGTATTATGCATGTATGATATCTAAAAACGTAGCGTTGCGTAGTTTTAAAGATCTAGGCATACAAAGGGACATAGGGACGGCGAAAAGTGACTTTATTTTATACTAGCGACCCGCTCCGGCTTCGCACGGCTATATTATGCATGTATTATACATATAAACCTTCCTCTTGCATCACTCTATCTATTTAAAAAAACCGCATCAAAATTCGTTGAGTAGTTTTAAAGATCTAAGCATACAAAGGGAAATAGGGACATAGGGACGGCGAAAAGTGACTTTATTTTATACTATGTAGTGATGCTACAAAAATATTTGCTCTAGTGCAAATATCCAGGGAGGAAACAGTCGACTACGTTTGTATGGAGAAAGAGCCGGGTACCTTTCATCTTAAGTGGCGATTAAATTGACATTGTAGTGTATACTTAAATAGGATAGGAGCGTCTTAAATAATAGGGAACCCCTAAATATTGGAGAGTCGTTTGAGTATTCGGGCATGAATGTCAGAAAACTATACCGGAATTACGTAACAGTACAAAATTGAATTAATAGTCAGAATTTCGAGTTCAAGTTTTGAGTTGGTACAATTTTGAGAAATGCATTTTTTTTTTTTGGAAAAGTTTTGTTTTCAACTTTTACGCTACCGTTAATCATCTGCAAAATTCAATCAAACCAGATGAAATATGCTTTAAAGAGTAGGGCGTCAAACTCATGACCATCCTTCACATTGTCGGCTGAAAAATGAATGTCGTACACAGGCTATATATCACGAAAGCGTGGCCGCTTCAGCATGACAGATCTACATACAGCATCTGTGAGATTTATGGACGGCTAGCTGCCATTTTAATTTGGCTACGGTTGGACGAAATATATAATATCTATTATTTTTAGGGCTCCGTACCCAAAGGGGAAAAATCGGGACCCTATTACTAAGACTTAACTGTCCGTCCGTCCGTCTGTCTGTTACCAGGCTGTATCTCATAAACCATGATAGCTAGAGAGTTGAAGTTTTCACAGATTATGTATTTCTGTTGCCGTTCTAACAATAAATACTCATCATCATCATCATCAGCCGGTGTGAGTCCACTGCTGGACGTAGGCCTCTCCCAAGATACGCCACTGAGCCCGATCTTCGGCTCTTCTTCTCCATTCACTGCCCACCGCTTTGCGTATGTCGTCGCTCCACCTGGTCACAGGGCGTCCTACACTACGTTTGCCAATTCGCGGTCTCCACTCCAATAAATACTAAAAACACGTAATTTATATATATTAGACAAGCATGCTACATGCATGCATGTTGCATGCGGACTGCCAAACACAGGGTCGCGGGTTCGATTCCCGCCTCAGGCGAGTATTTATGCTTAGATATTTTTCTGGGGTCTGGTTGTTTCTATGTATTTTAAGTATATATTTACAAAAGAAAAGTAATATAAGTAGTATATCCGTTGTCTAGCACCCATAACACAAGTCTGGTTACTTAACTTGGGGCTAGATGGCGATGTGTGGAGTGTCCTACAATATTTATTTATTTTTATTTTTTTATTTATTAGAAAAAATATGTAAGACAACCAGGTCATACAACCAGGCAAATTGTTATGCGACACCGATTCATGGTGAACATTTCAGAAACCCGCACTAAACTTTTGCATTGTCATTCCTTATTCGTTCAAGATTGCAAAATTCAGTCATGTAGATCTCGTTTGGAGGTTTGTGTTTTATTTTTTTTGCAAAGATCTAGCTTTTATTGTGTTTCCGTTAATTTTATGCTCTGCTGAAATTTCTAAACGTTTCAACCACAAACTAAATCATAAATTCGGTTCATAAATCTCATAATATACGTCTGTCGAGTAATTGTTACATTAATATTAAACATCAAATAGAACGCTGAATAAATTAATAAGTCAAACATACATAGTAATATACCACTTGTGCTAATATTATATGAATAGCTACAGACCGCGGTTTTCCTCGCGCGTAGGATCCGTTCTTTATCAGCTGAACTGTTGAAAAGTCCACGGCGGAAACTTTACCTTCACATGCTTGCTGAAGAAGACGGCGCGGGCGCATCCTCAGCTGATGTAACTCTGATTTGGGCACATATTATACTTTTGCACTATGCAAAAGTATTTATAATCGTGACCTTTGTGAACATGATCACAAAAAAAACCCCATGAGTTTCTTGTGGTGGTAGGCGCATTCCGAAAGCCGTTTTTAAGACGATTAAAAACGATAATTGTTTGATTCTAAATGAATAAAGAATTTTGACTTTGACATTATATTAGAGTTACGTTATCTAGATACGTTAGTTACATAGTTACGCTAGATACATAGTTACGTTATCTATATATATAGATATACGTTACCTACGAATTTCTCAACTTTTACTTCCAACTTTCTGTTATTTTACTAAAAAGGAAATATTTATTTAACGAATAGGCTCCGAAACTCCTAAACCGATTTCGATGAAACATGATACGAAGATATATTAATTCATTGACATACGCAGGCTACTTTTCATCCCCATATTCCCACGGAATCGGGACTAAGGACCACCGGATAAATACTTTAATGACATTAATGTTTTAAATAGTCTATTATTATCCAAACCCAATCCTACTAATATTATAAATGTGAAAGTTTGTGTGTGTGTGTGTGTATGTTTGTTACTCCTTCACGAAAAAACTACTGAACCGATTGCGATGAAACTCGGTATCTAGATAGTTGGAGACCTGGATTAACACATAGGCTACTTTTTATCCCGATATTCCTACGGGATCGGGACTTACGCGGGTGAAACCGCGGGGCGCAGCTAGTAAACAAATAAAACAAGGTCAATGACCGCTAACTCGACTTCAAAAAACAGTTGATTTTTGAGAAAACATAAACTCCAAATTTTCGAAAAAAAAAACTAATTAGCAGAAGTGGTGTAAAAACAATACCATTTCTCACGGGTGGGGACTTACGTGACTTCTCAATAGTTTTTACGTCAAGATGTCACAAACTTACATACTCACAAACTTTCGCATTTATTTTATTAGTGAATTACAAGTTGTGCTAATATTCGGTAGTGCTCGCGTGATTCGCAATAGTTAGGTAAAATGGACTCACATACCTACATTATTTTAATGAATTACTTTATTTTGTGACCATAGGATAATTTTACTTCTTGTGTTACGGTATTGGGATTATTAAATATGCCGCGTGGTCCCACCTGTATAGATATTGATAACAAAAACAATACAATTTAACATACAGTTTAAAATGATATATCTATTTCAATACCTAATACTTTAATTTTTAAATATAATTATTACATAGCGACCCGCCCCGGCTTCGCACGGCTATATTATGCATGTGTTATACATATAAACCTTCCTCTTGAATCACTCTATCTACTAAAAAAAAACAGCGCACTCCGGGAGTGCAGGCAGAAGTGAAAACTGTATATCTGTGTAAAATCTCATATGTCGCGAGAACATACGCAAAAAGAGTTTTAGATGAAAAAAAAAAAATAGTCGGACGACAAATAGTCGTCCGACATTTGTCGTCCAACAAATAGTCGTCCGACATTTGTCGTCCAACAAATTGTCGTCCGACATTTGTCGTCCGTCAATAGTCGTCCGACAAATAGTCGTCCGTTAAAAAATACCATATGTACGTCTTAATACACTCACAGCCAAATTAAAAACAGTAGGCCCAGGCATACATTTTCGCCGCGCCGCGCCGTAGAGAGGGGATAGCTGTCTACTCTCCATCCGACTTACGCTTTTTCGATCAGGTCACGTGTCCTGACGCGAGTTTAAGATTTTATACCCATTACAGAAAAAGTGCTCAACGCCGCTAAAGAAGTTTTCACTTCAAAAAACCGCATCAAAATCCGTTGCGTAGTTTTAAAGATTTAAGCGTACAAAGGGATATAGGGACAGAGAAAGCGACTTTTTTATACTATGTAGTGATAGTGATGATAGTGATTACAAACGTATAAATACAAATCAATGAAAACACCAGTTAGTCAAATAACCCGCCCCTTATCGTTCCCGACGTAAAGGTTCCCATAATGCTAGAAGCATTACCACGCTGAATGGCGATGGCTAACCTCTGCGCCAGAAACGAACCGGAGCGGGAGTCATCCCCATTCCCCCTAATCCTATCGCCTAGCTCTTTAACTAATTTAAAATAGTTAGATTTTTGACGTGATAACGTTTTATAAATTGGTGAACACCTGCAAGTTCAAAAAAGTGTGACGTCACACGTCGTTACTGGAACGCCTCATCGACCCCCGCCGCCCCCTCCACCGCCACCGCCGCCGCCCGCGCCTCCGCCCCCACCCCCCCATGTATTCTGTCTCTGAGCCAACGATACTTTGATAGTTGACAAGGTAACTATACCAACGTTTTATCGTTGCCATGGTTACCATCAATGTTTTCTTATGACGTTATCACGTAAAATTATCGTCCGGAAACAGACTTTACAGACATTAAAAATGTTCGTCTAGATGTCTAGAACTCTTTCGTATAACAATACTCTCGTCTAACACATTATATGAAAATTCTAGTAATATTATAAACTAGGTTCTCCCCGCGGCTTCGCGCGCCATTTGAAAAAAATTCCATCAAAATTGATTTTAACAACACCTAAGCAGAATTATTGACATTGGCACGGAATCAATCTAATTGGATAATTAGGGTTCCGTACCTCAAAAGGTAACAAAAAGAACCCTTATAAGATCACTCTCTTGTCCGTCTGACTGTCCGTGTGTCACCACCTATTTCCAGGAACGGGTGGACCTAGCAAGTTGAAATTTATACTAGATACCGAGGTCTGTAGTCCCTATTTGGTGTATAAAAAACCAAAGTCCTGAGCCAACACGATAAAAAAATATGATTTTCGCGCCAAAATATACCTAAAAATTTTTTTTTTTAATTTGCCGGGCGTCCGTTACAAAAGAACCTTAAGTAATTGCACATAATGTGATGGTACAAAGAAATAGCCGTATTAACGTAATGTATTAATACAATGTTTACGACTGAGTAGCATTAGGCTAATGATGTCCCTTTGCGATTGATACGGGCGCTTTATGGGCGATATTGGCCGTATGGGCGATATTGGACTATGGAGTGGGCGATTTGTATACCTAACAGACCTTTTTTAACCCCCGACGCAAAAACGACGGGGTGTTATAAGTTTGACGTGTCTGTGTGTGTGTGTGTGTGTGTGTCTGTCTGTGGCATCGTAGCTCCCAAACGGATGAACCGATTTTGATTTAGTTTTTTTTGTTTGAAAGATAAGTTTGTCGGGAGTGTTCTTAGCTATGTTTGATCAAAATCGGTTCAGCCGTCTTAAAGTTATGGGGGATAAAAGTCAGGATCAAAAACCGAATGCAAGTAGATATACTCGAGTGGGGTATCAAATGAAAGGGCATGACTCGTACATTACAAATATCTATGTTTGATCAAAATCGGTCCAGCCGTCTAAAAGTTATGGGGGATAATACTCAGGATTAACAACCGAATGTTAGTAGATATGCCCGAGTATCAAGTTAATTTGAGTTTTTTGGCTTCGTTTGGATCTTTTTTACTTTTCTTTTCATTTTTTTATTATATTACTAGCTGTGCTCCGCGGTTTCACCCGCATAACTCCCGATCCCGTTGGAATATCGGAATAAATTAAGATGTAAGCTATCCTATCTTTCAAGTTAGATCAAACTGCACACGGTGTGCAAATTTGATTAAAATCGGTTAAGTACCTAGTTTAGGAGTCACGTAATTTAAATAAACACGCCACAAACAACGTGACACGTAATTTATATATATTAGAGAAGATGTATAGATAACCTAGATCTAGACGTCTTCTTCTATGTATACTTAGGTAGTTCTAATATTTAATAGCTATGAAATACCTACTTGTAGTTGTAAAAGTTGAATATCTAAAGGAAAAAATTGAAAAAGAATACCTTTAATAAAAAAACTGTTTAGGGTTCAAAATAATCTTCACTACATAGTATAAAACAAAGTCGCTTTCTCTGTCCCTATATCCATTTGTATGCTTTAATCTTTAAAACTACGCAACGGATTTTGATGCGGTTTTTTTAAATAGATAGAGTGATTCAAGAGGAAGGTTTATATGTATAATACATGCATAATATAGCCGTGCGAAGCCGGAGCGGGTCGCTAGTTAACTATAAATTAATAATAGTTATTGTTTACACCAAATTATCTGAATCATAAATCGCAAGAAAATAAAGAAATAAAATAAAAAAAATAAAAAGTACCTCCCTACAAAAAGGATAAAATAAAAAATTAAATTTAAAATTTAAAAAACCCCCGACACAAAATAATAAAAATAGTATGAACGTAAAAAGCCTAAAACAAGCAAAAAAAATCTATAAAAAGCCACAAAAAGAACAAAAAAGGTATAAACGTGAAACCCTACAAAAAGAAAAAAATAACCTCGAAATTATGATTCTACTACGTAAGTACATGTGAATTTTTTTGATTAAATATTGTCGCGTCGGGGGACCGCTTTTTACCTATAGAAACACCTTCCTAAGTAAAATGATATTAAAATTTCAACGAAAATGTTAAAGTATTAAGAATTACTAGTGATAAAATGCTAAAATAAAAATGTTAACATTATATTAAATTGACTCGAAAAAGAGCGGTCCCCCGACGCGACAATATTTAATCAAAAAAATTCACATGTACTTACGTAGTAGAATCATAATTTCGAGGTTATTTTTTTCTTTTTGTAGGGTTTCACGTTTATACCTTTTTTGTTCTTTTTGTGGCTTTTTATAGATTTTTTTTGCTTGTTTTAGGCTTTTTACGTTCATACTATTTTTATTATTTTGTGTCGGGGGTTTTTTAAATTTTAAATTTAATTTTACGTATACGCGTTTGACCTCACGCGCCCGCCCCGCGCCCGCCCCGTGCACGCCCCGCTCCTGCTTGCAGAAATGCAATTTGAGATCTATTAATCATCACTACATAGTATAAAACAAAGTCGCTTTCTCTCTCTCTCTCTTAAAACTACGCAACGGATTTTGATGCGGTGATTTTTAATAGATAGAGTGATTCAAGAGGAAGGTTCATATTTATAATACATGCATAATATAGCCGTGCGAAGCCGGAGCGGGTCGCTAGTGTGTCATAAGACTCAAATTATGTATAAAACAAATTTCAACGCGTGATGCGCGTGGTGGGCGCGTGGTCAACGCGTGTCATCTGAACGCGCCCTCAGGCAACTCATTCCATTCCCATGCCGTTTTATCACAATGGCACAACTTTCACATAGGTACGTGGAGTCACGGGCAAAAACTAGTAGGTGAATAAAGTTATGAATATGAATAGATAGGTACATTATTTATTAGAGTTTTCCTTTATACTGAATCTTTATTATTTTCGATTTCTTCCTTACCTTATTTTTTTTTAATTTGATTAAACGACATAATTATTAATCAAAATAAAATAAAAATCTAACCTATAACCGTCAGTGTCCACCTGAGGCATAAGCAAGCATAGGTAGTCCCCATAAAGCTTCCGTACCGTACCACGTTTAAAAACGGGAAAACCTTTCGAGCGCGAGTCCGACTCGCACTTGGCCGCTTTTTTATTTATTTTTTATTTTAGGGTAAGTGTAGATAAAGTTTAGGTAAGCACGCTGTCACTCATTTTACCTATATCTTTTAACGTGCGAATCTAGGCGTACCCCTATATCTAGGCAGACTTTTATGTGTGTCGTCGTAAACCTGGCTGGAACATTTACCGTTTCATCTGTTAGTGTTGCTGTCAGCTGTCAGCTGTCACCTTGTTTTAGATATTGCATAAAGTACGGTCAGCAGTAGCACCAGGGGTTGTTTAGAAATAAAGAAAGAAACAAGTTTATTTGTAACCAATGAGAACTGTTTTAACTTAAGATAATAAAATAAATAAAAATACATAGTGTGGTTACAAAACCGGCCAAGTGCGAGTCGGATTGTTTTTGGTATTTGTTGTTATAGCGGCAACATATAAATACATAATCTGTGCAAAATTTCAACTGTCTAGCTATCACGGTTCATGAGATACAGCCTGGTGACAAACAGACAAACAGACAGTAGAGTCTTAGTAAAAGGGAAGTAAAAGCAAAACTTAAACCGCAATGTTGGTTATTTAAACCGATTACCAACGTCCGTTACAAACTATGACGTATCTATGACGTCACATCCTTCATTTGGTTTTTGCAATTTACCTTATTTTCTACCCAATTAAGACTTTTACACGATAAAATATATATTACTAACCACCCGTTTCGGCTTCGCACGGCTATATTATGCATGTATTATACATATAAACCTTCCTCTTGAATCACTCTATTTATAAAAAAAACCGCATCAAAATCCGTTGCGTAGTTTTAAAGATCTAAGCATACATAGGGACAGACAGAAATAAATAAAAAACCTACATTTATTATTTTTGTGCTGGCTGTAGTTATTAATAAAAATAACCGTCGAGGCATTACGATCGATTGTTTCAAACGAGGGCAATAAACTAGGGATGTTCCCGGGCTGACAGTTTTCTATTGCTGGGAATTTTATATAATGACAGGAAAGTAGGGACATCACTTTAGAGGTGTACATAATAAATCAAGGTAGCAATTTGTGGTTATTAAGGCAATTGAAGTGAAATCTTCTTTTAGCGTGGTACGCATATTTTTTAGATGAGATTAAATCTCTGAACTCGCGACACCGTTACGAGACGCAGATACAGTGTGTGAATATATGCATGAACATATATTTTTTAGTTGTTAAATTTTTTACTTGTTTTTTACATTTATTTTGTAGTTTAATTTTTTTTAAGTTTTAATTTTTTTTTTAATTAGTTAGTTTTTTTTATATGTTTTTTTCGTAAAGATGGCTTTGGCTCAGTAGTTCGGTTGGAAGAGGGAGGACAGAACTGTTTAGACGACCACTTTGCGATAATTTTCCTAGTAGTTAGTCTGGTTACTGCAATTTTTGTGTCAATGGTCTGAAACAAAAACAAAATACTATGGAAACGGAAACAATGATCCTAAAATCAAAATGTCATTTGTTATTATCTTCTTTCTTCGATTCTTCTTACTTCTGCGGCGCTACAACCCTTTTATGGGTATGACCTCCTTTACTATTTCCAAACAGTTTAGTAGACATTGGACCTATTCGTAAAATGGCCTTCGCGAAAAAAAGGACCCGTTCTCGGAATGGCTTGTTCTTCAAAGGACTCGTTCTCATAATACCTCATTCTGCAAAAGACCTATTCGTATAACCTTAATTAAATTTTGCAACTATCCCTTCATATCGATCGGGTCAAATTTTACTAATCCTCAAGTTTTTTCAGAGGTGGTTTGGAATTTCTAAATAGGATATTAAAAAAAAAACAAATTCATCGTGTAAAAAAGGCAGGAGATATTAAAGTATCTCCAGGTTAACATTTTTATTTTTTATTTTTGTGAACTAAATTACTCATAATTGAGAGCCGCCTGCAGTGTTGTAAAATGAGACAGTGCAAAAAGTATTACCTAGGGATATCAAAAATTAAATCACCTCTGAAAAAATTGTCGACAAAATAAATTTCACCTTGTACATGTCAGTCACAACCTGTCAATGTCATTTCTGATTGCTCCGTTCACGTCGGGAAAAATGACAGCAAATTGACACATCCAGCCCGGAAACTTAGTTACGTTCATAGATGTAAAACAGATAGGCTTACTACGAGAGAGTACATCAGAAGGCCAACTCTCGTAAATATAAATTGTTCAAATTATATTGCAATATCATTTCGATTGCATTTCGATTACAAAAAATACCCTCAAAGTAGCTCAAAATACCCTCAAAGTAGCTCAAAATACCCTCAAATTAGCTCAAAATACCCTCAAAGGCAGCTTTTGGTATTCTCAAGAATATTTTTTCTAATCGAAATGCAATGGAAATGATATTTCAACAATTGAACAATTTCATTTACTAGAATTGTCCTTCAGACTTGTCTGCGTTCGCCTAAATAACACTTTTAACCAAAATATGTGAGATTTATCAGATAAGAATTATTTAAAAAAATGGTTGTCTGTAAAGTCTGTTTCCGGACGATAATTTTACGTGATAACGTCATAAGAAAACATTGATGGTAACCATGGCAACGATAAAACGTTGCTATAGTTACCTTGTCAATAACATGAGGCGTTCCAGTAACGACGCGTGACGTCACACTTTTTTGAGATTGCAGGTGTTCACCAATTTATAAAACGTTATCACGTCAAAAATATTCTTGGTAAAACTCTTATGATTTCTTAGACCGTTTCAATGGTATAATTTTGATGGTTAACTCCGCCAGAAGACCAATATCGGAATATAAAGTAGCCTATATGTTAATACAAGTCTCCAGCTTTCTACATTCCAAGTTTCATCGAAATCGGTCCAGTAGTTTTTAACCCCCGACGACGCAGAAACGACGGAGTGTTATAAGTTTTACGTGTCTGTGTGTGTCTGTCTGTGGCATCGTAACACCCGAACGGTTTAACCGATTTTGATTTAGTTTGTTTTGTTTGAAAGGTTAATTAGTCGGGAGTATTAGCTATGTTTGATTGAAATCGGTTTAGCCGTCTGAAAGTTATGGGGGATAAAAGTCAGGATAAATTGCGTAAAGGAGTAACAAACATACACACAAATTTTGACATTTATAATATTAGTAGGATTGCAACGTTAATCCTTATTGAATAAAGCCGTCCTAGTGACGTCAGCAGACTCTATCGCGTTTGAGTGGGACGCCGTCATGCAAGAGTACGCCACGCTCGAATTAGTGGTCAATGCTTTTGACAGATATGCCACATATTCCGGAGGTATTGGAGAGCTCCATATTCGAAATTCGATTTTCGCTCCGCTCTATATCATTCGAGTGAATTTATGTTTGACCTGTGATTTCAACCAAATATTGGGATAAAAATGTAGTCGATGTTTCTTTCCTGTGTTAGCCTAGTGACTACTTTGACTACTTTTTTCTTACTTAGCCTGCTTTGACTATTATTCCGAAGGTCCTGGGTTTGAATCGCGACCGGCTGAGCACCAATGGATTTTGTGCGCTAATTAACATTGTTCTAGCGGTGATGGAAAACATCGTGATGAAACCTGCGGATTATTTGGGTCCAGACGTATTTGCAAACTCTTTTCACAAGACATGGTCGATTAAGTTGAATGGGCGGTATTGGTTCTGGATAAGCCTACTCCATCTAATACATGTCTCATGTCACTACAGTGATGGCGCAGATTAGATATAAAAACCACCAAGATCTAAACTAACTTAATAAAGAGAAAAGATGTTTTGTTTGTAACGAATAGGCTCCGAAACTACTGGACCGATTTTGATGAAACTTGGTATGAAGATACATTGATTAATTGGCCGTAACATAGGCTACTTTTTATATCGATATTCCTGAGGGAACGGGCGTTACGCGTGTTAAACCGCAAGGTGGTGCTAGTCACTACATAGTATAAAACAAAGTCGCTTTCTCTTTCCCTATTTCCCTTTGACCGCTTAAATCTTTAAAACTACGCAACGGATTTTGATGCGGTTTTTTTTTAATAGATAGAGTGATTCAAGAGGAAGGTTTATATGTATAATACATGCATAATATAGCCGTGCGAAGCCGGGGCGGGTCGCTAGTTAGATATAAAAGCCAATATTACATGTTACTCTCCAAATTTAATTTAAATCTTACTTACTAGACTGTTTCCTCCCATTTTTGTAGTATAAACCTATAACTGCCATGACTATGCCCCTATGTCTTGGTTTTTTTTATTTTCTAACTATCATAGAAAGTAAGAGAATATTATACAAAATAAAACATAGGGGCATAGTCATGGCAAAAATATTTGCTCTAGTGTCATTATCCAGGGAGGAAACAGTCGACTACGTTTGTATGAAGAGAGAGCCGGTACCCTTTCACCTTAAGGCGTGGTGGGTTTTTTTTCCAATGACCTTTAAATTATTTTCAGTCTGTATTTTATTAGAACCAGCAAATTAGAGAGTAAGTATCCGATAATCCATTACAAGGGTGTAACGTACATTTAAACACGGTACATCCTCTAAGTAATTGAGTAGATCCTTCCTCGAGACATTCCTTCACGTGTTTAAGGCGGTACCGAACGAAAATTGGCAGAAACGAAAAACAAAAAAAGTAGATTTTTTGCAAAAAATACCTACCCAATTCAAATATGTTAAAAGATTATTCACCTTTCAAACAAAAGAAACGAAATCAAAATCGGTTCAGCCGTACACAGAGACACGTCAAACTTATAACACCCCGTCGTTTTTACGTCGGGGGTTAAAAAATCAGACTATGACCATGTCCAATGTTAATGAAATTAAAAAGGGACCACCCCTGCGGTATCTCTTTCCTAACAAAAAAAATGATTGTCTGTAAAGTCAGTTTACGGACGATAATTTTACGTGAGAACGTCATAAGAAAACATTGATTGTAACCATGGCAACGATAAAACGTTGCTATAGTTACCTTGTCAATAACATGAGGCGTTCCAGTAACGACGCGTGACGTCACACTTTTTTGAGATTGCAGGTGTTCACCAATTTATACAACGTTATCACGTCAAAAAGAACCATCTAAACCATCCATTTCTCATCTAATTTCTTTAAAAGTATTAGTTTTTAAAAAAAAAAACCTAGTTAGGGTTCCGTACCTCAAAAGGTAAAAAAGGAACCCTTATAAGTTCAACTCTCTTGTCCGTCTGTCTGTCCATGTGTCACCACCGATTTTCTGAGCAAACGGGTGGACCTATATAGCCAGTAGCTTTTTTATTTTTTTTACCGCCAAATATTGTTCGGTACTCTCTTAAAAGAATTAACGTGACGATGTTACGAGGGAAAACGCGAAAAAACATTTACGGTTCAAATAAAATGGCTACTTATGTTTTAGTACGAACAAAATTTATGATTCGATGTTAGTTTTTGTCGGTAGGCTGGGTTTAATTCTGTGCTCTGTGGTTTTATTTGCATAGATGAGCTTATGGTCTTGTTGACGGTCGTAGGGGTTAAGCAACGCCTGTGGCGGTCATTACTTAGGGATTTACAGTGTGGCAAGATTGTTTTCTCTAATCTCATCGTGCTTCGGAAAGCATGTTAAGCCGTTAGTCCCACACTGTTGCAAGCGCCATGTTCACGAAATTGAAGTTTCTATAAAAAGTTGGAGTTTCTATAAAAGAGGATACGCGGATATTGCTTTCTCCATTCAAATTAATTTCCCTATATTTTCTTACGGAATAATTATTTTAGAGTAAACCCTTTTTTTGTTTCACAAAATTTTGGATTGCTGTACACATGACACATACATACCTCTTTGTGTTCCTTTTTTAACCGACTTCAAAAAAGAGTAGGTTTTAATTTATAAAATTTGTACCTACCTGGTAAATTGGTGGATTGGTTGCAAGGATGTATGTATGTTGTGATTAGGTAATTATGAAGAACCCTACATTTAAGAATAAAACATTGAAGCTGAAAAAGGCGTTTGAAACTCATTTGCCCCTGGATGTCACAATATTTTCAAACCTACAAGTATTAGCTAAAATTATTTGAATGTATTTCAACACAGAGACAGCTGTTTGCGACAAAATTAAAGTCACATAAATATATTGAGAGTGTGACCGTTGCGCGGCGCGATGCGACCGTATCTAACTTGTGAAGTCGGTAGACCAATTAATTATGCCAGCTCTGAAATAGCCCGTGTTATGTTTACCTATTACAAATATTTAGAAGTTCGTTGATCTTTTATTTACATTTATGTTACAAATATTATTAAAAATGCTGCAGTTTTATCGTGACATTTGGCACGTATAGGATTCCGTACGGGATCGGTTTTAGGAAAAAAAGCTATTGCATCGTGCGAGCTTCGTACAGTCGTACCATATACATACACGTTAAGCAAACGCTCGGCCGAGCTACATGGTAAGCGGAGTGGGGGTGTTAGGTTTTATTTTCGTTACGGAATTTCTTGATTCGGTCGCCGCGATAAAAGCTATGCAATAGCTTAAAATCCACTGTCAGGTCCTGATATTACTAAAAAAATATTCTTTTACACTATAGAGAAAGGATAGCATCTGACCCTGCCACGTACGTATGACAGAATAAGAGGAGATGTAAGTATTATATCTTCCGCGATTACCCCCACTTAGTTTACTAAAGACCATAGTAACTGTTTGTTTGAAGATATTGTTAAGTCTCAGCTCAACGCCTTTGAGATATGGTGCTGAAGGAAAGTGCTTCAAATCCCTCGAACTGCATTTAGGACAAATCTAGACAAAAAGCAATGGCTCTCCAAAATATACATCTTTTTTTTTGACGAAGATAAAAAATCCTCACGGATACCCGCCCTCCCGGGGGGTGACGATGGGTTATGTCGGAGTCAAACTGACTAAAAACTCTCCGGTGACCCTCCTCGGTGCAGCTTGGAGGCCCGGGGTCTCATTCGAACTTTCCGGGGCCTTCCTGCATCGCGTTGACATAAGGAGAATGAATGGAGCATGGTTATGTCACTAACACATTGCGCGCTTAACATCACTATTATGTACTGATTAACCAGTGGTTTTGGTTTTAATTGAAAATGTATTGTCGATAGTAACATAAATCATTGTAGTACGGGGCAGTGAGGACTTACTTTTACAAATTGAATGCAAAGAAATATTGTTTTAGACTTGTTTTTTATACAAAAAAGCTTAAAATTTTCATCACTTACTAGTGAAATGAGAATGTATCCTTCACGTAATTCAGTTTAGTGCTGAAATTGAACAGAAACAACACCTACCCTAATTTAAAGATCGTCAGTGTTCGGAAGAGCTATTAATATTGTAAATGGTTATTCTAACAGTGTTCCGTGGATTACTTGAATTACTTGTAAGTTAACGATGTACGTGCAATGCTTAAACTTGATGTCTCGTAAATTGTTTATTGATATTGCTTCGAAATTGTTCTTGAATGTTCAGATTTGCTTACGATTTGTAATCATTTGAGACCCTAAAAGGTTTTATAGACACAAACTCAACACTCAAAGTTTTTAGGGTCCCTATTACTAAGACTCCGCTGTCTGTCTGTCCGTTCGTCCGTCTGTCTGTCACCAGGCTGTATCTCATGAACCGTGATAGCTAGACAGTTGAAATTTTCACAGATTATGTATTTCGGTTGCCGCCAAAACATCAAATAAGTACAACAGAACAGAAAAAAAATTCAGTGGGACTCCCATAAAACATGCTACGGACCCCATAAGCTCGAGTTGACTTGCACTTAGAAGTTTTTTATTGCTAAATGTAGTATTATATTAACAACTTAGGTATGTATAAATGTATTTATAATCTTTTCCTTTTTTTTCAGGTAAGCTGCGAAGTTTAACCCGAGACTTGACGTTCTACGACATGAGTAAGTAGAGACGCTAAACGTAGAAAGAGTAGAGAGATTTTCGAAAAATTAAGAAGGCGTCTGAGGACTATGCGTTAGCATAGCGTCCATACTATTGTTTTAGCCAAATCTGTTTAGTTAATTTAGCCAATTTTGGTTAGTTTAAATGCATAATTGGGCTTTTAGGAGGTTGGAAACTTTGGTAACGATGCTCTTCACACATAGGTCGCGAGAAAAATTTACACTTCGAACTCTAATATTTTTTGCAATTTTTATATGATCTAGCCAAAATTATGATCGGCACAACTATAACAGTTCTTTGTATAAAATATTACATTTTTGGAATAAAAACGAAGAACTTGGGCCATACAAACGGTTGGCCCTTTGGGCATACAGTGGTCGCATTTAACGCAAGCGACTTGGCCCCCTTTCTTTTAATAATAATGTTGGCTTTTAATCTGTTTACTAATTATGTACTTTTTGTTTCATTTTTATTCAGATTTGTTTCAATTCTGTAAAAAATAACTTTCAAACTAAAACCCGACAGGAAAACTAACGCTCTGAAAAGTATGAAACAGTAGTCAAAATAAAAAATAGGGTATATTTTGTAAACGTAATGCATCGGAATGATATTATAATGTTGTTTACGAGAATTGGCCTTCTGTTGTGGTTGTGACAAAAGTCGGGTCTAGACAAAGCAGCTCTATGTCATTTCATCTCGGTTCTTTTTCAAAGTAAACATTACATTATCATGTCATGGAAATTGTAAATTTTTTCAGGTAGGGTTGCCATAAAAGCTTGGTATTTGAACCATTAGGCAAAGAATTGGAGACCCACCGTAGAGCTCTAAAACTATTATTACGATCATTTTATTCGTTAGCTACATGTTCCGCATATCAACGTTTGATCTAAACGATTTAGCCGTTTAAAAGTTATGTAAAAAGACGGTAATTTGTTTATTTCGATTTGAAAGAGTGTTAACATTTTGTCAAAAATAATTATAAACTAATACATTTAATAAATAAGAAACTAGTTGCACTTACCTGCATAAGTGTTTCGTCCAAATATCAGGGATATAAGTAGTCTATGGGTTATTCCAGAGCCCCAGCTACTCATGCGCCAAACTTCATTGCAATCGGTTCATTAGTCTTTGTGTAACGATAATTTTTAAGACAGAAACCTTTTTCAGCGAAACATAAAAAGTATTTTTTACGTGAAACCATCATTTCTACCACGTTGTCTCAAACAATTTCTTATGCTTTCTTTTATATTTTGTCATATTTTTTTATCTGTGTAATATAAAAGCAACAGTTGGCAACCCTACAGCTACGTGTATAGCCATTATTATTTCACATGGCGTCAACCGGGACCGCGGCCTTCGTTCATTCTGAATAATAACTCACTCTGAATTTATCGCGTTAGGGTTGCCACGTGACTAGGAGACTAACATTTTTACTGCTTGTCAACTACTTGTAAATATTATAGTGTTTGTTTTTTTTATTGGGTAGTTATGTTTTGAGACTTCTCTGTATGATATATGGACATGAATAAAGTGATAAAGTTAGGTCGACAAGGTTGGTAACGATTACCGCGCCGTATATTACGTCGGGATTAATATTTATTATGATTTTGAGTCTGTGGTGTCCCATTGCAAAGCAAAGGTCTCTCTTCTCCCCTTCCGCTGCCAATTTGCTAAAAAAATATCTAGTCATCTCACCGGGTAGTCGTCTTCCGTTAGCTGGCGTCCAAAAAGTTGTTGTCTTGGCCTATATAAAGTTGCAATTGCTTCAAGCGCCTGACACGGCCGGCCTCATTACACTTTATTGTGGCACGTATCCTAATTTAGTTTCTAAGACAGTTCAATGTGATTTCTTGAGAATGAATGAATGACAACTGAATAAAAAAACTGCTGTTTGTCTGTAAAGTCGGTTTACGGACGATAATTTTACGTGACAACGTCACAATATTATGGTTACCTTGTCAATAACGGAACGTGAGCGATGACGTCACAGTTTCTTGTGAATGCCGGTGTTCATCGATTTATAAGACTTTATCACGTCAAGTTGAGTTCTATTCAATCATTCTGTAGAATCTAAGTAAATAAAAAAATCTTGCAAATATAAAAATGTGAATGTTCAACCCTACAGTAGTTGCCGAGTTGCGTAGGTAAAATGATAAACACAATAAACTATAAAACATAGATAACAAAACATCAGAGAGGACAGTAATAGTTAATCTGTGGCTTCAGGTCATTTCACTCATCATAAATTAAGATTAAATAACAATTTTACTTTTTTTTTAGATTTATTCGACATGCTTTGATGTTTATATTAAAAAAACTTGTACAATTTATATGTCTCAGCAGTATTATAGCTAAAGTGAACGAAGTCGCGGGCAACAGATAGTGGATAATAAATATATACATCATATGGATATATCATTCAATATAGATTGTATACATATGCCATACATTAAATAAATATATCTATAAATATAAAATTCGAAGTCTTGACTGACTGATATATCAACGCACAGAATAAACTGATGAAAAAATCGGGGTATTTGGCATACTAATAGCTATTATGATTTATGACTATAAGGAAGAAAGGAATTCGGAAAATTGAACCCAACACCCGCGTAGGGGTGAAATGGAGAGTGGAAGCTAAGCATACTATGTGACATAACATAACGTAAGTATAGACGCTTGAAATGTTCTTTTTTTTTTACATCTAACCATGTTCCAGACAAAAAAGATGACAAACAGAATAACAGATTTTTATTTTGTAGGTACGTTTTAAAATAGGTAAGTAAAATACAATCTTTCACAAAAACGTAATCCCTAATAACAAACACTATTTTAAGGTTTCTTTAAGTTTCTTCAGTGTTTTTCTCAACATTTGATAAAAAAATATCACCTAATTTAGAAGAAAAATTTCTTTAGAAATTATTACCAGACTGAGCTCTCCTAATTAAGTATTACGCTGAATGTTTTTATATTAAGTGCTTTCTCTAATTATGATTCCGAGGAAAAACAACGGGTAAAATTTTTGCTTAAATTAACCGACGCAGTTCCAGTAACTAATTGTTCATCAGAAATAATACTGGTTTTAACTTTCATCGTAAAAAGTATAGAAAAAAAAAATTGTTTTTGGAGCAAAAAATAGTCATTTCCCTATAGATGCTAGAGAATAATTTCTTGGTTTAAAAACTGCTTAATATTTCAAGAAGGTTACATATCATAATAACTAAGTTCATTATAACTATGTTCGAAATAACTACGGTCAATTCACATAAGTTCATAATACCTAACGGTCGATTCGGCTACACATTATAATAACTAAGTTCAATATAACTATGTTCGAAATAACTACGGTCAATTCACATATGTACATAATACCTAACGGTCGATTCAACTACTGTTTAATATACCTAAGTTTGATTCAACTAAAATTAATTGAGCTAACGAACGATTGATCTAATGTACGAAACACCTACGGTTTAAAAAAAATCAAATTAATAAAATACACGCTCCCTAACCAAGTCAAATAATACGGAATAAAATAACATTTGTTCGAAACAGAATCCAAGGTAGTTCCAATAGCATTCTGAAAGCCCTGGCTTACAGACCTGATAGCCAGATATGGCAACACTGGGTCGCCTCAACAATAAACCCTCACGCCGAAGTTGTGTACAGGATAAATTAAATTATTATGATATACTTAGTATGTAAATGCCTGACTTTTGATTTTGCTTTATTCTATTGACTTCTGTATTGTTTGACATTTATTATTACTTGATTCATGTTTTTTTATTTTATTTTTGACATCTTAGTTTGTAATCATCTATCTTTATCCCTTGACATGACATTTTATTTAATCTATAATTTTGTATTTTAATATGGGTCTATGATATCTGAAATAAATGAATTTTAATTTAATTTAATTTAAAATTACCCTTATTTACGCAGGCTTTGGAGAATTTTTAAAATGTGACAAAACCATTATTTACCTAATGGCCTGATGCTTCGAAACGAAAAGGATTTTTCGCCTTAAAATTATGCCAAAATGTCAGTGAAGATCTCAAATTGCTGAAATAAAATGAAAAAAATGAATGAAATGAAAAAAAAACTTTATCTTTTTCTTTTTATCTACAAATAAAAAAAACTTGTTTAAAAATTACGATCTTTCAGCACCTAAGCTCGTTGGCGGCTACCAACACCTTTAGGCGCATAACTATTTAGTTCCATGGAGTCGAGCTCATAATTGTGGTAATTTACCCAAAAAGTATTCTTTACAAATTAATTTTCTAAAGAAAATTATAATTATCTAAGTTTGAAATTCGAAACAGGAAATATTTTGGGAAAACCTTTCAACAAAATGTTGATCCTTTCCTTACGAGATAATTACGTTCAATTGTCTTGTGGCTTCTGGCATAATATCCTGAATTATAAAATGCGACCTGGCCCGGCTTAGCACGGGTATAATAATAGAGCCTACACGCCTACATTTTTTTCTGTCATTTTCCAGTTAATTTATACAAAATCTGAATGGATGATACCTCCACCTAAACCTTCTTCATGAATCACCCCGCACTTTGGTAAAAACCGTATGAAAATCCATTCAGAGCCTAAATTCTGTAAAACCACACGTCTGTGGTAAAAACTACTTAAGGTGTCCTTTTTTGTTTTGTCTATTTTTTCTATTTTCGATCGTCTTTTGATTTGGTTCAACAGTGCAGTTAAATACAGTTTTTTAACGTTTTACTTGTAGTCAAAATAATCAGAATCAATATGCAATTATTTTTATGTCGTTGTCCTTGGCTTGTATATTCGTACTCAGCGCTATCCCTTTCCCACGCGCGCCGCGCAATGGCGGTATCCCTTTTCCCCCGTGCCGCAAAATAGCCGTTTTTTAACAAAATTGGAAATTCATGAATAAAAAACTTCAATGATTGACAAAACAGCCGGGCAGAAACTAGATTACTGTAACGACCATCTCAAAAAGAAAATTTTGAGTTGCTAGTCATTATAGTTTTTACGATATATCGTAAAAACTTTTAAAAAGCCAAGTTTTAAAAAAACAAATCTATCAAAAAAAAAAGCTATCATGTTTTCATTCGGGGAAAAACTGCTTAAAGATCTGAAGATACATACATACATTCTAAATAAAAATTAATGTAATAGATGTAGCGGAAGTTACTTAATTCTTCATTTGAAAAGGGGCTTTTCAGGTGATACCGGCCCTTAAGTAATCTTCTTTACAACAACATAATAATCTTCAAATAACAAACGGAGCAGTCCATTTTTTAGACTGCGTTTCCACCAATAGCGTTCTGCGAAAACTCCGGCGAAGTTTTATGCAATTCTATTGGTGGAAACCGCTCTGCTCTTCTCCGGTCCGCTTCTATGGACATGCAGCCTTAAAGTCGGTCAAAAAGCTAACCTATAACTTATTATCCTGTTCATTTTACACGACATGAAAACTATAAAAACGTCCACCTACCCACATACGTAGTCTTTGAGCGAGCTTGTCAAGTGAAACGGGCCCGGGTTAGGGGAAGGGCTCAAAGGACAGCCGAATTACTATCGCGAACAAAGGGACATACCAGCCAGAAACAATTGGTATATTGTTCTAATGTGACTTCAGTCAAATCACGATTATATTATACAGGCATCTTTTAAACTTAGGGATCGTACCCATACTAAATGACCCATTTTGACGTGATAATGTCTAGTAAATTGATGGAACACCTGCATGAATAAAAAAGTTGACGTCATTGTCACGTTCCCATTGTGCAACGTCATTGTCACGTTCCCATTGTGTGACGTCATTGTCACGTTCCCATTGTGTGACGTCATTGTCACGTTTCCATTGTGTGACGTCATTGTCACGTTCCGGTGACGTCATGTCAATAATGACGTCACACAGCACGCAGTAATATAAAACGCGTCTCGTGTTTGTTTTATATTGTTTAATAATAATATCGCTCATCTGGGCTTGTGTTATGGTGACGAGTGACGAATAGAAGACTTATTTATAGGACAAAATATATACTTAAATGAAAAATGAATAAAGATTTTTTTTTCAATTTTCCTTCGTTTTCTTATGACGTTATCACGTAAAATTCCGAGTCGAACCGACTTCACAGACAACCTTTTTTTTTTTTTCAATGTTTTTATTCGTGCTCTTCGGGGTGCTGTAGTGTTTGGGACATAAATTAAATACAGGATATAAGTTGATTGAACTGCATGAAAATGCAGAAAATTAAAACCCGTCAGCGTACCTGATTGTTCTCATTTTTTAGTCTATGAAACTCGATCATTTGTGTAATTTTTAACTTTTCTACAATTGGACAAACAAGCAATTTGTACGTTTTGATATTTGTACGTACTGTACCCGGCGTGATATTTCGGCACTTTTACAGAGCGCCAAAACCCTCGCAAAATCTCTAATCTCTACGGCAGTCATTTTAAGGTAAATTTGAGTCGATTTAGCTGCACAAAAATGGACACAAACTTAGAAAATGTAAAAAAACCATCGTAACCGCAATTGCCTCAAGTGGCCCCAACTAATGAAACTCGATAATTACGAACTAGCACCATACTTTGTAAGACAATGCTTCCACGGAGCGCGGCGGAGTGGCAATTACGAGAAATTGTGATTACGGTTACGTAACGGGACCAATAGATGTACGGGGAGTACCTATGGGACCATTAAAGGTACGTTTTATTACAGAAAAGTCTTCTAAGATACTATTATATTCAAATAGCTATATTTCTTTCTTATACCAGCTTTAGCCTAAACCAGGGGTGTTAAACTGGATTTTCCATAGGGCCATTTCCAAAATTGCAGTTGTGTTAGCGGGCCAGACATAAAATAATTAAACACGTGCATTTTTTTAAGTTAATTGGTGAGGTCGGTTTTTACAGATGTGCGAGTGAGCTCTGGGTCACGTGGGGTTTAGCTAATTGGTATTCCAACTGCACCTATTCACTGTAAACTTGAATACTCCAAGGTTGTAGAGAACAGCGACGCGGGCGCGTTCAGAGAGTTCCACTTAGCAGTGCGCACGAGAAATGTGGATGCGTGACGCTTTGTACGCGAAATAGGAATGCCTATCATGTGTGAATGGCGATTATTCATGACAAATGGCCAAATAAATACTAAAAACGCAAAATATACACATCGACTTGTACTGGTATACGGGGGTTTATGCGAGAGATTGGAGTAGGCTTGATCGGTACATGTATACTACCTCTCAGCTTAGTCAAACGTGTCCAAACAATAGAACTGTCCGAAGCCAACTTAGCCGTGGGTTTCACGATATTTTCCTTTCCCGTAAAAGCAATGTCAATTACCGCACATAATTTACTGAATAACTTAATATAAAAAATATTTTATAAAATACTGTATTGTAATAATACTGTATCTATACTGTTTATAAAAAACAGTAGAAACAACTTTTCTCAAAGAAATTCCCTTTTTACGTCTTTATAGGTTTCAATAGGCTTTAAACAGAGATTGCTTGGGACAAAATAAGAAAATGTACGAAAAAATATTTTTTACCATTGCCACTCGAAAAGGGGCATTTTATTCATCGATAACAGTGAATAAAACGCTCTTTTACTCACTGAGTGAATAAAATCATTTTGAATTTGGAACATGCACGAATATACGAAATATGTACCTACATATAAAAAAAGTACTTAAAGAAGTGCTGAAAGTACGTACTGGCTGGCTAAATAGAGCTATTTCATAGAGCTGTAATATTCAATTTAAAAAAAAAGTATACCGCCAATTTAGATTTTTTTTTATTTATTATTTATTTATTTTTTCTATCTGATACTGTGGTTGTTGATGCGACAAGCACGAATATATTAGCGAATTCAAAATTTAATAAAATCGGTGTTTTTCTATCTCGTGGTTGTTTTAAGTAATTGAAACATATACCTACATATATAAATTATAATAAAATGAGTTCTTCCAGTAACGAAAATGAGACACAATCTCTTGAACCATTTCAAAATTTATTTTCTCGCAGTCAATGGTAAAAAGTAGAGTACACAACTCGTAAAAAAAATAATTTATCTCGGTCCTTGTATCCCTCGCTCCGCTCAGGATTCTAATCTAGAATCCCTCGCTACGCTCGGGATTCAAGTATAGAATCCTTCGCTGCTCTCGGGATCCAACTTAGTCCCTCGAATTAAATTACCATTTTTTTCACTTGTTGTATAATCTACTATTGTTCTTGTACCCTCTACGAAATCAAATCTAGATTTGCTACGAGTATCTGTAGCAGTCTACGAGTGCTACGTCGTAGCATTCGAAGCGTTATGTAAATAGTGATGTGCTTGTTTGCTACGTGACCTGAGTTGTCGATAAAATCGTCGATACAAAACTTTTATGTGTTTGACAAGTGTTGGGACGGCTTTTAGTGGTGTTCTGAATAAACCTTTTTACTTAAGAGGAAAGGGTACCGGGGGCTTTCTCCATACAAACTATTACAAACGTAGTCGACTGTTTTCTCCCTGGATAATGACACTAGAGCAAATATTTTTGGTGCATAAAACTTATAACTGCCATGACCATGTCCCTATTTTTGTTGCTTTTAATTTTATTATCTATGATAATTAGAAAATGAAAAAAAAACCGAAACATAGGGCATAGTCATGGCAGTTATAGGTTTTATGGCACAAAAATATTTGTGCTGGTGTCATTATCTAGGGAGGAAACAGTCGACTACGTTTGTATGGAGAGCGCGCTGGTACCCTTTCACCTAAGTGTGTTTTAGTTTAGTGAGGATTATTTTTGAAGTTACATTCGTTTCGACGAACGTATCGTAATACGAAAGGGGGTTCTACTAGACGTCTAAGCAAACAACTTTTGTTCTACGACTTATGAAAATCGGAACTGTTTTCCTTAAATTTTGAGGTTATGTTTTCTTGAAAATCAGCTGTTTCTTGAAGTTAGAGGAGGTGGAGACTTTGAGATTTATGAGTTTATTGAGGTTTAATTACATTTTAATATTTAATGGTTTTTATTTCTAAAAATAGCTGATTTTCCTCTAAACATAACCTCAAAATTTTCAACATAAAGTACTAACTGGTAAGTTTTTTGGTATACGGTGGTAAAACAACATATTCATACGTAAAGGAACACTTCATAAATTCTTTTGTCCCCAATTTCTCGCGAACAATTATTTGCAAAGTTTTCCAAAACTTATTTCATTTGACGAAAGAAATCGCTGAGAATAAGTACCAACTTTCAGAACAATTTTCCTCAACTTGACATCATTAATGAACAGTTCGTCGGAGTTCGCGAAAATAACTTTTTAAGAAGTGCATTGTCGAACTTTAGTCCATCTACTTTTCTAGAATTCCAGCAGCACATTTTCTGGGAAATCTAGAGGTATTATATTTATCTATCTATATTATATACTATAATAGACCGCCTACTAACAAACTTTCGAGATTTTATAAAAGCTGAGAATTTCACAAGTATTTTTCAATTATGAAGTTCAGACCATAGTGGCTTGGAGAGTTGTCAGGCACCAATAATCGTTAATTTGCAATTTAAACCTGTTAATTTTGCAAAAAAAGAAATCGCCTTTGTTTTTGTACCAATCGATAATCATTAGGCCGGTTTTTTAATGTACTACTCCATATTCATCAAAGATGACTCAACCGATTGCGATTTTTCTTTTTGTGTTACAAAAGGGAATAATGATTTTTTTGAAGTACTTATAATTAAGGTAATATTATTTCCATAATTTAAAGTCGATTAAAAATAGACATGGGAAAACCATCGATAAATCAGCAAAAATAGTTTCACATCACTAACAACCGTCTGTCGTTTTCAATATTTCCGTTATGAAAGACGAGCGGTACCTAGAGGAGGTGCAAGTAATAAATTGTATTAAATTGAAATGTTACTGCGACTGAGCAGTAGGTACCTACTTAGTTATAGATTCAGAACGTATATTCTAATATTGATATCGAATTGCATAACATAGATAGATGGAATTACACTATATTGCACTACTAGCAGCGCTCCGCGGTTTCACGCGCGTAACACCCGATCCTGTGGGTATATCGGAATAAAAAGTAGCCTATAACCTTCCTCGATAAATGTACTATCCATCACAAAAATAATTTTTCAATTCAAACCAGTAGTTCCTAAGATTAGCGCGTTAAAACAAACAAACAAACTCTTCAGCTTTATAATATCTAAATGATAAAAACAAAACTTTAAAGTCACTTTCGCATTTCAGGCATTCTGCTTCTCTCTGCCATTTTAGGCATAATGCCTTTATTGGCATCCCGATTTTTAGGTTACTCCATAATAAATAATTTATAATTCTTACTAGCGACCCGCCCCGGCTTCGCACGGCTGTATTATGCATGTATTATACATATAAACCTTCCTCTGGAATCACTGTATCTATTTAAAAAAACCGCATCAAAATCCGTTGCGTAGTTTTAAAGATTTAAGCATACAAAGGGATATAGGGACAGAGAAAGCGACTTTGTTTTATACCATGTAGTGATTTTATTTGAATTGTCTTACGAAACAGTCGATTACGTTACTAGCCATGGTTGAAGGTTCACTCCATGGAGACTATATTTTTTCAACAAATAATTGTAAAAAAAAACAGACTAATATAATCGTACCTACTTACCATATTTATTATGCAAAAATTAAACATTTTAACTGGCTGAAATATGCCTAAAAAGTATTCGTAATATTGCTCTACCTACTACGAGTACTACTCGCTAGTTTACAGATTACGTTACAGATACCAAACCACATCTAAAAAAAAATTGGGCCAAATAAAATTTCACAGTTGGAAAATAAAGTCTCATTTCGATTGCTAACTGGGTCATTAATTTATACAAAAATCTAATTTTTTTTCTCGAAATTTAGCGAACCGTAAGGTCGACAAAGAATCTTCTTATATATAAAAATGAATCGCAAAATGTGTTGGTAAGCGCATAACTCAACAACGCCTGGACCAATTTGGCCAATTCTTTTTTTGTTGTGTTTGTTATTGTCAGGAGAAGGTTCTTATGAAAGAAAAAAATAAGGAAATTTCGTAGAAAATTATTACGCGGGTGAAACCGCGGGGCTCAGCTAGTTAATAATATAAAAATAAAAACTGGATATTCAAAAGTATTTTGTCTTTGTGAATTTATGTGTTTAATAGAAACCATAGTAGAAAACAGACAGACAGACGGACAAGAGAGTGATCTTATAAGGGTTCCTTTTTTATCTTTTGAGGTACGGAACCCTAAAAAAGGAATTCAACAAGTACAAATTCAACAAGTTTCTAAATCAAATCTCACCTTGAGAACATTTCTGTAAATTATCGAAAAGTCACGCTTCCGAAGAACTTGGCAGTTAGGAAACTCATTTAAACATTCAGGATCAATACGGTGGCATTTGAAAAACTTAAGATATTTCACAATTTGGAACTTATAGTATTTCAGAAGCAGCGCGAAAAACGTACATTGACCTTAGGTATGAAGCAGTGTTGGCTTATTAGACCAATACACCAACAGATTTTTCTTATGGAAAATTGTGCGCTAATTGACTTTGTTCTTATGGTGAAGGAAAACATCGTGATGAAACCTGCGGCTTGGTTGGCTCCAGACGTATAGTCAACTTTTTTCCTCTGACCACGGTCGACTAAATAGAGAGAGTTGTACAGGTGATGGGCAAACCTTCTCCATCCTCACGCAAAAAGGACGTTGCGGAAAACAGCCCATATACAAATACAAGAGTACAATAAGTTTATGTTATACTTGAATTAGAACTTTAATTATTGTTCTTCATGGAGAGTCCTAGAGGACGACGTAAGATGGCAGAGAGAGATGGATGTGTATGATACGTTGAAATTGATGTGTTAATAGACGTTGATCTCACACACTTTTTTCTATCCTGATTTCTAAACGCGGGAACCTATAATTGGCTTGCTGTTTTTATATATAAACTAGCTGTCCCGGCAAACGTTGTTTTGCTATTTACAAAAAAACTAAATGAAACAAAATAAAAAATAGATGTTGGCCGATTCTCAGACCTACTGAATATGCTCACAAAATTTCATGAGAATCGGTCGAGCCGTTTCGGAGGAGTTCAAGTTCGAACCCCGTGACACGAGAATTTTATATATATAGAGATCTACTCTTTGTTAAAGCTGTTGATTCTCCTAATAAATAAATAAGAAGAGGGGTAATTGAGAAGAAGAAGACATATTTAACCCCGATTAAATTGGAACAAAAATAAGAAGAAGAAGTATCGTTCTCCTTTTGTTCGAAATGAAATAAATGTACGGAGAAACGAAACTTATCCTTTTAATTCTGTGTATAACATAGCACCTAGGGCAATGACCTAATTTCACTCTGGTTTTGGAATAAACTATACGTTGTACATCAAAGATATTCTATCTATTGAAGCGTAACGAGGAAGTTTTACTATAACATCGAACTAAGGAGGATAAATGTAAAATAATGGGACAAGGATGTTCAATATTGAGGGTCGGGTTATAGCCCCAAGCCCTATTAGGTACTATGTAGATTTGTTTAAATATGAAAAAGAGAAAAATAAAATAAAACCGGCCAAGTGCGAGTCGGACTTGCGCACGATTGGTTCCATACCACGTTGTATGGCAACCCTACTTTTTTCATTTTTAGTATTTGATGTTATAGCGGCAACAGAAATACATAATCTGTGAAATTTTTAACTCTCTTGCTATCATGGTTCATGAGATACAGCCTGGTGACAGATAGACGGACGCACAGACAGTGACGTCTAAGTAATTAGGTCCCGTTTTACCCTTTATGTCCGATCCCTAACAAGATTTATAAAATAAAATAATTTATTATCAGGCAACAAATTATGTCAGAAATACATGCCCATATATTTAAACTTAGTTTAACAAAATCGGTTTTGAGACAACACCTTAGAAAAAAATGTCCTATCTATCCATCCGTACAAGAAACAAGTGAATAGATAGAACACAACTAAAACCTTCAAGATGCTTGAAGGTTTTAGCGGGAGCGAGCCAACAACATGTCAGGCTACAGTTTCATTTACATGAGTGTTATTTTTTAACCGAGTTTAATTGTATTATATTATCCAAAAAATCTGTTTCAAAATGGACTTTTGCCTTCAAAATCTCCTTTAAGGTTCTAGTAGAGTATGTCTTGACGGACTTCTTAAAAACCTGACCATAATTTTGATGCAAAATGTGACCGCGTAGCGTATAGTGGTCGCGAGTTTCAACCTCGCCGCGGTACTAAATTTTGAAGATGCATTTTTCTTTGAGAAATTTTGATACTTAATCGATAAGTTTAGTCATCGAAACTTATCTAGGACGCATTCTATCATTTCAAGTACGTCATACCTAGAGGAAGCTTTCTAAACCTCCGAGAATTCATATGAGTAACTGCCTATTATGCCATCTGAGGCCTTTGAATAGAACCTTTGTAATAGCTTGCTATCAATAGAGTTCACAACAATAGCTGGGTTTTTAACCGACTTTAGAGAAGGAGGTTATCTATTCTACCTTTAGTAAAGATTGGAAATTACCTCTATGTACACTAATATGAAAATATTTTTGTTTTTAGGATCCCGTACCGTTTTTTTTTATTTAGGAATATTCCTAATTAAAAAAACTGCTTTTTGCTAAATTAGTTTTGATGGCGCTATTTTGATGGGAATTGGTTTTTAGCCAAGGGCCGGCCAAAATTCCTTGCGGCTAATTATTGTCAATTTAAAAAAAACTCTATAAAGTCATCTTTAGAGACTCAAAAAATATCACCTTGCAAAAAATATTGGAAATCTGAAGGCAGACTTTCGGGATTCAACTTAATTTCTCTAAACAGAAATATTGTTTGAAATAAAAAAAATAAACTTATTCATAAGTAAGCTAAATATTATATTCGGAACCTATAGTGTCCCAGTCATAATTTAACACAAACCAATATTCGGAAAATTCAGACAATGAAGCATAATATTTATTCCTTCCATGCTAAATATCAACTAGCAAAAACCAACAATCATAACTCTGAAACATTATTTACGTTCCATTTCACACAGAATCCCACACATACCTAAAGGATTATTTATCTAACCTTGAACAATCTTACATATAAGAAAGAATAAAACATCTCAACTATCTGCTTCTGAGAAACGGTAAAAAACACATCAAATAGAATCCATCTCGTAAGCCAACTCCTAAATAACACACACGGTTCGATTACATACGTAATCGATATAATATCGATACATTACGATACGAATAATGTTGTCGAATCGACTCGATAGTTCCAGCTTGATTTATTACCTGTCTTTGAGAGTATAGAGATAGAATACATTTTAAGAATAGAGAACATAATTTAGTTCATAAAAGGCAATTATTGTGATTTTTAAAGTCACTTGACTTAAGTTTTGTTTGTTTAAAGAGAGAGGTAGAGAACATAGAGGTAGATACATAATTATAGACTAACAAAAAATGTTCCATCGTTGATGTGTTAAAAAATATGAGGCGGACAAGGCTGCTACTGACAATTTAGGAAATTATGTGACTATGCATTTTTTTTATGTACAATATTATCTATATTATCTAATATCGAATAAGGAATGACGAAGCAAGACGCTTAGTGCGGATGTCTGAGAATTCTACCATGAATCGGTTAAGTAAAAGGCAATGTTAATTTATCAGGGAATTCTTTTAAGATCACACCTTCTCATGTTCTCTCTATTGTAGTACCTAATTTATGTATTTAATTTCTATGTTTGAGAGACGTGAGTTTCACGTACCGATAAAGTTAGCTTTCACGGCTGTATAGGCAAGTCGATTACGTTGTCTTATCAATAGTTTTCATACGAATAGTTTAGTTATTTATCTTTTCTCGTAGAAGAGAAAAGATTCCTACGAGTCTCAGAGGAACACTACATTAATTTCGAGTATATATAAGATATATATAATAATATATATGACTAGCTGCGCTCCGCGGTTTCACTCGCGTAAGTCCCGATCCCTTGGGAATATTAAAATAAAAAGTAGCCAATAGCCTTCCTCGATAAATACAACACAAAAATATTTTTTTATTTCGGACCTGTAGCTCCTGAGATTATCGCGTTCAAACAAACAAACAAACTCTTCAGCTTTATAATATTTAGGATAGATAAAATATTAGTTGGTTTGTGATTTATACTTACTTATACAATTCATTACTTGTTAGGTTTTGTATTTGAACACATGTGATTCTCTTTACCTAATATGTAGATCTTTATTCTGGTTCTGATATCATGTAATAACTGCTTTTTTACCTCAATTTAGTTCTAGTTGTGGATACCCGTTATTGGCTATCGCTATATATAAATCAATAATATATGGCTATATATTATTGATTTATATTTTTGTTTCTAGTTTGTAGTATTAGCTGTGGGTGTTCCTAAGATAGTAAAATAAAATAAATAAATAAATAAAAAATTATAATGAACTTGGTAAAAGGTATGAATTATACATTTTTTGTTTTTATTTTCACGGGTTAGGAATTTAAGCTGGTAGAACCGCAGGTCTAAATATATTTCAGTAAATAAAAGTTTCAAAAATTTATTTTTTAGTATCAGAATTCGTTTTTTTGTCGAAACTGTAATAAAATGTTACATTAACTCTTTCTATTACTGTTCAGAATAGGGGTAGGTATATTTTTTCATAAAGTGGCTGCTCAATCTTTTGACAAAGCGTTCGAATTGCCGATTTCACGCCTTATTTTTGGTCTATTCAATTTTAACATTTTAGTGTCTTTTGCACCCGAAAACATTAGCACTCGGGTCCTTAAATTATTATTTTGAACTTAATTTTTTTGGAAGTAGTTTCTTGACTAGTGGTGAAGATTCTTGCGTTTGATTAGCCACTTTATGCTTAAAAAAGCTACTCGGCCAGCAGCGGTTAAGTTCTTGTGGCCCAGCTGCCACTGAGGCCTCTATTCATGAAGTAAATTGATTGGGAGATACTTAAATAAAAACAAGGTTACGAAGGAAATAACTTTCCAGTACTCTGGACACGTAACAATTGAGTAACAAAATGATGCTAATTCAATTACTTAGGTACCTACTTACATTCATAAAAGATTTCGCCATAAAAGCTTGCAGACGCTGTATAGGAAATACAACTCTGTCGTTTTTATTTTAGAGTTTATTTTAGATGAACAAAGTTGTTGTAAACCCTGCGGGTAGGATCTACGGAGAATATTCGTGTCGAGTTATCGTGATAAAACTTCGTCTTCGGTCAACGGTGGTGTGCCTGGCCAGTGGCCACATAGTATCTGTCAAAACATCCATTCTTGATCGTGTTTTGTTTATGGTTAGGTCGTCTTTTGTTTCTGTTTAGATCATCTATTGTTTTTTAACACGCTTTTATGGGTCATTGGGCGTTTCGCACCGCGAGCGGTTCAGACAGCATCGGGGTGAATCGCCCAAGATCTCGTTTTGAATGGTTATTAGGTCGACCTGTATGTAACTATGTAATTTTAAGATAATTAAAGTTTTATCTTGAAATTACTCAAAAACATTAGATACCTACACTTGCCACCTATAGTTGTACCTATGCACTAATCGTGATAAACCATTTTTTTAACAAGCTATTATATTATTCATTAAATAGTCTTTTTTGTTTCTGTTAAGTTCGTGTTTTGTTCCTGTTTAAACAGTCTTTTGTTTCTGTTTCTTTCTGTTTGAGTTTAGATTATCCTTTGTTTTTGATTAGATTGTCTTTTGTTTCTGCTAAGATCGTCTTTTGTTTCTTTTTCGGTCGTCTTTTATTTCTGTTTTGTATTGTGTTTTGTTTATTTTTCAAACGTCTTTTGTTTCTGTTCAGATTGTCTTCTGTTTCGGTCGTCTTTTATTTCTGTTTTATATTGTGTTTTGTTTATTTTTCGATCGTCTTTTGTTTCTGTTTTGTATTGTGTTTGTTTATTTTTCAAACGTCTTTTATTTCTGTTCAAATTGTCTTCTGTTTCGGTCGTCTTTTATTTCTGTTTTATATTGTGTTTTGTTTATTTTTCGATCGTCTTTTGTTTCTGTTTTGATTGTCTTTTGTTTCTGTGTAGATCGTCTTTTCTATTTGTTTCGATATCCGTGTCACGACTAACTACAATAAATAAATTGGGACAAACGGTTCTAAATTATCAATCAATCAATAAATTACCTATTGCAGGAAAATTCACGAAAAAACTGACCTCTTATCCGCCGTCTATTGATTTAAAGCTTGTTTAGAAGTAAAAGTTAGTCTAAGTAACGCTTAAAGCAATTTAAGAACTCAATGGTAAGCCTCAACTTTAGTTTCTGTCTATACGACCAATAGTACCTCCTATTGGAAGCTCATAGATGTTTGTTGTACCTACATTAACCGGAACAGTTTTAAGAACCATTGCCATCTACCAGATGTGTCCGTAATACTCCTGGCTATGAATGTTATTGGTGCTCACTCCCATTCAATAGCACACGCAAGTAAATATAATGGTTACCCCTTATACAAATACTGCTAACATATTGAATTCCTTATTGAATCCTAAGGACTTCGGTGAAGATTCACTTTGTCGTGTCGGTTTCGTCGCATATGACCAAAAAGGCAAAATTTACGGTGTATCGCGTATTTAAATTCGTCAATTCGTGAATGACTATATGATAGTGAATTACCAAAAACGCAAAAGGCCAAGACGTTTTGGCGTGTCGCGTATTTAGATTCGTCAATTCGTGAATGACCATTAGTAGATTACCAAAACGCAATAGGCCAA
This sequence comes from Idaea aversata, assembly GCA_907269075.1. Lineage (NCBI taxonomy): Eukaryota > Metazoa > Arthropoda > Insecta > Lepidoptera > Geometridae > Idaea > Idaea aversata. Next base: position 12,991,843 of record OU026099.1, on the reverse strand, counting down.
TACACGTAAACATAATTTTTTGAGTGCGGGGTGATGGTTCAACTTTTCTGTCCAACTATTTTCGCAACAGAGACAAAATTGGAAACAAAAGGCGATCGAAATGGAAACAAAAGGCGATCGAAATGGAAACAAAAGACGATCGAAAACAGCGACATAATGGCAGGTAACTGTCAAAATTGTCGTGTTTGGCCAGACAGTTCAGACAGCGAAGTATTCGCGTTTGCAATGTTTGGTGTACCTATGCCACTTTATCCATTGCATTGATTCAATAACCTCCATAGCAGAGTTATTACCATGCGCTCCAAATCTATTGTTCTCAGAAGATATTTCTTACATAAATTAGTTCCAATGGGCTCCGACGCAAAATAATAGGTTTAGAAAAATATTTAATTTTAATCGCTTCCTAAGAAATCCAAAACTTTGAAGTAACGTTAGAAAAACAATTATTTTCTTAGCACTAGTACTAGTATTTTTATTTCTAAAATTCCCCAAGTGTGAGTTTATCACTTTTAAAACATCATTTAGAAAACAAATTACCTAGTAACAAATTCATGAAAAAAAAATGTCTTCTGAAATGGAATTTTCTCGAAGGAAAATAATGGTACGAAATACCTAACGCTTGGTAGGCATGAGAGATGAATTATTTATGATTCAGTGTCCCTTCTACGATTAATATGGACTGTGAACTTAATTCTCTAACGTAAGGGGCTGTTTCGGATGCTTGTGAAATTACAGGCACACGAGACATTCCATCTTCCAGTCTGGAGAGTGAATGGATGACCATAAGGAATGATTCTCATTAAACCGGGCCGTATCCGGGCCGCGCCGAGTCCGGAGCGAAGCCTGTCCGTGCTGCACGTTTATATTACACCGGGTTAGGTTAGGTTATCCGTCATGTAGGGGGGGTTTTGCCATAATCACCACGCTTGGTAGGCGGATTGGTGATCGCAGTTAGGTAGTAAATACTAAGAAGGAAGCTGCTGCCCTTCCTCTGGTAGAATCCCTTAGTCGGCTCTTACGACATCCACGGGCTGAGTTGAAGGGGTCTATATTCTTACGCCGCCGCCCCACGGCTTATGATAGGTATTTATACTTACCTGTATCATCACTATTTTGACGACCCAGTTGGCACAATGGTTACCATGCCGGACTGCCAAACACAGGGTTGCGGGTTCGATTCCCGCCTCAGACAATTATTTATGCTTAGATATTTGTCTGTGGTCTGGGTGTCTGTATGTATATTAAGTATATATTTACAAAAGAAAAGTATATAAGTAGTATATCCGTTGTCTAGCACCCATAACACAAGTCTAGTTACTTAGCTTGGGGCTAGATGGCGATGTGTGGAATGTCCTGCAATATTTATTTATTTATTTATTTATTTTATAAATATTTACAAAAATAAAATTCTACGTAGGTACTAAAACTACACGTGATAAAGAGGGGGTGAGGGTAGTCTTAAATCTCACCATGTATCACCAAGGGGGTTTAAAATGCCAAAAAAAAACATAACGTGATTACGAGCGTCGTCCTGGCACGGGGGACACGGATCATGCACTGTGTAAAATAAAATGCTTTATACAAAATGTAGGTAACGTTTCAAATCCGTGCCCCGTCCGGCCTACATACACGGCACGCCCGGGCACGGTCCGGTCTAATGAGAATCATCCCTTATTCGTTTCTGTCCATTGTATGGCTACCATAACACAAGCTTAGGTGGTGCTGTGTGGAATCTTCTTCTTCCTTCACTATATACGGTTGGCACAACATGTCATCCTTCTCCACTCTGACTTTAATTGCTCCATTTCAAACATACCTTCAATAATAATTTGTAATCTTGATATGAGTTTCTTGTCCCTTCTCATTGGTTCATTGGTGGGCGCGTTTTGGAGGCACACATCCTAACTTTGTTTTTAAAACGTTTCACTGTGATTTCATGTAAGGGAGTCCAAATGAATAAATAATTTTGACTTTGACTTCACTATATTCCCCGTGAAACGTCTGGTGACGTCACATCCGTTACAAGCAACCCCCCTTCTTTACTAATGGAAATGAAAGAAATTTTCACGTATAAATACAGATTTCTCTCGTCTATAAAATGCTTCGTTATTTTTCGTTGCATTAACCATTGTTTATCTTCCACGGAATTGCTAAATCACATCGAATTAGGTGGTGGAGAATAGAGTCCTCGCACATTAAAAACTTTCCATCGACCGATTCTTTACTACTCTGTAGGGATGTCGCACGATAAAACACCGCAATTTCAAACGTTAATAAATAACGACGACCCAGTTGGCACAATGATCACCATGCCGGACTGCCAAACATAGGATTGCGGGTTCGATTCCCGCCTCAGACATGTATTTATGCTAGATAATTGTCTGCGGTCTGATTGTTTCTTTGTATTTTAAGTATATATTTACAAAAGAAAAGTATATAAGTAGTATATCCGTTGTTTAGCACCCATAAAACCAGTCTAGTTATTTAGCTTGGGGCTAGATGGCGATGTGTAGAATGTCCTGCAATATTTATTTATTTATAAAACATCATAAATTTAAATATATAACACCCCGTCGTTTTTGCGTCGGGGGTAAAAACTGACTTCCACAATATCCAATGCCAATTATTTTAAATCTGATCCTCATTTACAATAAAAACATATTTTAATAGACACAACTCAACACAAAAAACAGAGTAAAATATGTTCGTTTAGGACCTCAAATAAGATCAAACAACTGTTAAAGTCTGAAATTGATTAAACAATAATATATCAACTTTGTTGTTATTGAAATAGAATTTAATTTTAAATCACCCCATTAGCTAAAGTTTAAGCATAATGTCATGCAAATCGCCTTTAGTCTTAACATTCATAAAACTTATACACAGCCGAATTTAACTGTACATTTTTAAGTCGTCCGTCGGTTAAAATCAATGCGTAAACTAGCTATTTGTAATCTATTTATTCTTATCCGTTTTTAAGTCATGTCTTTTTCTCATTAAAAGAAAGTCGCTTTGACTTTGTGTGTGAGTGAATGAAAAGAAAGAAATAAAGACAAAAGGCTGGCTGTGTTACTTCGTTGGATGCCAATGCTTATCCGCTGTCCGAGGTAGGAGCCACCCCAAAGGTAAACCTAGTAATTTAAAAACGAAAATTTTAAACCTTGAGAAAAAAAAACGAAGCTTTTAGTAAACAAACGCCTTATTGTTACTCCTTCACGCAAAAAACTACTGAACCGATTGCGATGAAACTTGGTATCTAGATAGCTGGAGACCTGGATTAACACATAGGCTACTTTTTATCCCGATATTCCAACGGCATCAGGACTTACGCGGGTGAAACCGCGGGGCGCAGCTAGTTTTTTTAATTTTGTTTCGCGAGACAATATGACTTTATAAATCTGTAGTCTGCGGTGACACAAAGGTGCTCAGTATAAATGGCGAGAGGTGGTATTACGAAACACGGTAGTCGGGAAACCGGTGAAGGTCGAAGGATAATTCATTCAGAAGGACTAAAATGTTTTACGTGATGGAAGCGTTGGCCCGACTAATGGTTGCGCTAATATTGTAAAAATTTGCTTACATTTCTTGAGACTGAATACTAAGTTGGTGGTTTGTGGGACAGCATTTTAAGTGGATAATGTCTAGACCGCTTATATTTCGGTGAAGATTAAATATTTAGCTTTTTGATGTAAGACTTTAATCGATCAAAACTGAACGGTCGGAGTTAGATTGCCGACCCACCGTAGAGTTCTAAAATGATTATTATTGGAATGTTTTTATTTTAATTATATTTATCTATTCACTACATAGTATAAAATAAAGTCACTTTTCGCCGTCCCTATGTCCCTATTGCCCTTTGTATGCTTAGATCTTTAAAACTTCGCAACGGATTTTGATGCGGTTTTTTTAATAGATAGAGTGATTCAAGAGGAAGGTTTATATGTATAATACATGCATAATATAGTCGTGCGAAGCCGGAGCGGGTCGCTAGTATATTTATGTTTTGAAAGGCTTCAAACTTGAATCGAGCAACTTGAGTTAAAAACATTCTAATAAAAGCAGTTTTGGAACTCTACGGTGGGTCTGCAATTCTGACTCCGACAGTGCATGGTAAAACCTGCATAAAATTTGCTTAATAAGTAATTCGGACTCTTATTAGGGGTATTAGGACTTTTACTAGGGGGAGTGGGTTGAGTCGTATCATACAATCATACCTAGAAAATTGGTTGCAAGATATTAAGACAAACAAAAAAATGGTTGGGGGGTATCATGTCTAAATCAGTCGGGGCGGAGTTATAACGATAATGTATTTTAACATTACATCAAAAATTAAAGAACATAACGATTCTGTTAATTGACTACATTCGTATTATTTACAGGTAAGTTTTGACACGAGCATCCGCGGCCGCCTGCCAGCATCTGTCAGCACCTGCCAGGTAACGTATGAATGACCAGTCACGCCGTCTGGAGCTCCCGATCAGCTGAATATGGAAACGGTAAGATAATGTACCTTATTTTAACTTTTAGTAAATAAGGAACTACCATTAAAAGATTTTTTTAAAACCTTGATAAATGTAACAAAATAATCAAAAATTAAAAAAAAAGTTTCAGATTGATAATAAAGCAAATATTTATCTCATGATTCCAAATTTTTACGAAATATTTATTTTATAATCAAGGTGGCTCTTATTAGCCGCAGGTGGCTCTTATAATAGATCAGTGGTTTCCAAAGTAGTCTCGACCACGACCGACTTTATAGTTAAAGTTTAAAGATATTTTTAATTAGGGTCCCACCGTCCCGTAACTTTAAAACCATGATGGATTAACCTACTTCACACAAGTATGAAGATATTAAGTGAAAGAAAACTCATAGCTTCATTAAACTGATGAAGGTAAGGCTACTGAAATCTAGAATTTTGATAGTTTTGCTCGCGATCGAAAAGCTTTATGAATGTAGTCCTCAGTTTCAGTTGTAACTTGTTCGCCACTAGTGTTGCCAGGTCACTGTGTAAAAAATCAAGACACTCAAGCATAAATATTTGCAAAAATTTGATCCGTAGATCCACCGATAGAGCCTCGTCTGTGGATCCTACACAGTAAAAAAGGTTTCTTGAAGCAAGAAACAATCCTCTTACTCCATAGACGCTAGAAAATCAATTTCTTGTTTTTTTTTAATATTAAAATTACAAGCAGTATTTTTATTTTAAAAGCAAAATTCTTACTATAATTATGAATACTGGTTGTTTTTTTCTAGCGTTTATAGGCAGAGGATTATTTCTTGCTTGAAGAAATCTTCGTTTCTGTGTACTTAGTGTGTGTACGTGTTGAATTTTGGCAGACAATGCCAAAATTCAACACGCTATTTTCTTATAAACTTCACCTTACGGACTTGCTTAAATGAACCGCAAAGTACCAACATTTTTAATTAAGTAAAGGGTTCTAAATCTCCTTTATTCGACTTCTTTTTTATAAAACTTGGTATTTCGCTTCGCAATATTAATAAGTATTTTTAATTACTTACCCTAAAAAGATGGTATTTTTCAAGAGTCGTCGCGGAATTTTTCATAATTTCGTAAATGATAGAAAGAATTTAATTTGTCTACCTTACTTTGCAACTTTTTTAAACATTATCTTATTGTTAGGGAACTCCCCATATTATTATGATTAAGTGCATTTTTTATAAGTGATAGGTTAGCGTTTGACCAATAATGGTAATGTTTGTCCAATCAGTGTGATAACACACTGATTGTAGGTGAGAATGCTGTCTAAGACAGATCACATAGAAACGTCTTAAAAACTAAGTTAGGATGTGTGCCTTCGGAACGCGCCCACCAATGAGAAGAAGGCACAAGAAACTCGTGGTTTTTTTGACGTGACAACGTCTTATAAATTGGTTTGCCGGGTGACACTTCAAGAAACTGCGTTACGCTCCGCTGACGTTATGCGCTCACAATGAGAGCGAGTGAGAGGCACGCGGGCATGGTTAGCCCGCCTAAGAGCGAGAGAGACAGACATAAAAAGTGAAAGGCACGCGTCCCTTCCACTCGAGCACAGTTGTTGTCACGTAAAACTTTCGCCCGTATACCGACTTTACAGGCAACCAGTTTTTTTTCATGTGATCACGCTCACAAAGATCAATATTACAAAGTATTGTAAGTATTGTGGTAATTTAAAGTATTATTTGAAACGGAGCAACTAAAGGCACGTCTATGGGTTCTTATCATTAAGGTAAAACGAAGTATAGTACGCCTTACTGCACAATTTATGCTTTATAAAAGTTTTGAACCTGTTTATGGACATGACTGGTGTTAGTATACCACCTGCTTGGCACGTAATATCATTGTTAGAACCCCAATGATTTTTTACATTGCTTTACCTTTAGGTTAAGCCTCTAGGCTAAGAAATTTACTTAGAAGTTGTCAATTTCGACTTGTAGAGTGGGCGAAAACATGCCCTTTCAGCAAATGTAGGCGTTTATAATATTGTATGATATAAAATTACATTAAGGAGAGAAATAAGCTTGAATTAAATTAAATGAATTCAGTATACGTTGTCTAGTGCGGTTTTACTTGGGCTATATATTCCTACTAGCTGCGCCCCGCGGTTTCACCCGCGTAACTCCCGATCCCGTGGGAATATCGGGATAAAAAGTAGCCTATAGCCCTCCTCGATTAATGGACTATCCAACACAAAAGAAAAGAATTTTTCAATTCGAACCAGTAGTTCCTGAGATTAGCGCGTTCAAACAAACAAACTCTTCAGCTTTATAATATTAAGTATAGATGAACCCCCTTAATTTAAAAAAAGTCCTTTCCACCATGCATTTATAAAGGATCTTGTGTAAGTGTCGTATGATTTCAGCAGAATTTTGATATGAAACAGACATAACTTGCAGGTAATAAAATTTATCTAAATAAAAGATAGTAATCATCAGATAAGGCAAATTACGTAGTCATATTACATTTAAATATGCATTGACTGTGACTAACGACATCTCCAGACGTTTCTTGAATTTTAATATAATCAGATAAGTAAAGAACCATCTTGCTGTAAAAAAGTCGAGTTAAAATAAAAATGTTCCTTTGCCTGGCAACTGTTAACTTGTGCCAAACGAAATGGCCAATATCAAGTGAAGTAAAATTACAATCCTCCTATTTAAAAAAAAAACCACCACGAGGTTTCGTTAAAGACACTTCTACGAAACCCCGTCGTCGTAGAGTTTGTTTTAATAGAACACGAGATGTATGTTTATAAATGAAATGTCACCATAATTATGCAATTCACTTCAAAATACTTACCTATACAAATGAAAAACAAGGACGTTTATCATATTTAATTGGTGAAATAAAATCTCAAAAGTAAAATAACATACACGATATTGCAATATAGGTACATATTTATTGTATTAAAATAATGATAATTCTACATTGCTCTGAGAAATTAAATGAAAATAATTAGTACATCTATAGAACAAAAGTATTTGTTACCAATACGGGCCAATACCTAGAGGTAACGCAGAAGACTGTTCTCTGCTGTTACCCAAAATAGCCACCATTATTTCAGCTTTTTATTTTTTACATAGACAAATAGAAATATCTACACTACACCAAGCATTGGAATTAAAAATATACAAGCCGCCAAAAATCCTTTGGGAGACTTTTGGAAGGCGTGCGTAGAGCCGAAGCCAACACGTAGAGGCCCTTTACAATAACAAGCTTAACAGCAATGTATGATGTGAACACCAAATTTACGATTATCCCTATAAAATGCAGTCAAGGACAACCTCCGGTTTGGATAGAATTGTTGTAAACTATAGGAGAAACTGGGTACTGGTGAACGATGAACTATGGCCCCTGCCGTAACAATATCCTACAATATTTGTTTATTATTTAGACAAGAAATCGAAAAGGCGCTTGTCATAGACCAGGCTCTGGAAGATGGCGGGTGGATTTTTTTGACAATTAACATTATAATGTGATGACGAAGTGATGTGATGACTTAATAAACTAAATGATCTAACACATTTCAAGTACCGTTCTTAAAAGTTCATCCATGATAATGATTGCTCCATTCATACCATCTCAGTTAACATTATTCAGGGCAGTAAGTCAACAGTTCATCAATAGTGCAAGATTTCTCACAACATTCGCTTATGATCTGCCTCTTACCTCTGCTCAATGACTTCGCAGATTGAGGTTGCATCCAGTGGTTTTGTGTCTGCTCTAAGGAAAACGAAGGTTTCACTCTCTTTGAAAGGCGTAAAGGTTCTTCTACGTCCAGAAAATCCGGGAATTGTTCCTTTTGTCCATCTTCGAACAAGAAATTTTGATTTTCTTTGTCTTCTAAGAGAAACTGTTGCTTCTGCCGGTTTTCTTCGTCACCTTGTGCACGTTTCGTCATTTGCTCGTCTTCTACAAGATACTGTAGATTGTCTTTATGTCCTAGGAACTGCTGGTCATTGCCACCAAGTTGAGTACGTTTCTCTATATGATTTTCATTGCACCAGTATGCCAGTGTAAGTGCTAATCTTCTGCCACAGTATACTTGCCCGTCTCCAAGCACTGTTGCTATTATTAAGAATATGAGAAATACTTGGCACTTCATTGTTCTTCTTGTTTCGTTCGTCTTCTAGAGTTAACTGCTGCCAGGAATAGCAGCCAGGACTTGTTCTTCTTGTGTTGTGGTATTCTCACCTTGAGTGTTAGCAATTATAACGACTTAACGTTCCTTCCCAAGCACGGAAGTACTGGAAATATATTTTTTGGCACTTTTCGTTGAGGGAGTTAACTGTTATTTCGTTAGATGATTAAACTTTGAATGTGCTTAATATGTGTGATTAGAGCCTTTTATATGGATGAAAGCTCATACATATTCAACGTGCGAGGGCAATTCCTGTAATACGTAAATCTAATATGGAGAAAATTATTTTGTCTAGATGTTTATCATATTATATACTTACTGTATGTTCTACTGTTCTGTTTTAAGGAGATATTTTGGTTTGTTTTGTTATTTCTGATTATCTTAAGTTTCATTAAGTTAAGTTACTTATAATGACAATATATTTTTCTCTTCTATGGCAAATTCAGATACTTTGGCTTCTCATGCCACAACCAAACCAACAAAACATTGCTAGTGTAAACCTTAGTCTGGATATTGACGTCATAGACATTCCTTCCAGTTCAGTGGGCTAGGTCTGGAATCAGGTGGGCTGTTAGTCGCGTCTGGTTTAGAAATAATACCTAGGTAGGTATTGGGTCTTCGATTGACATGGTAAGCTTTGCAATGAGTTGCTTGCAAAACCCAAATGACAAATGTGACGTAATAATTTGTAACGGATGTTGCTTATCCTTCCTTATTAAGTTTATTGCATTACAATGAGAACTCTTTGGTTAAACAAGAAGATTATGGAAAACTAGATTTCTAGAGCGAACAACGCAATTTTTTTTATTAGAGGTTTAAAAGGCTCCGTAGCAATTGGACAGATTCGCAGCTGGACATATTCGCAATAGGAATCTCTCATGTGCTAAGAACATAATCATTCAGCTTTGCGTAGTTAAAAGTTAAATGCGCGCTAATAGAACATTTCAAAATAGACATTGAGGTACGATATTTTTTGATGTGTACTATTTTCTCTATACTTATGAAATTACTTACGTATTCTGGCCAAAAATATTTGCAACCCTATCTTAAACACAGTAGATATTTTATTATTTTTCAGTAAAAAATATTGTCAGTCAGTTGGATTTTTAATATATGAATTTCAAGTTTTAATTACAAATCTTTTTAGAAAACAGGAAAATTGTATCTAATAAAAAATGTAATAAGTAGGTAAATATTTGTATACCTAAAATTGCCTCAAGGCAGGAATTTAATCTTTCCGCCTCTAGGGAAGCAATTTTTGAAGCATAAAAATTATCAACAACGAAGAAGAAATGCGTTGGCGTCAAATTACGGGTATTAAGTGGATTTCTTTCCCTTCGAAATTCAACTAAAAGCCGCTTAAATTATACCTATTTCTTAAGAGATACAAGGCTCTTGCTTTTGAGCAAATCAAATGTAATTTAAGCTTGGTAGAAATCTGCTTGATTAGTCGCGAACACAAGGCGTAACGGGCAAGGATTTGACCACTTGTCCTACCACACAATTTTGATTTTTTTAACCAGTTAATGGACGGACATGTCATACATCTTTAGGTAACTTAATATAAATGAAACCTTTCGTAAATATGTACAAGAATACAAATTAAAAGGCACAAATTAAATTTTAATAAAACACGGAACAAGAAATGATTGTAGTGTATAAAACTTCACTACATCACATAGTATACATACATAGTATAAAACAAAGTCGCTTTCTCTGTCCCTATATCCCTTTTATGCTTAAATCTTTAAAACTACGCAACGGATTTTGATGCGGTTTTTTTAATAGATAGAGTGATTCAAGAGGAAGGTTTATATGTATAATACATGCATAATATAGCCGTGCGAAGCCGGGGCGGGTCGCTAGTAAAAAATAAGTAAAATATTTATTTACAATTTTTAATACAAATGAATAATGTCACCAACTAGTCAAATAACCCCGCCCCTTATCGTTCCCGGCGCAAAGGTTCCCATAATGCTTAAAACTTTCTCTAAAACTGTAAACTATTGTGTATCGAATTAAATTGTATAATTCCGATGACAATATGGTGTGCCCAAGTAATGTGACATTATCACGTTGACTCAAAAAAATTCACCGAAGTTTTACTTCTTTTAGTCACTTTTAGCTAAACAAGATGATATATGGCCGAAATAGGTTGGATTGGCCACATCCGTTACGCGTTACATCTGCTACATTTAGTTTCTGCAAGTGACTTTCTACTCTACTGACCGGAAAAGACGTTACACGAGAAAAATAATACACCAAACCAGGCTGTATGGGCTGAAATCTCTTTGCTTCTGGGGGAATAAAAAAATGTATTAAGAGAATTTTAAACAGTGATATGTCATCCAAAGTGAGAAACGTCTTTCCGAAATAAACTTGACCACACAAAAGTAAGGCAATCGACTCATAATTCCTTTGGGTGTTTTCGCATATTGCATGAAGACACTTCAAATTATTCATCATCATCATCATCATCATCATCATCCGAGCGATGTTCCCGGTTGCATCCCTCTCGGGAGCCCGGGGTCCGCTTTCCTACTTTTACGCCTCCACTTCGCACGATCTTCGGCATCCTGGGTTGTGAGGCCATTTGCATATCACCCTTTACGACGTCAAGCCAGCACTTCTTGGGTCTACCCAGTCTGCCACGACCCGGCCGAGGCGCCATGACAAGACATTTGTTCCCCACGTAACTAGCCGGTTTTCGCAAGACGTGGCCGTACCAGCGTAAGCGACATTCTTGCAATTTATCTGCAATGTCTCGGACATGAAGGCTGCCCCGGATGCGGGAGTTCCTGACGCTATCTTTTCGCGTCACTCCACACATCCAGCGCAACATCTTCATCTCCGTGACACGCAGCTCCTGCTTATGTCGCTCAAGCACCGGCCACGCCTCACTACCATACAAAAGGACAGGTCTAATGATGGTTATATAGACCAGTCCCTTTAGTTTAACCGGCATTTTGGGGTCACAAATGACACCAGTCACTTCACGCCACTTGGCCCAAGCCGCTGAAATGCGTGACTTGACGTCGCAATCGATGTCGCCGGACGCGTGAAGCACAGATCCCAAGTACTTAAACTGGTCTGTCCGCTCGATCATATGACCGTCTACGCAGACAGGTGTGGGATCTGTGGTATTGCAAGCCAAGTACTCTGTCTTCGCCACATTCAGTTGCAAACCGCCGTTCTCAAGCGACTCCTTCCACGTGTGTACACGTTGGACCAGCCGCCCCTTATCCGAATCCGCCAGCGCAATATCATCAGCATATATGAGCAGCCATGGAGGCTGCTCGTGTGCATCCCTGATGGCAACGGACAGTGCATCCAATATTACGCTGAACAGGAACGGGCTTAGGACGGAACCCTGGTGAACAAAGACACTTCAAATTATTGTGTCACAATAAAGGAATGCGAAGTTCGGAGATAACCACTCTATAACTGTTACATTTCAATGATTTTTAAGTACATTTCCATAAGGTTACATTACCATTTCTCTGGATAAGGTAATGAAATATGCAGACAAATACGATAAGAGCGTGCGTGACCCCTGCCCGCCCTGCCTACAGGAGACCGATTCTGAGGTAAACTTATGTCGAATTATTCGAACGCTGTTCTCACTTAGAGAGTACAAACTATTTCATCTACGAAAGTTATTTAAAATGCAACAAAAAATATCAGTGAAAATAACTATGTTATTTAAAATAAAAGATACGGACTGAAATGAAATTCAAAGTGTCTACTAATAAGTCAATATCACTATTGAACCTTAGGCTGCCTGTCCACAGAAGCGGAGCGAGATAATTGTGTCCTATTATAGCACCAATAGCTACATATTAGGCTAATTGTACACTCTTATACGTGCATTAAACAGGTATAAGTGGAATTGTTTACTTTAATACTGCCAATGAACCATGTGTCGTCAACATTAATGCTTAGAGATCACCTGTGAACAAAATGTGTACCACTAAAGAGAACAAAATGCTACTTGGGTAGTTTTCGATACGTTTACAAAAGATTGCTTTTCTGTGTAATAAAATAATGACGTCATATTTGTGTCTACTGCGACATTATATCATTAGTGTTAAGAATAAACTCTAAAGCACTCTCTCGCGTGAATTATTGAGATGCCTTCTGAGACTGTTTCTCAGGAAACATATGATAATTAATACTTATTATTAAAGCTAATTTTAATTACTTCTTTATCATAATTTTCTTTAAATTTTATGTGCTAATATTTTATAATATCGTAAAGAAACGTTTTTTAATCTTTTTTCTAATTTTCTTTAAAATAATTTATGAAAAAGTACTGTTTCTCATAACTCATTATTTTTATTCGCACATGCCTACTAATATTATATTCGGAAATCTGTTTGTTTGTTCTTTATTTATGGTCAAACTAATTAACCGATTTCGTTGAGTAAAGACGCAGGTAAAGACTTGTATTCAATAATATTTGATATTTTCTAAGGTTTTTGCGACTTGAACTCATAATGAAACTATTTAAACGGAAGTTAGTCAATTCTGCGTTTATAGGGAACGTTTTGATTAATTTTAATAGCACGGCAGTTTCAATAACATTTCAAATAAGAAGACTAATATCACCTCAGTCTGCAGGTGACCATGAGAGCTGTAAAGTTCTCGAAACGTCAGGTTTTAACAAAAATACATAATCTGTAAAAATTTCAACAGTCTAGCTATCACTGTTCATGAGATACAGCCTGGTGACAGACAGACAGACAGTGAAGTCTCAGTAATAAGGTCCCGTTTTTACCCTTTGGGTACGGAACCCTAAATACTTTCAACATACAGTAAGGGTCATAAGTAAATGATCAGTTTGCTACAATAATACTATGAACAAGTATTGGAGTTACGACCTTCTTCTAATAGGCGTTACACACAAACCTAAATACTTGAATTAAAAGTACTCAGTGTGATTATTATTTTCATCATGTTAGGTAAGTCTTTAGTTGGCTGAGTGGTATAAGCCGCCACCCGCTACACCAACCGACGTGGGTTCGATCCACAGGTTACGTTGTTTTAATGTTCAAATAGTGCTGCACGGGATTGTAAACGTAACGGTGGGCAGAGACTATTGACCGTAAAATGTATATAATATTTTTTTCAGTGTTACTCATAGTATTTATGTAGGCATTTAAAATGGGTGTTTAAGATAGGATTTAGTTTCAGTTTACGACGGTTTTCATAGTAAAGTTATTGGAAAATTGATATTATGTATCCGATAAGCATTTACGATCTCCTATTTTATATATTGATGGAAAGGATTGGCCTACCCAATCCTTTCCATCAATATTCACTTCTTTCTACAAAATAATTTCAACAATTTTATTTTCATAAATCTGTGAATAAGAATTAAAATACGAATTTCTAATAATGAAATAAATGTCACATGAATGTCTTGGAAGTAGAGGCTAATTAAACTAAAATTAAGGTTGACTTGCACAACAAAAAAGAAATTGATTTAAGACCTTAAACATGACTGTCAAACTAACACAATGACAACTGTCAAAGTGTTAGACTGGTGAAATAATATCAACCTTGTGGTTATTAAAAAAGAATTCAATTTTAGATTACCTGTTAAATGCATTTAGCTAAATGTGTTTAAGCACAATGTCATACAAGCCGCCATAACTATACCTATACACGACGTTTACACACGTAGGTTATATAATCTTTTTATTGCAGATATTTAAAATATAATAAATATTCTATTTCATATTTTATCGTTACAACTGTCAATTACCGAATTTTATTTTTGTTGGTATATTAAATCGTATTAAATACATTAATCTATGTCTTAGACGTAGATACCAATAACTTATTTCTTATTTAGTCGCCGAATACGTGGAAAAACTACATGTTAAAAAAAAATTACGAGCAAATAAAGAGGGTCGACCATTTATCCCTAACAATGGAATAATCTATAGATTGTTGTTTTCTTTGTAGGGTTGTCAACATTTTTTTCCCAGATTATAGTATTTACTTTAGAAAAATATAGTACACGTCGAAGAAATATATCAGGTACCTGCCTGTGCATTGAGTTTGAAAGAACTTGACGTGTTTTGTTTTTTTAAAGCCAAGAGGATGGTTGTGCTGTAGTGTAGCCCAAAGTTTTAATTTTCTAAATATTTTTTTTTTTTAAATTCTTTGGAAATTCGGTTTTTTAGGGAAATAGTGAATTAGTATTTTTTTTTACTTTTTAAAAGAAATATGAGAAAATTCACAAAGAAATACTTAACAATATTTTCCAGACTACCTATACCTATTATCTAAAAATAGTATTTTAGCGTACTAAAAAAAATGAAATCTATACTTATATATAAGCGACGAATTGAGAACCTCCTCATTTTTTGAAGTCGGTTAAATAAAGAAAAAAGACTCACCAACGAAAATACAAGAGCTACGAGTCTGAAACTTAACATGGAGGTTCCTTTTAGAGACACTAACGCAAGTCATCTAGTATAGTCCATATAATACTATAATTTGTATTATAGGTAGTTGGCAACCCTACCTCTATCTGTAAAGGCACAGTGTTTTCTATAACAACAATGGATGGAACGAGTTTTTCTCGTACAGACAACATTGAATACAAAATGTAAATCTATATTGGACTAGCTGCGCTGTACGGTTTCACTCGCTTACTTTCGCATAATGATAAACTTTTTAAACTCACACGATTTGTATAGGTACGTAAAAAATCGAGTTTAATCGGGTTAATTTCATTTCCTTGCGATAATTACTATTGCAACTTAACATAACCCAGTTAGCTACAAAATTTAAAAAACTGAAAAAAATATCTGGCCAGTTAAAAATTGTGTGTTACTGTGTGGGTCAAAATAAATAATGAGGCAGTAAAGAAGAAAAATAATAGTTTGACCCTGGACTTAGATAAGCGAGGTAGACCTTGGCGGCGGCTTCTAACACAACCATTGACAAAGTCATGGTGCCAAGTGATTCGTCGCGTTCCATCATGTTGTCCAGGCATGGCGTGCTCCTATGTGAGTACTGAGTATGCTACTTCCTCATCGAACGAACTCATCGTCTCGCTACCC
The DNA here is from genome assembly GCA_907269075.1 of Idaea aversata. Taxonomy (NCBI): domain Eukaryota; kingdom Metazoa; phylum Arthropoda; class Insecta; order Lepidoptera; family Geometridae; genus Idaea; species Idaea aversata. The sequence continues at coordinate 12,976,127 of OU026099.1, read as the reverse complement.
ATCAAGTGAGATCAGGTCAAGCCTGTTTTGCATAAAAATAAGATTTAACGACCGCGCCTTTCACCGAACGGTTCTAAACTATTATTGGATAATAAGCAAATCTAGTATTCCCCCATTGAAAAAGTGCTGTGAAATTCGAGAGTAGGTATTCGTAGAATTCGGTTCTGGCACTAGCCGGCTGACGCCGCCCTGCACTTCCTTTTTTCCCTTCAAAAATTGTACAAGTCCTTAAAATCAAAAAAATCTAAAAACGAAGTCCAAATTTTTTAATTTTTTGTTGTTTTTTTTTATTTATAAAGAAAAATAATGTTGTTTATTACCAAAAATTTGACAAGTCCTAAACATTTTCATAGTGGTTACCCTTTGCTGCACCCTAACCGAGTTGAAGCCAAGTAGTTTGAGTTTGAGACTTCGCTCCTCATCCCTTGTGTAACAATTGGTTGGCCATTTGCCCGGAATGCTTGCCAAAACTGTCTAAAGCCTCTAGGCTATATCTATTAGCTGAATGGTTCGAATATTGTGTAGGTATCTACTACAGAACATCAAACATAATACAAGCTTGACGTGCTAATAGGAGTCGTCAATACAACAACAGCTGTTCATTGTAATGCTTTTGGACTTTGGATACGAATTGATCCTTTTAATCCCGTTTCAATGTTGTTAAAACGTCTTTTGTTTTCGGCGTTTTCAAACTTTTAAGCTATTGCATAGCTTTATCGCGGGCTTTGGGCGCGGCGACCGAATCAAGAATATTCGTAACGAAAATAAAACCTAACACCCCCCACTCCGCCTACCATGTAGTTCGGCCGTACGAACTGTACGAAGCTGGCACGATAACCGCGGGACACGTTTTTTTATTTCAATTTTGATCGTCTTTGATTTCAGGTTCGGTACCTAGTCTTTTGATTTAGTTTCGATCGTCTTTTGTTCATCTTTTGTGTCGTGCCGAGTCACATTCGTATGAAACCAGACAAACGGACCGACCAAGTGATCCCATTAGGGTTACGTTTTTTCGAGCTACGGAACTACAGAACCCTAATAACCCTAGAAGTGAGACCGGCATACCGGTAAAAAATCAAGTAATTTAACATCGAATAATACCGTGACATTCATATTTTTCAGAAAGAAAATTGCGTCGACCGACGACCTTTAGTTCTAGATTCCCTCAAGCGTGGGAAGATTAAATGGCAAAGTTCACTTTGTATTCTCTTTCTACAATAAAGGGACTCCACAGATCGTAATACACCGCCTTGTAAAATTCAAGCACAAAATCAACGCCTACATTTATTTAATGATGTTTTAATTTACCGCTCAACATGCTAACCCCATAGATAAGAAGAAAGGTGCCGGCTCTCTCTCCATACAAACGTAGTCGACCGTTTCGTCCCTGGATAATGACACTAGAAGAAATATTTTTGTTGCATAAAACCTATAACTGCCATGACCTTGACCATGCTCATATGTTTTTTAACTCTTAATTTTTATGATAATTAGAATATGAAAAAAAAAACAGATTTTGGGGCATAGTCATGGCAGTTATATGTTTTATGTTTTATATTTGTGCTAGTGTTATTTTTCAGGGAGGAAACAGTCGACTACGTTTGTATGGCGAGAGAGCCGGGTACCTATACTCTTAAGGAAGTGTAGGATGAGGAGGTACTACATAATAAAAAGTACCTTCGGAAAATAAGGGCCAATAAAAGGGTATTTTTAAAAACCTTGATATTAGTGACAAAATAACAAAAAAATAAACAAATTAATTGTTTTTTTAGATTGACTATAAAGCAGATATTTATGTAATGACCTGTTTTAAAGTAGTTGTCTCTATTTTTACGAAGTATTTAGTTTTAATTAGGCGGCAGATGGCCCTTATTAGCCTTTGAAAACATAAATACAATATAATTTATTTGTAGTTCTTAGGTAGAGTCTCAAAGATGTACTTCAAATATAACTACTTGGTGCATTATGTGTTCCGCCATTTGGTGTACAAAAATCTTAAATTTAGGGCTACCAACTTAATTGGAAATTAGTTCAATATACTAGATTGTGCATTAGGTATACAGGGTGAATTTTTTATATGGACCTTCAGGGTAATTTCCTTAACTTTAAGAGATAGCAAAAAAATTGCGTGCCCGTATTTGACAAAAACTAAAAAAAATACAAGATGATTAAAAATAAGCTATTTCCTTTAATTGACACGTTATGCTATATATGTTTCAAGGTATTGATCTCTATCAGCAACGCTATCGATTGATACAAAAATATACTGATTATATTTTTTGTAAAACTAACGGGTTTCGGTTCCTGGCTGAATCTTGAATCAAAATTAGGCTCTTTATGCATTTTTTCGCTATTTCTTATAGTTTAGGAAATAACGCTGAAGGCTCATGTTAAAAAAATCATCCTGTATACGTAGGTAGGTAATTTTCCATAATTACCTAAGTAAACAAATCGGTCGTTAGGATCGAAGCAGGTACTGCTTCGATCCTAACGACCGATTTTTTATGACGATAACGATTTTTGTACCTACTCAAGTTTTCGCGGAATACAACATAGAAATAGGTAATACGAGAACTCGCGGCCAATTATGCCACAAATAGCCAATTCCAACGAAAATGTACCGGTAAAAATATCATAAATCTAACCAAAAAAAAATGCGTGAAACAATGATTTTCGTAAATTGCTACGATGAGAAACGCCGAATCACGCCATTCAGATAATGGGGTTAGCCGCTACTTTAGACAAGGTTGTCTCTAACGCCCAACCAATTTTCCTCGTAAAAAAGTAAAGTAAATCCAAATTAGTTGGTAATTTTAAAGCGTTTAAACCCATATTTTACGTTTCTAAAATATAGAATATTTCTTAAAGTCTTTTCCGGCACAATTGAGCTGTAGAAGCCCATAAAACCAAATCGAAATTTAAAAAAACCGGTAAAGTGCGCGTTTTATGACTGCCGATTCGTATACTCAAAGGTCTGAAGTAGTAAAGTACTGTTGTGGAAATAATTAAAATACCGAGATTGATGTAAATAAATCCGTCTTTAAGAGGAAAGGGTACCGGCTCTTTTCTGTTTCCTCCCTGAATTATGACACTAGAGCAAACATTTTTGCAACATAAAACTTATAACTGCCGTGACCATGCCCCAATATTTTTTATATTTTGTTTTTTTTTAAATTCTATAATAATAAAATGAAAAAAGTCAAGACATAGGGGCATAGTCATGGCAGTTATAGATTTTATGCAACAAAAATATTTGCTCTAGTGTCATTATCCAGGGAGGAAACAGTCGACTACTTTTGTATGACGGGAGCGCCCGTACCCTTTCCTCTTAAGAGCCTTTATAGAAACTAAAATACATATCATAAAATTAATATTATGTGAAAGGATGATGCCAATAGTGGTACCCACCTCCAATTAGTGGAGGTAGTTAACGGCAGATTCAAGAGTGACTTTAAGCTGTTGTGCCAAAATTACTTTCATAATACGCTACCACATATGATTTCGGATTTTAGTCCCGTCCAAGATGCCCATACTCAGAACTGGTCATCGAAGAAATAAGGCAAAAAATACACACTCCAAATATTCTGTAGAATTACATGGATGAAAAAGGTTTAAACAATAGAAGAGCCGATTTTCTTAGACTTGAGGTAAATGATTTTGACGTGACAACGTCTTATAAATTGGTTTGCCGGGTGACACTTCAAGAAACTGCGTTACGCTCCGCTGACGTTATGCGCTCACAATGAGAGCGAGTGAGAGGCACGCGGGCATGGTTAGCCCGCCTAAGAGCGAGAGAGACAGACATAAAAAGTGAAAGGCACGCGTCCCTTCCACTCGAGCACAGTTGTTGTCACGTAAAACTTTCGCCCGTATACCGACTTTACAGGCAACCAGTTTTTGTTTTTCCAAGGTTTACCTAGGAACAAATAATAATGTTAGCTTTAGGTACATACCAGATAAAGCTGGCAAAATCCTACTGTAGCGAACATTTCCAAAATGGCCAGTATACTATAGAAATATGTAGACAAAATGTCACCAATGATTTATCTGAGTATGGCATAAACGACGACGTTTGGCTTTTACGCGGTAGGATTCAATCCCGACATGCCAGAGCTAGAAAATACCATTGTAGCATAATATTTAATAATGAAAATAATAGTATTATGCAACACTATTGTACCTGTTTGACCGGACGACGTACTCTAGGAACCTGTGGCCATATAGTTTCAATTGTTTGGTACCTACGGTACGCCAGGCACGAGGGATATTACAGCACCTGCTTTCTATTTAAACGATGTTCTTTTGGAAAATGGATGTTTTTTTTTTTAATTTTAATATACTTAAAAATGACTCATCATTGGGTGTTATTTCTGTTTTTTTTAATAGTCAACTTTGACAAAAATCAGTAAGTACCTAGTCAATCACTAACATATGAGATAGTATATTATGTTGATGATTTACTATTGATTTTTGAAACCTAGGTATATTATTTCGATCGGACTAACAATCAAGACAAGTCAATAGTCAATTATTGTCTCACATTATATTACCTTTCTCATGACATATCATTTAATCCCATTGGAACGGGTACCAGAGTTCATACATTTTCTGCCATCATCCTTTTGAGGCTTAGCTTATTACCTCTTCGCTCAAAAACGAATGAACCCATTTAGATGAACTTTAAATGTAGGTAGTTAGAGTCCTGGAATAACACATTGGTCACTATTTTAGCCCGATATTCCCAAAAGGATCGAGACTTATGCGGGTAAAATCGTGGGGTAGAGCTATTAAAAAATAAAATATTTGTTTAAACTGAACTGTTTTAGAAACCAAAATCAAACTACAAAAAATCACTAAATTAAGTTCCGTTAGAAAAAAAATACAAGAACGTTTTTGCATAACATAAATATATTTTTATAATGCACTCTGCAATTTCAGGACTTTCAGCCTTCCAACTCCAATTTCGAAGAGTAGACTTGGCTGACGTCCAAAAGCAATAGTTTTTAATGCAAATTTGCTTCATGTGTATAATAAATTTTTTTTATTTAAAAATCAGCGCTCAAGATTTTATGCCTAAAACTAGTATTTCTGACATAAATAAAAAAGGCTTTTTTTTTTAACTTTCTTGCGAATTATTCACAGGTTATGTTTATTCAAAAATCAGCTGATTCTCAGATTTAGAGGTCATTGTCCTTTGGGTTTTATTTATTTATTGAGTTTCGACTAGTATTTAAACCTTACTTATGGTCTTTATTGCCGAAACAGATTTTCCAGTTCTTTATACATTTCAAAATTTTCAAAAAAAGTTTTAATTTTCAAAAGTCTTAGAACAAAAGTTGCTCGCCGAAAAGTCTAATACAACCCCCTTGTATAAGAATCCCTTCGTTGGAACACATTGTATAATATAGATAAGGAAATGTAATAGGTACTCTCAAACTCAGTTCACGATAATTGCTGTTTATCATCGGAGGCGTGCGAAGTGCGCTTCCAACTTCGGTAGCTTCGCCCTACTTCTGTTAACTTCGGAAGCGAAACTTGAGCTGAGATGGTTTTAATTGGTGAATCGAAGTTCATTTCATTATCGTATGTTTGAAGAAATCTTGGGGTGAAACGTTTTATGTACCTACATTGAGGGCATAAACCTATTTAGCTAAATTCTAGCTGAATGCATTTAAGATATATAGATAAACATTTTCTTGCACCATAAAAGAAAACGCTTATAAGTACCTATATATAAAAAAAAAATCTAACTTAAGTAACTACCTATATGCTAAAAGAAAATTAATATGTAATTTCTTACATTATGGCACAATGGGCGGCCTTATCGCTAAAAGCGATCTCTTCCAGGCAACGTTTGGATGGACAAGTATTAAGGAAAGGGATGGGTGGGCTGTTCATAACGTAATAGAAATATAAGAAGGAAAATAATTATCATCATCAGCAATAATCATAATTTAACGGGTTATCTAAATTAAAGTTTGACACTTGGTTAATCCTGTTTGAGGTCTTAAACGCTTTTATTTTTTATTGTGCAAGTCAACCTGAAATAGTTATAATATAGATTGATTTATGAATTATAATATATTCTCAAGCGCGTCTGTGCACCTTTACAATCAACAAAAGTTGTAAAAGTGCACAAACATAGCCCTCAACAGCTTTTTTATATAATTGTCTATAACCCTGTATATGTAAATTAATGATAATTATTAATGTTCTTGAATAATAAAATCAAAAGCCAGTCGTAAACCATAATTCCACTTTGATATTCTACTACAAAGTTCTACAACATAGAGAGAGATATTGTAAATATCTCGGTAGCTGCTTAATTTACATTCGGAGCACAGAGCATCAATAATGAATAGCTACGAATATGGCGCGATCTTACCGCTTCCAAATCAGTGGCCAATTTGTAAAACAAACCTCACACAAAATCAACTCTGTCTAATTGTAATACTGTTGAGTTTCGCGTGGCGATATGTCTCTTTGATGAGCTGGGTGGAGGACGTGGTATACAAAGGTTGTGTGGCCAGACGTTGCCTATTCACAGTGCTGCCAACCTCAGCATAGAGCTAAACTGTAGATATGCCAGAAAAAAAACTGTAGAAAACTGTAAATATAAAATTAAAAAACAGTAAATCTACACCTTTATCTTTTTATTATTTAATGATGGTAATAAATAGAATACATTTTACAGAGGGAATTAAAAACAAGAAAAATCATGTGATTATCAAAGTTTTAATCAAATTAAATCATGTGATTATCAAAGTTTTAATCAAATTAAATATCAAAAGTCATAGAGATACATTAGGTATGCCAAAAAAAAATTGTAATATTTAAAAGCTAGTATTGCAACATTTCAGGAAATGTGACGAGCTATTTTTGAGGAAGCTTATTTATAACAGCTTAAAAAGGTCCATCCATAACAAATAGATAGCGCTAGCATTTTAAGCAAAAAAACTGTAGATTTCGAGGCCTAAACTAAAAATTGAGACAATTTCCAAAAAACTGTATATCTACAGTTAAAACTGTAGGGTTGGCTACACTGCCTATTTAGGCAAAGTTGGTTTGAGATGGATAGGGCAATGGTTTATACGTGTATTTACAATTCTATAAATGTAAGGGGATAAAAGGCTTGTTGATCAAAGAATAAGCCTTAATTTAGAGACAAATTGTTTGTTTGTTTTCGTAATTTCATTGAGCGTGACTCGTTCATTTCACGTTTTGTTTTCTGAACAATTGAAAGAATTTCCAGCACGTAATATCATTACGAAGACATGTTTTTACGGTTATTTCACGTAATGAATAAAGAGTAAGTAGAAAATTAAATATAATAACACCTAAAGATTCAGCCAATTAAAATCTTGTGTAACTTTGAGTTCCACACAAAGAAAAACCTGTGTTATCAAACTCGTATATTATTTTTAAAAATTTACACATATTTTCAGTTAATTAACTGTTATTAGTCTTATGGCGGCTTGTAGGACATTGTGCTTAAATAAATTTAGTTAAATTCTAGATAAATACATTCACAGGTAATCTAAACTTAAATTCTATTTCAATAAATCATCACTATCACTAATAACTACATCACTACATAAGTATAAAATAAAGTCACTTTTCGCCGTCCTTATGTCCCTATTTCCCTTTGTATGCTTAGATCTTTAAAACTATGCAACGGATTTTGATGCGGTTTTTTTAATAGTTAGAGTGATTCATGAGGAAGGTTTTTATGTATAATACATGCATCATATAGCCGTGCGAAGCCGGGACGGGTCGCTAGTATTATATAATCGGTTTGACACTTTGACAGTTGGTTTATCATGTTTATGTTTCTAATCAATTTATTTTTTGTTGTGAAAGTGAACCTTATAAGGCATATTTTTTATTTATAACAACAAAGTTTAGCTAATTGTTGGTATCGGAACTTTTATAAATCATTTATGAGCGCTAAAAGGGTTGCTTAAACGCTAAAACGTTAGTTAGATTTTCTTTACATGAAGCATATTCGATTTCCACGTTCTGTGTTCCTTCTACAAACTTCAGGTTAAGTTATAAAAATAATTTACGAGCGCTAAAAGGGTTGCTTAAAACGTTAGTTAGATTTTCTTTACATGAAGCATATTCGATTTCTACGTTCTGTGATCCTTCTACAAACTTCAGGTTAAGTTATAAAAATAATTTATGAGCGCTAAAAGGGTTGCTTAAAACGTTAGTTAGATTTTCTTTACATGAAGCATATTCGATTTCTACGTTCTGTGATCCTTCTACAAACTTCAGGTTAAGTTATAAAAATAATTTATGAGCGCTAAAAGGGTTGCTTAAAACGTTAGTTAGATTTTCTTTACATGAAGCATATTCGATTTCCACGTTCTGTGTTCCTTCTACAACTGGAACTTCAGGTTAAGTTAGTAGAAAAAAAAACTTTGTCAATTATCTGTTGTTTAGCGGGACTCGAGTAAAAAGTTGATTCTTACTTCTCCTTTGCTATGTTAACTTTTAATGGAACATTCTCGCGGTTGGTTTTATCTACTTTTGAATTGAAGGGTGTTGTTGAGGACTTAAGGTGAAAGGGTACCTGCGCTCTCTCCATACAAACGTAGTCGACTGTTTCCTCCCTGGATATTGACACTAGCACAAATATTTTTGTGCCATAAAACCTATAACTGCCATGACTATGCCCCTATGTTTTGGTTTTTTTTATTTACTAATTATCATAGAAATTAAGATTAATAAAATAAACAAATCAAAAAATAGGGGCATGGTCATGGCAGTTATAAGTTTTATGCACCAAAAATATTTGTTCTAGTGTCATTATCCAGGGAGAAAATAGTCGACTACGTTTGTAATAGTTTGTATGGAAAGAGCCCCCGGTACCCTTTCCTCTTAAGGCAAACCACAATAGAGCATGTGAAAGAAAAATAAATTAAAACCGGCCAAGTGCGAGTCGGACTCGTGCACGATGAATTCCGTACCATTATATTCTGTTTTTAGTATTTGTTATAGCGGCAACAAATACATCATCTGTGAAAATTTCAAGTGTCTAGCTATCACGGTTCATGAGATTACAGCCTGATGACAGGCTGACAGATAGACGAACAGTAGAGTCTTAGTAACAGGGTCCCGTTTTTTATTCTGTGTCTAGTATTTGTTGTTATAGCAGCAACAGAAATACATCAACTGAAAATTTCAAGTGTCTAGCTATCACGGTTCATGAGATTACAGCCTGATGACAGGCTGACAGATAGACGAACAGTGGAGTCTTAGTAACAGGGTCCCGTTTTTTATTCTGTTTCTAGTATTTGTTGTTATAGCAGCAACAGAAATACATCAACTGAAAATTTCAACTGTCTAGCTATCACGGTTCATGAAGCACAGCTTGGTGACAGACTGACAGTGGAGTCTTAGGTCCCGTTTTACCCTTTGGGTACGCAACCCTAAAACTGGGTATGTACAACGTGACGTCAGAATGGTCGATCTCTTTATTGTTCAATTATTTTTATTTCACGAAGGGAGCAATTATATGAATAAAGGTAGCAAATTGGTACTCTAAATATTGGGGATAGTTTAGTGCGAATATCGCGAGTGGTTTGGCGAACGCTTTTTTTTAATTAGAGAGAAGAGAAAAGAATAACAGAATAATTTATTGAATAAAAACTTTTACAAAATATTATAGTAAATAGCTAAATCACATTATAAAAACAATAAATAATACATTTGCCATATATACAGGGTTATTGGAAATTAATTGACACGGCGTTAAGGGCTTCTTCTGTGCACCTTAACGATCAACTTTTGTTCTACGACTTTTGGAAATTCATTATAAAAATATTCCATACAAAAATAAAAAATTAAATCCAACAGTTCAAATAATACTCAACTCTACGTCTACGTCACAGAATCAATCATAGTAGGTATGGTAGAACCCGACCCGTGCCGATCGCGCGCGCGCACTTGCCGCATAGACATAGAAAATTACCAGACAGTACGAGAAACACTTAAATAATTTTTTTGGGATATGTATTAAGTTTCGACAAAAGTCGTAGAACAAAAGTTGTTTGTTAGGGTGCACAGAAGAAGCCCTTAACGCCGTGTCAATTAATTTCCAATAACCCTGTATTTCAACCTGATTCAAACATATTTGGAAACTAGCTTTCAACCGCCACTTCGCCCGCGTACGGAGACAGGTGGAATTTTTCAAAATAAGTACTTTCTTAGCTGATGCCAACGTAATAATTGCTGTATGCCTTTAGTCCATTGATTGGTTTGAACTGTACATTGATATATCAGTCAGACAATATAATTCATATTTTATCACCAGACGGATTTGAACTCACGACTTCAGCTTCACCGAAGCGGCAAATTAATTACAACAAAATGAGACCATCAGGTATCTCTAGAGATTTAAGCTTTCTAATGCAAAAATAATCATTAAAATTGGTTTATAAACATCGAAGTTAGGTATGCCCGAACGGCTTATTCCGAAAAAGCCTAAAATCCATAGTTCTCTAAACTTTTGAAGTTTAAACAAGTATGTTTAATTGGCCCGGGAAATACTTACCTATAAAAAAGCAATAGAATCGATAACCTCTTCCTTTTTTTAAGTCAGTAATTTTTTTTTACAAAATAAACTTTCTACCCGCGACAACAGAAGACGGTATATTATGCATTTATTTGTTTGTTTGTGGACTCAATCCATTTATCTCCGAAATGGCTGGACTGATTTCTCTATACTTAATATGATAAAGAGGAATGATTTGATAGTTTATTTTTTTGAAGTGAAAACTTCTTTAGCGGCGTTGAGCACTTTTTCTGTAATGGGTATTAAAACTTTAACTCGCGTCAGGACACGTGACCTGATCGAAAAAGCGTAAGACGGATGGAGAGTAGACAGCTATCCCCTCTCTACGGCGCGGCGAAAATGTATGCCTGGGCCTACTGTTTTTAATTTGGCTGTGAGTGTATTAAGACGTACATATGGTATTTTTTAACGGACGACTATTGACGGACGACAAATGTCGGACGACTATTGACGGACGACAAATGTCGGACGACTATTTGTCGGACGACTATTGACGGACGACAAATGTCGGACGACAAATGTGGGACGACAAATGTCGGACGACTATTTGTTGGACGACAAATGTCGGACGACTATTTGTCGTCCGACTATTTTTTTTTTTCATCTAAAACTCTTTTTGCGTATGTTCTCGCGACATATGAGATTTTACACAGATATACAGTTTTCACTTCTGCCTGCACTCCCGGAGTGCGCTGTTTTTTTTCAGTGAATAGACTCCAAAACTACTGGACAGATTTAGATAAAACTTAGTATGAATCCTCATACTAAGTTATGTATCCACATTGATTCATCAACAGTAGTATAGGCAACTTTTTACCTCGATATTCCCACGGGATCAGGAGTTACGCGAGTGAACATTTTCCTGCCCTTACCCTAATTTATTTGGGGTTGACGCACATGTTTTCAATGTTTACAACCCGTATGTTTTCTTCTTCCATTCACTCCTATTAGTCGTCATCTCATCGTTGACATTCATCTCTCTCATGGCTTGTCTAACGCAGTCCATCCATCTTTTCTTTGGTCGTCCTCTTCCTCTCCATCCCTTTACATTCATACTCATCACTCTTCTAGTCACATGCGTCTCTTCTGTTCTCATCACATGGTCACGTGGTCCAGCTAGTATCTTTCTAATATTAGTACTTTCGAGAAGAAGAATTTTCACACCGCGAGTGTTATATTGCCTGCCACTAATAACTACAAGGACCTTGAATATTTTAAGAAAATTATTATAAGTAATAAGTCATTTGCATACTAAATATCTACTTCAAAAGTAGGGATTAATATTAAGAAGTTTTTAAGTATTACCATTTTAATATTTAATAAATATTTATAAGGAAAAGTCTTGGACAAAATGTACTTGGGTTCTTTTTAAGGCATTTTGTGGTCAGAGGTTTTGTGATGTCACAGGTTCCAAAAAACAAATTATTTTTAATCATGATTACGCGGGAATCACTACATAGTATAAAACAAAGTCGCTTTCTTTGTCCCTATTTTCCTTTGTATGCTTAAATCTTTAAAACTACGCAACGGATTTTGATGCGGTTTTTTTTAATAGATAGAGTGATTCAAGAGAAAGGTTTATATGTATAATACATGCATAATATAGCCGTGCGAAGCCGGGGCGGGTCGCTAGTAAATACTAAAAACAGAATATAATGGTACGGCACCTTTCGCGAGTCCGACTCGCACTTGACCGGTTTTTGACGTGACAACGTTTTATAAATTGGTTTGCCGGGTGACACTTCAAGAAACTGCGTTACGCTCCGCTGACGTTATGCGCTCACAATGAGAGCGAGTGAGAGGCACGCGTCCCTTCCACTCGGGCATGGTTAGCCCGCCTAAGAGCGAGAGAGACAGACATAAAAAGTGAAAGGCACGCGTCCCTTCCACTCGAGCACAGTTGTTGTCACGTAAAACTTTCGCCCGTATACCGACTTTACAGGCAACCAGTTTTTATTCTTTAATAATTAGCTAATTAATTCATGAGTTGTAAGACTTTAAATAGTATGAGACTAACCTGATATCTCATCGTCATTCAAATCTTTATATTCCACAATAACTGGAGGGAAATTCGCGGAGCTTTTTTTACCCTACGAATCGAACCTGTTAATTTTCCCTTGATAGATAAGATTAATGAATGTTCTCACAATGACATTGACAGTACGCGATGAAACAGAACAAAGGTATGTTAGATAGGTAGCATCTCTATAGAAATGTTGCAAGGTACACCTGTTGCGGCGCGCGCACATCGACCCAGCTCTGCATTCTGCCGATTGTTTGAAAATGGAACGCGGCCGGTGCGATAGGGCTGCCTGTTCTATATTCCAATTTAAGTTTTTTATTAACATGGTTAGGTTGTGTTTCATCAAATAGTTTCTATTCTGGCAGCAATGCAATAATATCTATACTTTTAAAAAATATTATGAACGGGAAAGATTAGATCGTTTGTTTGTTTGATATAGGCTTCGAAACTACTGGACCGATTTTGATGAAACTTGGTATGAGAATACAGTGATTCATTGGGAGTGAATTTTATCCCGATATTCTCATGGGATCGGGAGATACAAGGGTGAAACTGGCCGATACTGGCCAGTTTAATATTGTGATATCGAATTGAGACGGCCCGCCAATTTTCCTTTTTAGTTTTTCGTAAGAATGACCAAGTAAAATTGACAAGATGAAATTGATTTTCGCGGGCTTCCGGGTGACAATCACCTCAATATCTCGTTATAATTAACTAAGTTTAGATTGAATAAATTGGCTTTATCTTAATTTTTCTAGAAAGAGATATCATTATTTATTAAAATTGAAATTGTTTATTGTAAAAGGTTACCGAATAAAATACAATGGAATAAACGATACAAAAGGTCATAATTCTATGAAGGTAAAAGCGTAGGTGTTTTCAATTTGTATGGCTTTGCTTAAATAAAAAAGCTATAACAATACTTTTACAGAGAAAGTATTAATGTAACCACGGAATCTGTCTCAAAAATATAATATTCAAAGTTCTATCTGACTGGTAAATCAACGCACAGCTGAAACCAATGGATGGGTTAATAGCTGTTATAATGTAGGCATCCGATAAGAAAGGATTTTCAACTACTACGCGAACGAAGGTGTGGGTCAAAGCTTAAAACACATAAGGAACATTCTTCTTCTCGTATAGTGGTGTGGCTCACCTTTTGTTAGGGCGCGTTCAGATGACACGCGTTGACCACGCGCCCACCACGCGCATCACACGCGTTGAACACGCGTTGAAATTTGTTCTATATATAATTTGAGTCTTATGACACATCAATAGATCTCAAATTGCATTTATCAAGTCCACCCGCTCACGCCACGCGCCCGCCCCGCGCACGCTCCGCGCCCGCCCCGCTCCCGCCCCGCGCACGCCTCGCGCACGCCCCGCGCCTGCTTGTAGAAATGCAATTTGAGATCTATTGATGTGTCATAGAACTCTAATTATGTATAGAACAAATTTCAACGCGTGGTCAACGCGTGTGATGTGCGTGGTGGGCGCGTGGTCAACGCGTGTCATCTGAACGCGCCCTTATTGTTTTCAGATCGCCTTAAAGCCTCTAACTTGACCTAACGACTGCTACTAGAGGTAGCAACCGGGACCAACGGCTTAATGTGCCTCACGGAGGGGCACACGAAAACACATTTTTGCCACTACTAATTAAAAAAGGAACGCTAAAAAGTCTGTTAACGGACGATAATTTTACGTGACAACGTCATAAGAAAACATTGATGGTAACCATAGCAACGATAATACTATGGTTACCTTGTCAATACAGGAACGTGAGCGATGACGTCACACTTTTTTGTGAATGCCGGTGTTCATCGATTTATAAGACGTTATGTATCACGTAAAAAAAAACTAAAAATGAAAAGCTTATTTACGGTAAAATGGATTGGAAAACAACGAAATTGTACCCGTACATAATAAAAATATACAGCCGAATTGAGAACTTCTTTTTTTGAAGTTGGTTAAAAATAAAGGTTCGATTAAAAGTTTTTATGCTGTCAAGAAAATATGGTCTTTACATCAAGTGTAGTTTGTGTTAAATTGAATAATTTCGGTAACATTTAATTCAATTTAATTCAATGAAATTACACTTTTTTGTGAATGTCGGTGTTCATCAATTTGAAGACGTTAAAATTAAAAAAATGGTTGTCTGTAAAGTCTGTTTCCGGACGATAATTTTACGTAATAACGTCATAAGAAAACATTTATGGTAGCCATGGCAACGATAAAACGTTGCTATAGTTACCTTGTCAATAACATGAGGCGTTCCAGTAACGACGCGTGACGTCACTTTTTTGAGATTGCAGGTGTTCACCAATTTATAAAACGTTATCACGTCAAAAAAAAAATACGTTGTAATAGGTACATACTGCGATGGCCCGCTTTTTTATCCTCGTAAGTCCCGATACCGTTAGAATTTAAGGACAAAAAGAGACTGTATTTTATTCCAGTGCTCCTATAAAGACGTTGATTCAGTTGTTTTTCCGGGAAAAGTAACAAACGTACACTCAAAAACTTTTGCATTTACGATATCAGTGGAATAACTTAAGGGTTAGTTTCATAGTAACATATTACGGTAAACCCTACGCGCCACTTACAGGCAAAGATTTCTACCCCTAACTTGATGTCCAACCAACGGCCCGCTAAATTTAATTTATTTTCCGTTTTACGTTAAAACTAAAGTTGGAAATCGAAACGTAACGATATTTTGTAAACCGCGGCTCTGAAAAATAATTTTACAACTATTTCAAAACCATTATTAGACACATTCTCAAATAATGATATTGGCATTTATGAATTGACAGTCAAACATTGTTAATAGCACTGTTATTTTAAATAACAGTTTGAAAGCCTAATAAAGTTTAATATTAATAGTTGCGATATTACTACAATATTTGTATTTGGTCTGGTTGTTTTGCTGTAGGTATGTATTTTAAAACGAAATATTTAAGTATTTCATCCGTTGCCTAGCTACCAAACCATAAAATACCACAAGCCTCGTTACTTAGTTTGGGGCTAGATGGCGGTGAGTGAAATGTTTTACAATATGTATTTATTTAAATTATGTTCTAAAGTCGCGGTTAACAGGCTTATTTTACTACTAGCGACCCGCCCCGGCTTCGCACGGCTATATTATGCATGTATTATACATATAAACCTTCCTCTTGAATCACTCTATCTATTAAAAAAAACCGCATTAAAATCCGTTGCGTAGTTTTAAAGATTTAAGCATACAAAGGGAAATAGGGACAGAAAAAGCGACTTTGTTTTATACTATGTAGTGATAGTGATGATAAACTACATTCTTTTGGAATTTGGCGGGCACCCGGTACGAAATACCCCTAAGGAAGTTGGGTTCCGACATCAATCTTGAATAGGTATTTGTGTCACTCCTGGTAAAATCGGAAAAGTTATATACGATTTATTTACGGTATATACCGGTACATACCGCTACATACCGGTAGTATTCACCTCAGGCTATTTTTATTTCGACAAAAAATGTTGCGTTTTTAGTTTGTCTTTAATACCGTTTTTGTTGTCTTCAAAAAAGGAGCTTCTGCAGACATTATCAGAATGTTTTATTGTTTTTTTTTTTTCAACTAATTGCTCCGACTTGGACATGTAACTTACCTAACTTAGTTTAAGTGAGACCATGAGTTTCTTGTGCCTTCTTCTCATTGGTGGGCGCGTTCCGAAGGCACACATCCTAACTTAATTTTTAAGATGCTTCAAAGTGATTTAATGCACTGCATGACTCCTATTGAATAAAAAACAATTTCGTTTGAGTTTTGAGTTTGATAGTAGGTTAGCTCCTCACATTGGTCACGTTAAAAAAGCTCAGAATTTGTTTCACAAGTTGTCTTTCTATCCATTTTAAAGCTTTTGTCCAAACTCTACTAATGATGAAAAAAGTCCTAAGTAACCACTTAACTACCAAGATAAGTACTAATGATGCGAAAAGTTACAATTTGGAACTTTTATGTCTTTTCCGCGACTTTGATGCTTTTGTATTTTAAAACCGCGTGGTTCGCCTCAAGATCTAATGGACAAAAGGTTTTTTTTCTTTCCCGTGGTCCACCTCAAAAAACCAGGACTAGGACTTTTTATTTCTGCCATGGTTCACCTGGCTATACCAGAAGCAGTTTTTTCTTTCAATTGTCTACCTCAAAATAAAGTACGCACCAGACTAGTTTTTGGAATTTTTTGTCGTTTGCTGTGTTTAATAAAAGATGTTCGATGTTTTTTTTTTCGTTTTTCGTTTCAATTTTGGCTATTATGTTCATGCAAATATTAATTAAAACTGCAGGCAGGGACAAAAAACGCGTCGAAGTGTTAGCGCAGACTTTTCTGACATACTAGTTTCTTTTTTTCCGCTATCTCAGCGATCCACTTTCGGTAAGCTTAATATTTCACTGTCATCTGCTCTATTATGGTCGATATTTCATAACTTTGGGCTTTTTGTAGCAAAAAACTTCAATAATTTGGGCAAAAACGTTGGTTTGACTTTAGTTTGCGAAAATGTAGTGAGTTTTTGAGCTACAATAAGAGGTTTTTAGTAAGAATTGAATGACGTATTAGACAAGCATACGATATTATAAGAGAGGAAACACAACAGCGGAAAAGTACATACGTACTAGAAAAAAAAACACAAAATCATACTTAGATTGCCGAAGCAAGGAGACGTGAGCCGCTAACCAGGATATGCCTCAGCATTAGTTCAGTACCACGATTTTCTGTCGTATCTCCAGCATAAATCCTCTACTAATTTCTTTAAATTCTGCCCTATTTCGTAAACAATAAGCCTTCGTTAAAATGTGTTTTGTCACTTTCGCACACATGTCATCTGTCAAAATGCTAGCGGCTAAACACATTTTAACCAAAGAAGGCTTAATATATGTTTATAAATAGAGGGCCCAGAATGGGTCTATAAGCCTTCAGTTTAACGTTTATGATTTTACTAAAATGTAGAATTCACTCATTAAAATGATTTGAAATAATATTAAATCTTGAGAAAGCATCCAAGGGGAGTTTGAATTTATTAACGCAATTAAACAAATGACTTAGCTGTTAGCAATATAACTTGAAACGTAATGATTACTCGTGATTACATCATAATTACCCTTCTACCATCAACAATTCAGCTTGTGATAGAGTTGGATAGATATTTCAACTTGTCTATGCCACACTTTACACTTTAGTGTCCTTTGAGCACCTGGAGAAAATAAGCACCCAGGTCCTTAAACGCGACTCCAATAAAAACATTTTGGGCCACCTTTTTTTTTTTCTGTGAAAATTTAGTTTTGATTTATGTTATTCGGACATACCAGCTGCCGTGTCACTAAATCACAAATTAAATGAAATGAAAGATTTTTATTTCGAACGAAAAACATCCATAGAGTGTGTTACTTCAGATAACTTATAAGACTAAAATTTTTAGTATCGTACAATAAAAATTCAAAATAGGTAGAAATAAAAAATGCACTTATATCTAATATATCATGTACCTACAGGCGGGGCACCCCGAAAGAACCACCACCTGATGAACCTTTGTCGTTCAAACAGATCATCATCCGCACAAAATGTCTCCGCATTGATGCATGCGCATAATATATGTTAACGGTACAAGTTGAAAACAATAGAAAATATAATAAAACAAAATGAAATCAAAGTGTGTACCTCGGAGACGTGGCCCTCGGAGATCAACCCATATCATCATCCGCTATCCCGCACCCGCCTCATCAGTGACGCAACTTTTTTTCGAACTAAGCTGGGAAATTTAAAGCTGCTTGTTTAAAGATTCATAAAGCCGTGAGCCAAAAAATCTTTGAAATATCTGTATCTCTATAAAAACAATAATCATTTCAATTATGTTTAGGTATCATTTGTAACGTCAAAACATTATATTATTTGAACGGAAGACTCTTTGTTAATTTTGTCTGAGTATAGAAACTTTTTGTGTGTTTTTGCCTCTTGGCTATTTCTGCGAACGTAACGCAATTCCGTCATAACTTTTTGTTATTAATGATCAAGTATAAAGCTTGGTATTCACTTGCGAAGCCTCGAGTCAATCTGACTTATCCTGAACGTGGCGCGGGTTGTGGTGAATTTAAATGTCTCCTATTCAGCCACAAAATTGAGTAATAAGGCAGCTCGCCTCTACCCGATCCATTCGCTCACTAGTTTCTCAGTAGCCATGGCCGACATCTCCATATCCATTAAGATGCCTTT
Organism: Idaea aversata; assembly: GCA_907269075.1. Lineage (NCBI taxonomy): Eukaryota > Metazoa > Arthropoda > Insecta > Lepidoptera > Geometridae > Idaea > Idaea aversata. The sequence continues at coordinate 12,957,291 of OU026099.1, read as the reverse complement.
GAGCATGTACGTATTGGGCTCTACCTCACTGGGACTCCATGGCGACGACGTTACCGGCTAGGTATCCTTGGCTACTTCTGGCTACCCTATGTCACCAAATAAAGTAGCCACTGTCTATCACAAAAACACGTGCAAGCACTTGTTTTTGTGATCGTTAGCAACCCATTGGACACTGAGTGAGTGAGGCGCAGCCAGAGTGGCTACGCTTGCAAACTGGCGACGATGCCACACCGTCGCCAGATAACTTATCTTCCTTACAATACGAATTAGTTGTATACTGTAAGGTGAGGTAGGGCTTTTACTGCCGCTGAAATACTTGTCGTGCGGCCGCTTCGTTTGGTTCTAGTCGCGGCACGATCTTGCGCTGCCGCGAGTCGAGGCAGGCGCTCGACCAATTCTGCCTCTAAATGGAGATACGGCTTTAAAAATGGCGTGCAGGAATATTTTAATTAACTAGGAATTTATTTGTATTTATGTAGCATGTTATAGTTCGTGCTGACATTCTAGGCAGACAGTATGTAATTTTTTATAAAATATAGTGATATTACAAATGTAACAAAATACGAACCATTGTTAGAAAAAATCCCTTGTTATTTTGTATAATTAATTTGTTGTAAAAAATACGAATTATTTATAATCTGACGAGAGCCAAAGGAAAATGTTGTTTTTTTTAATTGTAACGTAATTTTTTCCTCGAAATCGGGCCTAGGGCCGGAGGCTCATACAGCCAATTTATTAAAAAATAAGTCTGACAAAAACGAACTGCGTAATAAAGTTAATTAAGGCATTTCGGTTTATTCGTTACATTAATATTTGTTAAGTAAATTAGAACATAATGAAACTACCTATTTGTTACTAAACTTTTTGTGTTTTTTTTGTTGTTTTTCGTACTTTAACCTTTAATTCGTCGCACCGTTCATTTCCCGTGGCACAACCAGTAGGGACGCTTCAAGAACAACTTCCCGTGTCACTACCAACCGTTCCAATAGTATTCTCGCCGTTGTAATAATTTTGGTCGCGTATTTTTTTGGCGCGGAGAGTGTTTCCTAGCGACCATGACTATTGTAACATAGTCAAGTTTAAAGACATTAAAAAAAAGTACGCGATTAAAACCCGAGAAAAAATAATATGAAATAAAATCGTGTGAGTTTAAAAAGTATATTCTATTCTATCACTATAACACAAGCTTTGCTTAGCTTGGGCCCCAAGTTAAGCAAAGCTTGTGCAAAGCCCCAAGCCTTGGGGTGTAGATGGCGCTCTGTAAAGTGTCTTAAAATATTTATTCATCTGCTCTTCAAACAGTCACGATATTTACTTACAGTTAAAATACATTAGCCCTCTAACAACATACACACGTAATATTGTTATACTTCAACGAAGTTTATGTTCAGAATTAATTACTCAATATGTTATGCCAGCTGTTCTAACATTCTAACCGTAGAATGGAAAATCATGCAGATTCGTGCACCGCTCTTGTGTACCATCGGCATTTCGGGCGAAGATGGGGTTAATCATAATTATTTGGAGCTTATATTGTAATTATTTCTGTATAAATCGATGGTTAGGTTCTTCCATATACAGGGTGGTCGAAGAAGTGACGTCCAAAAGTAAAAATTAGGTACCTGGGGATGATCGAAAATACTCCATGAATTCCGCGATTTTTTGTAGTTTTCGAGTTATGACTTTTCTAACTAAATTTCTTTGTCTAGAGCAGAAAACTCTTCACAAGCTTAGACTTACCTTAGTAATAACTTCATAATCTGCGTCTATTTTATGTTTTATTCTTGTATTCGTACTAAATACAATAAACAAATTATTTTTTCTTACGAGGAATGTATTGGCGCTATTAACATTGCTCTGGTGAAGGAAAACATCGTGATGAAACTCGCTTACTTAACTCCAGACGTATTTGACAAGTTCTTTCCTCTGTACATGATCGACTAAGCTGTAGGCAAGATTACTCCACATTATACACGACCCAAGTACTACAACTTTTCCCTCCGTTATGTATTAGTTAATGTATAAAATCTTAAAAAACTCTATAATTAGTCCAACCAATTTCACGACAATTCAAAGACCTATCAAATCTTAGAGAGAGCATAACTTCACTACATAGTATAAAACAAAGTCGCTTTCTCTGTCCCTATATCCCTACTAGCTTTTGCTCGCGACTTCGTCCGCGTAGAAGTCGAAAAAAAGTTACGGACCAAGGAATCGCGTTCTCATATACAAACTTTGCCCCCCTTTTTCACCCCTTTAGGGGTAGAATTTCGGAAAATCCTTTCTTATCAGATGCCTACGTCATACAAAGAACACATCCTCCAAGTTTCAGGTCTCTACGATCAGCGGTTTAGGCTGTGCGTTGATCCGTCAGTCAGTCAGTCATTCAGGACAAAGCATTTTATATGTATAGATATACCTATCTAGTTGGACTTAAATATGAATAGAGGCCGCAGGGCCAGACCCTTTTTACCCTAAAATATTTGAGCAATAAATCTTTAACTCTATGTACTTAGTAATAAGATACAATTTACGTTTCCTAAACGGTTTGTTTAAGAGTTTTGATCGATTCAGAAGGACCTGTTTGTTTCATTAGAGAAGTTTGATAGTTGGCCATCTATTGTGTTTTAAAGTGGCTTTGTAAACGACACGGCCTTCTGGTGAGTTTGATATTGATATAGGATAGTTGGATGTACGTCTCCGTTTCAATTAGGCTTGCTAAAATAAAACCGGCCAAGTGCGAGTCGGACTTGCGCACGAAGGGTTCAGTACTATGTCGTATGGAAGCCCCATTTAAATTAGTATTTTTTCTGTTTTTAGTATTTGTTGTTATAGCGGCAACAAAAATACATAATCTGTGAAAATTTCAACTGTCTAGCTATCACGGCTCTTAAGATACAGCCTGGTGACAGACAGACGGGCGGACGAATAATATATAGGTACGGTCCCGTTTTTACCCTTGGGATACGGAACCCTAAATAGGACTAGTTCTAGCTGCTTTGATAGATGGCATCAAGGAAGATGAAAAACATTTTTTATGACCAATAAAAATCGACGAAGTCTGTTAAGACGAGGATATATGGGCTAACTCGACATTGCCTTCCCTGACTGAGTAAAATTAAAAAATATAATTATTCTCTTCACCACAGACAATGCTGGCTCTAAAGCCCGTCATCTACCAAGCTATTATAATTGACTTGCAATTGAGTATCCCTCAAATATATCTTTTCTAAAATATATAAATTACGTGTCACGTTGTTTGTGCGCGATGGACTCCTAATCTACTTAAGCGATTTTAATCAAATTTGCACACCGTGTGCAGTTTGATCCAACTTGAAACACAGAATAGCTTACATCTTAATTTATCCCGATATTCCCACGGCATCGGGAGTGGGTAAAACCGCGGAGCGCTGCTTGTATCTATATATTTTTTTTAAGTATACAGTAAGCTCGGGACTGCGCCATGTGTACAAGTTGGTTACAAAGGCACAAGCTAGACTACGGCTTTCACCACGGGCTTTCACGATACAATCGCAAATACGATTTTCCACATTCAAAGGAAAAACATAACCCTTCTGCAGTCAGATAAAAATAACCAAGTGAACTCTGTCCGCAATGCTTTTATCGAGTGCTTCCTGTTTGCCCCACTAAGCCGCCCCACAGTGGGGCAAAGTGGAATCGTTAAAATTTTGCTGTGTCGTTACTAATATGATTCTGCCCGTCTCAGGGTTGGCACCTTGTTGAGAGTTTGAGAATTTTCGTGTCATCTCCAAAGTTTAATTATAATGTAATTTGTAACATACCGTTATGGTTCATAACTTTGGAGATGACACGAAAATTCTCAAACTCTTAACAAGTGGCAACCTTGATGGGCAGAATTATATTAGTGGGGCAAACGACACTGCAAAATTTTAACGATTCCTTTTTGCCCCACTGTGGGCGGCTTAATGGGGCAAACGGGAAGCACTCCTTTTATCAAAGACTCAGTTATCCGCTTTGACATTTCTCGCTGCACTTCGTCCCTTCATTTGTAGTCGAGTTTGTGAAGTATTTTTGTTGGGGCAGAATGCCGTCCATTTCCTGAACGATCACTCACATCCATATTCACAATTAACCCTACGATAAGATTGCATAGTGCGCGCGAACGCATAGACCCGAAAATAAGACGCTTCGCTAGAGTGAAAAGAGCAGCACAAAATTGACCAATCATAGGGCCGCATTTAGCGCAGTGCGTTCACTTATCCAAGATCAACTTAAGTACTGTTTGAGAATACGGGCGATAGACTTTAACCCCTATCCGATGTGGTTTAATGGTCTCGTAGGACATGCCTGTCGGACCACGAACTTACCGAGACGGATTGCTGTGTAGGTGCCTTGGGGGTTCGGTCAGTGTGGTTTTGCTTCCCTAACTTACTTTACCTTGGTTTAAAGGTTAATGAATACTCGAACCTATATAAATGTTCTACTTTGCCCTCTTACTTTTGGCGACGTTATAAAAAACAAACTTTTTAAAGGTAACGCGATATTCAACAAAAATTGAAGTTAAAAATTGAATTGAAAAATTGATTGAATTGATTGGATTGATTGAAAATTGATTGTGCCTAAGGAATGTGCTCATATATTATACGTGGTAAGACGTTCTTTCAAGATAAATACCTCCGCCTATTTACTGGACCAATGATGAGGTTGCGCCATTTTTTAAAATACAACGTTACCGAACTTTGTTCGCGCGAACGTTTAATTCAATTTATCCTGCCCTGTCTGCATTGCAACATATCTATAATGTTGGAATTTAGAAGCAGACTGAATCCTGACGCAAATATCTTTCATCATCATCATCATCTTCCTGCCCTTATCCCAATTTATTTGGGGTCAGCGCAGTATGTTTTCTTCTTCCATTCACTCCTATTAGTCGTCATCTCATCGTTCACATTCATCTGTCTCATGTCTTGTCTTGACGCAAAATATCTTCAATTTACCTAAATAAAGCTATAATTAAACGTCATTGTAGGTACTTTTACTATCATCTACTACTATCCTTCAATGTGAATCTGTATATTATACCTGTAACTGCTGGAATTGAGCATTATAATCTTAGCAGGTACAGTCGGCTGCTGTTTGCAGCCCTCGAAAATTACTATTATTGGAATGTTTGCATTCTAATAATTTTTGTTTGATTAATTGATGAGTTAGAAGACTTTAGAGTTCACCTAAAGCAGGTATCTAGAATCTTGCTCGTGATGAAAACATTCTTATAATAGCCGTTTTGGAGCTCTACGGTGGGTCTGCAATTATGCAGCCGAAGGTACATACATCTCCACCTCCTTACATCGAACTGCAGCTAGACTTTATTAATGTATTGTTTTTTAATGTGAGATAAACATATGTAGCATTTATAACTTTAATACGCATTAAAGTCACCTACTTATAGAAATGGGGACATAAAGCTTTTGTTTTCCAACAAAACAGGAACTATCTGAGTTTCAGAACAAGCTTTTTAGTAATCCAAAAAAGCTTGCGGTTGAAACTAGAAAGTTGGATAAACTACACTACGTACAAAGCGCTACATTTTAGACAAATAAAACATTTTATGCCAATGTAAAATATCTCTAAATACCACCCACTGGTAGTACCCCCGGTTTCAATCCGGGAATGTTTAGATTCCGTGGGAATATATCAGGTTAAAAAGTAGACTGATTAAACTTGGTATGAGGATACATTGATTTTTTGGATGTAACGCATAGACTTCTTTTAATCCCGAAATTCCTAAGAGTTCGAAACTTAAGCAGGGCAGCTAGTAACTAATATTATATTTATTTTTTTCATTTGATAGGTCAGCGTTTAACCACTATTACACCTGCCTGATAGTAGGTGACGATGCGGCCTAAGATGTAGCACGCTTTCCTAGAAGACACCCAAATTGTACACGTCAGAAAAGACAGACGCACGCAACTTATTTTAGTTCTAAAACTACTGGACCGATATTGATGAAACTTAGTATGCGGATACATTAAAACCTGAGGCTACCTTTTATCCCGATATTCCTACGGGATCGAGACTTACGCGGGTGCAACCACGAGACGTAGCAGCTGAGTTCTTAATAAGTCAAAAGCATCTGTCAAAAGCAAGGCGCGCTCGCTTCGAACTCTTTATTAAAAGTTTGACAAGCAATCAAAGTTGGGGCTATTAATACGGCAGAAAAGTGACGGTTCGCTTCGTTTTTAACTTAACTAAGTTTAACTACTTATCATTCTATCTATGTGCCTTGTTATGTGCTACTGATTGTTAATTTTCACTGACTTTTTATTGTAGATTTATAGTAATATCTTTTGGTCGCGTTGAATTAGCAACTTATTGTAACACTGTATTAATGTTCTTATCTTCTCTATTCATATAAAAGACTGACTGACGGATCAACGCACACCCTAAATCGCTGATCGTAGAGAGCCAAAAACTTGAACGATGTGTTCTTTGTATGACGTAGGCATCCGATAAGAAAGGATTTTCCGAAATTCTACCCCTTAGGGGTAAAAAAGGGGGGCACAGTTTGTATGGGACAACGTGATTCCTTGGTCCAATCTTATAAAATAAAATAAATAAATTGATTTTTATTCTTATTTTTTATTCATATTTTTTTTTTTTTTTTTTATTTTTTTTTTTTTTTTATTCTTCGCGGACGAAGTCGCGGGTTAAAGCTAGTATGAATTATATAATTTGATTAGTCCCAATTTATATCACTTACGCTTTGAGAAGTTATTTACCCAACGTTTCCTTCACCGATATCTATTATATAAAAATAAGTCGGGTTTTCCTTCCTGACGCTATAACTCCAGAACGCACGAACCGATTTAGATGATTTCGGTTTTGAAATGTTTGTCGTAGTCCAGGGAAGGTTTAAACGGTGAGAAAGATCGGACTTACGCGAGTGAAACCGCGGGGCGCAGCTAGTTTCCTTATATTTCTTTTACAATTTCATTTAGCAGAAACAAATCGCAGCACTAAAAAGCTAGAGAGAAACGAACGAGTCTACAATCCGATTGTTCTTATACAAAATATGGCTCAGACCGTTTTCCGATTCCATCCGTATTCGAAGTTTACGAGCGTCTCGTTTGTACAAGAATTCGATTGTCTTGTGACTGCTCGATTGGGAATTGTATGATACGTGCTCTATTTATTCAACTGTTAATTTTTATCTTTGATTACTGAAAGGTCTTTGTACGGTTGGCACCATAATTGCAGACCCACAGTTCTAAAATTACTATAATTGAAATGTTTTCATTCCAATAATGTTTGTTTGAAAAATTCATGATTTAAAAGACGTTAAACTTCAACTAAAGCAGGTGCTTAGAATCTTGCTTGAGTTGAAAACGTTCTTATAACAGCCGTTTTGGAGCTCTACGGTGGGTCTGCAACTATGCGGGTGACACATCACTTCACTACATAGTATAAAATAAAGTCACTTTTCGCCGTCCCTATATCCCTATGTCCCTTTGTATGCTTAGATCTTTAAAACTACGCAACGGATTTTGATGCGGTTTTTTTAATAGATAGAGTGATTCAAGAGGAAGGTTTATATGTATAATACATGCATAATATAGCCGTTCGAAGCCGGGGCGGGTCGCTAGTAAAAGATATAGTAACTCAGAATGTCCCGTGCACATTGAGATATGTCCGATGAACAAATAATGTCTTCACACCAACGGAAACGGGATTTTTGAAGTTTCGAAGGGCGCTGCGCAAAAAAATACTAATTCCGGGGCGAAAAAAAACACTATTCCAAGCTCCGTTACTAAAGGCCTCTTCGACTATGACCGACGACGAAAACACTTTAAAAATCACCCTTAATTATTTAAGTTAGCAAGTTAGTATGCGCCTATGTTCACACCATAAAGTTAGTATGCGCCTATGTTCACACCATAAAGTTAGTATGCGCCTATGTTCACACCATAAAGTTAGTATGCGCCTATGTTCACACCATAACGTTAGTATGCGCCTATGTTCACACCATAAAATTATCCAAGAAAATAGATGCGAATACCTTTCGTTGCCAGGTAATAGCGATAGCAATGCTTGTTGCCTGTTGTCTTTTCTTTGTCTACTCTACAAAGTTGAGCAATTACAGGCAATTATTCTAGTTGAAATGGTAATATTTATCTTTCATTTTGTTTCTTAATTGAAATGTTATTGTTTGTTTGTCAAAAGCAAAGATCTAGCTATGTAATAATATGTGTAAAGTAACTTCTGCTCGCGACTCATATCAGTCCGTGTAGCAGTAAAATTTTCTAAAATCCTTTCGTAGCGGATGCCTACGTCATAAGCTAACAGAAAGCCAATTCTCGTAAATACAATTGTACAAATTACATTAGTAGTATTACAGTAGTATAGCACATTTGCGCGACAGGTGTATTGGTTTGAGGTGTGCATTGATATATTTATTAAGTCGGGACTTTGAATTTTATGTTTATAGATTACTAGCGACCCGTTCCGGCTTCGCATGGCTGAATTATGCATGTATTATATCTAAAAACCTTCCTCTTTAATGAATCTATCTATTAAAAAACCGCATCAAAATCCGTTGCGTAGTTTTAAAGATCTAAGCATACATAGGGACATAGGTACGGCGAAAAGTGACTTTATTTTATACTATGTAGTGATGATGTAACTTTTGCTCGCGACTTAGTCCGTGTAGGAGTTTAATTTTCTAAAATCCGCGGATGCCTACGTCATAATATCTAACAGATGGCCTATTCTCGTAAATACAATTGTACAAATTACATTGCAATATCATTCCGATTACAAAAAATACCCTCAAAGTAGCTCAAAAATACCCTCAAAGTTAGCTTTTAGTATTCTCAAGAATAAAAAAGTGTAAAAAAATACTTCCATTACAGATATGGAGTTCCGAAAAGTAACGCCGGATTCAATAAACTAAAAAAAGGGATATATTTTCTGCAATTGAAATGCAATAGGAATGATATTGCAATATTTGCATTGTAATTTGAACAATTTCATTTAAGAGAATTAGCCTTTTGCATAGCACATTTGCGCGACAGGTGCATTGGTTTGAGGTGCATTGATATATTTATTAAGTCGGGACTTTAAATTTTATGTTTATAGATTACTAGCGACCCGCCCCGGCTTCACACGGCTATATTATGCATGTATTATGCATATAAACCTTCCTCTTGAATCACTCTATCTATTAAAAAAAATCGCATCAGATTTAAAGATTTAAGCATACATAGGGACATAGGGACGGCGAAAAGTCACTTTATTTTATGATATGTAATGATAATGATTTGAAAATAGAACTGGCACACAACACCCTCAACCATGACGGTGTTTGAGCTCTTTTTTTTCATACAACCACAATTACGGCCGAGGTTTCGCTGCATGCAGCGCTCAGTTGTGTTTGTTCAGAGTTTTAATTGATAACAGCACTGGTCTAGCGATATGCTGCAGCTGCTTTTTTGTTCGCTGTATTCGAATTGAAAAAGTTGAATTGTTGATTTTGCCTCTGGTTTTTCCGATATGCGATACTGTTATTTGTTCAAACGTGTGTAATTATTGTTGTTGCTTTATTATTAATAAAATAGTCCTGAGGAGATTATAATAATAAAAATATATATCGATAATCACTACATAGTATAAAATAAAGTCACTTTTCGCCGTCCCTATGTCCCTATTTCCCTATGTCCCTATGTATATGCTTAGATCTTTAAAACTACGCAACGGATTTTGATGCGGTTTTTTTAATAGATAGAGTGATTAAAGAGGAAGGTTTTTAAATATAATACATCCATAATACAGCCGTGCAAAGCCGGGGCGGGTCGCTAGTTAAAAATAAAAGACAGTTATCGTTTAAGATTTAAATGCTCACTGCATAAAGGTTATGTATTTCTCCGTTAAAACTACCTACAATCACTGCAATAGGCTGTGACGTTACAGTTGTAACAATAAAGACAAATAATCTCTAATTAATTTTGCAAAAATAAAATATTGCAATATATTTTGATACAACGAGTACTGGCAACCTCTTCCTTTTTTTCCGACTTAAAAAAAGGAAGAGTTTGCCACCTCTTCCTTTTTTTAAGTCGGTTGAGAAATTATATGATTATTTTTAAACAATTTCCTACCATTACCAACATATTTCATATTTTATCGTTACATCATTTTATCACGAAAATATATGTGTAATAAAATTATTGGCATCGTAATAAATGGGTCATCCATTATTTAACATCTCACTTAAAAACCCAGCTAAATTAAGCACCAAAAAAGAATAAAGTCAAACGAAAAACCTTTCTGATAACATTCTAAAAATGTTTCGCCACTGAAAAAATATCGTTTTAAAATATGCGGGACGTTTCCCCTGTTTGAGATACCGGAGGTTATATGCGGGAGAGTGCTTCGAAATGTTTATTGTGTCTGAATCCGGTGTGGAATGTTTAACGTGGCCGTTATTCCACCCTTGACCATCAGTTACTGCTCGCCAAACGTTGGTAGAGAGTAGAGAGCCACAGTTCATAGAGCTTTACTTCAGCCTGCCTAGCATGAAGACTAAAACACGATACGATAAAGCGATACAACTACATCAACTCTCAAAATATGATATATAAAGCCGCCATGTTGAATTATTATCATATTTTTTATCGCAATTTTTAATAAAATTTCAACATGGCGGCTTTATCTATCATATTTTGAGAGTTAATGTTAAAGTTATATGTATATATTTACAAAAAAAAAAAAAGTATATAAGTAGTTTATCCGTTATCTGGCACCCATAACACAAGCATTAAGTTGCTTAGCTTGGGGCTGGATGGCGATGTGTAATATGTCCTGAATTTTTTTTTTTTTTTATCGCTTTATCGTATCGTGTTTTGGTCTTCATGCTAGCCATACAGTTTTGTCTCAAATTTAGAATAGAATAGAATAGAAATAAGTTTATTCATGCCAGAAAAAAGATACACACACACACAGAATAACCTTAAATACTTAACTATACCTACAACTAAATACAAAACTTGATGTGCATATGTATACAATTCTGTCACGAAAAGGCTCAAGCTCAGCTATGTAATTTCATGTAATGCCTCTTGGTTTGGTTATGGCGCTTCTGCTGTACAACAAACTTCCAAAGGAACTTATTCTGTTAAAAAGTTATAACATGTTTAAAAACCAATTAATCTAGCTTCTACTTCAAAAATGTTATTACACTATAACTACATACTATAGATGAATATATAAATGACAATAATCTGAAATGATGATAACGTAGGTAGTTAGGTTACTCTTTATTCTAATTCTAACTGTAAATTTAATGAAATTTGGCATAAGCAATTTATTTAATGAAATTTGGCATAAGCAATTTATTTAATGAAATTTGGCATAAGCAATTTATTTAATGAAATTTGGCATAAGCAATTTATTTAATGAAATTTGGCATAAGCAATTTATTTAATGAAATTTGGCATGAGCAATTTATTTAATGAAATTTGGCATAAGCAATTTATTTAATGAAATTTGGCATAAGCAATTTATTTACTTTGACATTTTATTGAACTTTTAATTTTGATTTTATAAATTCGAATTAAATAATAAAGAAATTTGTTTTAGACACCCTCAAATTTGCATGCCTTTGTGGTAGAATATGGAGAATCTGATTTAAATTATAAGACCATTGTAATCCATATTTCGTGCAAATAAATAAATGAAATGAAATGGTTTGAGACAAAGTCACATTATCTATATTAATATTATAAAGCTAAAGAGTTTGTTTGTTTGTTTCAACGAGTTATTCTCAGGAACTACTGGTTTGAATTGAAAAAATATTTTTGTGTTGGATAGTCCATTTATCGAGGAAGGCTAAAAGCTACTTTTCATTTTGATATTCCCACGAGATCGGGACTTACGCGGGTCAAACCGCGGAGCGCAGCTAGTAAAATATGAACGTACAATTTAAGAACCGTATCGAGCATTTTAATTGTAGTTTTGGCTCGCAAATCAATTTAAATGTATTCTAGAGCACTTTTGGTTTAGTGGTAGATACCTCGATTTTCATTCAGAAGGATATGGGTTCGAGTTTTGACCAGGCGTTTGCTAAATAATTTGCAAAATTTAAAAAAAAGTGCAATTTCGCATCGTTGGTCGTTGGCAAGTATCTCAGTTGGTTAACTCCAATTCCACAAAATCCACAAATTTTTACAAATTCCAAGGAGTCAAATGATTACAAAGCTTTTTAACGCGTCAGTCATAAATACGCCATCTAAACTTATGATATTAATGAAATAAAAATGAATTAAACCAGAGTTTTTTTCCTTTGAATTCTATATTGTGTTACCAATATAAAAAAAAATATGAAATAGACAAATGAGGGAGAACGAAGCGACGCGGGGTCGCCAATTTAACGGTTCAATGACTCGAAAGAGCTATTGCCATCAATGTGATTATATACGATGCAAGGTACTTCGTTCTAACGAATAAAACCTAAATCTATACAGGGTCCGTTAGAAAATATATTTGATAACATTACCCTCTCGTGGTTCGGGTAAAAAATGCATGAACCCATTTAGGTGGAGCGACGACATACGCAAAGCGTTGGGCAGTGAATTGAGAAGAAGAGCCGAAGATCGGGCTCAGTGGCGTATCTTGGGAGAGGCCTACGTCCAGCAGTGGACTGATACCGGCTGATGATGATGATGATTTATTTAGTTATTAAGGTGAAAGGGTACCGGCGCTCTCTCCATACAAACGTAGTCGACTGTTTCCTCCCTGGATAATGACACTAGCACAAATATTTTTGTTGCATAAAACCTGTAACTGCTATGACAATGCCCCTTTGTGTTGGTTCTTTCATTTTCTATTTATCATAGAAAGTAAGATTAAAAAAATAAAACATAGGGGTATGGTCATGGCAGTTATAAGTTTCATGCAACAAAAATATTTGCTACTAGCGACCCGCCCCGGCTTCGCACGGCTATATTATGCATGTATTATACATATAAACCTTCCTCTTGAATCACTCTATCTATTTAAAAAAAACCCATCAAAATCCGTTGCGTAGTTTTAAAGATTTAAGCATACAAAGGGAAATAGGGACAGAAAAAGCGACTTTGTTTTATACTATGTAGTGATAGTGTCATTATCAAGAGAAGTCGACTACGTTTGTATGGAGAGAGAGCCGAAAGAGAGAGGTACCTTCCCTCTAAAGCGTTACTTTGACTATAAATTCGGCCTTAAATCGTCATTTTCAATCAATTTTCGGACATACTAACTTGTACGTAACAGCCATAGTTCACAGTACTGGCGTACTAATTGATCTAATTGGGCGACGAAACGGAATACGCTTCCATTACGTAGTTTCCGATTTACTCGTCCGATGGGACGTTGATTCGTCGTAACTGAATCAACGTGTTTGCTACGAATCAGTGAAGCAACTACGATATTCGATACGAATAAGCATATTAAATTAACTTGTAGCTTTTTTTGTTTACTGTTTTGCGTTGCTTAGTAGATAAGCTACGAATTGTTGCAACAAGTAAGTAAATAAGATACGAATTGTTGCTACAAGTAAATAAATAAGCTACGAATTGTTGCTAAAAATAAGTAAATAAGCTACGAATTGTTGCTACAAGTAAGTAAATAAGCTACGAATTGTTGCTAAAAATAAATTAATAAGCTACGAATTGTTGCTACAAGTAAATAAGCTACGAATTGTTGCTACGAGTAAGTATGTATGTATGTATGTTGTATGTATGCGAGTAAGTAGCCTATCTCCTTATTCGTATATACAAATAAGAAGATAAGCTACGAGTAGTTGGTACAAATATGGAAATTAGCTACAAGTTGTGGCTACTAGTAAGTAATTAAGCTGCGAGTTGTTGCTACGATTAAGCTATGAGTAAGTAAATAAGCTACAAGTTATTTCGCTACAAGATATTTAAGCTACGAGTTGTTGTTATAAATAAATAAGCTACATTGATGTTACGACGAGTAAATTGATAAGCTATGGGTTAGCGGATAAGCTACGAGTCGTTGCTACGAGTAAGTGGTTACGTTCTATTTCCAAATCCTTTCCACCCGTCACTCTAAGATTTGAAAGACGGAAATTCTCATTTTGTGCCTGCAGTTTTACCGGGTTCAGATCGCGCCGGGGCTATTTTTAAAACGTATTTCTGCGTGTTATATTTAATTTTATATTTTCATTGTTTCAGGGGCTTCGGTAAACAAGGATTCCAGTGCCAAGGTAAGAATTTAGGCTTATGTTATGGTCACCAGATAATGAATAGAATACTCAGGGGCTTCGAACATCCAGCTTATAAAATTTACCATTGATATTTCGTCTAATATTTGACATAGATATAACTATTATTGCGTTGATAGAAAAAATATTTATTGCGAACACAATTTTTGAATTACTCAATGTTACAATGATTAACCTTATCGCTTAGAGCGACCTCTAACTCTAGCCATATTTTGGAAAATGCAACTTGTACGCTGAAGAAGTCCCGGATAAACGCTTGTTTAAGGGGTAAGGCCTCAGGTTTTGTTTATAATATGTTACAGTATGCAGCTTCGTGGTTCACAAGAGATGCCACGAATATGTGACATTCACCTGCCCGGGCGCAGACAAGGGGGCCGATTCAGACGTAAGTTATAACTATTTCTTAAACTACAATTAAACATATTAGATAAAAAAAACTGTTAGAAACTACAAAACAAGTACTTGATGAACTGAAATGATATAATTATATTAAGGTTCCGCTGGTCGATCGTGTTTTCCATACAACTGAATTTAGAGTGTTATCCATTTATTCTTTACTAGCTGCGCCCCGCGGTTTCACCCGCGCAAGTCCGAGTCTCGTAGGAATATCGGAATAAGAAGTAGCTTATTTGTTAGGGTCTCTAGCTACCTGCTACAGACTTTCATCACAATTCGTATAGTAGTTTTTGTGTTTAGCAATGCCAGTATTAAGGGAAAGCGGTGTTATAGGAAAGCAAGACGTTAAGGGAAGGAACGTCAGGTCAAGGTAACGTGAGGTCTTAGATTTCTAGGAGTCCAGACAGACCCAGAATGCTTTTCTGACACGGAACCGTCGCGGATGGAGTAGGTAACGTTAGTTATTGTGACCAAACACGTGCAAGCGAAGCGAGCGGTTATATTTTAAGGAGTCCAGACAGACCCAAAATGCTTTTCTGACACGAAACCGTCGCGGATGGAGTAGCAAACACGTGCGAGCGAAGCGAGCGGTTAGATTTTTAGGAGTCCAGACAGACCCAGAATGCTTTTCTGACACGGAACCGTCGCGGATGGAGTAGGTAACGTTAGTTATTGTGACCAAACACGTGCGAGCGAAGCGAGCGGTTATATTTTTAGGAGTCCAGACAGACCCAGAATGCTTTTCTGACACGAAACCGTCGCGGATGGAGTAGCAAACACGTGCGAGCGAAGCGAGCGGTTATATTTTAAGGAGTCCAGACAGACCCAGAATGCTTTTCTGACACGAAACCGTTGCGGAATGAGTAGCAAACACGTGCGAGCGAAGCGAGCGGTTATATTTTTAGGAGTCCAGACAGACCCAGAATGCTTTTCTGACACGAAACCGTCGCGGATGGAGTAGCAAACACGTGCGAGCGAAGCGAGCGGTTAGATTTTTAGGAGTCCAGACAGACCCAGAATGCTTTTCTGACATGGAACTGTCGCGGATGGAGTAGGTAACGTTAGTTATTGTGACCAAACACGTGCGAGCGAAGCGAGCGGTTATATTTTTAGGAGTCCAGACAGACCCAGAGTGCTTTTCTGAC
The DNA here is from genome assembly GCA_907269075.1 of Idaea aversata. Lineage (NCBI taxonomy): Eukaryota > Metazoa > Arthropoda > Insecta > Lepidoptera > Geometridae > Idaea > Idaea aversata. The sequence continues at coordinate 12,941,487 of OU026099.1, read as the reverse complement.
ACGAAACCGTCGCGGATGGAGTAGCAAACACGTGCGAGCGATGCGAGCGGTTATATTTTAAGGAGTCCAGACAGACCCATAATGCTTTACTGACACGAAATCGTCGCGGAATGAGTAGCAAACACGTGCGAGCTAAGCGAGCGGTTAGATTTTTAGGAGTCTAGACAGACCCAGAATGCTTTTCTGACACGGAACCGTCGCGGATGGAGTAGGTAACGTTAGTTATTGTGACCAAACACGTGCGAGCGAAGCGAGCGGTTATGTTTTTAGGAGTCCAGACAGACCCAGAATGCTTTTCTGACACGAAACCGTCGCGGATGGAGTAGCAAACACGTGCGAGCGAAGCGAGCGGTTATATTTTAAGGAGTCCAGACAGACCCAGAATGCTTTTCTGACACGAAACCGTCGCGGAATGAGTAGCAAACACGTGCGAGCGAAGCGAGCGGTTAGATTTTTAGGAGTCCAGACAGACCCAGAATGCTTTTCTGACATGGAACCGTCGTGGATGGAGTAGGTAACGTTAGTTATTGTGACCAAACACGTGCGAGCGAAGCGAGCGGTTATATTTTAAGAAGTCCAGACAGACCCAGAATGCTTTTCTGACACGAAACCGTCGCGGATGGAGTAGCAAACACGTGCGAGCGAAGCGAGCGGTTATATTTTAAGGAGTCCAGACAGACCCAGAATGCTTTTCTGACACGAAACCGTCGCGGATGGAGTAGCAAACACGTGCGAGCGAAGTGAGCGGTTATATTTTAAGGAGTTCAGACAGACCCAGAATGCTTTTCTGACACGAAATCGTCGCGGATGGAGTAACAAACACGTGCGAGCGAAGCGAGCGGTTATATTTTAAGGAGTCCAGACAGACCCAGAATGCTTTTCTGACACGAAACAGTCGCGGATGGAGTAGCAAACACGTGCGAGCGCAGTGAGCGGTTATAATTTAAGGAGTTCAGACAGACCCAGAATGCTTTTCTGACACGAAACCGTCGCGGATGGAGTAGCAAACACGTTCGAGCGAAGTGAGCGGTTATATTATAAGGAGTCCAGACAGACCCAGAATGCTTTTCTGACACGAAACCGTCGCGGATGGAGTAGCTAACACGTGCGAGCGAAGCGAGCGGTTAGATTTTTAGGAGTCCAGACAGACCCAGAATGCTTTTCTGACATGGAACCGTCGCGGATGGAGTAGGTAACGTTAGTTATTGTGACCAAACACGTGCGAGCGAAGCGAGCGGTTATATTTTAAGGAGTCCAGACAGACCCAGAATGCTTTTCTGACACGAAACCGTCGCGAAATGAGTAGCAAACACGTGCGAGCGAAGCGAGCGAAGCGAGCGGTTATATTTTAAGGAGTCTAGACAGACCCAGAATGCTTTTCTGACACGAAACCGTCGCGGATGGAGTAGCAAACACGTGCGAGCGAAGTGAGCGGTTATATTTTAAGGAGTTCAGACAGACCCAGAATGCTTTTCTGACACGAAATCGTCGCGGATGGAGTAGCAAACACGTGCGAGCGAAGCGAGCGGTTATATTTTAAGGAGTCCAGACAGACCCAGAATGCTTTTCTGACACGAAACAGTCGCGGATGGAGTAGCAAACACGTGCGAGCGCAGTGAGCGGTTATAATTTAAGGAGTCCAGACAGACCCAGAATGCTTTTCTGACACGAAACCGTCGCGGATGGAGTAGCAAACACGTTCGAGCGAAGTGAGCGGTTATATTTTAAGGAGTCCAGACAGACCCAGAATGCTTTTCTGACACGAAACCGTCGCGGATGGAGTAGCAAACACGTGCGAGCGAAGTGAGCGGTTATATTTTAAGGAGTCCAGACAGACCCTGAATACTTTTCTGACACAGAACCGTCGCGGATGGAGTAGCAAACACGTTCGAGCGAAGTGAGCGGTTATATTTTAAGGAGTCCAGACAGACCCAGAATGCTTTTCTGACACGAAACCGTCGCGGATGGAGTAGCAAACACGTGCGAGCGAAGCGAGCGCTTACATTTCTAGGAGTCCAGATAGGCTCGAAATGTTTTTTTGACAAATTACCGTCACGGATGGAGAAGGTTAGGTTAGGCTCCCCCTTTCCTCTCCTCCGCTTTTCCTCTCCTCCCCCTTTCCTTTCCTCCTCATTTCCTCTTCTCCCCATTTCGTCCCCTCCCTCTTTCATACCCTTTCTCTTTCCTGTCTTCCCCTTTCCTCTCCTCCCCCTTTCCTCTTCTCCCCATTTCGTCTCTTCCCTCTTACATCCTCTTCCTCTTTCCTATCCTCCCCCTTTCCTGTGCTCCCCCTTTTTATTTTTCTTACCCTTCTCCCCTTCATCACTCTCTCCGCCTCCGCCCACCTACAACCTTTTAAAATATATTTTGAGTCCTGATCCCGTAAGTCCAGATCCCGTGGGAATATCGGGAAAAAAGTAGCCTTTGTGTTAATTCAGGTCTCCAGCTATCTACTTACTGATTTTCACCGCAATCTGTTTGGTAGTTTTTGCGTAAAGGAGTAATCCCGTAAGTCCCGATCCCGTAGGAATATCGGGATTAAAAATAGCCTATGTGTTAATCCAGGTCTTTGGCTATCTATGTACCGAGTTTCAACGCATTCGGTCCAGAAGTTTTTTGTGTGAAAGAATAATCCCGTAAGTCCCGATCCCGTGGGAATATCGGGATAAAAAGTAGCCTATGTGTTAATCCAGGTACTCAGCTATCTAAATACCGAGTTTTAACGCAATCGGTCCAGTAGTTTTTGCGTGAAGGAGTAACAAACATACACACACACACACACACACACACACACATACACACATACACACAAACTTTCACATTTATAATATTAGTAGGATGGAATTTGACAAAACAAAAGTTAAATCTACATAACAAGTCTATATCTAGCCCATGTAGGCGACGAAATAGACAAATTATATTTAATTTAATATAATTTAATATAAATAAATATAATTTGTCTATTTCGTATAAATAAATATAATTTGTCTATTTCGTCGCCTACATGGGCTAGATATAGACTTGTTATGTAGATTTAACTTTTGTTTTTTCAAATTCCATAAAGAATAAATGGATAACACTCTAAATTCATTTGTATGGAAAACACGATCGACCAGCGGAACCTTAAATTAAAACAAATTGGAAAATAATAAAAAAAAACTATTAGAAAGTAAGAAAAAAATACGAACTATTGAAAATTGAAAAACATACATTATGAACATAAATGATATACTTACTTTTTTTTATTAAGTAAATTAGTTTGTAGTATGCAATTAAATTACTAAGTATTAGAAAGTACAAAAAGTATTATAATAAAATAATTAATACATTATGAACACAAATTTGAATATTTTCGTATTTTTAATTAAATTACAACAACGAAAAATGTACTTAAATCTACTATTTACATTTACAAAAAAACTTACTTTGAAACATTTACTTTGTACAGGTCACGTAACGAGACGTGAGCACACTTTTAAAAAGTGTATTTTACACTTAACCAACACAATTATATCACTTATAAACACAAATAACATTTTAATCACAACATCCAATTATGCCAGCCTCATATAAAGATAGCAAATTTTGATTTTGGAACATTAAACATTCTATACGTACCTACTCTAGACACTACTCGTGAGCAAACTTTTCATTGGTAGGTTCGTCCGTTAAGAGGAAATAGTAGGTACCGGTGCTCCCGCCATATAAACGTAGTCGACTGTTTCCTCCCATTTTTGTAGTATAAACCTATAACTGCCATAACTATGCCCCTATGTCTTGGTTTTTTTTATATTTTCTATCATAGAAAGTAAGAGAATATTATAAAAAATAAGACATAGGGGCATGGTCATGGCAGTTATAAGTTTTATGCAACAAAAATATTTGTGCTAGTGTCATTATCTTGGGAGGAAACAGTCAACTACGTTTGTATGAAGAGAGCGTCGGTACCCTTTCCGATTAGTTGTACAACGAACCAATAGATTGCGATTGTGCTTAAGACTCGTGAGAAGAACTGTACCTAATAAATCCGAAATTCCATTTTATGATACTAACCATCGAAATCCAATGAACGGTAACAAAATCCTAAGTCTATAATAAAATATCTCCAAAATGAATTGATTTTGTTCAATAAAATGTAAACACGGTCATAAAAATATATCCCCTGTTGAGTTTTATGTCGACTAAGTTATCGTTTTTACTAAGATTGATCAATAGCTTTCATATTATGTACCTTATTATAAGTTCACTAGCTTTTGCCCTTGACTTCGTCTGCGTAAAAGTCGAAAATGAACCAATCACGTTGCATTAACCAATACAAACTTTTCCCGCCTTTTTCACCCCTTAATTTCACCCCCTTTTTCACCCCCAAAATCCTTTCTTATCGGAAGCCTACGGCATACAAAGAACACAACCTCCAAGTTTCAGGTTTCTACGATCAGCGGTTTAGGCTGTATAAATATAAATAAATAATAAATAAATAATGATTTATTCAGTAAATAGTTACAATATTCAGTTACATCTGTGTCTGAACTAAGCGGTAAGCTTGTATCTCAGACTACAGCGCTCTTCATCCCTTATACTATTTTCTATTTACTTAAATAATAATTTTAATGTTCTTACTTAAATTAAATTAAAAATTACTGTAGGTACTTCATTAAAATAATGTAGGTACTATAAGTAACAGGCAACACGAGATTTGTATGCTTAGACAAAATAAAATAGGTAGGTAGGTAGGTATCCTATTTATCCACAATACGAAAAAGCTTAAGTTGATGGAAATTAAAACATTTACAATAACAAGCGCTCAAACATTTACAAGTACTCACATAGTTCCAGGATTATGCAATTTAAATATATTGACACAAACATCACAAACTTCAAGGTAGGTATTAGTGGTCGGTATTTATCATTCATTTGCTGCACCTTACACACACTCAAAAAACAATAACACAAATCAAACTATATTCGGGCCATTTAACACAGAAACTGTAACAATTTAAAACGTTGTTGTATGTTGTATGTTGATCCGTCAGTCAGTCATTCAGGACTAAGCATTTTATATGTATAGACTAGCTTTTGCCCGCGACTTCGTCCGCGTAAAAGTCGAAAATGGACCAAGGAATCACGTTCTCCCATATAAACTTTGCCCCCCTTTTCACCCCCTAAGGGGTAGAATTTCGGAAATTCCTTTCTTATCGAAAGCCTACGTCATACAAAGAACACACCCTCCAAGTTTCAGGTCTCTACGATCAGCGGTTTAGGCTGTACGTTGATCCGTCAGTCAGTCATTCAGGACAAAGCATTTTATATGTATAGATTACACAATAGTTACTATATACTACATGAACTTTAACTTCTCTAAAGAGATCGAATTTCCAAAAAATCCTTTCTTAGTACCTCTCTACGTAAAAGGAACCCCCTTGCGTAGTTTCACACTCGTAATTCATGTAATTTCAGAGCTTTTTTGACGTAGTGGTATATCAATACACAACTCAAGCCAATAGACGAACCGGGCTAAAATTTAACACACATATAGCCGTTACGACCTAAACCACTAAGATTTTTTTTTGGAAAATTTAACCCCAACGCTGATTAAGTCGCAGATGAAAGCTAGTTTTCAGGCCCCTCTTTCCCACTGGGCACGCTGGGCACATGTCCAGGGCCCCTTGATCGATAGGGGTTAGTTCCTGCCAGATCACTTTTTTGAAGTAGTTATTAATGATTTTGCCCATCTCAAATCTAGAAGGGTTCCTTTTTTGAAACATCGATTTTGAAGGAGTTTTTAATGACTTTGCTATCCCAAATCTAGAAAATCTAGCTCTTAAATACCTGTGAATTCTAAAAAAGTAACTTTTGTTCTCTCAAAGTCTTAAAGCCCCATTATCCCAATATGCCCAAGACCTCCAATAGGTTAAAGACGGCGAGTTTTAATTATTTCCTAAAGCCATTTTGATTTTGGCTATTTGCGCGTTAAATTTGCCACACTGATAACTATTATGACATCGGCATCCGCTAAGAAATTTTGGCAAAACAATCAAACCCTAAGCGGACGATGTCGCTGGTGTAAGCTAGTTTTAGATATATTCAAAGACATTTCGATTTTGGCTCCTCAATGCGCCTTAAGATCAAAAGCATAACCCTCTATAATTTACACAGAAACCCAATAGTTGAAAGTTCAACTCTGCCATTTAATTCAATACACTTTGGTACCCGAAATACATGGAATTATTCACTCGAAACGTTGCCATTTTAACAATGTTGGTATTTCAACTGTTAGTATGTATTTGTCGAACGTATAAATTAATTCGATTGTAGTTGATACAATGTAAAAATGTTACTTTTTGTACAATGTCGGATCTTGTTTATTACGTGATCGGTTAATTTCGATTGAAGGTAAATGTTTCAAATAAATTGTAAATATAGTATAGGTATAAAAATATATCGAAGCAGTTAGTTACCAAAACGGAAAATAAGTGTTTATTAGTATCTAACTGATAACAAAACAGTGAAGAAAATTGTTTATAAAAAGTTCCTTATCGCGCGTTGCGAAAGGGGGCTAGACGGAAAAAATTAAGACCAAAAGTTGTACCGACACTTTTTGCATAGAAAGCAAGCCAGTTATTTTCGTTTCGTCTTTCTATTTCGCATTGAACAGTGTGGTGTCGACACGATTATTTACAAAAAAAAAAGTAATTATTGCAATTCCTTCACTAATTAATCGAAAGGAACTTCGTTCTATCCGGGTGTCCCTTGCCACCTCTCAAGTTTTTTTTTATGTAGCTTGTTACGAATCAGTTACCAAAGTGGCTGAAATGAAAGGAATTTTCTAGGTTATTACGAAATTTGTCCGTAACATGTAACCCCTTAGTTTGCAACTGGGCCATAAAATCTCGATCAATGGTCGAGAAACCACTTTCTGAATAATTAGGCGTCGAATCGACCACTAGACCGCAAAAATGTCGGACAATGGTCACTCAGCAAAAATAATCTTTTAGAATAATAGAATCGAATAGAATTTTTAAGGTAACTGACAACATTCCTTCCTACACGCTTTTCATTTATATATGTAGTAGGTTTAGGTGTGTGTGAAAGAAGAGAAATAACGAGCGATAGTACCTACTTTGTCCGGGATTGAACTCTGTAACTTTATCTTCTGTTTCTACGGACTGTTTTATGGCTCGCCTATTAGTTAGTTTTCATGATGCAAACATAACAATGTCACTTCACGGGAACAAAATTTCCAACCAGTAACAGTGCAACCCAAATAGATTGTGACTGGCTAAGAACTCTAAGGTTTTTTTTCGCCACCGCCAGCAATGGCAATAGTGGGAGACCCTGTCCAATTATTTCCATCAATGGAAATAGTGAAATTATACACCCGTAAAAAGTTCTTAGTCAGACACATTAAAAAAACTCCCGACTAATAAGGTAACTTGCATATAACTTCAAGGCTAATTTAATTTTCAAACAAAAAAAAACAAAATCGCGGGTTAAAAACAGTCTAAAGATGATCCTTTATTTCAGGCCAAAACGGTTACTTCAAGCTAAAATCGATTTTCATTTGATTTAAAATTAAGACATTGCGGTTCAAGGAGTTTGGTTTCAATTAATTTTAAGTAAATTACATGAAAATGACGCTCCGTCGAACGGGGCTTAGGGTGGCTTTTGGTACAAGTAATGGTTGTCTTCGAGCTTGTTCTCAATCTGTTGGTGGATGAACGTATATAATTTTAATAACTTTTAAAATTTCTGTTCTTATTAGCTACTATTAGGGGTTTAAATTGAATGGTTCGCTAGCTTAAGGTGAAAGGGTACCTGCGCTCTCTCTATACTAACGTAGTCGACTGTTTCCTCTTTGGATAATGACACCAGCACAAATATTTTTGTTGCATACAACCTATAACTGCCATGACTATGCCCCTATGTCTTGGTTTTTTCATTTTCTAAAAATCATAGAAATTAAGATTTAAAAATAAGAAAATAAATTAGGTTTTATTTTCGTTACGGAATTTCTTGATTCGGTCGCCGCGATAAAAGCTATGCAATAGCTTAAAAACAAAACATAGGGGCATGGTCATGGTAGTACTTAGTAAGTTTTATGCAACAAAAATATTTGCTCTAGTGTCATTATCCAGGGAGGAAACAGTCGACTACGTTTGTAATGGAGAGAACGCAGGTACCCTTTCCTCTTAAGTGTAAAATTGTATGCAAAAGTTAAATGTAAACAACATAATATTGAAACATTGTGACTTCTCATCACACAGTACAAGCAACAATATCAGCTACATAGCTATATATGTGACAGGACACACGAACGCGACACAACTTCAAGGTACATACATACGCGTCCCCGGCGTTCTGCGACCACTGCGGCTCGCTCCTCTACGGGCTCCTCCACCAGGGCCTGAAATGCCAAGGTCAGGGCTCGACGAGGTCTACTGCAATACGCTGACGCTTCGACTAAACGCTTTGTTCTACTTCTTTTAGCTCTTTACAGATCTTGGTGATGGTGCTTTTCTGCTAATGCTTTCTTTCTTTGTAGTTCATTGTGTTCGTTTTCCATCATATAACAATGTAGGTTTTCGGAATTTATCTTTAACAGAAACCTTTGTATTTTAATACTTATTGATTAACAAATTTGTTATGGTAAAGGCTGCCTACGCCCCCCACAAATGGAATACGTGGACATTCATTGCTCCAACGTTTTGCGACCATTGTGGCACATTGCTCCACGGGCTCGCATCTCAAGGATTTAAATGCGGAGGTATATTGTACTGTTGCAATCATAGATGAATGAGAAATGGTCGAGGAAGATAGTTCCTCTATTCCCTTAGAGCGGTACGATCGAATGCATTCACTGATATCGTATCGTGTCCCGACACTCAATGTTGGCTGTTTGATGTTAGTGATATTCAAATGAAATTATCGTGATCAGCACAATGCCATTGATTTATATAATGTCCCAAACGTCCCACTTTGACCGATCTTCAAATTAGATGAAAGATCAAAGTCCCCGTTGCACGAGACGTCTCATAACAAATGGATATTGGATATTATCTGTTCCAGCTTAATCCCGTTTTATTATTAATCTTTCTATAAAGGTCCCTCCGAAGTTGGCATTTGCTTCAACAGATTCAATTAGCTATTGTTCTCTGTTTGTTTAGTTCGTTTGATAAATTAAAGTTTCACTCTATTCAATGTTTATAATTTATGTATTTATTTAATATTAGTTGCTTGGAAGTTAAATGAGCTTGCGTCTAGTGTGTACATTAATAAAGGTCCACATTCCATATGCATGTGTTGGACTTCGTATTAACGTGAACTGGAGCGTGGTGTGTCTCGAGTGTTTACAAAGAGTTGAGTTTAAAACTTGGAGTGCAAACACTCGCGTATTCCCTGGTGTAGCTGTTGACATGTTATTAAAAGTGTTAATGGAATTGCATAAAAGCTGCATCGGTTATATTGTAGCACTACACCACGCCTCAATATTTGCATTCGATTAAAACAAGTTGATATAATCTTTCAATTATTTTTATTTTTCTGTAGTTTTGAATTTTCCTTCGCTTTTCTGTTTAACTTGTTTAAGTACCTTCGTTTTATTTGTAGATAATTTTACGCGTACGTTTATCAAGTTTCGCAGTGAAGTTTCCTCTCTGTTGAAAAGTTATTAATTTCACGGACGGGAACTCTAACTTGTGTTAAGTTGAGATTAAAGTTGGAACTACATTTGATCCACGTATGCCACTTACGTTGGTATCCGTAAGTTCTAATATGGCAATTAGATTTGTGAAGTTAAGCTGTATTAGTTCCACGCGGATCCACAACTTTCATTAATCAAGTAATGTATGATTAAAGTTATTGAAAACCGGATATATTTCCTATGTTTTTTCGTTTGTATTTTGTGTTTAATTTTTGGGATTTATGTGGAAAATATTAACAAAAATGGTAACTATCCCGTTTCAAATAACTTTAGCAATGAAAATACCCATTTTAGTTTAAAATACTGAATAAGCCATTTATGCAAGAGATGGCATATAAACTTTCTTTTATCAATATGAAAATCTATTGTCTATGTTTTTATAAATTAAATATGATGATTAAATGTAGTTCTAACTTAATGCTTGAGCTCTTGTAGAAATAATTCAGCTAGCACTCAAATCTTGGAACTAACTTGACGTTGAGGAATGCTTTGTGTTTATGTTTTGTGTACGTTTCGCTTATCTTGATGTGTTCAGGTAAGTAAGATGAATGTTTTGTTGTTTATAACATACTACAACACCGCACTCAACACGTATTATAAAGACAAATAGTATGTATTAAAATGTCACAGAATCGATGTGAGCCGTCAAAAACTACTGTTTATAAAACGAACCTATATTGGTTCTAATTTGCTAAAAAAAACGTTATAAATCGGAAGTTCGGGGTCAATACCATTTGTCGTCGTTGTCTACGTTCTCAGAGGTGACGACTGGGATTTTTATTATTAAAGTGCCACTATCGCAACACAACTACTAATAAGTAAATAATAAGATATAAATATTTATTAATCAGACCGAAATACGCAGCGCTTATTAAGGTAGTGCTGTACCTTTGTAATCACTACATAGTATAAAACAAAGTCGCTTTCTCTGTCCCTATATCCCTATGTATGCTTAAATCTTTAAAACTACTCAACGGATTTTGATGCGTTTTTTTAAAAAGATAAGAGTGATTCAAGAGGAAGGTTTATATGTATAATACATGCATAATATAGCCGTGCGAAGCCAGGGCGGGTCGCTAGTAGATAATATTATATTATCATTACCTCGCCTACGTATTCAGGTGTGTTATTGAGTAGCTTACAACGCCAGTTTTACTAATCGCAAAACTTAGAGCGCTAAGACGGGCGAAACCAATTTCTCCTCCGAAGGAAACAACTGGGAAAGCAAAAATATGTCATCCTCAATTAACACCAATTAATTTTACCTTTGGGGACAACAAGGAAGAAATTATGATAAAAATCCCAGTCGTCACCGCTAAGCACGTAGACAGAGGCGACAAATGAGAATAACCCGGATTTTTTCCTGCCAATATACCTAATTATTATCTTTAAACTTATTATATTGATGTAGCATGCGACATGAACGTTCACAAACGATGCGAGGAGTCTGTGCCGAACCTTTGCGGCTGCGACCACACCGAGCGACGCGGGCGCATCCTGCTCGTTGTCTCCTGCCACGGGAACAAGCTCAGCGTCGAAGGTAAGGAACTACATTTTTTACAAATGATAACTCATTTTTTGAACAATATCATCAAAATTGTTAAGCGGTTTAGGTATAAAACAGTTACAAACACATGGACATAGTTAAGTTACGCGTCTATACTTAAAATATGTCACATATGGATCAACGTATGACCACTATCTCACCCGATAGAGAGTAACGATGCGGTGTAAGATCTATATAGAAGATACACTCGTGACTAGATGACCCCCAAATAAGGGCGTGTTCAGATGACACGCGTCGACCACGGGCCCGCCACGCGCTACATACGCGTTGACCACGCGTTGAAAGTTGTATATATCATTTGAGTCTTATGATATATCAATAGATCTCAAATTGCATTTCTGCAAGCGGGCGCGGGGCGGTCGCGTCGCGGAATTTCAAAGCGTGTTCAACGCGTGGTCAACGCGTGTGATGCGCGTAGCGGGCGCGTGGTCAACGCGTGTCATCTGAACACACCCTAAGCAAACCTTTGAGGGACGCCAGTGAAGGTAGGAAGACGACAGTGGAACGAGATCTTATACAATCCGACCTCATTTTGTGGCTGCACCGGCCTGCGTATCAGAACACGGACAAGTCCGCTTAACGATACGACTTGAGAGGAAAGGGTACCGGGGGCTCTCTCCATACAAACTATTACAAACGTAGTAGACTGTTTTCTTCCTGGATAATGACACTAGAGCAAATATTTTTGGTGCATAAAACTTATAACTGCCATGACCATGCCCCTATTTTTTATTTTTTTAATCTTAATTTCTATGATAATTAGAAAATGATAAAAAAAAACAAAAATAGGGGCATAGTCATGGCAGTTATAGGTTTTATGGCACAGAAATATTTGTGCTAGTGTCATTATTGACGACCTCTGTGACGCGTCGGGCGAACACCCGACTGCGACGCAGAAGGTTGCGGGTTCGATTCCCGCCGGGAACAAGTATTTATGCTGACCATAAATTCTTGTTTCTGGTTCTGGGTGTTTCCTATATGTATAATATGTATATATTTACAAAAAAAAAAGTATATAATTAGTTTATCCGTTATCTGGCACCCATAACACAAGCATTAACTTGCTTAGCTTGGGGCTGGATGGCGATGTGTAATATGTCCTGAAATATTTATTATATTTATTTATTTATTTATTATCCAGGGAGGAAACAGTCGACTACGTTTGTATGGAGAGCCCTTTTACCTTAAGCCGATGGGTGGTAGCAAGCCATGACAACAGCCTCCTAAGAATTGTATAAAGAGTAAACATTGATTGTTTGTTGGTTACGAATAAGCTCAGAATCTATTGAAATTTGCATGACGTTGAAGCTGGAGTAATATAAAGTTACGTTTATCTCGGTATTCCTACGACTTACGCGAGTAAAACCACGGGATGCAGCTAGTTTATATTATTAGCCTCACGTCTTATTTGCTTGATTTTTATGCCCTCTGACCAACAGTAATTTGACATGGGTTACGTTAGATTGTGGCCGTCATTCTTTGATACTAAAAGATAAAGGTGTGTAGGAAAAAAGCCACATCAACAAACTATTCTACTATTGTATTGTTTGATATCCTATTTTATGGTTTGAAAATAAAAAAATGCGGTTGATAAATAAAGTTAAATTTTCTTAACTATATAATATATATATAATATATAACTAACTTTGATTGTTTGTGGTTAGGTTGGTAAAGTAACAAAAATATGTTTGTTTTCTTTCGTAATTCTTTTGAAGTTCTAAATATACACAAGGTGTATTTTTGAAATGATTCTAGGCTATTTTCTAATCCATATGAGGTAGAGAAAAATGCTAAAAGAAGTCGCGTGCCCGATTTTGACTAAAACTAATACTGCATCATTAGATTTTTGGAAAAGCGAACCTGGTTAAAAAAACATTTAGTATTGCACCATATTTTTAAATATATTACTACATAGTATAAAACAAAGTCGCTTCCCGCTGTCTGTCATAGGGACAGCCCTAAGTATGCTTAGATCCTTAAAACTACGCAACTTTAGGTTTTAGTATATGAAACAAAACTACCATGCGTACGATGTCGCGGGCAACAGCTAGTATATATGCTGAACCGTTTCATAATATATTTATTATAAATTCCTCAGTAAAGCAAGGCCGCAACTTGATCCCAATGGATCCGAACGGTCTCTCCGATCCTTACGTCAAGATGAAGCTGATCCCGCCAGCTGAATCGGATAACGTAAAGAAAAAAACCAAGACGATTCGAAGCACTCTGAACCCGGTGTGGAACGAGACGCTGACATTCGAACTGAAGGCGGAGGATAAAGATCGCAGGCTACTTATCGAAGTTAGTATTTCAAACATAACTTAATGACCTGACTGTTTTTTTCTGATCCGTTTCCTAAAAATAACTATAACTCGTCAAGTTAACTTGACACATGACTACGATCTTACGTCTTGTTCTGAATCTGGCTTCTGCACGAGCAAAAGCTTTTATTTAGCCAAGCGCTGGTAATTATATGGAAGTTTAAGTTTCCAAGTGAAAATCGTGGTGGAAGAGTTTCTATGAGCGACGTCTTTGACAGATTGCCAGTGTAAGATATTAGCCTCATTTTTATTTCATCAGCATAACAACACAAACTACTCCGAGATGCGTAGGTAAGCGCGTATCCACTCGAGGGGAACCTTTTTCAAATTCGATGCCAGATCTGACCTGTTCACGTAAATAATTCAAGATCTATTGAACCATTTCCTTCATCATATTAGCCACAGGACGTCCACTGCTGAAGACTTTCAGATCGATTGGTGGCATGTCGTCTGCATCCAACAGCTTCCCACAAGAACAGCTTCTTCTTTACAACCCAGAAAATAGTGACGTCATTATTTAAATTATACTTTTAAATCTACAATTCCCAGTCCAATACAAAGATTATGGTAATCTTTCCAGATATGGGATTGGGACCGAACCTCCCGCAATGATTTCATGGGTTCCCTCTCCTTTGGGATCTCAGAAGTCATGAAGGCACCCGCCGAAGGTTGGTTCAAGCTGTTAACCCAAGAAGAAGGGGAGTTCTACAACGTCCCTGTACCAGAGGAGGGGGCTGACTTGGCTCAGATGAAAGTGCAAATGCGAGCTACAAGCGTTGGGGCTCGTAGGGCTCCGCCTCCGCCAGATAGGGAAGTACCACACAACATGGCAGCGGCTGATGTTATTAGGGCATCTGATTTCAACTTCATCATGGTGCTCGGAAAAGGATCTTTTGGGAAGGTAAGTCTTCTGAACCTCGATATTTTTAGGCCTCCGTCGAGATTCCATTGAGCCACGATTCTAGAGCAGAATACCGAAGTGAGTCAGTGGTGTTTCGATAGAATAGTTAACATTAGGAGAATACCAATTTGACATGTAATGTTATATTTTTGACATTAAATTTCTATGATTATATCGATACTCTATTGAAACACAATTGTGCTAGCAGACGGCCCCAGGAGTTACATAAGTAAAAAAATACTTACCTACAAGAACTTTGTAAATGAATTACATACACATAATGTCCGTCTTACTTAGCCACCTACTCCAGAAGGTTAGAAGCTCTTAACCTTTCACATTTTCGTGAATCTTCGTTAACCTTTTGTTGTAATGGACATGTTTTTGCAAGAAACGTAAGGTAACTCAATCGTTACCGTTAAATGTGATTACAAACTAACTTGAATTTGGTTAATGGCGGTCAGTTTAACGTTGCTAAGGGGCATTTCAGATCGTTTTCACGTAATTGAAGGGCCTAAGCTTTAAACTACTGTTGTGGTAAAGGACCGCACCTGCCTAGCACGTGTTAAAACGTTTGCTTAATTATTATGGAAATATGGCAGATCACAGCGCGAAATGCCATAACAAAAGATGGCAATAGTTACTTCTTGGCTGACCTCTTGTAGCGCTAGGTATTGGTTTCTAAAATTCTTCCTTCATTTTGTTTAATTACTCATTTCTTCCAAGATGTAAGCTTCCCCATTCGCTGCTGGTCATCTTCCAAACACACCTTCCACCGCTTCCTTGGACATTTTCATTGGAAAGTCCAGTTGAAAATAATTAAAATAATAAAATCCTTATTTGAATAAGGTTAATACAAAAGCTTAAACCTAAGTATACTACTGTTTACTTAGTTAAAAGCCTTTGTTAAAGAACTAAAAATTACGTTATTTACCTGATTATTATAGCATCTGTTTAAATAGGTAGTTAGAACTACCAACTGAACTAGGCCGAGCCTGTATCTCAGTCGATAATGTCTTCCTCTATGACGCAAAGTATCTTTCTATTATATAATGAAAGTAAGGTAAATCATATAAACACTGCACTACTAACACAACATCAACACTCACACTAAATATAGTATGTCACACACAAAATAAAAGACATTTCGTAGTGAAATATTTTAGTCTTTAATGATAGCTTAACTTTAATCCTTTCAGGTAATGTTAGCAGAAAGACGCGGCACTGACGAGCTGTACGCCATAAAGATCTTGAAGAAAGACATTATTATCCAAGATGACGACGTCGAGTGCACGATGGTTGAGAAACGCGTGTTGGCTCTCAGCAGCAAACCACCATTCTTGGTGCAACTGCATTCTTGTTTTCAAACTATGGTAGGTTTACTATTTTATATGTCAGCGTTTGATCGCTAAATGTGATTATTTTGCTCGATTTTGTCTCTTTAGCTACATTCGTAAATAAAGTTTTTGAGGCTACGTAAACATGCTAGTTTTGCTGTTTCTTAACTCACTTTTGAATCGTACGTTTTGATCGTCAAAAATCATCGTATAAAAATGTGTAGGTAAACCATAATTGATCGAGCATACTAGTTTTTTTTACTAGAATTATTAAAATTTGTAACATTAGTTTGATCACCAAAATACAGTTTATTGATCGACATTTGACACTAACGATAGTCAAAACTCGATCAAATTGACATTTAAAAGAGGTGTAATTAAGGTGAAATTAAGGTGCTATTTGATGGCTATTAGACTGAAACAAAAACTCCACGCTGAGGTTTAGTAAAAATTATATCTGGCTTGTTGGACGAAGTGGTATTTTAAAAGGTAAATAAACGCTGGACTAACTTATATAACAACTTTTATCTCTTCACAGGATCGTCTATATTTCGTGATGGAATACGTGAACGGTGGAGATCTAATGTTCCAAATACAACAATGTGGCAAGTTTAAGGAACCGGTCGCTGTGTAAGTATATTATGTCTTCTTACCTATCCACACTTTTCCTAAATAGTTGGCCTCTGAAATCCCAGCCTCAGCATGTGCTGCAGATACGCTACGATAAATAGCATTTTTTCGTTGATACAAAAACTCCACGGCGAGGTCTTGTTAAAGTTTGTCACTGGTTTTAGAGAAACATGAAAAAAAATTCAAAGATAACTTAATCACTATCACTACTCACTACATACCTAGTATAAAACAAAGTCGCTTTCTCTGTCCCTATATCCCTATATCTCTTTGTATGCTTAAATCTTTAAAACTACGCAACGGATTTTGATGCAGTTTTTTTAATAGGTAGAGTGATTTAAGAGGAAGGTTTATATGTATAATACATGCATAATATAGCCGTACGAAGCCGGGGCGGGTCGCTAGTTCAAAATAAATATCTTACTGGCTATACACATAAGTCAAACTTGAATAAGGCCTTTTAAATCCTGACGCAAAAATGACGGGGTGTTATAAGTTTCACGTGTCTGAGTGTGTGTCTGTCTGTGCCATCGAAGCTCCCAAACGGCTGAACCGATTTTGATTTCGATTGAAAGGTGAATTATTCAGAAGTGTTCTTATTCTTATTTATGTTTGATCGAAATCGCTTCAGCCATCTGAAAGCTATGGGGGATAAAAGTCAGGTGTTTTTTAATTCATTTTTTTTTATAGTTTCTACGCAGCGGAGATAGCTATTGGTTTATTCTTCCTGCACGCTCGCGGTATCGTCTACCGAGACTTGAAATTGGACAACGTGCTCTTAGACCAAGATGGACACATCAAGATTGCTGACTTCGGGATGTGCAAGGAGGGGATTACTGGTGAGTGAGGAATGTTGTGAGGGCTGTTTAGGGGCGCGAATTAACTAGGGAGGCAAAATGTTGGCGTTATTTTTTGACAACTTGATGCTGTTTATGGCGTAAGCTAACATAGTAGATAAACTTATAGCCAATTCTCTAATCTTTAACCTGAATTATTCTTCGAGAAAATCCTGTTTACACCAATTATACAACTAAAGCAATTTGAATGAAAAAAAAACACTAAAGAAGAAGGAATTGGTACATGATACTGGTAATGCACGATAAAAAAGACAAAGTTGTTAAGAAGAAGAAATAGGTACATGATACTGGTAAAAAGTGCAAGACGCACGAGAAAAAAAATCATAGAAGACAACATGGCCATCTTAACCCTTTACTAAAGTTATTTAAAACGAGATATTTACCATGGTTTTTTGTGGAGCTCAATATTTCGATGCTATTACGAGCACCATTGTCACGAGACCGATCATCGTTTTAAATAACTTAAGAAGTAAAAATAACCATGTAGTTTAAAGTCCCACATCATAAACCCTTGTCTTTATAGGAACATCATTTATTTAGTCACAAGTGACTATACAGGGTTATTGGTAATTATACTAGCAACCCGTTGAGGGCTACTTCTGTGCACCTTAACAAACAACTTTTGTTCTACGACTTTTGGAAATTCGTTTTTTTTTTTTCGAAAATTTTGAGGTTAGGTTTACCTGAAAATCAGCTGTTACTTACACAGAGAGGTCATTAACCTTAAATATTATTTATTTTTTAAGTTTTAACTACTATTCTTAGTCTGAATGACCTTTGTTTTAAAAAATCAGCTGTTTTTCGAATTTACATAACCTCAAAATTTTCATTTTTTTTTTCGAATTTCCCAAAGTTGTAGAACAAAAGTTGTTTGTTAAGGTGCACAGAAATAGCCCTTAACGACTTGCTAGTATAATTTCCAATAACCCTGTATAATCATTTCATTTCAATCATTTATTTGCACGAAATAGGAGTAACTTATTCTTTCTTCATATATTATTGATGTCATTTATATGAGTCTATCGCTATTTTACGGTTTTTTAGGTGATAAGACAACAAAAACATTCTGCGGTACCCCGGACTACATAGCCCCTGAGATAATCCTGTACCAGCCGTATGGCAAGTCAGTTGATTGGTGGGCGTATGGAGTGTTGCTATATGAGATGCTGGTGGGACAGCCGCCGTTTGATGGTGAAGATGAGGAAGAACTCTTCGCTGCCATCACTGATAACAGCGTGTCTTATCCTAAGACTCTTAGCAAGGTCAGTTGTAAATAGACTAGCAGCGCTTAGTGGTTTCACCCGCGTATCTCCCGATCCCGTGGGAATTTCGGGATAAAAATATTGTATGTTATTCCCAATGAATCAATGTATCCTCATACCAAGTTTCATTAAAATCGGTCCAGTAGTTTCGGAGCCTATTCGTTACAAACGAAAAAATCTTTCCACTTCATAATATTAGTGTAGTATATCTATAATCTATAAACGCTTCATTGTGCCAGTCACTTAAATTAACAAAATTAAGATAAGCTTAAAAATGTAGCACAGCGGATGGCCTTATCGTATAACAACGACCTCTTTCAGGCAATCAAGAAGTAAACAAGATTTAAGAAAGAGCATCTCCTTCTTTAAATCTTGTCCATCCATTTCTTCGGTTGCCTGGAAGAGCCCATTTTTAGATATTGTCCAAGCATTTTATTTGTTGCCACCAAGAGTCCTTCCTTAAATCTTGTTCATCCATTGGTTGCCTATGAAAAATCGCCTTTATTAGCGCGATAAGTCTAGCCATTGTGGTATGTTACATTCCTATCCATCCATAATTGGTGGCGTCAACTGCTGCGCCACAAATGTTAAAAACGCCTTGCAGCAAAAGTTATGGAAAACCCTAAGATACCCTAAGGAGTGTAGTTCCGAAAATAGAGCTCAGACCAGTAAAATATTCTAACGGAAATGTTTCAGGAAGCAAAGGACGCGTGCAAGACGTTCCTAACAAAGAACCCGGCAAAGAGACTCGGATGTTCAGTGCGAGGGGAAGAAGATGTCCGCACGCATGTCTTCTTCCGTAGGATCGACTGGGCCAGGATCGAGGCAAGGGACGTCCAGCCGCCTTTCAAACCCAAGATCGTAAGTTTTGTTTAGATAGTCACGTTGTCTTTTTCGGAGCTTATCTTCGGGCAGCCATTGCTGGACAATCTTAACCTTAAGAGGAAAGGGTACCGGGGTATCTTTCCATACAAACTATTGCAAACGTAGTCGACTGTTTTCTCCCTGGATAATGACACTAGAGTAAATACTTTTGGTGTATAAAACTTATAAATGCCATGACCATGCCCCTATTTTTTTTTATCTTAATTTCTATGATAATTAGAAAATGAAAAAACCAAAACATAGGAGCATAGTCATGGCAGTTATAGGTTTTATGGCACAAAAATATTTGTGCTAGTGTCATTATCCAGGGACGAAACAGTCGACTACGTTTGTATGGAGAGAGCGCAGTTACCCTTTACCTTAAACTTTTATTAAATGAAACAAGAAACAGAGAGAAAGGGTCAGGCTGAAAACCAGCGCCATGCAGCTGCGTCTTACAGCACTCACCTATTAGTTTATTTACTGTTTAAAAATTGTAATTTAATGGCAATAAACCATTATTTTTTTAATTAACAAGAAAAACAACTATAGAATTAATCCTTTTGTTTATCATCCAGAAACACCGCAAAGACGTGTCGAACTTCGACAAGCAGTTCACTCAGGAGAAGACGGAGCTGACGCCAACTGACAAGCTGTTCATGATGAACCTGGACCAGACGGAGTTCATGGGCTTCTCTTTCCTCAACCCGGAGTATGTGCAGCATGTTTGAACGTGCAGGTAATATTAGACACGATCACTCCGCCTTTATCTAAAATCTTGCTGTTTTTAAGGTTCGTCCGTCCGTCTGTCTATCTGTCACCAGGCTGTATACTCTCATGGACCGTGATAGCTAGACAGTTGAAATTTTCACAGACTATGTATTTCTGTTGTCGCTATAACAAAAAATACTAAACCAAAACAAAAAAAAATTAAGTGGGGCTCTTATACAATACAAGATGGTATGAAACCCTTGGTGCGCGAGTCCGACTCACACTTGGCCGATTTTTAATAACTAATGTTTGAATTCCAACCTCTATGAGCCTCAGCTACTCGTGTACCATAAATCATGACGATCAGAGCAATGGTACTCAAGTTATCGTCGAACAAACATACAAAATGCTCAACATCTTACCACTAAACCTGCACTAGCTTGATCAATTAACAGTAGGTGTGATGACGAGTCGTCCCTCCACGCCACAGAAAGATGGCGCTGATTCCAACTGAATCGCTCAGAAGTTTTTCTAAAATAATAGCGTTCAGAAAAAAACTGCTAACTAATAATGTTTTCGAAGATGGGTATCAAACGAGAAATAAAACACATCGTACCTGGTTAGAACATTCAGCTACGAACGTGGACCCAAATATATTTATTAATTAATTTTTCCAGGGTTGAATCTCTACAAATTATGTTGGAGTTCGGTTCGGAGCGGTGAGGCTCGAGGCGAGCGTGTTATCTCTCTCTCTCTCTCCATCTATCGACTATCTCTGTCACTCACACGACGACAGTCGTTCGTTATATCGTTCATTATCGACTGTTAGTTAAGTTCCGATCATTATCTCTCACTAAGGGGTCATAAGATTGTCTATGACTAGGTATCTTTAAGGACATGATGTTCTTTGGAGTGTGAAAGTTGTTCGAACCGATGCGTTCACAGTGGCGACCTAGAACGCAAGCTACAAGTTCTTTTTGAACGCGTCAAACAAGTTCTGTATTAATTGTGAACGCATCGTTTTGTTTCAACTTCGAATGAAATCGCCTTCCTTAGTTCTGTTTACCCTTTACCCCACCATCCAGTACGACATGACTTGATTTCTTTTTAGTTTTAGCATCACGCAATAATTTATTTGATTTGCAATAATTATTCTAAAATTTTAACGAATTTTCGCAAGCAATATTTTCGGATTCGATGCTCTCTACGTCTCTATAAGTTGGCAACTCTTAAAAACTATTTAATCAAGGCCATAAATCATTGAACATTTTTATAGGCTATCTACATTTAAGCTACCTATAATGGAAATGGGGCCACGTTTAATGTGACAACTTTCTTTCGGAAAATTACAGAGTTACAAAGCAATGCTTGGTATTTGAGCGTTGGTATAGTTTAGGTAGATTTTCAACTAATGCTTGCTCAAATCAATGCGTGAACGTAGAACGCGTTCGGTTTGAACTCGTCGGACAAGTTCTGTTTGAACGCATTGGTTGGTTTGAAAGTTTTATTTCCAATTGTTATTGTTACATATCAATGTTTATTAAAAATATTGTGTATTAGAATAATAAATGTCGTGTCGTTTGGATGGAATTACTTGTAAGCGTTTTCTACTTGTATATTTACACTGTCGTAAAAACTATGTTATTAAGGCGACACGGTATAGGTACTTGTGTAGCGGGAAATTTAAGAAATAAATATTATTTTTTTAAATATCCCGCTGTAAAAGTACTATCTACCCATAAGGCAGAGGTAGCCACCAAATGCAAAATGCCAATTGCCGTAACTGAAATCGTTTATTTATTGCGAGGAAAATTGTTAAGTGTTTTTGTGTAAATCGTTTTAGGTGAAATCTTTTCCTACATTTTGGTATAATTTCAAGACGAAAATTTATTGTCGTTTCGAAGCTTATCCTATACTTTTTATTTTTATGCAATAAATAACAATTTTTAATTACTGGCGACTGTCATTTTGGGTTTGGGCGGCTACCTCCGCCCTAAAGCCATTTAAATTCGTGTGTTTGTTATTTGGGCGCGTCTCAATTTCAGCCCATAATATAATTTATATGACTAACGTCACATATTTAAGTTTTCATTGTCTATGATTTGTGTTGTATTCTGACGTAGGTGCGTGTGTCTGTGTGCGACAGTGTTACACGTTTGATTGTGTGGGTATATTTTCATTTTGTATGCGTGTTTTATTTAACTTGTTACGGTGTTTCTTTGTACTAATTGAATGAAATATGTTTTCAAAACATAAAACTTTGTAGCCATTTTTTGTTCCAATTTTTTTTATTTGTAGTCTTTTGTCTACTTTTTTATATAATTTCACTACCTTTAATGGGTAAGTGGAGAATGCTAGATTCGCTTATTTTCTTAGACTAATTTTGAATCGCTCTCAAGGTTAAACAACATTTTTTTTCTTTATTGTCTTTTCAAAGAGGGCAAAGGGTTATTTATTAGCCCATACAGCCTCGTAAAACCCTTTGTCTATTTTTACTGACCATAGACATCTTTTAATTTTTTTAATCCTGTAGCAAGGCATATGGAATTAGTCTATCCAATAACTAAAAACCAATAAGGTCTAATTAATAAATGTTATTTCTTAGTGCTAATAGGAATCTCTATGCTAAGTTTCAGAGATTTGGTGATGTCTTTTTTTATAGGTGATTAATTTTGTGGTTTATTTTTTCTATTAGAACTTTTTTTAACACCGTAACAAGTTAGAACAGCTTTTAGCTGTCATTACCATACTAAAATAGCCTTACTAATTTAATAATTATTATTATATTAAAAATACACTAAAAAGTCATGTAAACACTTGCTAGATTAAATTAATAATTAATTGTGAATTTAAAAAAGGGAAAAGCATTTGATTCTAAATTGAATTGTAAAATGACGTTTAAGAAATATTTTAATTAATTATTTTCTTGAAATATTAATGGACTTTTTGAAAGGGCTATTACAACGTGGATCCGAAAAATGGGTAGCAGGAAAAAAAAAGCTCCGATGCGCGACTGAAGTGCAAACTTCAAGTCGTCCTAATTCTAACAGATTAAGATGTAGTTAATCCAAACTCTTTCTTAGAAGGTGAAGCCACGGCGCTCCGTATGTAATCAAACCTTTAAAGACAAATGTAATAAAAATGTTAAATTAGCTAAATCCTTTTTTGTTTGTAACACTTTTTCTTAACACTCGATTTAAGTATAGTCCATTAAATTTTAATACCGGGGACTTTGTATAAAATTAATTCAAAAAGATTCATTTTCAAAATTATTATGCTGCTAATCGGTATTCCGTCGCGGCGCGCGTCTTTATATCTGTGCGAGTCAATGAATTCGACTACGAGTCCCATTCAATTATATGATTAGCACATAGCGTACTTTTCCTGTATTCTGGTTAAATAAGTTTGAAATTTATTTTACGCGAAATCAATCGTTGTGAATAACGAGTTTTTGCATTCACGTTGTAGAGCCCTTAAAAAAGGATTATTGATATTCTGAGAGAAAAGGTAAAAAAATATCTTTGAAAATATTATTGGAATTCACGATCACGGTTTTACACGTGAATAAAACGTTATCAAAATGTGGGGAAAGAAACACGTTTTACACTAAAATGTGATGAAATGCGTGTTTTTCCAACACAAACGTATTTTTATTGTAGACGGACTCTACTAAATTATCCTTGCTTGTATAATATTTGCAATATTTCAATAATATTTTACAAATAACTTACATTACGCGCGTTGAAGTTGACCGATCTGAAGTCGCAGCGAAAGATGCTTTGAGATCCACACACGAGACGTCCAAAATGTATGAAAAATGTCATTAAAATACTATCATACAAAGTACTATGAAGGTAAGTTAAAAATGTAATAAATAATCTTTCTTTACATTAAAAAACATGACATCTTTACTATTATAAGAAAGTTCGTTCTTTACATTTTCGAATAAGAAAAAAAAGACATTAAATCCCCGTGGATCCCAAGAAAGCTAGAAAATTAGCTAGAAACCTTTCTTTCAGTTAAGTTTCATTATGACATGTCTTCAAAATTAAGAAAGAACGCGTCCTCTAATAACAAGTAACCACAAGAAATTTTCGGTTATAAGTCTGATTCGTATAATATATAATGGAAAACGATGCGACACGACCTCATAATTTTATCGAAAGCTATCCGAGGCGAATAGACGGGGACAACAACATATCATAAACACGCGGGTGTGAAAAAGATAACAACAAGTTTATCGTTTAGTAGGTGGATGAAATAGTCCTATATTCGCTGCAACTTCAGATCTGTCAAGTTAAAATGTGCATATTGTACCGTGTTTATATCACCGAATTTAATATTATCGGTGACGCGGCTTCGTATTATGAAATAAGTATTTAATTTTTCGATTCTTAGTCGTAAGATTAATTAAGATGCTCATATTTATCGTTTAGTTACCAAGTGTTTTTGCTCGCCATTTTAATAAATCACCACCTTAGGATTAACAGCTTTGCATTTTTTTTAATGTGCCATAAGATGGGAGCTATTTATTGAGATTAAGGCTATTTGGGAATAAGTGAAAATATGAAAATTGGTCACAGGTACCCATTGAGTGCTAGCTTCAAATTTACCTATTTTTTTATAAATTAGTATTGCTACTTTCGAATTCCAAAGGATTTGATTTTGATCACATTTTGCTCCCACATGTCGTCCAAAGCCAAAATTTTAAAAAAATAGGCCTAGAATTCACAAATAGCCCTCATCTTGAAGTACCTAAATATTGTTTTTTTTTTAAGTAATCAAGCTCTGTTTTATGGTTGTATTTATTTTACAAATAAATGTATTTATTATGTTTTTACTGAAATATTATGAATTTATTGATTAATTAATTTTGTCATTATATATTATTTAGTAATAATAGTTTGTAAATGTTTTTTTTATATAGTCCTCTATCCTGTAACATTTAAGAAATGTTTTTAAAAGTTTCTAACGCTTCTAAAGAAAGAGAGGAAGAAACTGTATTTAATTGTTGTTTTCTAGAGTTTCTATAACTTAAAATAAATAATTCAAATAATGTATACGATAGAAACTTTTTTCAGTCTGAAATTTTTTAAGTTTCTGAAATTTTTATTAAAGAAATTTATAAGCTAGAAACTTTTAGAAATATTTTAGTACTGGTAACCAGGTACAGAGTAGTGGAATTGGTATATCATTTATTTATAATTTATATATTTTCGTTAAGTTTGACATTTACGTTTTAAAATTTTGACATATATTTTATTGCAATAAAAATTGTATCCATTAGAAGTAATTTAGCAAATTATAATACAATTTCATGAATTCACTGTCTTTATTAGAATCTGCTAGCTTACGTATTTAACATACTGTTTCTACTGACTTGGTCGGTTAGAGAATTTAATATAAATAAAACGTTACAAGTTTAAAAAACTTTTAGATAAGGTAACATTACTATAAGATCTCTCTCACTTAAATGTTAATAAGCATATTCGCATTTACACGTATTCTGTAACGTTTTAGATAAGTTTCTACGAGTTTCTAGAAAAATTGTGAGTTTCTTTAACCTAAAGTTCCTTAGTTGTTTTTTTTTCTATCAGGTCTTTTGTAAACACCTTTTTTTTTCTTTTTTTTTTTTTAATAATCGAGAAAAATTGCTACTAAATTTGTTACTAAATTAACTTAATTAACTAATTGTTACTAAATTGCTTTTTAACTGCGCTAAAAACTATTAGATTGTTTTCTATAGCGTTACAGAGGCTAGCTGATTGTTTGTACTGATTTCTTTATTGTTAGACACGCAAGTAACTGATTCGCCAATCATCTGTTCTGTTTTGCTTAGTATTATTTGAATTGCTGTGAATCTTCAGTATTTATTAAAAGTTTAAGTGGATCTGATAATATGTGTGTTCTGTCATAATTATTGTTCAGTGAGATTTAGTATTTAAAAGTCAAGATATTATTTAGAGTTAAGATGTACTTAGGAACTTCCTCACGATATTATCCTTTTTGCAACGTTTTATGTCGACTTTTGAGAAATTGAATAATGCCGGTTTAATCTGAAACCACCGATTATTCCAAAAATAGATTTAAAAATATTAAAAGTATCTATTAAACATATTCAGAAAAGTGTTGTTTTCCGCTTTTGAAATATGTAAGTTTCTGATAGATAAATTTAATGTGTCAGAAACTTTTACAAAATAATTAAAGGTACCGCTTTTATTTATGTATATTTGTTTTTAAACCATTATAATATTTCCATACATTTCAATAACTTTATATAAATTTGTGAATTGTAGAATCTATCGATGACATCTCATAAAAATATAGGCCTAAACTCATATTTCTTATAGAATAAGCCCATAGTTTATACAGGACTAGAATAATTTATGATCTTTTACCATTTTAACGTTTGAATTTATTACATTGACGATGTTCTAGTGCGCACCGTCGCTTGTGCCAAAAAACCTTTATGTAAATAAAATATATTCTCTCCTTTTTATTAATAATATTCGATTGTCCGTTTGTCTAGCTAGATTATATGTTTCACTTAAGACATTGTTCATTAATTTTCACACTTAAGACATTTTGAAACACATATTTTTCAATCATTTATTCCAACCTTATGTACCTATTATATAACTCTTTTTCGACATATTTTTTTAAGGAAAATACTCAATTAAATTATGAAAATGACTTGACTGTCAAAATTATAATTAATTTTAAGCTCACCATTTTAATGTTCTACATTCTTTTCACGTGTTACTTTAAATGTACTTTTTTTGAGCCTCATGTTTTGTTGATTCGTTATAAAACTGTTTTAAAGAATAATTGAGCCTGACCAGTTTTACAACGAGTCAATATAAATGTGATGTTGGTTCACGAAAAGTACTGTAGTATCTTTACACCATTCCTTCACCATTTTACACTTAATACTCCTTGTAAGAACACGTAGGTTTTATTTTGTAGTTAGATTTTGTTCTTCAAATATAAATCATACAATTTAACCAGAAAAAAGTGCCAAAGTTTAATATTCTAGTAACATTTTTAATTACTGACTCCATTTTACTTAGTAATTGCTCTGCGTGTTCCGAATGTCGTGCCGTACGTGTTTTGCATACGCTAGCGTTTATATTATTGTAAATTTTAGAAATTTTAACTTAATAATGAGCGATTGTATGTGAAATTATACCAAAGCATTATCAAACAATGACATAGTTTAGGTATCTTATATTATATTACCTATTTACATACCTAATCCAAAATTTCTGCACACAATCATTTTATGATATTTTATTGCGTATTTAATATTAATAACGTAGTAACAGTATTTTGATTAGATCCCTCGTAATCTACAGACTTTTTGTCGGGCGATAGTTCACATTGGAAGGTAATCGTCGATTTATTGTCAAAGCATATCTGACGAGAGAAATTCTGTAGTTTACGAGAGTTCTTTGTAGATTTAATTCGTCATTTTAATAATGTAAAATTGTCATTTTATCAAATAATTTAATGGGACGCGTTATGGGGTGAATTACCCTTTTTTTGGTCGATTCGAATCTATGGTTGTTTGTATGGAAATATCTCGATTGTGAACCTCGATTGTACTCAACAATATACATTTCTAATCCATTAGATATTATTGGTTTTATTTTACACAACAACTAACCACCCACTATCAATACTTATACCAATTTATTTTCTTAAAAGGTTTTTAGGAACTAAAAGTTTCTGATAAATTAATTTGATAGATACCCCTAAAAAAAAGTAATGCGCGTAGGTACCTACTTACCTACTTATTATAAAAATGTTTTAGAAATAAATTTAAAATAAGTTCAACGAATAGTAGGTATTAATCTTTATTAGTTAAGTAGGTAAAATTAATTAAAGTTTTCCCCCATGTTTGCCCCTTTCTCCTCAAAAATGTATTTCATAGATTTTTCTTATATCTTAATGTCGGTTTCACCTCTCATCACTTGGCTTAACATTTGGTTGCACAGAGCTGCGTATGGATTCATTTCTACCACCTGAAAATAAAATTAAAATATCGTTGAGAACTTGAGAAAAAGTGAATAAATTAGGCAACACCGACTAAAAACCTGGCAAGTTTTTTTAATTTTATTTGAGTAGGCACTAATCTTCTCTAAAAAGGCTTTATGTAAAAAAAAATACATACAACCGAATTGAGAACCTCCTCCTTTTTTTGAAGTTGGTTAAAAACTAGTTAAATTATACCTTGATAGATGGCGCCACCACTATCTACTGGTTTTATAAAACTATTTTAATTTATCTGAACCGTATTAGATGAACCAATTATTATAAGATGATCATAAAGCATAGATCTATCAAGCAAATCGAAACCAAGTAGTCTAATAAAAAGTAAAAAGCGAATTTAATAGATATTTCTCATTTACGCTAATATAAAGCATAAATAAATATATTAGTTGAGTATGTACGTAGAAATTCCTTATAGAGCGCATACTGGCACATGGCATAGGGCTGCGCTGCTGAGTAACAATTTACAACTTTACCTGTTTCTTTGCAAAAGCGCTGCCAAGTTTGGCGGCTTCACCAAAAGCTACTTTCGCTTCAGCATCTTTTCCGTCTTTCCTTAGTAAAACACCGTGTTGGCATAGAGCTAGTGCTCGCGAACGGGTTTGCTTGCCTTCTGATAGAGAAAGAGCCTTCGTGATGTCAGACAGAGCTTCTGTAAAAAATAACCCAGTTTAATGATAAGGTAGGGTAGGAACGAAACGCTCCCTCCAATGACAAGACACCACAAGTCAATTAAAAATAAATAGATAGACTGGCTGTACAATCTGCGATTAACGCTCTCCTGGATGCAAGTGCTGAAACTGATCAGAAGGCCAATTCTCGTAAAGAATTTTGTTTAAATTACATTTCAATATCATCCCGATTGCATTTCGATTGCAAAAGATACCTTCAAAGTCAGTTTTTTTGTACAATAAGCTAACTTTGAGGGTATTTTGAGCTACTTTGAGGGTATTATTTGAGATCGAAATGCAATCGAAATGATATTGAAATGTAATTTGAACAATGTTATTTACGAGAATTGGCCTTCTGTTTGCGGACGAATGGAGATTGATATTGTCAGTGTGTTTGGATTTTTGCGAGAGAAATGTATGAATGATTTGTCCTAATTAGTCAATTGCTGTAATTGGTTTTATAATCGTGATAATTGACTTTAAATAAATAAATAAATCTGCATCTCATTTAAAAATTTAAAAAGAAATTGATTTTCTTTTTTCTTTTAATCATTATTAATTAATAGGTAGCCATTTTCATTAGGTAAAAACCTTTATTAAAATTCATAGAAACTTTTTGGTCAAAATATTTTATTTTTTTAAGTCAGCCGGTTTCTATTTAAGCTGCCAGTATTTATTTTTTGTCATAAATTATGAATAGACCTTTTTGGTTGTCTGATTATTAAATCTTACTGGCTGGATAGAAATAATTTCTTAGTAAAAATATTTTAGCAGATAAATAAGTTGTTAGTAGTGTACAACGTACCTAGGTACTAATTATGTTACCTACCGTTATACATCTAAAGTGTCGTGAAAAGTGTTCTAAAATATAAAAATGTTAAATATTTCAATAAAATTACCGTGATCTCTCTTCATAAGCCTCAACAACTGTGCTCTATCGTTGTAAGCAGCTGCTCTCTCCGGCGCGACTTCCACGCCTCGGTTCATCACAGCCAGGGCTTCTTCCATCTTCCCTTGTTGAGTGAGAGCTACTCCTTTGGCGCATAGCTCGAGAGATTCTTTGAAGGATGGACTGGAATCTAATATAATAGGTAAGTACCTATATTATACAGTGTAACAATAGTACATTATTGCAAACGCCGCGGCCGCCGGGAAATATGCAATTGCAGGTCGAGTAATGAGTTTGAAGGCCGAGCCGTAGGCTGTGACTTCATTAATACGAGACATGCAATTGCCATTTTCGCCGAGGCATATTAGTGCTTTTCTCAAGAGAATGTTGGGAAATAAAATATTGTCATAATTTTCGAGGAGGGAACACGCGAGGTGTCGAGTTTGCGGTCTTTGCGGACAAGGAGAATCAAATCCATTGCAGGAGCGTTATTTTGAATTTAGAACATTACAGCACTGTGGCAATGTTGTATGAAACGGCGTGCTAACGCTCCTGCAATGGATTTGACTTTCTTTGTCCGTAAATTCGATACATTACGTGTTCTTTTTTCCAAAATAATAACAATATTTTCATGCATGTTTGAGAAAAAAATTCTTATAAGTAGAGTACATACATTTAATAGCAGTTAACTCCAGGACATAACTACGAAAATAATTATTTTTCTAAGTTCCTTTACATGATTCACTGAAAGAGGAATTTTTCAAGATGCGGTAACATGTAGTAACCAAATTCTGTCTTAATTAGGGTAGGTATGGTCTGTTCTAAAACTGCTATATTTAGGTACCTAAGAATTTTTTTGAACTCAAGCAAGATTTCCAGAAAATATTGTGGTTCTATTATTCAATGGTCGTGGTTCGTAGATCGGTGGACTGTATGTTCGCTGGGTCGGTCAAATGAAAGAAGCTCGTTGTTTGTAGTTCGTGTATTCTAGCAGATTTTTTTAGAATGAAAACATTCCAACATAGTCATTTTAGAACTCTACGATAGGTCTGACTCCGACCGTAGCAACGCGGGGTGTAGCCAATCCTCAATATACTTAGAAAATAATAAAGAAGATAAATTAAATAAGCTACTAACCATCATCCTCCTCAATAAACGAATCTCCATCATCAACGACGTCTCCAATAGTCGCTGTCGGATCAAAGATACATCTCAATACTGCACGATCTCTTTCACTCAAGTTTTCTAAGCTCGCCATTTCAGAAAGACTCTACCTACCTAATAACACAATGAATTTTCCTTTGGAAGATATTTAAGTTACATTGCATGGGAAATTGTTGTTAAATGTTGTTGTGTGTACCTACCTGCCTACATTTTCGAATAAGTAATTTTAAAGACGAAAGTTCCTAGTTCTTGCTAAGTCTAGTTCAAGTAAGAGAAATATTTAAAAAAATTCAAAAAACCAATTGATAAAAACTTATTAAAAAAATAGGTAAGTACCTGCCTACGTCAAAAAATTAACAAAATAACATCACTAACAATAAAACAGACAGCGCGGACAAGAAAGTGATCAGTGACATTGTTTTAAGAAGTGACATTGAGACTGCTCGTCTAGTCTATTTCAGCTACTTCCACAGTGTCATGTCGTATGGCATCCTGCTGTGGGGGTGTGCTGCAGATATTGATGCTATTTTTATATTACAAAAAAGAGCTGTCCGAGCTATCTATAAAATGGGCCCCAGGGAATCACTTAGAGAAAAATTTAAAGAGATAAATATATTAACGCTCTATTCACAATATATTTACGAAAACTTGCTCTACGTTCACAAAAATCCTGATATTTTTCGCAAAAATAGCGATATTCATAATTTCAACTTAAGAAACAGGGATGAGCTGACCTTGCCCGGTAGTAGGCTCCGGAAAATAAGCAGATCATTTAATAGTACATGTGTGCTCTATTATAATAAATTACCTAAAGATGTATATTATGACATGTCCATTAACAAATTCAAAACTTTTTTATAGCATAAATTGTGCGGTAAGGCATACTATGATACCTCTTCGTACCTTAATGATAAGAATCCATGGATGTGACTTTAATTGCTCCATTTCAAATAATACCTTCAAATATTTGTAATATTGACCTTTGTGAGCGTGATCACATAAAAAAAAAACCCCATAAGTTTCTTGTGCCTTCTTCTCATTGGTGGGCGCGTTCCGAAGGCACACATCCTAACTTAATTTTTAAGACTATTTCAATGTTTTAAGACTAACGTCTCAATGTTTTAAGACTATTTCAAGTGATCATGTGTATGTAAATACATAAGCATTGAAAGAAATAAAGAAATTTGAAATTTGAAAATTTGATCATAAAAGGGCTCCTTTTTTTACATTTTTAGGTACGGAACCTTAAAAACTCTACTAAGCAGTACTAAATGCTGCTTAGTAGGTAATACTTACGTAGGGCTACCATGCAATATGCTTCGGAACCCTTCATACGCGAGTCCGATTCACACTTGGCCGTTTTTAGCCTTTAGACGCATACCAACTACGCAAAACACATCTAGCAAAATTTTGGGTCCCGTACCTCAAAAGATAAAAAAGGAATCCTAATAACATCACTTTCCGTCTGTATGTCTGTCACCACTGATTTTTACAGGAACCGGTGAACCTAGTTTCGACTTACATTTGGATTAACTTAAAACCGACAACGAATTATTATTATCTTCTATTAAACCGAAATGTAGGGAAAAAAACTCGCCTACAAACAGTGCACACAACAACACAAGATCAATTTTTCCATGGAATAACTATAACAATTACTTAAGGGTGAAAAGTATTTTACTTTTAAATAGTTAACTACCAAGATTTTAAAATATAAACTTGACGCGACTAACCTCTGTTAAAAGGAATAGGACACTGCATTAAAGCAAACATTCATGAATAAATTAAAAACTTGTTTACTGTTTAATATTGATCTTACTATATCTTGTTTTGATCTTGTCAATGGTAATAAAGTAAAGGTAGGTAATATCTATTAAAGTCAACTGACTTATTTAAATTATATGAACGCATACCTCAAAGTATTGACGACGACCCAGTTGGCACAATGGTCACCATGCCGGACTGCCAAACACAGGGTTGCGGGTTCGATTCCCGCCACAGACAAGTATTTATGCTTAGATATTTGTCTGTGGTTTGGTTGTTTCTATGTATTATAAGTATATATTTACAAAAGAAAAGTATATATAGTATATCCGTTGTTTAGCACCCATAATACAAGTCTAGTTACTTAGCTTGGGGTTAGATGGCGATGTGTGGAATGTCCTGCAATATTTATTTATTTTATTTTTTATATTGGTCCTAGAAATATGAAATTTGTAAAGTGTGTCTTTTGTAAAGTGTTCGGGTTTTTCGAAATCAGTAGACGTAGGCCACGCGGTCGAAGTCACGGGGAAAAGTTATAGTACGTACCTACAGTTAAAAAGAGAACATGTTTTTTGTTTGTAATGAATTACCCACAGAAACTACTGGACCGATTTTGATCAAACTTGGTGGGAATGAAGTAAAGATACAGGGTACATGGAATACTTGGAACGTATTTGAACGCCCGTCTGCGACGCAGAAGGTTCGATTCCCGCCTCGAACAGATATTTATGTACGGTCGGCTGCATTATTGCAGACCTACCGTAGAGCTCCAAAACGGCTGTTATAAGAATGTTTTCAACACAAGCAAGATACTAGACACCTGCTTTAATTGAAGTTTAAAGTCTTCTAACTCATCAATTTATCAAACAAAAATGATTAGAATGAAAACATTCCAATAATAGTAATTTTCGAACTCTACCGGGGGCTGCAATTATGCAGCCGACTGTACCTACAGATATTAATTTCTGCTCTGGGTGTTTCTGTAAAATAAATAGGAAGGTAGGTACCTACTTATGCATTTACAAAAGAAAAATGTAAAAGTACCTAGATATTTATCCGATAAATAGTCACTATAACACAAGCCTAGTTGCTTAGCTTGGGGCTAGAGGGCGCTGTGTACAATGTCCTGCAATATTTATTTATTAGCTGTCATATTTAAGTACTTAGTTATACCTAATTAATATAAATAGATATACCAACATAGGTACATAGATCAATATCAAATTAAACTGGTCTTAAATTATACTTATTTCCCGTTTTCCAAGGTATGAGAAATATCAAACCGACAATCTTGTTATTGACTTACTTATTTGTAGATACTTACTATTTTGAAATATTGTGCAATTATATAATATCTACCTAATATTAAGTTCTATTTTTCAATGACTACGCACGACTTCTGCATACCTAATAGTCAGCCCCTCTAGCATGAGCAGCACGATATAGCGATTTATCGACAAAAACTGTCAAAATATGCTATATAAAGCCGCCATGTTGAATTTTTATCGAAACAGCGAGCATGTCCCGTGTGTGTGACGTCATGTGTTACGGTATGATAAGATAGACAAAAGAGCGAGCACGACAGTCTCTTATTTATCGAAAGGTCGAGCATGACCGAGTAATTGTCGACAAAAAACGTGAAAAGTATCGATTTTTGACATTAAGGCGCGTTATTTTATCGACAACGTTTGGAGTGTGTGATAAATTTATCAAGATTATTTAGCTTAACAAATATTAACTTAAATCCATTATTAGACTAGAATGTAAGAAATATTATAATGATTTTTGTGTAAATGTTCATAATAAATACAGAAAATGTACCTAACTACTTGTAGGCATAACTAAACTAAAAAGATTCTATTCTATTCGTTTTTTTTTATATTATAATTAATTAAAGCTTCGCAGTGTGCAATATATGCAGTGTCGAGTCACTATTTTTTCACTGTCACGAAATTAAATTAACTTTGCACCGGAATTGTGCAATTTAACTCGATTATCACAAAGTTTTGCTAAAATACAAATCAGCGCGCCATGTTGCTCTCGCGTTCCAAAACGCGATTTACACGAAAACGCCAACACTCAAACACGACGATAGCACGATTTCAAAATATAAACAAGAAAGTCTTGTTTGATCGTTCTGTCAACAAAGATGTGTCAAATTCAGCCACAGATTGCGTTAAAAGTTGCAAAAAAGAAGAAAAGAATGAATGGTTAACGTTATTAAATTGGCAGCATTGAAATTCATATCAAGTGGATGTGACGTATTTATCATCTCATATTGTGTGATATTATTTTAACTTATCATATCACTCCATTGGTCATACTCGCGAAATCGATAATTATGTAGGTGTGGATATAATACGTTATCTTTTTAACCGACTTCAAAAAAGGAGGAGGTTCTCAATTCGTCGCGTATATATTTTTTTTTTTTTTTATGTATGTTCGCCGATTACTCGAAAACGCCTGGACCGATTTGGAAAAATCTTTTTTTGTATGAAAGGGGATAACTCAGAGGTGGTCCCATAAAAATTGAATGAAGATCTGATGAGGATCTTCGGAGTGATGAACAGAATTGCACCTCGAGAGTGCAGCAAATTGCTCAGTTTTCGTTTTCCACCAGTAGAATTGGGCCATAAACTAATAGTTACCGATAAATGGAATATCTGAAACCACCTTCTCATCAGAAAACTCTTCAATCGGTTACGATTACAGGTTACAATTTGAAGAATTTAGTCGAATTTAGTCGCCGGACTGGGTTTGTATGAATGTTGACAGAAAACCCTATCTTCAATGAAGATCTGATGAGGGTCTTCGGAGTGATGAACAGAATTGCACCTCGAGAGTGCAGCAAATTGCTCTATTTTCGATTTCCACCAGTAGAATTGGCCCATAAACTAATAGTTACCGATAAATGGAATATCTAAAACCACCTTCTCATCAGACAACTCTTGAATCGGTTACGATCACAGGTTACAATTTGAAGAATTTAGTCGAATTTAGTCGCCGGACTGGGCTTGTATGAATGTTGATAGAGAACCCTATCCTAAATGAAGATATGATGGGGATCTTTGGAGTGATTAACAGATCTGCACAGCGAGGTTCAGCAAATTGCTCAATTTTCCATTACCACTAGTAGAATTGGCCCATACACTAATATTTACCTATCGACGAATGGAGCATCTGAACCTTCTCATCACCAAACCCTTCAATGATTACGATTAGGTACAGGTTGCAATTTTAAGAAATAGTCGCTTTCGCCTCATGGAGTAGAATTTTCAGTGTCAGCGGCACTAAAAATGGTTAAATAAAAAAATAAATTAAAATTTAAAAAACCGACTTCAAAAAACCTGAAAACAAAAACTAAAAAAAACTTGAAAAAAAATCCTGGTAACAAAAACTAAAAAAAACCTGAAAAAGAAACCTGAAAACAAAAACTAGAAAAAGACTGAAAAAAAAAACTAAAAAGTGAAAAATAATCCATTTCGGGTCACTAAAACAGCAGATAACATAAACATACTTGGAAGTCGGACTGGGTGACACCATGTTTCCTATAATACCTCTCAACATTCAATCTAACCCAGTCCGACTTCCAAGTATGTTTATGTTATCTGCTGTTTTAGTGACCCGAAATGGATTATTTTTCACTTTTTAGTTTTTTTTTTCAGTCTTTTTCTAGTTTTTGTTTTCAGGTTTCTTTTTCAGGTTTTTTTTAGTTTTTGTTACCAGGATTTTTTTTCAAGTTTTTTTTAGTTTTTGTTTTCAGGTTTTTTGAAGTCGGTTTTTTAAATTTTAATTTATTTTTTATCATATCATATCACGAACGGTCATGCTAGCTGGGCAGGGTCTAGTAAAGATATGCATCAAGCATCAAGCTGTAGAATTGGGTCCAAAATGTTTTAGGAAAGATGTAGGTACTTACCTTCTTATTTTTGTCAGTGAATGATAACATTGCCTCAATTTGTATCTTGGTTTGAAGCTTCACGTAAATTATGCAATTTAACTGATATTGAACACCAGTTACCGCTTACCACGAAGATATATAAAACTAGGAGATTACCTACCCCCTACAAATTTTACCCCTTTCCTCTTTATTATAATACGAGCTTGAGCGGTATTGGCATACCTCGACTTTCATTCTGAAGGTCGTGGGTTCGAATCCAGGCCGGCCGTGCACCAATTTATTTTTCTTAAGAAAAAATTATGTGCGCTAATTAACATTGCTCTTACGGTGAAGGAAAACATCTTGATGAAATCCGCGGCTTAGTTGGCTTCAGAAGTATTGACAAGTTCTCTCCTCTGGACATGGTCGACTAAGGCAGTAGGTGCTGGGCAAGCCTACTCCATGTTCACGTAAAAAGGACTCAATTAAAAAGGGTCTAATCGCGGAAAACAGCCCGTATACAAGTACAAGTAATACGAGCTTTTGTCCGCGACTTCGTCCGAGTAGAAGTCGAAAATAGTTCTAATAAGATTGGACCAAGAAACGTCATACAAACTTTGCCCCTATAATATATTAGTATAGATAAGGTTTAGAGTAGGTACCTAATCATTCTAGTTCTATTTTAAACTAGCGACCCGCCCATGCTTCGCACGGCTATATTATGCATGTATTATACATATAATCCTTCCTCTTGAATCACTCTATCTAATAAAAAAAAACCGCATCAAAATCCGTTGCGTAGTTTTAAAGATTTAAGCGGTCAAAGGGAAATAGGGACAGAGAAAGCGACTTTGTTTTATACTATGTAGTGATGATCTAGCCCGCGTTCACTACATTAGAGTTTATGTTTATAGAGCGCGCCATCTGTCGAGCAATTCGCTAAGTTAAAAAATTAAGCGAAACTATCGCAATGCGGCCTAACGTTTAATGATAGTTAAATAAAGAAAACCCCAAGATTTATATGTTTATAACGTTTTTTTAATAATATTTTCGGTTAAATCAAAATAATTAGGTAATTACAAACTAAAACTATGACTTAAACATAACCTAAGAGAATTCGATGGTAGGTATAAATATGATATGAATGCAAATAGCCAAAAATACAATAAAATAGGCTGTTTAAAATTTTTGGCTCTGCTTCAGTCCGCCATTTAGATATTTTTTATTTGTTAAAATGGCCGAAATTGAACATAATCTTGTGTTCGTCTAACATTTTTAAGTTAGGTACTAAAATATTTCTATTTGATATTTAAATAGTTTTACATATTTTTCATAGCACTTAATTTTGGCAGTATAAATGGCAAATTATACATGGTTATTGATAATTAGCAACACAACCAGTTAACGGATACTTCTGTACATCTCAAACAACTTTTGGATGACGAAAATCAGCTGTTACTTACACGAAGAGGTCAATAACCTTAAAATTTTAATTATTTCTTAAGTTTTATTGACCTCTCGTCTCAATGATCTTCACTTATGAAAAATCAGTATATTTTCGTAATATCAATAACCCTGTATTATATAAATATGCACAACTAGTTCACTATAAATATGTCAAACTGCACAAAGAAATATCAAATCGTATACGCCATATTAATAAAATAAGTATATCCCAACTAATATTATAAATGCGAAAGCTCGTTTGTCTCTTCTAGGTAATATGTATTAATATTACTCAGCTGATTTTGACGAAATATGTGACCATAGTGAGGAGTTGAGGACATAATTACAATTGACATATAACTAAATCTCATAACATATCAGGAGCCCTATTTTTGAATCGTTCGCCCCACGTCGAGCGCGTTCGACATTGGAAATTCGCTATTATTGAATCGCTCGAGTGTAACGAGTAGTCTCCACCACTCGTCGCTGACAGGCGAGTGGTAGAATAAACGTTGAACAATCATTGTCAAACATTCGGAAACGATATTGGAAAATATTTATATCTTTTGGGATTATTTAGAATGTTCATCGGTAATTACCGGTTGTTCAATTTTCTGCATAAAACGAACAAAAATTGTAATTTTAAATTTCGAAGACGAACGATTCAAAAATACAGAAAAATGGTGTCATGAGACTTGGAAGTCGAGTGTTACTTGTAGGCGTATACGACGAAGATATGTCACACGAGCGATTCAAAAATAGAGCCCCTGGTGTGCCTGTTATTTGATGTTAAAAAAATATTTAAGATGGATGATATTTTATTTGCAGGAAAACCTAAAAAACTTTACGAGGTTTCATTACAAGGCATTTTTTGTTTGTAACAATGTCCTCTATACATTGTCATAGGTTTAAAAAGTGGCCGCGTAACTAAAAAAGATCGTTGACCGTTTACTATGGCAGAATGTAACAACCCCATAGTACTAGGGTAATCCAAAGTATGGCGAAAGACAGACTACTTTTTGTTCCGGGCTTACGCGGGTGAAACCATTAACTGAGGCTAGTTAGTCGAATAAATAAAATTATATCTAATTGTAAATATTATTAACTAGGAATCGGCACAGTTTAGAATATAATAAGACAGACAGGCATTAAGGCAAATTAACATAACCCCTTTTACATAGGATTTTAAATAACTGTGATTAAAATAAGTAGTAGAATCTGGCCCTCGGAACGATAGACCAAGATAACGATTCTATGAACAAGTAATAAAATACTAATTATCTAGCGTCGATTGAGTTATAGGTACAGGGTGGTCAAATATTAAAGGACTTTATTTTAGGGATTAATTTATTTATTTACACGTCAAAGCAAACTTATAAAACTAAAAAAACAGTTAGGCTATATAGGGAAGCAGCTGCAGTAGAGACGTAAATTTGTCTTGTTTAAACCAAAGAATTCTCATTTTTAACGGACTTAAAAAAGGACGAAGTTCTCTATTTCTCAAGTTCACACTTTTAATGTAATAAACTCAAAAAAAGCTTGAATTAACAAGATATGTTACAAATTATAACGTAGGTATTTATGACGTCATATCGGTCATTTGGTTTTGGCAAGTGAGTACTGACTGATTTTAAAGGTTTCATTTCATTATTTTTAATTCAAATAAGT
Source organism: Idaea aversata (assembly GCA_907269075.1). NCBI lineage: Eukaryota > Metazoa > Arthropoda > Insecta > Lepidoptera > Geometridae > Idaea > Idaea aversata. Next base: position 12,901,806 of record OU026099.1, on the reverse strand, counting down.
ACCTACATTTTTTTTAAATAATTATAATACAGTTCAGTTTGACCAACATCTCACACGATGGTTAGTGTCGATGCGGTCTAAATTGTAGCATGCTTTCCTAGAAGATACCTAAACGCTCATGACTTAAATACCCCTAAATATTCGGAGGCCTTCGAGGGACGCGAAGGTAGTTTACCTAGACGTGTAAATTGGCCCTGACATTGCCCAGTATTTACCCAACAACCTGTAAAAAACTATATAACGTACCTAATATAAAACTATACAGTATACATAGTACCGTAATGGTATATAAATAAGGCTTGTAATTAGATGATTATTCTATATCACAATCCTTGTTTTCACATGCATACACAAAGTGATATTTAAACACTTCTCAACTGATACAGGGTGTTACATTAAAACGGTTTGTTGGACGCTTAGGGGAACAAAATATATATTGCACTAGCTTTCACCCGTGACTTCGTCCGCGTAGGGGTAGAATTTTCCAAAATCCTAAGCGGATGCCTACGTCATAATAGCTACCTGTATGCCAAATTTTAGGCCAATCCGTCCATTGGCTTGAGCTGTGCGTTGGTAAATCAGACAGTCAGTACCTTGATTTTTATATTAATAGATATGTTTTACGTCATCAGCGTAAGAGACAATATAATTTAACTAACGCAGACTTGTTTAAAAATCAATTAATATGACAAGTTCATTTAAAAAAAATACTTGTACAAGTGTCAATGAGAAGTTTGTCCCATCTTTTGTAACCACCCTGTATGAGATAAGCTATTTTAATATCACCCTTTATAAATTAATTATGAGTTAAATAAAGTCAGTTACATATGAAAATCGTAATTAATTTTAAACACAGTCACACAAAATGGCGTTCAAATGTTGGTGTTCGTTAATTTATTAACTTTACTATATGCTTGGTTGAATTAAAAGTGGCCATACCAACTAATAGCGTTACTTTCATTTACTATCCCTTTGAAAGAAATCAATAAATGTATGTGCTTAGTTGAATCCAACAGGCCGAAAATAAAAAAGTAAGTTTCAGTTACTACCTATCACTTTGAAAGAAATCAATAAAATTGCAATCACATTTATTGACGTTGGAACTTTCTTAATAGTTTAGCGTTTGACTTGTGTCTCATCCGATAGTAATTGACGAATCGTTCCAATATAAAGCACGCTTACCTAGAAGATACTTAAACACTTGTGACTGAAGACCCCCAAATAAGCACAGGCGTTCAAGAGACGCGAGTGGAGGTAGAAAGACAGCAGTGGAACTTAAACAGACCCATCCTTCTTTTGTGGCTTCAACAGTGACTACAATGTATTAAGTACTAGCGATCCGTCCCGGCTTCGCACGGCTATATTATGCATGTGTTATACATATAAACCTTCCTCTTGAATCCTCACTCTATCTATTAAAAAAAAACCGCATCAAAATCCGTTGCGTAGTTTTAAAGATTTAAGCATACAAAGGGATATAGGGACAGAAAAAGCGACTTTGTTTTATACTATGTAGTGATGATGCCACTTTAGATTCTTTATAATATCAATTTCTTTCAAGGCAACTGGTTTCTGGCCCCCTTTAAATAACGGACATGCAAATAGTAAAATAGGCAGTGAATGTAATTAACTTACAATTTTCTATAAAAAAATGAACACCAACAATAAATCATTTAAAATTTACAAATTAGCAGGTTTCTAAAGCTACATTACAAGTAGAAAATTTCATATAAAAACAGTTCAAAGTGAACATTTTAACGTCAAAACTGCTTTTTCAACAAACAGATAACATTAGGCTTGTTTTTACCGGATTAATCGCGATTCGTCAATCTGTAAACCTTCGTAATACCTACTTAATGAAATAACTTTTTAACAAATTGCTATGTTTTTTTTTTCTGGCAACATTACGCCACCAGTGCCCCTAGTCATGAGCAGTCATAAGTAAAAAAGAACTCAAGCTTTAATTCTTCTTAATTTTAGTGTTGTAGATATTGATAGCAACTGCTGCAAGTTAATTTGAGATTGGTTTCATACATAGGTTTGGCTCTAATTACAGCTATATTGTGCAGGTTGCCACAACTAACGCAATCCGACCAAATTCTAATGTTATCTGTTTCAAATTACAAGATATAAGAGTAATAATTCTCAGAGTTGACCAACCTGAAGTTGCCGACACTACGCTGGCAACTTCACGCCGGTTCACCTTACCACAAGCTTAAACTTACAGAGAATTATGCCAATATATTTAACAATTACAATCACAAACGATTAGTTCCTTAATTCATAGTTATAAAAATAAAATATTTATTTGTTCTAGCAGAACGTTTCACTATTTCACAAATTTTTCTTTATACATTACTTAAGCTGGGTTTTCACCATATCAGTGAACCCACAGTCATATTAGTCCAGTGAAATGTTATATTTTTTAAGGCTCAGTGTGCATTTGTGCTAAATGACCAAGGACCAAGTTGTAGAGAATTTAATTTGTAACAAAAAATGTTTTAACAAATTTTCTGTGCGACCAATAGTTTTCAAGATAAACCATAAAAACCATTGGCACCCTTTTTCCAAGATGGTGGCCGCGGGGATTGCAACCCCACAAATTGCGTCCTCTGACAAATGCTACCTCAAATGTAACATTTCAATGGACCAAATGGTGAAAATCCAGCTAAATGAAACCCGAATGTTAAGGCGCATGTAGGAAACAAAAACAAAATTACTTACAAATTTACAAATTACTTACTTATTAACAAATTTACGAAATTGTTAATTATTGGATAGAAAATGGTTATTAATTGTTATTTTGTGTACAATTTTTAGTTGAATTATTTCCTTACAATTTAATACAATTTAAAAACGAAAATTTCTAGGCTTATCCAAATTTGTGTCGAAAAACGACGGCATTTCGGGCTTAGACGCCAAGGAATTTGCGTTATTAAATAATACCAATATAATATAGGTAAAAATTTCACCTTCAAATGGTACACACAACAGCAAATACTACAATTTTCCATGCAATAATAAACAATTTTATATATATAGCTGCTCCAGGCAACAGACACCGCTTTCAGCGCTAAGGCCGCCTATTGTGCTACTGTTTTTATAAAAACCGCTGAAAGCAGTCTGTTCCAGGCAACCTTATAACTAAATACTTAGTTTTATTTTTGATGTATTTTATAACTTGTGTAAGCAATAAAGCTTTCTATCTATCTTTACGTGACAGGCATTTTTCGTTTTGCCCCTAGATGCACCTTAAAACCAATAGTTGTATAAGTCTCCAGTTAACATGTCTATCTAAACTATCTACTTGAAGGCCTACACCGGCACTGCGGAAAGAAAAAGCACTATTCATTACGGCGCGTTTCAAATATTATGTTTTAATCATCGAATTTCTTTATTTTACTGGAGATGACATCTCTAACATAAAGCTTGCAGCAATTCTTTTCATTCAATTCAAAACTAAGAGGTAGGATTAGCCATAGAGCTCCTTGACTTTACTTTCTAAGAAAGACTTGGATTAGTGACATCTGTAAAAATTACACGCATAAAGAGTAAAATCGAGTTCCAGAGCTGTAATGCATTTTTTTTCAGCAGTGCCATGTAAACCTCATAGTCACAGCTTTTGACCATAAACAATAACTTGGTCCCTTTAGAAGAATACAATAGACAACAGATGGGCCTCTAGCTATAACTTCCAGTATAGTATTCATAATTAGTATAAAAAATAACAGTGAAATATGAAGACCACAGTTTATCGAACCTATATTCAATATGTCTTTGTGTGCACAAGTTGTAATGCTACCTCCGTTGGAAGCCTTTGGTGCCGTCAGGGCCCCTAGGAGTCCTGATTACGAGGACCCCTCTAGGGGGCGGTGAGGGGAAGACCCCCGCGGGGGTTGCTCCTGAAGGTAATCGGGCTAGGACTTTCCGTTCCTTGTTTTTATTGTCATTCTTTTTGCTGCTTGCTTGAGTGTCGCTAATGTTGTTTGCTTGGAGTTTGTCTTGTAACCGAGATAGGCTGGAATGTATAAAATAAGTTATATCATAGATGAATAATCGTTTACAGGGTGGTTAATTTGAGTGGATTAGTAAGGGCAGGTCTTAGAACCGCTCAAGCTATGAACAGACATTCTTAGGAGACTTCTCTATATTTTTGTAATAAAATGAACATTGCATACAGATATTTGTTTTTGTAAATCAAAATAAATCAAACTTCTTTATTCATTTGGCTGCTTAATACATTTGTACAAAGATCACATTGTATCGTCTTATAAACTAATTTAGGATGTGTAAAGAAATATTTGTTGTGGTCTGAACTTTTCTGTATGTATATTTACAAATAAAGTTTACTATTCTGTCTGTTGTCTGGCAACAAAACACAAGCTTAGTTTCGCAGCTTTGGGTTATATGGTGATATGTGCAATGTCCTGCAATATTTATGCATAACTTTGCAATAAATGTCTTGATTTCATAGTAGAAAACAAAGTCGCTTCCCGCTGTCTGTCCCTATGTATGCTTAGATCTTTAAAACTACGCAATAGATTTTGATGCGGTTTTTTAATAGATAGAGTGATTCAAGAGGAAGGTTTTAGTACATAAAACAAAACTACCACGCGTACGAAGTCGCGGGCAACAGCTAGTTTAATAACAAGCTCAAACTATTGAAGCTAGAAACAAGAAATTTGCCAAGAAAATGAAGTCTACTAATGTAGTTCTATTAGAAAAACAATTATTGCATTGTGAAATATTTGTAAACAAACACTAAACTGTTGCAAATTGAAATTCCATTATGTGAATGGAATTTCAATTTGCAACAGTTTAGTGTACACTCACAATAGCAAGGCATTTGAATATTGTTACAAAATAGATTTTCTACAAAGAGAAACTTTAAAACCATATTAAAATAAGTTGAATATTTATTATAGCAATAAACTAGCTGAGGCACGCCATTTCACCCGCGTAAGTCCCGATCCCGTGGGAATATGGGGATAAACAGCTTATGTGTTTATCCAGGTTAATCTATCAATATGTTGAGTTTCATCGCAACTTACATGGAAGATACTAAAGTATGCAGATAGTTAATAAATAAAATAAAAAAACCGGCCAAGTGTGAGTCAGACTGCACAAACGGTTCTGTAGCATTATATTCTGTTTTTAGTATATGTCGTTATAGCGGCAACATAAATATATATGAGCTGTGAAAATTTCAACTGTCTAACTATCACAGTTCACCGGTACAGCCTGGTGATGGACAAACGGACAGTAGAGTCTTAATAAAAGGGTCTCGTTATTGCCCTTTGGGTATGGAACCCTAAAAAGGAAGCCTTTGACAAATTTTACTTGGTAAAACAGAGGTTGTGGTTTTGTTTAATAATGTAGGAAATAGTTTAGTATTACTTTTGATGTGATTATTAGTAGAATCGAATCTGTACTGGTGGAAAACTAAATACCTAGGTACCTCACTAACGTAGGGTCCTAGGAAGTTGGTGAGTTTTAGGTTTTCTTTTCAACCACTAAAGCTTATGTAATTAAAACTACAGTAAGTAGTCAAAATATTATAATAGGTAAACTTTAGATCTCAATTGCTAATCAACGTAATGAAAAGATGAGCACTTACTTGTCATCAATGACATCTTCTGGACTCCGTGCCTCTCCTAATATCCGAAGGCGGGCTTCTTGATATTCTTTTTGTCTTTGCTCCAAGGTCTTTACAGGGCGCGCTCGGCTTTCGCCGTTTGCCTGGCCGCTGCCCAACGACGACGGCCGCTTCAGTATACGGATGGCTGGCTCCGGCATTATACACTGGGACCCTATACACGCGCTGTCTTCGACAGTCACCTTGCAGCCTTTCAGTGTACTCGTCACTGGCGCGATCTCGTTCAACTTGATCTGTTGTTCCAACTGAAATAACCAAGCCGTGAATTAACACAGGCAACGTCGTTAGCTTCCAGGCTTCCCTCTAAATACAACTCACATTTACACTTACGCCAATTTCGTCCATATCCTCCCAACTTTCACATACGTCAACTTCATCCTGCGCCGCCATATTTGTTGACTGATTATAATTTTGAAGTTGCCAGGTAAAAAATAAAGTAGTGAGTGCATTCTTCGCTTTTTACCGGTTTTTATTTGAAAGGTCTAGAGGTCGATTCAACACAGATAAAAATTAAAAAAAAAACTTCAAATTGGTAAATGTCAATGTCATTATCATTTCATGTTCATTCTGTTTATTCTGTGGTTCATTTATTTCCTAACCATTCATTCATTTGTGCATTGTGGTGTGATTGTGGTGTTTTGAAAATGTGCATAGAAAAAAAGTGTGGAAAATCGGTTATTTCTTAACTTTTGCCGTGACGTACTCCACAACAAGTTTTACGATTTGTTGTGTTAATCTTTACTAATACATTAAGGTAAATATCAATATCTTTAAAAACTTATTTTCAATACGTAAGATAGGTTAGGTCACACCGACATAGCACTGCCGGTATTTCTCACTAAAAACACAATTTTCAGGCCACGAAAATGATTTCGACCAACAAACAAACAACAAACTTGGCGTCGGTCGACCCTGACTCCGTGCAATTCCTTGCATTCACCGATGAAGACGTCAAGAAATTAAGTGTTGTGAAGATCACAGAATTTGCTAGTTTTGATGTGCTCGGTAACCCTAACAAAGGTGGCTTGTATGACAATGCTATGGGACCAGTCAGGGATCGTGTCGACATGTGCTCCACCTGTGGGAACGTATTAATTCACTGTCCGGGTCACTTTGGCCACATAGAACTACCTCTAGTAGTCATAAACCCTATTTTCTTTAAGAATATCTACACTCTTTTCCGAGTAAGTTGCCTAACCTGCTTCCGTATTCAAATGAATGATAAAATGAAGTCTTTCTTAACACTTCAACTGCAGTTAATCGATGCTGGTCATATCACTGCAGCTTTAGATCTACAAAGCTACACACCCGATGTAATCATGACAACAGAATCATGTCAGTCTATCCTTGAGGATTATGAGAAATTATTGAAGGAAACTGACCCAATCGTTGAAACATTTCATAACAAAAATGTCGATAAAATCAGAGGTAAAACAATAGCTGGTTATTTTCATGTTGTGAACATAACAAAAACATGTATCTATTGTTCGAATAAATTGATCAAAGTTACAAAGTCTGATGCCAAATTAATGGTGAACACTGTCACAGAGGGACTAAAATCAACTAAAATATTAATGCCTGATGAAATAAAAAACTATTGCAATTCAATAGCCACAAATGATGAAGAGTTCATAAAAATGATCTTTCCGATACTCCAACATGTGGAGTCTAAACCAGCTACTAATGTTTTTTTCATGGAAGTTATACCTGTCATCCCTCCAAATGTAAGACCGTGCAACATTTTGAGAGGACAAATCGTCGAACACCCTCAATCATCAATATACAAACAAATCATGTCTACAGCAAATCAAATCAGATCTGTTTTAAGTGTTATGCATCTCGGTGATGACACAGATCTCGCTACTGAGAAATTAGGTTTTAGAGTAAGACAATTATATTTTACCATCACAGGAAAATCATCAGCAGAAAAACTGCATACTTGTTGGATGAATTTACAGAGAGCTGTTAATGATCTTTTAGATTGTACTGCGAAAACTGGTATGGGACTTAAACAAGTTATAGAAAAGAAGGCAGGATTGATAAGAATGCATATGATGGGTAAAAGAGTAAACTTTGCAGCTAGATCAGTCATTACACCTGACCCTAATGTTGATATTGATGAAATTGGCATACCTGATGTTTTTGCCAAGAAACTGACCTATCCAATTCCAGTAACAGAATGGAATGTAGACGAAGTCAGAAGGATGATAATCAACGGGCCAAATGTACACCCAGGGGCTGAAAAACTTGAAATCGAAAATGGTAGAATCATTCGTATTCCAGGAGACTCAATACAGAAAAGAAAAGGTATAGCTAAGAGATTGCTTACACCTGATGAGTACAAAACATCTGGATTAAAAATTGTTCATAGACATCTGATTAATGGAGATGTTTTAATACTGAATCGGCAACCTTCATTGCACAAACCTAGTATGATGGCACATAAAGCACGAATTCTCAAAGGAGAAAAGACTCTCCGACTGCATTACGCCAACTGTAAATCATATAACGCTGATTTCGACGGTGATGAAATGAACGCCCATTTCCCTCAAAATGAAATTGCCAGAAGCGAAGCTTACAATATCATGTCGGTCCGTAAACAGTTTCTAGTACCTAAAGATGGAACTCCTTTGAGTGGATTGATTCAAGATCATGTAATTTCTGGTGTGAAAATGTCTCTACGAGGCAACTTCTTTACTAAAAGCGATTATCAGCAACTAGTTTTCCAAGCTCTAGCCAAACATAATGGAAAAATTAAACTTTTACCTCCAACAATATTAAAACCAGTGATGCTATGGTCTGGAAAACAAATTCTGTCAACTATAATAATAAATACTATTCCTAAAGGAAAGCCTCTTTTATCGTTAACTAGTAAGGCTAAAATTGGTGCTAAAGCCTGGCAAAATACGGCACCAAGGAAATGGAAAGCTGGTGGAAGTCCATTCACAAATGATAACACCATGTCTGAAGCTGAAGTAGTTATACAAAAAGGAGAGTTATTATCCGGCGTCTTGGACAAAACTCATTATGGTGCAACCCCTTTTGGTTTAGTGCACTGTATGTATGAGTTATATGGCGGAGATAGTTCAACTTCTTTGCTATCCTCATTTTCTAAACTTTTCACATTTTACTTACAATGGATAGGCTTCACTCTTGGCGTAAAAGATATTCTAGTTGTAGAAGAAGCAGATGAAAAAAGAGATGATTATATCCGATTAGTAAGACAATCTGGTAAATTAGCTGCCGTAAAAGCTACAGACACACCTGCAGACATTGATGATATTACATTAAAAGCCACCATTGAAGAAATGCACGCGAAAGACCCTAAGTTTCGAGCTGGTCTAGACAGACAATATAAAAACCTTCTAGATTCACACACAAATAATATAAACAAGGCTTGTTTGATTGAAGGTTTATTAGAAAAGTTCCCAAGTAATAACTTACAGTTGATGGTACAGTCTGGTGCCAAAGGATCCACTGTAAATACTATGCAGATTTCTTGTTTACTTGGACAAATCGAGTTAGAAGGTAAAAGACCTCCTTTAATGATATCTGGACGATCTTTACCCAGTTTTCAACCTTACGATATAACGCCTAGGGCTGGAGGGTTTATTGACGGTCGTTTTTTGACGGGAATTCAACCGCAAGAATTTTTCTTCCATTGTATGGCTGGTCGTGAAGGTCTTATCGATACAGCGGTGAAGACTAGTCGGTCCGGTTATTTGCAAAGATGTTTGATTAAGCATCTAGAAAGTTTAAGTGTGGCCTACGATTATACAGTCAGGGACTCAGACGGGAGCGTAATACAATTTGCTTACGGTGAAGACGGACTAGACGTTCTTAAATGTCAGTTCTTAAACGATAAGCAATTACCCTTCCTTGACACTAATTCCAACGCAGTCATGACTAAAGAAGCTATGGAGAAACTCAAAGAGGACGAAGATGATCCTAAAACAATCAACAAAGCTAAAAAATCTCTGAAGAAATGGAAAAAGAAGAATGGAAATCCTTTCGATAAAGTACGCTGCAGCAGTTTTACGAAGTTTTCGGCAATAGTCAAAGATGAAATCGAACCTGAGAATTCTAAAGATGGTGTCAATAGAGATCCGTGTTACTGGGCAATAGAGAAACGTTGGAGAGAGTTAGACGAAGATGAAAGACAGCAATTCAAACAGAAAGGATGCCCCGATCCCATACAGAACAAACTAGCTCCCGAAATGAAGTTAGGCGTTATTAACGAACAATTAGATGACGTGATTCAAAACTATTTGAAGAAACGAGAAATTAGTCCTTACTTGGATTACACAGATAAAAATTACTTTACTGAAATTATGAACGCGAAGTATTTAGCGTCAATGGCCGATCCTGGCGAACCAGTTGGTCTTTTAGCAGCACAGTCTATTGGAGAACCTTCAACTCAGATGACACTGAACACTTTCCATTTCGCTGGCCGTGGTGACATGAACGTGACACTCGGTATACCTCGTCTCAGGGAAATTCTCATGACTGCATCCGCGAAACTTAAAACTCCAAACATGGACATACCGTTCCGTGCTGATCTCGAAAAGTTGAACAAGAAAGCTGAGAAGTTACGTCAAAAACTAAACAGAGTTACAATTGCCGATGTATTGGAGAAAATCGACGTGAAATGCGAGATAGTTGTGGAACCAAACAGAGAGTTAAAAACGACGATGCGATTTTCATTTTTACCGTATTCTCAATACAGAACCCAATACGCTGTGAAACCAGAGCGCATTATCAAGCACATGCAGAACAAATTCTTCGATCAAATGTTCATGGTAATAAGGAAGCATACTAAGTCTACGACTGGGGTGGCATTTGCTTCGGAAAAGAAGGGTAGTAAGAAGAAGAATGATGATGACGAGGACGTTGATGATGAACCAGTTCAAGTAGCTAATGATGAACTGGACAGTTCTGATGATGAAGCTCCTAATCCTGATGATGATGAAACTGAGGTAAGGATTCAAATTGCCATTTTAACTGTGTTCTGAACGACTGCCCAAGCAATGGTATAATCCTTAAAATATTTTTCTAAGAAAAATCCAATTATTGCGTATCCTTATACTGAATTTCCAAAAAAATGTGCCTAAGCAATAGTTATATCCCTAAAAATATTTTTCTAAAAAATTACTCTTTATTGCAATAAACCTAGGTACATGTTTCAAAAGTGCGTTTATACCACTCCGAAAATCTATTGTTTAATTTACATCAATTTTATCATTCCAGAATAAAATACGCAAGAAGAGAACAGAAGAACAAGAATACGAAGATGGAGAATCAGAAGAGGAAGAGAAGTCAGAAGACGAAAACGAATTGGAAGACCCTGAATCTAATCTTCAAAAAGATCAAGAAGAAACAGCTGATCTAGAAGACACTTCAAAAGTCGATACAAATGTCGTAAAAAAGATTTCTAACGCAACAAATTACGCTTACGACAGCAAAAACTATCTATGGTGCGAACTAACTGTGCTCTTCCCAATTTACTTCTTAAGAATAAATCTTGCAGAAGCACTACGCGAGACAGCCTCCAAATCCATCATCCATGAGGTAAAACATATAAAACGAGCAATCACAGACAAAGTGAAAGATAAACTGCACATTAAGACAGAAGGTATTAATATACTGGAGATGTTCAAATATGATCACTTACTAGATTTGAACAGGTTATACAGTAACGATATTCACGCTATTGCAAATACATACGGCATAGAAGCAGCGAACAAAGTTATTATAAAAGAAATACAGAATGTTTTCCAAGTTTATGGTATTGTCGTTGATCCGCGGCATTTGTCTTTGATAGCTGATTATATGACGTTTAATGGTATATTTGAACCCATGAGCCGAAGAGGTATGGAAGCATCAGGTTCACCCTTGCAGCAGATGTCGTTTGAATCGTCACTTTTGTTCCTAAAAGATGCAGTTGTAAATGCTAGAAGTGATAATCTGAAATCAGCGTCTAGCTGCCTTTTTGTTGGACAGCCTTGCGTTACTGGTACTGGAATTTTCGCATTGCAACATCATAACAAAGTTGTTAGTTAATTTAATTTTACTTAATAAAAACCAATTTAAGGTGAATCAGAAACTACGAAAACATTTTAGTTCAAATTAAAGCTAAACTTTTTTTAAGAAATGTTATGTGTAAGCGATATAAATCGGTTCATATAGGTACTTTTTGACTTTAAAAATAAGTAGAAATGAATAATATTTGACTACATTATGATAGTTTTAAGGGATTATAAATAAAACTTGTTTTCAGAAAAAAAAAACATGTATTTCTCAAAACTCTCGAGGGTAAACGAAAATTAAATTGTAATGCGCCAAGAGTGATTACATACATAAGTCATGTGTTTTACACATTATGTTGTACTCAAAACTTCAAAAGGCACATTTTTGGATTATATCTTACAATATTGGCAGGATTAGAATAAACAAAACTACAATGCTTTAGGGCTAGTACCGGTCTAGCGCCATCTTGTTTTCTACACATGACGTCACAACATGGCGCTAGGCCGATCCAATTTTAAACAATCGTATCTATTTATTATTTTATTTTATCTCTATAGATTTGGACAACTCTTTAAATTTCCTTTAAAATTTCACTTAACTTATTCTATTTATTAATTAATAGAATGATCACAAATTAGCAACGACTTTCAGCGTCCAGCGATATTTATATTATAAATAAAATTACAATTCATAAACAACAAAAACATTTTAATACTTTTTAAAATATAGTTTGACTATCATATTTTCTTATATTTGGACTCGTAATGAAACTTTTATTAAAGTAGGTAATTTATTAAATATAATTTTTACGTTATAAATGCGTTTAAAACAGTTTAATTTTAATTACTTAGCAGTTGTAAAAATGCTGTTTTTAGCCAAAAATTACAAAAAAGATTTAATAATGTTTTATCTATAAAATTGCTATGCAATATTTGATCCCCCAAACTATATTTTCCAAAAATACATAAAAAAACATCGCTTCTAGCGATCAATTTTATTCTACACAATTCACAATATTTTCGACTCTAAAAACAGGGATTTTAAAATGCAAAAAACTGCGTCAAAAACTTTTGAATTATTCGAGTTTCTGCGTATAAGTCACACAGTCGAATTGGGTAACTAAAGGAAGATGCCCAAAAATGGGCCCCTTTAGAACTTTTATACAAATTTTTCTTCTATGAAGGAATGAAAAAATGGTGGTAAATAATGAATATGAAGCATAGATTATCCAAATGGACTGTATGTACTTATAGTCACTGGAGGACGGTAACATTATCGGCTCAAAAATATTGGACCCTCAAACTTTACTTACCTTTTATACATCACAAAACATTCATCAAAACTAATCTACAATAGAATACTTGTATGGTAATTTCATTCTAAAATTAATTATAATAAATAATAATTAAAATCTAAAATTACTTATATTTAAAATTGACTAAATGCAAGTTCCCGATTTACACAAGATATTATCACAGCCGACTTGATGTGCGTATCTTACGTATTGATTCTTATATGCAAAGAAAAAAGGTTTAAATACCGTTTTAAATTAGGAATTGGAACTTTATAATAATTGTTTATTTATATTAAAACAATATGTAGGTACCTAACCATGTATTAGGTGATATTACAAATAAAAATGTTATTGTAAAGGCACAGTCTCTCTTAGTACGGAACTTGCATTCGGCCCAAAGCGTCAATGAAAACGCTCATAACTCTTTTTTTATAAAAAAAAAAAATCGAATTATTAACAAGTCACATTCGATTTTGCCAATAAAAATCGTAAGTCGTTCCCTTATTTCTCGGTATTTTAATGTTATTGGGCTGTTTCCGCTTGATTTTGATTTTTTGCCGCTTTTCTTGCTTGTTTTTCTGATTTCTTCGCGGCCGCTTTCTTTGCATTTGCTTCGTCGTCGGCTGGATTGTCCCAGTCCTGCCTCCTACCCGAACCGAACACGTTGTAGAATGTCGCACAGAATATGTAGATTCCACCGGCTATGTAGAATACTTTTCTCCATTGTCCTTGTGTTGGCTGAAAATAGAAGAAAATAATAAGTTTTCTTCATATTTCTCTCTAATTTTAGGTAAGTACTATACCTACTTTAAATTTATGTTTTTTGAAGTTTTGGAGACATCCATTGATTTACAATTATTGAAGCTATTGAGTTGCTGAGTAAGTACAGTAGGTCCAAAGCGAAAAGACTCCGCGGGATCCCACCTGGGGCCCTACCGCGGTAAGTGCGTCGGCTTACGTTTACCCGCGCCCCACACTGGGCGAAATTTTGAGCCTGTCTTTCATAGGAGTTTTGAAAAATTAAGTGGTTTTTTTCATGTGTTTTAAGTATGCAGGATTGTTGGGGACATCAAAACATTTAAAAATAGGTGATTCTTATTTTGTTATTTCTAAAAAACACCACAAAATATAACTTTTTAAATAAACCACTTATTTTTTAATATTTTGATGTCCCCGACAATGCTGCATACTTAAAACACACGAAAACACTACTTAATTATTCAAAATTTATATGAAAGGCAAGCTCAAATTTCCGCCCATTGTGAGACGTGGTTTGGGATATCGACGTCGGCTTGAAGCCGACGCAGTTACCGCGGTGCGGCCCTTGTAGTTCATGTGGTGAAACTAAATAAGCAATTGCTCTGCCTCTTTAATATCTATCAGTTCTCGAAATTGACCCCCACGCCGCGCGGTATACAATTAGCCAGTGCTAAAAAGTTAACTAAAGATCACAAATTTATGAAACAAAGTAGAGACTATATTTTTAACAGTATCCTGCTAAAAAGTATAAATAAATACGTACCCTGCCCTCAATAATGTAACCGGCAACAATTGGCGCCAATAGACCAGTCAAGTTTGCGAGGCAATTCGTAAACGCCATCAGGATACCGGCGAAACGTGGGGATAAATCCAAGTGATTTACCTGTAAGAAACGATAATGAATTAATGATACATCACTTCACTACATAGTATAAAACAAAGTCGCTTTCTCTGTCCTTATGTCCCTATATCCCTATGTATGCTTAAATCTTTAAAACTACGCAACGGATTTCGATGCGGTTTTTTTTTAATATATAGAGTGATTCAAGAGGAAGGTTTATATGTATAATACATGCATAATAAAGCCATACGAAGCCGGGGCGGGTCGCTAGTATTTAATAAATAAATACCTAGTACCTATATTTCATCGATAAAAGTAGGTACCTACATAAACATATTTGAGGTAGGGACTACCTTTAGTTTTCTTAGGCTAAGTGCGGAAAAAGCCCCGTAAAACTAAACTAAACTACTAGGTTTCTAAGTTTTAGTTGCTCCATTTGAAATATACTATCTAAAAGTATTTGTAATCTTGACCTTTGTGAGCATGGTCACACAAAAATACCCCATTAGTTTCTTGTGCCTTCTTCTTATTGATGGGCGTGTTCCGAAGGCACACAGCCAAACTTAGTTTTTAAGACTATTCAAAGTGAACCTATGCAATTGTATGATTCCAAATGAATAATAAATTTGACTTATAACTTTAGGTAGGTACCTATAAAAAACCTGTAAGTACGACCCTCCTTAACAAAATTGCTTCAAATAAACTAAGTGCTATAATTCTTCGTCTTATCATACTAACCTTAAAACCAGAGTAGATACCACCATTGAGTCCAACGCCAACAGCCAAGATGGCGACCGTAGCCGCTGGATTGCAACCAGTGTTCGCTGCTATAAACAGACCTGCTGCTGGACCGTATTGACCTGGAAATCAGAATATTATCACTGTCAAACATTCTTTAACTTGGAAAACTAATCTGCGAATCTCTCAAAAACAAATGTGTTTAAACCTATTTCTCGATATTTATCTGTCTGTTTATAAGGCATAGAAGCTTAGCTTTTTAATCAGAAGAATTGATTTAATTAATATTTTAATGTGAATATTTTGTCGCGTGGTCGTGTCTTAAGTTGATGAAAATTTGTTCAGTTCAGTCAATCGTCTAATCCGTCATTCAAATTCCTAGTAAGTAACCGTTTTCCCGTTATAAATTAGTTCCAACTAGCAATGCCTTACAGCTCCCTTTGAATTATCCAGGATAAAAAGAAGCCTATTTCTCATTCCAGGTCTCCAGCTATTTCATCACGATCGATTCTGTTGTTTTAACAAAACTTTCACATTAATAATTAAGCAGGACTTCAATTTTAGTTTGACGATGTTAACTTACCAATACTGTTAATAAGCTTCCTGACTTGAGTGTGGTTGAACCTTCCGCTTGACAACATCCAATCAGCTACCACGGAGATGAACATTGAGAACAACCACATGCAGAGATACGGGAGCGCTGATACGAAACCGTTCTGAAACATTTTAAGAAAAATTAGGACTTTATACCTAGGTACTTCTAAACATTAGTCGAATTCTGTTGTCGTTTTTTTTCTAAAGTAGCTCCGAATTGCTCGATTTACGTGTCTTGCGAACATTTTCTCTGCCTATTTCGTCATCATGTCTTAGATTTGCAATATTAGGTACTTGGACGTGTCCTATCGAACGCAATTGTAGGTATTAAAGGTTGGAGGCTTGCGGTTAAGTTATGGCCAAATTCATAAAAGAATAAGGGAGATTTTAGCAGTCGTATGCTTGGGTTTTTCATCGAATATTTCCATAAATTCGGAAAGCTTAAATAATTTGGACATCTTTTAATTTGCTTTTTCGTCGTCACTCAGACACATCTATCAAGGCATTTTGAATAATTTCATTAATAAACGTTCAATGAACCCGAATCTATTTTAAGATCAAATATAATAACGTATGGATACCTAGTCCCTAAATATACGAACGCTCGTAGGTTATAAGTGACCTACCTACATCCATTAATCATGTAGACTAGTCAATTGAATTGTCACTGAGGTCGTAGGTTCAAAGCTGGTCAATTACGAATTAAATGGTTAAACGAGTTATTTTGAATCACGTCTTTATTCAATTACGTGTTTTATTAGATCAAATTGTTTAGTTTCGGAGCTCTCTTTTAAAAGTGACTCTTTGAAAAACAGATAAGATGTTTTAACAGTTTCAGATGCTGTGTGAGGCGCAGTTGATAATCCATTTAAGCTGATGAGGAAATTCACGATTTGTGATCACTCTGTAGATCTACTTTTTCCCGTAGGTACGTTTTCCTTTCATTCAAGATAGTTATGTAGCTTAAGAAGTTGTTGATTCTATAGATAAGTTTATTTACATACGCTCGGGATCTTTCCTGCCCAATAGTTGCTTATTGCAATTGCAGCCACCAGGTCTTCCAAAGTGCAGGTTAGGGCACAATGAGCATTGAAGGCGATGCACCATAGGCATTAAAGATGATGCACCATGGGCATTGAAGGAAATGCACCATGAAATGCAATCACAAATGAGATGATGTTGCTGATCGCAATATACCTACCTAAGATAGTATTGCATCATTCAAAGATACTCACATCTTTAATAGAGAAGTGTAGAACTTGTCTCATGAAGGTCGGCAGCTCAGTCATCAGGGTCTCGTAACCGTAGTTCTGTCCCATGTGAGCCAGCATGATGGCCCAGAACGGAGTCGATAACAGGATCTTGCTCCAGGGGATCGGTGGTGACTGAAATGAGAAGTTACCTTAATTTGACTGTCTATCTTGTTACCTGCATTGAAAACTACTCTCATTTTAGACGTAAATTCCTAAGGATAGTATTGAATGTAGGTATAAATCGAATTGGTATGATTTTTGTCCAAAGTCTGCCCATAAAAATAGCAATTAGAACAGGATCATATCCCACTGCAGCCATCACAAAACTTGAAGATGAGCTAGCTGTCAGACCATAGACCACCAGTAGTTCCGTGTAGTTCACAGTGGTTTAAGTAAAACTGCATATCCTAAAACAGTAGTTAAATATCAGACTTAATACTCACGCTCGACCCAGCAGCGCCCCACAGCGAGCTCAATATGTATTTCTTCTCTGGCTCCTTAATATTCTTGCACTGTTCTGGATCCTCGGCGACGAACAGCAAGAAGGCGATGCACCAAATAGTTCCAATCATACCGAATACGTAGAAGATAGACGGCCAGCCGTCAGCGAAGCCGTAAGCAGAGAGGAGACCAGATAGGGGCATTGATATTACTGTGCCGAATTGGGCTCCTGTGAAACGCAAAGAAGAATAAATGTTATGTATTTGTTTTTAGGTTAGTTTCCGTGGAGATAGATGGAGAGATTGTAGAAGTTTCGCTAAGCGTCCCATCCCAACTCCCCGAATAAGTGCTGATCATAAATAAAGTAGTAAAAAACTTTTTTGATGAATCAAGGTGATGTCTGAGACACGAAATAGTTTGAATATAATATAAAGACCACGATTGGTTCATGAAAGTTCTTGACAACCAATGGTGCAGCAACCCAAAAAACAAATATGGGTTGATTTTAGTAATCGATCAATCAGCATCTGCCAATAATTGTACTGAAAATATGATAATTGTGATAATTTAAAACATGCTTACCAGCATATACAGCGGCTCCCATCCTACTCCTTTCATTGGGCGGAATCCATTTAGCTAACATCGCATGTGTGCATGGTACGATTGGACCCTATGAATTAATGAAAAAGTTAAATTAAGTAAGAGTGTTGGCTTCGAGTCATAGATGCTATTTAAGTATGTAGTAGGTACTTGTGTTTAAGGAGATTTGTACCTCAAAACTCTACAGTCTACCAGTAAAATAGTAAACCTAGTTCAGTTCGCCCGTAGGTTATTGTAAGCGTTTATTTCGAATCCACTAATTTAGGTTATACCAACCTCCTTTAATTTATATCAGTAAGTACCTAGGTACCATGAACTTAGTAAGCAGACGAAATCCAACAAGTCGTTCTGTATTAGACCAGAGACCCTATTGCCCAGGTCAAATACCTAGAATATTGTTACGGTAGAACCCGTCGTAAAAGGCGACCAAAAGGGATTTTGGTTCGCTGAGCGAGGGGTTTGATCGTTCGAGGAATTTTGGATGATTGTAGTGTGACCCCGCAGAGGAAGTTTCACCACCCATCAATACTGCTTCTCAGTGTCAAAATGGCGAAACACAAATTAAAGAATTTTATTGATGGCAGTCGCCAGTTCAAACTCCAGTGTACTACCTACCTACTATTATTATGTAGGTCAGTGAAATGGTTATAATCTCTCACCTCTCCCAAACCCTGTATAAACCGGACCAATATGAGCCATATGACGCCCGATTCAGCAGCGATCGGAACCAGGAAAGCGAACACTGAGTTCACCAACATTCCGATACCAAGGAACAAACGGGCGCCAAACCTGTAAAAGAGGAAAAAAGAAGGTTAGGACCTACTTAAAAAAAAATACAATTTAAAAAACTGACGTTAAATATATTAACTTTTGATATCTACAAAGTAATACCAATCAAAGTGGCGTTAATAAGACTTTTTGTAAGAATGAGATTTATTCTGTTTTTATAAGTTTGGCTACTTTTAACATTTTGATAAATGACGTTCGTTACATCCGTTATAAAGCAGTGTTTTCCTAGTGGTAGATACTTTGATTTTCATTTCGAAGTTCGTGGGTTTCCGTCGGCCTTACACCTTTAAGACTTTTCTTACGAAAATTTTAAATCCACTAATTAACATTGCCATTGTTCTTACGGCGAAGGAAAACGTGATGAAACTTGCGGTTTAGTGACTCAAAACTTGTTTAGGAGCTAGACATGGTCGACTAAGATGTGGGGTGATATAGATTTGGGCAAGCCTATTTCACGTCGCAGGCATTACAGCGCCTTGAATCGCATGGCATAAAATTAGATGTACCTAGGTAAGGCCAATATTACATTTACAATTGGTTTTCGCAAGTGAGCCACTACTCTCCTGACCTAAGTTTTAGAAGTGCCACGTCAAAAAGATCTTTTTATTAGTAGTGAAATTTTTAAGTAAGTAATACGAACTTTTTGGAAAGAATCCCAAAGGGTATCTGCGTAATGACATAACCGTAGAAGAATGAAGATAAGATGTAGCCTTGCAGCGTGGAACTCCATACAAATTTGCCGTCTTGTGCCATTGCTGCCTGTAAACATACAAACAATATGGTTAAACCGGAGAGCATTACCAGTCTTCTTATATTTTAAGAAGTTTCCTAATTACACCCAACCAACTACTTCTTCCTACCCTTATCTCAATATATTTGGAGTCGGCGCAGTAGGTAGGTATGTCTAATCATACTGCAAGATGATTTGGCAATATTTTTACAGCCGACCGCCTGCCTGATACCAATTTCTCCTTGGGAATGATGTTGCTGCCATGGTTTACCGCAGCCAACGCGTGGAGGACCCAAGGTGCGTCTGCACAAGGTCTTCAAATCACCTTCTACGACACCCACGGGAAGATATGGGGTATGTAGCCTTATTCTATGCCGTGGTTACACAGCCTACTTATAGGTTTTTCCTACAATAAATATACTAACGGACACACTGCATCAAAATTGAAGATTACTTTCAAATAAAAGATTTAGTAGGTATGCAAATTATTCATACAAAAAATTGAATCTATATATTGTACCGAAACCCATGTTAAGTTAAAAATCTGATCATTCTCAGTCATAGTAGTACACAATTACTTTGAAATAAATATTTTATTATTTAACTGCATCAAGACAAGACGACTGTCTTATACTATGATGTGTCCGTCAGTGTATGTCATCAACTATCACACCCGATGCTAAAAGCCAATGTGGTGTAAGGTGCAGCAAGCTTACTTAGAATACACCTTCACGTTCGTGAGTTCATGGTAAGCACTTACATTGGTGGTGTTGGAGTCGACAGCCCCGCACTCGGTGTCAGTAGCTTCGTGCACGGTTGGCAGGGCCGTGTGGTTGACCATGGCCACAATGGCCACCGACATGTTGGTCCTCATTATGTACGCATTGGCCATGCCAAGGAAGAGCATGAACGTCACCCAGTGACGTCTGCCGAGGCCGCCTGTTAACAAAATATCATTTTAAAGCGCATAATATAAGAGCCAAAAGCAAAATGCTTTTGCCTATAACTAAAATTATTAATAGTAACTATATCTCCCCATTTTACCCTCATAGGCGTGGAATTTCGGAAAACCCTTTCTTAGTTAGGAGAGGTCCTACACAAAAACACACTCTTTAAATTTCATGTTGAAGTTAGAAGAAGTTAGTTAGAAGAAGAATTGTTAGGACTTTAAGTTTTATATGTAACATAGCATTGAAAATTGTTGTTAAATGTTTGAAGGTAAAATCATTTCCTAAACGGTATACTTAATTTAAAGACGAAAATACGTTGTCGTTTCTAAATTGGATAGGTGAAAATGGAAATGTTTGCTCCGATAAATAAGAACTCATTAGAGAATGATAAACCTGTACATTATAACAAAAAACATTAAATATTATTGTAAGTAGATATTTATAAGTGCACATAGACAAAGCTTCACATAGAACGTATGTATGGATGGATATATCAATTTCAGTCTAGTTCTGCAAAAATGTATTCCCGGATGGCTCTTGCGTCAATTGCTCTAGGTAGGTAAAATATAAATATTTTGTTACAAAGATAAACACATTAAATTCCATCATCATCAAAGTTGTAATCCTATGACTAGCGCACTGCAACCAGAAGTCATCTACACTGATCCTACCTAACTAATATTATAAATACGAATTATTTATTTGTTTGTTGGTTCTTTACGGTCAAACAACTGGTCCGATTCGGATGAAACGCACCTAGTTACACCCTCGTAACTCCTGATCCCATGGGAATATCGGGATAAAAATTTACCTATAAATAGCAAAATTGAAGCTATCAAAATACTAAATTTCATAGCAATCGGTTCAGTAGTTTTTGAGTAAAGAGGTAAGAAACATGTTTGATGATGATCCAGATCGATTGGGAATGGCTTGTGATCGATAGGTCCAAACCTCTAATATATTTCTGTGGTCCAAACATTTACCTATTCTATATTTTACTAGAATTTGAATTTTCCAATATCCTTAGCGGATACCCGCGTCCCGAGATTTGTTTGAATATGAGCACATACTGTATTGTACATCATAATTTACTCACCATATTCTGGCAAATAAATATTTTCATTTCATAATAGCTAAGTGTATGCCAAATTTTACCTCGATCCGCTGTTCGTTGTTAAATCAGTTAATTAGTCAGGATTTCCAATTTTATATTAATAGATATGTCTGTTTGTCTGTAATAGCTAGCTAGGTAGAAGGACCCCGGGTTTGGCATTAAAACAAGAAGGCCGAGCCAAAACATCCATCCACGTGCTTTTGATAATTATCGTAACATTGATATTAGGTAGGTACCTACAGTAGAGCTCCAAAACGGCTGTTATAAGAATGTTTTCAACACAAGCAAGATTCTAGACACCTGCTTTAGTTGAAGTTTAAAGTCTTCTAACTCATAATTTATCCAAAAAAAATTATTAGAATTAAAACATTCCAATTAAATTGTAATTTAAGAAATCTACCGGGGGCTACAATTATGCAGCCGACTGTACAGTCGGCGGCCTTGAATATTGCTTGGGTTGTAAACATTCTTATAACAGCCATTTTGGAGCGCTACGGTGGGTCTGCAATTATGCAGCCGACCGTACATTGAACATTTTACTCGGAAATAAGAATTAAGCGTAAACAGACTAACTCTTTGCACACTCACTTTTTTTGTTATATTTCCTGAACTTCTCGAGATAGGTAACTGAAGGACGTGTTCGATCTCTAAAGCTTTATGGTTTCTTATGATTAGTATGATTGTTTTGTTTCCCGTTAGATTATTTAAATTTTAATCAATGTCCATAAGGACGTGTTCGATCTCTAAAGCTTTATGGTTTCTTATGATTAGTATGATTGTTTTGTTTCCCGTTAGATTATTTAAATTTTAATCAATGTCCGGAATGGACAAACTGTTGATACACTATAATAATTATGTCATCTTATGTACCTACACAGTTTTTCAATAAATATTCTTGATTCCTGGTTTGAGGTCCGTCTCGCTTATGCGAATGTGTAAACAACTCTTGCTAAGGATACAGATACCATACAAGTGCTACCCAGTGCTACCAGACTAATCATTAATCAATTATCTCGCAACACGAGAAAGGCTTCTAGCATCAATAAGAACATCTCGGTTTGGTAATACAACGGAATATGAACAAGTATACTAGAGTCTACGCTTTGGGACCATTCTGCGGCTATCTCGATTTTCCCACAGGATCGAACTAACACGGGTAAAGACGCAAAATATAACTTGTCCACGGCGAATAAAATTGAGAACCTCCTTCTTTTTTTTGAAGTCTATTAAAAAATAAAATAAAATGAATGACACGACAATGATTGAGATCTAACTTCATAGATATAAAGACATTTAATTAATTATACATGAGACCTAATAAAAAACACCTGTCATTGGCAAATAGAAAGGAATAATATGATTACATATATCATTACTAGTTGCGCCAAGCGGCTTTACCTGCATTTATCTCGATCTCCTGAGAAAATCCGGATAAATAGAAGCCGCAGAGCGCAATCTCGTAACTAAGGCTTGAGCTCCGGAATTCCGGTTTTAACAAAATTCCGGAATTCCGACTTATTTCAGTATCGTTTGTAATACCGGAATTGGTGAGAGTAAAACCGGAATCTCGATATCGTTTGTTAAGAGTCGAAAAGGCAGTTTTCTAAGACGGCGGCGATAGAGGACAATGCTTCAAGTAACTAAAAACAATACCGCCTACTAGTGTCGAGGCTGAACGCGACTTTTCACCAGTTTCTAACATTTGTAATCGTGTAAGAAGTTCACATCCAACAAAAGTTGTAGATTATAGATTACTTAAATTTTAATTACAGTTCTGAACAGCTACTTCAGTGGATATTATTATTTCTACCTAAAATATCCCTTTATTCTGTTATTCCAAAAATATTATGCATTTTGTAAAGGAATTTCGGAACTGGATAGATCAATATTGAAAAATGGACCAATAGTCAAGCCCTACTCGTAATGCATGTTCGTAAGAACGCGAGGTGTTCGCAGTTTTTATATGGTTACTCTAATAAATAAATATTGCTGGATAATCTACACAGCGCCATCTAGCCCCAACCTAAGCAACTACTATGTACAGACTTTTTGTGCTTTCTTCCTTTATAGTAGGTAGGTAGCTGTATAGAAAAGATAGAACTACTTAATTATTCTTAATTTATATGTATGCAGAACATTTTAGATAACTAGACAACTCTAGAGAAACTAGTTTCGTTTGTTAACTCATCATAATAAATACAAGTTATAAAATTTGGTAAAAAACACACAATCTCGAAATTGCCTAAAAACTAGCCTAGACTACTTATATACTTTTCTTTTGTACTTATAATACTTACATAGAAACAACCTGACCACAGACAAATATCTAAGCATAAATACTTACATGTCTGAGGCGGATATCGAACCCGCAACCCTTTATTTAGCAGACCGGCATGGTGACTATTGTGCCAACAGGGTCCTCCCATAATATTATTAATTAGGTACCTACCATGTTTTTCCTTGCCAGTGTCGATATAGGCAATTTTATAGTTGGATTCATTGACGGAACATGCCACGTGAAAGCAATCAGCATAATCTACCTAGTACCTACTAAATATAGATTTATCTTTACTGTGTCGAAAATACGCCATTTTCTCTTTGGAAGAGTAAAAATACGACTGACTGAAACGGTGTAGATAAATCAATAGAACATATTTTTTATCACAGTTGCTCATAAAGTGGATCTTATTAAACCGCTTTTAGGCTCATAATGCAAGGTATTATACACGCGTGCAATAAAAAAAAATTCAACTAGTGCTAAAATAATACGTCATCCCGATATGTCAAACTGCTAATGACATATAGTAGATGAAACATTCCTAAGGACATCGTTCAAATCGTACCCAAAATTTAAGGTGCCGGCCAGAAAAAAAAATGTTTCTATCTTGTAGAGAATAACATTTTAAACAATGTTTACTAAGGCAACAAAGAGCTACGATCAACCATCGTTGAGTTATTTTACATTGAAAACCCAAAAAAATGGATTTTGTAGAGATCCGTTTGACCCTTTTTAAGATATTACTACAGAAAAAATATAAAAATAAGTAGTAAATGGATAAGCTTTGTCTGTTTTTATTATATTTATATAAATAGGTATATCCAATAACCCTTTCAGAAGTTTTAGTAGGATCTTAAAAGTGGTCAAACGGATCTCTACAAAATGCATTTTTTGGGTTTTCAATGTAAAATAACTCAACGATTTTTGATCGTAGCTCTTTGTTGTCTTAGTAAACATTGTTTAAAATGTTATTCTCTACAAGATAGAAACATTTTTTATTACTGGCCGGCATTTTTTTTTGTTGGTATTTTTTGTTAGAAACATGAATGATCTCCTTTATCTGGGTTATACTGTTTTGATGTATAGAAAAAGGTACCATCCAAAGAGTTTTTAGGCCTTGCTGGCTTAAAACTCTTTGTTGGTACCTTTTTTCTTCTTTTCAAAAGGTTGTCTCTAAAGTCTGTTAACGAACGATAATATTACGTGATGACGTCTTTGAAAATAATTAAAAATTGAGTTTTGTTTTTATTTTGTTTTTTCTTTAGGTACATAAATATATTTTTTCTATACCATTATATTCTGTTTTTAATCGCCGACGCAAAAACAAATGAAAAAAACCCTAAAAAAATATTGTATGTCAGACGCTGTATAGGTTAAAAGTCTTTTGCCTAGCCTTTCGGGAGTGTAATTAACAAAAAATAGCAAACATAACCTAAAACTCTTAAAAACTTTTTATTATTAAAATTTTAACAAGTCTTTTTTTTATTCGCAACTGTGATAAAAAACGTCGTACGATACAGGTGTGGATTGCTCATTCCATCTCGGCTTTTGCCACGCTCGCGTTCCGCTCGCGCGTCATAAACCGCCTCTATGGAATGATCAACTTTCCACACTTGTATCGCAATGTACTATTATGTTTGTTTATATAAAAAAAATATACAGAACGTATTTTAAAATAATAAGCTTTGATGTAAAAATGCATTTTTTTTTAAATCTTTTTCATCGTTGACTTCAATGTTTCTAAAAGACACACGCGACATTTTTTTTTGGTTCTCAGTTTTACTCGCACCTAAAATTTTACTAGTGGATTAAAGTTTGGGACTAAACTCTAGCTAGAATATTAACTACTCTATGAATCTGATTCCTGATGTGATGACTCTGATACACCTTGAGTAAGACAGCTATGACGCGCGTCTTACGTCATGCCTTTGAACTTTTCAAATCGAATAATTCCACTTTCTGGTAACAAAATATAAATCATAGTTAGGTAATAAAACTTTTGTAATAAATTACGAGGACATTTTTTAATAAAACGTCACTTTTAAATGCAACGGATGACGTGGGGAAGCACAATATTATAATTAAGGTATAAAAAACATTAATAAAAACTGTTAAATCATATGGCGTAAGAGCGCGGCGACGCAGTTTTCGCGCCAAATTATTAGGTCATGCTTTTCTAATGGTCGTTTCAGAATGGATCTATACGTATACTCACGCAACAAAGGTACTACCTATAATCAATTTTCATCTATCTGACGCATTTATTAGCAGTTTCCTTAACCTTGTAAAACCGACGTAAATTAATGACCTGTTAATGAATATTTGGTACTACGTAAAGTGACATAACATACTACGTATAGCGTAACTACCGGCTAAAAAAGTATAACGCCTTTTTTTAGGGTTCCGTACCCAAAACGTTAAAACGGGACCCTTGTACTTGTATACGGGCTGTTTTCCGCGATTAGACCCTTTTTTAACCGACTTCAAAAAAAGGAGGAGGTTCTCAATTCGGTTGTATGTATGTTTTTTTTTAATTGGGTCCTTTTTGTGTGAAGATGGAGTAGGCTTGCCCAGCACCTACTACCCTCTCAGCTTAGTCGACCATGTCCAGAGGAGAGAACTTGTCAATACTTCTGGAGCCAACTAAGCCGCGGGTTTCACCACGATGTTTTCCTTCACCGTAAGAGCAATGTCAATTAGCGCACATAAATTTTTCTTAAGAAAAATACATAGGTGCACGGCCGGCCTGGATTCGAACCCACGACCTTCAGAATGAATGTCGAGGTATCTACCACTAAGCCAACACCGCTCCCGGGTCCCGTAAACGGTACCCTTTTACTAAGATTCCAGTGTCCGTCTTTCTGTCTGTCACCAGGCTGTATCTCATGAACTGTGATAGCTAGACAGTTGAAATTTTCACAGATGTTTTTCTGCTGCCGCTAAGTACAAATACTTAGAATATAATAATACGGAATCCTTCGTGCGCAAGTTCGGCTCGAACTAGGCCGGTTTTTTTTGGAAAATTATGTTAGCATGTTCCTGAAATGAAATGCGCAGACGTGGTGGCATGCGGTTTTATTATGACTAAGCGCAAAGAGTCAAAATAATCTTATATTTTGATTGGGTCAATGGGTAATTAATACGCAAAATTGAAAAAAAATGAATACCTATGGCGTGCCGTTACTTCGACATCAACTTAAGGGCAACTGGATATTATCCGTCTCTTATCTCAATTCTATTTCACGGATCAAGAACCAACCTGAAAGCGTCATATAATTTACATTGGGTAATAAAAACTAGACTAGGTTTTAACAATGACATTGTGATGAATCGCTTTGTGGTCTGCTGACCTTGGAAAATGTTGTTTTTCAGCGATATAATTCTAAAACTACTGGTAGATGTTGAAGACTGAGCTATTCGCTGCATACTCGAGCTGCAATTCTGTTCATCACCTATTTTCAGAAGCTCAACATTTTGTATGGGACCACCACTAAAGTATCCCCTTTAAAACAAAAAAAACATCTCGATCGTAGATAAGGTTGGTCCAACTTCGAGAAAGAAGTCAATCGACGAATCCCAGCTCAGCTGGACAGCGTTCGGAAAACTGCGTGATTTATTCTTGTCCAAAATACCTGTGCCATAAGACGAAAGTCTGTTACCAGTGTGTGTTACCAGTGATGACATGTGGCTCAGAAACGTGATCTGTTACCATGGGCGTCATAAAGAAAGCTCAGGGGCGCTTAGCGTGCTATGAAAAAGGCCTAGATATGCAGAAATGAAGAGATTCGTAGTCGAACTAAAGTTACCGACATAGCCTAAAGTGTTAAGACTAAGCTGTGGGAATGAGTAAATGAACCATAAAGATGTGTATTACGAGCAGTTCCAAGAACCATAGACACGTTGTCTATGACGTTCGAGACATTAGTCAACATATCTATCATTGTTGTTTATGAATTACGAGCCGTAAAATATGATGTACGAGTATGATTATGTCGTGGCCATTGAGTAGGTAATATACTAGAGTAAGTGTAACATATTATGAACTGTTTGCACCTGTTCATACTTCGCGAAAATGGTAAAACCACGATTTTTGGAATCATAGTAATATTTCATTTAAAAAAAAGTTAAATGAATACGATTTTTAGCAACTTCTAACGATCGGTCTAATCGACGACTAGTGACATGAACTCATATAAATTATGAATCACTACATAGTATAAAACAAAGTCGTTTTCTCTGTCCCTATATCCCTTTGTATGCTTAAATCTTTAAAACTACGCAACGGATTTTGATGCGGTTTTTTTTAATAGATAGAGTGATTCAAGAGGAAGGTTTATATGTATAATACATGCATAGGGCGGGTCGCTAGTAGAATATAAATTTAATTTAATTGTACGAAATAGAAGTCACATCAATATCGGTCCAGTAATTTCAACATACGTTCTAAAATAGAGCTTTATTATCAACTCTTATCTATACCGTGCTCAATTTATCAGCGCCATAACAAATACATGAAAAACTAATATGAAACCAAATTCATAGATTGTTTTGGTCAATATTTCGTACATAGCTAAGTATACAAACGCAAATGATAAGCTTTATTATCTTCACGGTCGGGACAATGTAAACATAATATGAGTTTGGCAATTAGGCGGCTGAATACTACCTTGATACGTCATATCTATCTATAGGTACATGTCTACATATCCCTGTTTGTCTACTCGCAGAATCTGATTCAGATTTAGACAATTACCATACAGAAAAACATAGCCTTTAAATACTTAATACGGTATTCTTATGAGGGTTACTGCACACAATGAAATAGCTCTTTTCTTCCATAAACCAATTTAGTTTTTTCTTTTTTTCGTGTAGGTAATAAATCACTACATAGTATAAAACAAAGTCGCTTTTTCTGTCCCTATGTCCCTATATCCCTTTGTACCTATGCTTAAATCTTTAAAACTACGCAACGAATTTTGATGCGGTTTAATAGATAGAGTGATTCAAGAGGAAGGTTTATATGTACCTATAATAAATTTTCTTTTCTTGAAATTAATCACAGTTTTGTTTCAATAAGAGATAAAAATAAAAATATGCCCGAAACGAAACTTCCATTAAAACATTAAAACTTCCTAGATCTTTAAAATCAAACGTATTCCAATAGGTATAAAATCATTAATTATTAGGTTTCTGTACACAAGCATCTGTGATTTACATTTATTCTTTTAGGTTTATAAAGAGTCACATTTCTTTTAGTGATTCATTTTTAGAAAATAGGAAAACAGAGACTGTCCCCCTTATTCCAAAACGAAGTCTAAAAATTAAACTACGTTTTAGTGATATTAAAACCATGGACTTAGATAAACGTTATTATAAAAAGAAGTTTACCGCTAAAACCAGGTTTGTCTGTCCTGTCAAAGATAAACTGCCGAGCACCCTAGTTTAACTATACTTAGAACGAAGTTTCTAACCTCAAAAAATTAAATTCTGACGTTCACCTTTTCCTCGTTACTCCAATTCTCGCTCCTTTTTAGGGTACCATACCCAAAGGGTAAAAACGGGGCCCTCTTACTAAGACTTCGCTATCCGTCCGTCTTCTGTCCGTCACCAAGCTCTATCTCAAGAACCGTGATAGCTAGAGAGTTGAAATTTTCACAGATTTTAACAACATATTACCTAAACCTACTAAAAACATAAATATTTTTAGTACGTACTTATGTTCAAAGAGGATATAATCACTACATTTTCTTATGTTTTTGAGAAATTTAGGTTATTTTCATGTTTACTATTTTTTAGGTAATGTTTTTTTTTTATACTTCTAAAGGGGCAGGCAAAAGGCTTAAAGGCTTAACTCGAGCCGCGTTCCGATATACGCTACATAAATTGATGTATTTAAATACAACAACGTAATCGCGAACATAGAATAACAAATACAAGTCACACTATTTCACAATAATTGAACACACAATTATATATTTTTATCACTTTAGTATTCGATTTCTTAATAAGTTTTTAATATTTACTCACTTGCCACCATTTTGTGAAAAGGAACGGTGTTTCGAACGCTGAACGAACAAAAGAATGGTTTGTTTCGAGTTTGCTTTCTATTGTCTATGGTTGCGACTAAAACCAGGGATCTTCTGGTCCTTGGTCTATTTACTTTTTGTAATAAGAATCAATTCTAAACCAAAACTAACACAAAAACCTAGATCTTTTAGTACAGGTTTAAACTATGGTTTTGCAGTTTTTTTGTTATAAGAGGGACATAGGTTTTTAGATGTTGTTTTTCTGTATGGATCTGATTCTGAATCAGATTCTGCAAGCAGACTGAGGCATTATTCAGGAAGGGAAAACACGCGCACGCGCATCCATCAAGGAATGATCTAACTTCGTGTTATTACCAAAACTGAATCAAGGTCTTAAAAGTCACGTTTATATACCTAGGTCTAGATAATTGTAACCTAGTTATCTATTTTTAAGGAAATAACTTTCATCATTATCTTTTTCTTTGAAAATTATTTATTTTTTTACCTTGGAGCAAGTGAATTCATTTGACCTCGCCGAGAGATTCACATGTTATTTTCGTTATTTACTTACAAAAGTAATTTAAAATATTTAAAAACATTTCAGGAAATGGTAATGAGAATTAGTTTTTTTAATCCTACTAATATTATAAATGTAAAAGTTTGTGTGTGCGTGTGTGTATGTATGTTTGTTACTCCTTCACGCTAAAACTACTGGACCGATTGCGATGAAACTCGGTATCTAGATAGCTGGAGACCTGGATTAACACATAGGCTACTTTATATCCCGATATTCCCACTGGATCGGGACTTCCGCGGGTGAAACCGCGGGGCGCAGCTAGTACTTTCATAAGCCTGAAGTATTGGCATTGATTACTTATTAGAAATATTTTTAAAGAAAATTGCATACCTACCCGACGAGATTTGAACAAGAACCGGCCAAGTGCGAGTCGGACTCGCGCACGAAGGGTTCCGTACTATTATATTCTGTTTTTAGTATTTGTTGTTATAGCAGCAACAGAAATACATCTTCTGTGAAAATTCCAACTGTCGAGCTATCACAGTTCATGAGGTACAGCTGATACAAAAGATGCAAATTTTGGATAAGTTTTTCTTACAAAATATTTAAGTAAGCACTTAATTTTTTATTAATAGGTTACACACACAATTTAAGAGGAAAGGGTACCGGGGGCTTTCTCCATACAGACTATTACAAACGTAGTCGACTGTTTTCTCCCTGGATAATGACACTAGAGCAAATATTTTTGGTGTATAGAACCTATAACTGCCATGACCATGTCCCTATTTTTGGTTTTTATTTTTTTAATCTTAATTTCTATGAAAATTAGAAAATGAAAAAAAAAAAAATATGGGCATAGTCATGGCAGTTATAGGTTTTATGGCACAAAAATATTTGTGCTAGTGTCTTATCCAGGGAGGAAACAGTCGACTACGGTTGTATGGAGAGAGTGCAGATACCCTTTCACCTTAATCTTCTTTTCTTTATTTTCTCCTTGCCTT
The DNA here is from genome assembly GCA_907269075.1 of Idaea aversata. Classification (NCBI taxonomy): domain Eukaryota; kingdom Metazoa; phylum Arthropoda; class Insecta; order Lepidoptera; family Geometridae; genus Idaea; species Idaea aversata. The sequence goes on along the minus strand of OU026099.1, from coordinate 12,870,198 downwards.
TTCCCATATCAGTTGGGGTCGGCACTCCTAATAATTTTTCGCCACAACGGTCTGTTATGGGCCGTCTCTGCATCGGCGTCAATGGCTTTCAAGTCGTTTTTTATAGTTTGGGAGAAGGTCGCCGGTGGGCGGCCCCTTCCTCTTCTTTTCTCCTCTATGTCAAGTACCCTCCTTGCCATATGGTCTGAAGGTCGACGGACGACGTGACCATACCATCTCAGTTGGTTTTCTCTGAGCTTGTCCACTATGTTAGCAACTTTGAAGGTCCCCCTTACGTGGTCGTTCCTTATTCGGTCTTTTCTAGTAACCCCGCCAGACCAGCGTAGCATTTTCATTTCAGTGACGTGGATTCTCTGTTCGTCCGTTTTTCGTGTGGGCCAGCATTCAGAGTCGTAAGTTAGTGCTGGACGGACCGCTTGCTTGTATACTTTTCCCTTTACTCTAACAGGCACTCGAGGATCACAGAGTACACCTGTGAGCTCACGCCATTTTAACCAAGCTGCTGTTATTCTGTGCTCCACGTCTTTTTCGGTGCTGGCTTTTGGAGCTCCTATGGATCCTAGGTATTTGAATTGCTCAACTTTGTTCAAGGGAGAGCCTTCGATCGTGGGCGAGACATTTGCACCATCTACGCTTCCAGATAGGGGACAGTACATGTACTCCGTCTTTTTCCTGTTGATTCTCAGTCCCTTGCTCTCTAGAGCCTTCAGCCACACGTTTAAGTCTGATTGTATGTCTTGCAAGGTTTCTGATACTAAGACAATATCGTCTGCATAGAGAAGTGACCACGGTGCAGGTTTTTGGATGTCCTTGGTGATATAGTTCATAACCAGATTGAATAGGATCGGGCTAAGCGCGGACCCTTGATGAACACCCACCTTGACCTCAAAGGATCCACTGATTCCTGCTGGGCTGACCACTCGTGTTGAGATGTTGTGGTACATGTCTTTTATGAGGTCTATGTATGGTTCTGGGACCAACTGTGATCTTAATGCTTCCCATATCAGTTTTCTAGGAACCCGATCAAAAGCTTTCTCCAGATCTATGAAGACAAAGTGGAGGTCCCTCTTATTGAGCACATACTTTTCGATAAGAATTTTGATGGAATGGATAGCGTCAATAGTGCCGACACCTCGGGTAAAGCCACATTGGTTCTCTGTTATATTTGTAAGCTGAGTCAGTCGATTTACAAGGATACTTTCCCACAGTTTTAGTGTATGAGATGTGAGTTTTATGCCTCTGTAGTTTGAGCAGTCAGCAACGTTTCACCTTAACCCTTTCACCTTAATGGAAAAAATAATAATATAAATAATCTAAATATTTATTTTTTAGTTAGGGTGGCCAAAAGTCTCGCTGCATTGCCTCTTTGGATAGCAATGCCGATCCGTTGGCCAAAGTAGCAGCCACTATTTGGTCGCCTGAAGCCATCCTGAAGCTAATACCTACAAATAATTTATAAAATATTTTAATTCAAATATAAGACTTCTAGTCCCCACGGGCCCAATCACAAAATATTTCTGGATGATTTAATCTATTAATTTTTATCCTGCACTTTTCCCACATACCATAAATGCATACCACTTCAATTAGTACTTAGGTATGCATTTTTCTTAGAAAATATTTTTGGGTAATTTAATCTATGAATTGTTATTTTGCATTTTCCCAGCGGCACACCATGACGTCATATTTAACCACCCGAAGTGGATGGCGGAGTGGAGAAATATGACATCATGTTTTGTCAACGTCCGCCATTACCTTCTCCTCATTCCTCCCTAACGTTATCCCTTCATCATTTCTTTGAAAAATTAAATGGGACAGGTAGCCGTAGTCGCAGTGGAACACGTGAAACGTCTTGAGCCATTTACGCCAGCGACATGCATTATAGGTACAAAATAAATGGCTTTTATCATATTTAGACAAAATTCTCGTTGTTAGTTGCCAAACTCCACCTATATGGCTGAACCGATTTGTATGAATTTTTTTGTGTATATTCGTAAGGTCTGAGAATCGTACAACACCTAAGTATTTTTTATTCTTTTGCCTTTATTTTGACGTGACAACGTTTTATAAATTGGTTTGCCGGGTGACACTTCAAGAAACTGCGTTACGCTCCGCTGACGTTATGCGCTCACAATGAGAGCGAGTGAGAGGCACGCGGGCATGGTTAGCCCGCCTAAGAGCGAGAGAGACAGACATAAAAAGTGAAAGGCACGCGTCCCTTCCACTCGAGCACAGTTGTTGTCACGTAAAACTTTCGCCCGTATACCGACTTTACAGGCAACCAGTTTTTTTTTTATTTAATTTTTTTATAATGGTAAAGCAACGTTTGCCTAGACAGCTAGTAAATCATAAAAGAAGTCGAAACTTTATTCTTTTGGATTTCAAATCAGATCATATTGAGACGAATCGCTATAACATCCTACAATACATACCCACTACTTGTTAAGGCGGTAGAAAAAAAAATTCCTATCCCAATGACATACCTATCCCGTGGGAATATCTAAATAAAAAAATGTCTTCTTTGTAAATGGACAATCCATTATCCAACACAAAAAGATTCGTAGATATGTATTTATTTTTGCATACTAAAAGGTGATTAGTTTAAATTATAACAATTTGAGGAAAAAATACTGGAAATAACAATACCTATTAAAATTCATTATTTTTAGCTACATACTGAAAATAATGTAACTTAATATTAACATTTAAATCAACTAATTGGATGAAGGAAAACGTCCGCTTGGAAGCAATCCAGGAAAATAATTTTCATAATATTTTTATCATAATGAGGTAATAGTTATCGTATCCCAAGTTCATATATGTTAATGTTTGTGACTTCTTCGCGCCAAAACTACTGAACCGATCGTGATTAAACTTTGCATGTAGATAGCTGGAGTCCTGGAATAATACGTAGGCTACTTTTATCCCGAATTTCTTACGGAACCTTTGTGGTTGAGACTGCAGGACTCTGCTATACGGTTTATAAACTTCACCTGATTTTCTGTAACCTAATGTTTGAAATTATTGACGTGACAACGTCTTATAAATTGGTTTGCCGGGTGACACTTCAAGAAACTGCGTTACGCTCCGCTGACGTTATGCGCTCACAATGAGAGCGAGTGAGAGGCATCGTCATGGTTAGCCCGCCTAAGAGCGAGAGAGACAGACATAAAAAGTGAAAGGCACGCGTCCCTTCCACTCGAGCACAGTTGTTGTCACGTAAAACTTTCGCCCGTATACCGACTTTACAGGCAACCAGTTTTTTTTCTGAAAGGTTGGTTTAAACCCAGGAAAAAACTCATCTACTTATAGACATACATAACATAATATATCAGCGGTTCATAGAATGGATTTCCCCTTAATAAGGAATTTAAGGAACTTTGATAAAATACTTTAAAAATTATAGTAAGTCGTTTTGAAGTTAGGTGGGAACAGATGAACATACTCGTACATTACATAGGTACTTAGGGGTCAAAAACATAACTCTCCCTTTTGCGTCGCCGTAGTCGGGTAAAAACTAACAGCCCGAGTTTTCGTGACCGCGAAAATATCGGTATCAAATCGGCCTATAGGTATCACCAAGGATTCAGTTTATCTTCATTTCAAGTCCAGAAGTTTCAGAGCTTGTTGATTACCTAAAATATCAATTAGACGGACATTTTTGTATCCTAATACATATCTACATATTTCTCTATTTGCTTTTTTCACTATTATCTAGATTTGCTGCACACATGCCCTTTTTAAGCGGTTTTATTACCCGAATACGGCAAAAGGGAGGTTTTTGTTGTTTAGCAATTGACTTGCCCAGTTTGGGTCAAACAAAATTAATTTCACCCCCTTTCTGTTAACAGATTGATCTGTTTAGTAGGTACACACATACCTTTTAGTTAAAACAATGGAAATAAATTATGTCCTTTGCTAATTAGTTGTATGGAAAAAAGAAAACGTAAGAGCGTGCGAACAGCAATCCTAGGTCCGATGTAAAAAAGTGCTCTAGATTCTTTATGCAGGAAATAAATAGGGAAACACGTTGTAAGAAGAGAACAAAACCCATCAAGAAGCCAGCAAATCGTCAAAGAATAAACTAGCCCATCCAGTCATTCCAGTTTTCCTTTCGACCTTGCAAACATCACAGGAACTCACCCGAGTACCGGCCCTGCCTCTGATCTTCCAACCCAGGCTGCTCCCAAACCAGCACGTGCCCTCCGCGAGTACGCGATACCATTTTATCAACAAAAAAAGAGAAAAAAAGAAAACTTCGAAATTTGAAAAAAAAAATAAAGAGAAGATTAGGACGCGAAAAGAGGTTTTAATCTCCACTAGTGATTCGACCTACGTAACGTTCGTAAGTGAGAATCGTAGTGGTGAAACGTTAAGGGGCGACATGTTGAGAGGGTTGTAAATTAATGGACCACGTGATGACCGGATGTCTAGACGAACGCGGCGCGACTGGGAAACGTAGAGACACGCTACCATTGAATTAACTACAAATAGCTGGAGTGCGTGCCGGATAAACCTGCGAGCGGTTGGTGGCACTTAAGACGCGTTTTTACTGCACGTTCCGTCGTAACTTCTGAATATAAACCAGATATTTGTTTCTGGTCTGGGTGTTTATGGGTTAAGGTACATCTCGTCCACGAAACAAATGATCTGCGGGCCAAATGTCCACTTTTTAAAATGTGTATGGATAGATTCGTCCGGATCAATTAATGTTTCTATGGTTAGGTACTTGTCAATAACGCTTTTATTGACAGGCAACGACTTTTTTGAGAGTGCAGGTGTTTACCAATTTATAAGACGTTTTCAAAACGATCAGTAGAAAGGATCACTTGCAAAAACCAAATATATCCAGCTGGTGTAATTTCTTTGTTAGAAAGTAAAGGTAGACTCTAAATAGGTAGAATTAGCTATATAACTCAGATTTGTCTCGTGGAGGTTGGCGAAAAAGCGGACCATTTGGCATTCGATTTGTTATACCCGGTAGGCCGTGTTGGATGAGTGCTTCCTGTTTGCCCCACCAAGCTGCCCCACAGTGGGGCAAAGTGGAATCGTTAAAATTTTGTAGTCTCGTTTGCCCCACTAATATGATCCTGCCCATCAGGGTTGGCACCTTGTTGAGAGTTTAAGAATTTTCGTGTCATCTCCAAATTTATGAACAATCACGGTATGTTACAAATTACACTAAAACATGCAGACTTAAGTTACTTGTGGTGCCATAATCTCGAAATAGCTATGTACAGACCATTAAATAATATTGACAAGATCTCCATTTCAAATGTCAGTTGTGATAAATGTAACTGAGTTGGTAACCTATGGAGTGTGTTTAAATAAAAGTACAAAATTAAAGAAAGAAAAGATATAAAGAAAATGATTATTTGAAACGTTAACTTCTGAAAGAATCTGGTTATAAATCACAAAATAAATTACAGGACTCGTTACAAATAAAATCTTTGCCAATCTCTACACACAATAATTAGTCACTACTAACTGTAAAATAAATAAATCTCAGATTGATTAACATTTGACTAAGTTAAATACAGTTTTACTGATTAAATAATACAAAAACATCATGCAGAACATACAAACAGTCACGCAAAATATGAAAATTTTTAGAAAGACCAAACCAGTTTTATTTGGTAGGCATATTCGTAGGTAACGGTCTCGCCGGTTTTGTTGTTATGTTACGGTACGTTTTTAAAGTTGCCCACATCCGTTTTTGCAAGTGTCTACATAACATGGTGATTTAGGTAGCTTTCAAGAAACAACAAATATTAGTGTACCTACACTATTATGAGTAAAATGTCAACCAAAGCTTACATAGAAAGAAAGAAAGAAAGAAAACATTTATTTGGACAAGCACACGACATAAGACAATCAGAAAAGTAGTAACAAACATAAAAGCACTAAAACAAAAGTTTAAAATAAAATAAAAAATAATAATAAAAACAAAAAAATTAATAGGAAAAAAGAAATATACAAAGAAGAAATAAGATCTAAGGAGCCGTGTGCCTCCAAAAAGGTTCTGCCTCAGCAATGATAGCTGCACCAACATTTAGCTGACACAGCCGCTGGTCTTCCGGCAGGACCCTTTACGGATGACGTTTCGTAAATGTCACAAAATAAAAGAAACCACTGTGCAACACAATATTTACATAGAATGTAATTAATAAAAAATAAATAATAATATACAGGGTGAATTTTTTATGTGGGCCTTCAGGGCTATATCCTAAACCATAAGAGATAGCGAAAACTGCTGAAAGGAGTTGCGTGCTCGATTTTGACAAAAATTAAAACCGCATCATTAGATTTTTGAAAAAGTCATTACCCTAGCCGGGAATCGAACCTGTTCATTTTCCAAATTAATAATCATCCTATATTTTTGTACCAATCGATAGTGTTGCTAATAGAGATCAATTCCTGGAAACAAACATAGTCTGGCAAATTAAAGGAAATAGCTCCTTTTAGTAATCTTTTGTAATTTTCATACCACCATCCCTGAAAAAAATGCTGTGAGGAGGTAAGGCCAATGACGTAACAAACTCCTGCACTAAAATATGAACTGTTTTTACAAATTTGATGTAAAAAACTTCATTTAGAACTTATTTTATAATATTTAGAATAATATCACTTGCCCTCTATGTCTCACACTATTCTATTGCCAGAGACAGAAAGATGAAAATTACAGATAACTACAAAATTCAGCCATTTCCTTTGTTTTTCCATACTATGTTTGTTACCAGGAATTGATCTCTATCAGCAACACTATCGATTGGTATAAAAATATAGGATGATTATTTTTTTGCAAAATCAACAGGTTCGATTCCCGGCTAGGGTAATGACTTTTTCAAAAATCTAATGATGCAGTTTTAGTTTTTGTCATAATCGGACACGCAACTCCTTTCAGCATTTTTCGCTATCTCTCATAGTTTAGGATATAGCCCTGAAGGCCCACATAAAAAATTCACCCTGTATAAGTTTAATTGAAAATAATAAATTAAATGTTACATAAATAATTATTACTTATTACATAGATATAGTTAAGCATAGATATAATACCTAAAAAGATAAAAAGATAAACTAATACCTACCATTTAAACCAATTTATTAAACATAATACATAATTTTATCAATGAATTACACAATTTTATAATGAGAAGGAAAGGAAAATGAAAATAATAAGGTAAAAAATGCGTTTTGTGAAATGCAGCCAAAAAACCGTTCATTTTACGTTGCACAAAACTTGGACCTCTTTTGAACGCAGCCATCAACTGACAGTGACAGAAGGCCAATTCTTGCGCCGCTGGCTCGCTGTCTTCAAATATGATTGAAACAAGTTAAATAAAAGTTTTTAAAATACGTGGTTCCCTTCCGGAATCTGTCATTTTACTACAGAGAAAAGAGCGATGTAAGCTTTGGTAGCAGTAAAACTGTAGTTAGCTGAGTCAAATATTAATCAATCTCCAAATATGCTGCTATGAGCTCATATACATAATTTAAATATTATTGAAAAATACGTGGTTCCCATTCCGGTAGCAGTAAAAACATTTGACTACGCTAAATACAGTTAGCGTAGTCAAATGTCAATTAATCTGAGATTTTATTTTTCACAGTTAGTAGTAAAAGTGACTAATTATTGTGTGTTGAGTTTGGCAAAGATTTTACTTGTAATGAGTCGTGTAATTTATTTTGTGATTTATAACCCGATTCCTTCAGAAGTAAACGTTTCAAATAATCATTTTGTACTTTTATTTAAACACACTCCATAAGTTACCAACCCAGTTACATTTATCACAACTCAAATTTGAAATGGAGATCTTGTCCATATTATTTAATGGTCTGTACTGTACATAGCTGTTTCGAGATTATGGCACCACAAGTAACTTATGTCTGCATGTTTAAGTGTAATTTGTAACATACCGTGATGGTTCATAACTTTGGAGATGACACGAAAATTCTCAAACTCTAAACAAGGTGCCAACCCTGATGGGCAGAATCATATTAGTGGGGCAAATGACACTACAAAATTTTAACGATTCCACTTTGCCCCACTGTGGGGCAGCTTGGTGGGGCAAACGGGAAGCACTCGTGTTGGATGACATCTTTGCACGATATTGTCTGGCGCGCACTCTAGTATGTACGAAGCACGCGATCGCCCCATGGCATGACGTCACCGCGGATCATTTTTTCCGACGAACGCTGAATTGAACGCCGAACTGAAATGTACTTTGCGTATAGGAATGGGAAATGGTTACCGTTACGCTAATTGAATAAACACATTACCCTCTTTTACGTCGCGTCGCGCAAGTCGGGTAATAAACTACAATGTACAGAGGAGGGGTCTATTATCCAGCTAGCCTTCACCAGCGATCAAGTTCGCTGGAGGAATTTTCCGAAATCCTTTCTTAGCGGATACTTATCCTACTAATATGAGAAATATGAAAGTTTGTGTGTTAGTGTGTGTTTGTTACTCCTTCACGCAAACTACTGAACCGATTGCAATGAAACTCGGTATGTTGATAGCTAGAGACCAAAAATAACATATTATAATATAGGCTTCTTTTTATCCCGATATTCCCAGGGATCGGGACTTACCCGGATGAAACCGCGGGGCGTAGCTAGTAGATAATAATGCCTATATTACAGGGCTTTAGGATACATTTGCACACGTATTATGTTAATCCAGGTCTCCAGCTATCTACAAACCGAGTTTCATTGCAATCAATCTAGTAGTTTTTGCGTGAAGGAGTAACAAACACACAAACTTTCTAATCACTATCACTACATAGTATAAACTAAAGTCACTTTTCGCCGTCCCTATGTCCCTATGTATGCTTAGATCTTCTACGCAACGGATTTTGATGCGGTTTTTTAAATAGATAGAGTGATTAAACAGGAAGGTTTTTAGATATAATACATGCATAATACATCCGTGCGAAGCCGGGGCGGGTCGCTAGTTTATAATATTAGTAGGGTTAATAGGATTCTGTGGGATACGAGTGCTCTACAAAAATAGTTTTAAGCAAGGCCATCTTTAACCTATTGGAGGCACTGGGCATATTAGGATAATGGGTCCCCTATGACTTTGAGAGAACACTTTTATCTATCACGGGGCCCTGGCTCAGTGGGAATAAGGGGTCCGGTTTTGAGGAATAGGCCCTCGGTCATTTTACTAAACTCTTTGAACATGGCGATTTAGAATTCAGTAAAAATAATAAAGATGACTAACCCAATTTTAAATGTGTATTTTACCTACATTCCTTTACATTTTCTTAGACTGCAATGTTTAATAAGAGATAAAGAAAATGGATGAGTAAGCGTGGTATCTTGTTGACATCATTTTGTAAGAATTGTTTTGTGAAAATTCAATATTGTCCTAACATTATGGTTTTTCAGTAAGACTAGCTGCGCTCCACTGTTTTGCCCGTGTATGTCCCGATCTTGTGGGAATACCGGGATAAAAAGCCTATGTTAATCCCTAGACTTCAATGTATGTTTATACCAAGTTCCTTCAAAATCGGTCCAGTAGTTTCAGAGTCTGTAGTGCGAGTTTTTTCCTGTAGAAAATGTTACTATCACGTTTGCGTAAACGAGAAAATCGTATGCAAAGTTAAAGCTTCATATACGTCAGCTAGGGGCGCTTTTCAACTTTCCTTAGATTTTTTTAGACAACGTAGTAGTAGCGTTTACTGTACGAAAAAAACAAGAAATTTTAATAGATAGAGTGATTAAAGAGGAAGGTTTTTAGATATAATACATGCATAATACAGCCGTGCGAAGCCGGGGCGGGTCGCTAGTATATTATAAACGACGACCCAGTTGGCACAATGGTTACCATGCCGGACTGCCAAACACAGGGTTGCGGGTTCGATTCCCGCCACAGACAAGTATTTATGCTTAGATATTTGTCTGTGGTCTGGTTGTTTCTATGTATTATAAGTATATATTTACAAAAGAAAAGTACCTATATAAGTAGTATCCGTTGTCTAGCAGCTAGCACCCATAACACAAGTCTAGTTACTTAGCTTGGGGCTAGATGGCGATGTGTGGAATGTCCTGCAATATTTATTTATTTATAAAGAGAAAAGATTTGTTTGTTTGTTTATTTGTTTGAATTGAATAGACTACTGGACCGATGTTGATATCTAAAGGCTACTTTTCATTCCGATATTCCCACGGGATCGGGAGTAACGCGGGTGAAACCGCGGAGCGCTGCTAGTAGATATATAAAGTAAAATAACAGTAGGTATAGGTCGTTTCCTTTGAGTATAATTTTATGGGAAAATGAGTCATTCGTATAGTGGTAACCCCTTTAGCAAAGGCTTGTATTTTATGGCGCGCATGCAAATAATTTTCCTAAGACTGTAACTTTAGGTACAGGTTGTGCAGCGAATGGTGAGCGCTGGCGGAAAGTGGAAGGGGTATGCGCAGAAGTCAATTTTTAGGTCTGTTTGGGCGGGGGGACAGGAGCGAAGGGAGGGTCAGTTGCTCACATCATCGCTCTCTGTTTAGCACACACGTCTTTAGCCGCGCTCTGTCCCGCTCCCGCACGTCTAAGTACTGTCGCGCACATAAATATTTACCATCACTCGGTTAACATTGCAGCCGCGTAGCTAACTTTACCCAGATCGAAAATTCAACTTTATACAGAAAAACTGGTAATCATTGGTGCAGGCATAGAAATCCATGTTCGTACCTTTGTTCAGTAAATGTACAGGACAGTATTAGTTCCGTGGTTTGAAGTTCGCGCCAAAAACAATAGAAAATATAGATTTGACAGCAATCTGACAGTTTAATTAAAGTGACAGTGACAGATTATCGATCAATAGAAGATCAGTAGTCAATAGGTAGTTGTTTCAATAAAAGGAAATATGTTTATTTAATTTGAGTTCCATATTAGTAGTCTATCTATAGTTTAATAGTGTAAATTACAGTGAATAAATATACTATATAATAGTAATAGTATTTAAATGTATGTTTTTCTGGTTGGGCAAAATCATATACGGTATGTAAACAAAGTATGACGGTTTGGCTGTAATAATTCTGTGCGCGATTGTACATGCGCAAACCAACCCCACCAATTTCCGCCAGCGCTCACCATTCGCTGCACAACCTGTAACTAGAGTGGTAAGTACATACCTACATACCTATGAATAACTGTGAATAAGTTAACATAATGTAGTAACATTTTGTTGAAAAATAAAACATAAATGAAAATACTTATTTTGTTTTTTTTTGTATTTACATACATTGTAACTTAGGTAAACCAGGTGAATCTTGACTAAAAATTATTTTACAATAAATAAAATTAGCTACATGTACCGCCATCTAGTAACATTGAGTAAAAACTAAACATTTTGTTTAACTGCCATCTGTTGACGGTATCGCACTATAATTACAACAGTTTCTCTTCTCAGATTACAGGTGGTGTCACTTGTCTAATATTTTCAATAATTCAGCAGTTAGCATTCTGCGCCATCCGGAACGTAACTAGATCTAGAGCCCGTAGTGCGAGCTTTTTCGTAAAGCAAGGCAAACTCTACTGTCACGTTTACGTAAATTCAAAATTTGAATGTCAAAAGGCAACCCTAGCGGACGTAATGCGAAGCTTAGGTAACGGTATTTCGCGTCGTTTCCGGATTTTCCATCAGCGCCATTTCAAAAAACGATAGCACACCGGCAGGCGGAAAAAAATGCCTTGACTCCTTGAGAGCTTAAATATATCTATTACTCTGCGCCCCGCGGTTTCACCCGCGTAAGTCCCGATCTCGTGGAAATATCGGGATAAAAAGTATCCTATGTGTTAATCCCGGTCTTCAGCTATCTAGATACCAAGTTTCGTCGCAATCGGTCAAGTAGTTTTTGCGTGAAGGAGTAACAAACATACATACACACACACTCACACACACACAAACTTTCACATTTATAATATACTAGCTGCGCCCCGCGGTTTCACCCGCGGAAGTCCCGATTCCGTGGGAATATCGAGATAAAAAGTAGCCTATGTGTTAATCCAGGTATCCAGCTATCTAGATACCGAGTTTCATCGCAATCGGTCCAGTAGTTTTTGCGTGAAGGAGTAACAAACATACATACACACACACACACACAAACTTTCACATTTATAATATTAGTAGGATATATTAGTAGGATAGGATAGGATAGGACATAAAAAGGAGGAAAATAACAAAAAATCTGTACTTACCTACTTTAAACCAAAAATAAATATGTAAAAACTATAATTTGGATCGCGACTTTACTTGAACTCGCAACCTGCTACTAATTATAAACTTTAAAAAGTCAAGCCTCACGCATTATAATCATTTTTTTTTTAAATGTTGGGTATTTTTTGGGTCCCGTACCACAAGGGTAAAAAAAGGAATCCTTTTATTTATATTCTTTGTACCTACTTCACAAAAGTCTAAATAGGTACCTAAACAATACAAAAGTGACACAGTTGTAAAACGTTCCAAATTGAATAACGAGCCGCAATGAATGAGATGAGAACATTGCTCAGTCACGAACCGGATGCGTTCTCAGATTGATGCCCACGCGCATACCCGTTAGCGCACGGCACAGCTTAGTTGCTAGGTAGGTACCTATGTGCGAATGTGAACCAGATTAAGGTGGGTTAGTTCCTTTGTCCAATAAATAGGACACGATAAGTATACCTACCCAAGTTTGTTTTAGAGTTTTGAGACAAACGGAAATTGTTAACGCCTGATAAGATTATTAAAGCAAACTGTTATAAAGAAAACCCGCCAATTGCGAGCATGTTGTATGGGAGCCCTACTTAAAAAATTCTTTTATAGTATTTATTGTTATAACAGCAACAGAAATAAATAATCTGTGAAAATTTCAACTGCCTAGATATTAAGGTTCATGAGATACAGCCTGGTGACAGACTGACGGACAGACGGAGGCGGACGGACGGACAGTAAAGTCTTAGTAATAGGGTCCCGTTTTTAGCCTTTGGGTACGAAATCTTAAAAATAAACTAGTAGTTCGCCCCGAACTGAGACCTCACGAGTTTTTTTCAGCGTTTATTATATTTCAGCGTAAAGTACTAAAATGTATAATATAACGACGAAAGACTCCAAATACGACAGGTCTATCTTATTTGAATGATAGGTGCCTAGTATCGCTATTATCTGACATTGGATGATTTAGAGAATCCAAACACGATAGGCATAACTTCTTGTTGTTGTTAAGTTCTAAAAGCATAGGCCAGCTCAATCATCACACCCTGGACATCCGTTGACTCTTTATTTTTACTCAAGACATTTTGAATGTGTCCAACATAATATCCAGAAGATAGTAATTCCTTTCCTTCCTTCCTTATGTATCTACTTATCATAATGTTACGTAAGAGGAAACGAGAAGACAAGCTCGAGAACGAGAATATATTAGAGAAGTTTGAGGCCAATATGTCCTGTAATAAGTCCCTAAACTAAAATATAACAAGTCAATAAAAATTATAAAAAAATTAGTCACAAATTTTATAATTATCAGAGTCTCTAAATCGGCTAGAACCGAACATTCCTACTATTTAATACCATCCACCACTATTATTGTAAAACAGCCCATGATTATGAAATAAATAATTATAGGAAATGAAGCAAAGAGAGTTCGGACGATTTGGGGCAAAGTAATAAATTTCTATAAATTTTAAATTTAAATAAAATTGGATTAAGAATATTGTAAATAGTAAGCGTGTTACATTGTGAATTTGTGATGCTACACCTTCGTTATTTTTCTTTTGCAATCACAATGTAACACGCTTACTATTTAAGTACAATATTCTTAATCCAAATTTATCAGATTTTATTTTCTATTTTTTAGTTGGACTTTTTTTATTAAAGCGTGTTTTTTTTTAGTTTTTATTATATTTATTTATTTTATACTTTTTGGTCTTTGATAACTTAATATGTTAGATCGGACCCTGGTTACTATTGAAAGACAAACTACTCGTCAAGACGATTCTAACGAGCCTAAACTCGATGAGGTTGTGTCGTTTCATTGCGAAGTTCCTATGACCACCTTCCAGTTCCATCATCAGACCCTGGTTACCATTGAAAGACAAACTACCCGTCAAGGCGATTCTAACGAGCCCAAACTCGATGGGGTTGTGTCGTTTCATTGCGAAGTTCCTATGACCACCTTCCAGTTCCATCATCAGACCCTGGTCACCATTGAAAGACAAACTACTCGTCAAGACGATTCTAACGAGCCCAAACTCGATGGGGTTGTGTCGTTTCATTGCGAAGTTCCTATGACAACCTTCCAGTTCCATCATCAGACCCTAGTCACCATTGAAAGACAAACTACTCGTCAAGACGATTCTAACGAGCCCAAACTCGATGAGGTTGTGTCGTTTCATTGCGAAGTTCCTATGACCACCTTCCAGTTCCATCATCAGACCCTGGTTACCATTGAAAGACAAACTACCCGTCAAGGCGATTCTAACGAGCCCAAACTCGATGGGGTTCTGTCGTTTCATTGCGAAGTTCCTATGACCACCTTCCAGTTCCATCATCAGACCCTGGTCACCATTGAAAGACAAACTACTCGCCAAGACGATTCTAACGAGCCCAAACTCGATGGGGTTCTGTCGTTTCATTGCGAAGTTCCTATGACCACCTTCCAGTTCCATCATCAGACCCTGGTCACCATTGAAAGACAAACTACTCGTCAAGACGATTCTAACGAGCCCAAACTCGATGGGGTTGTGTCGTTTCATTGCGAAGTTCCTATGACCACCTTCCAGTTCCATCATCAGACCCTGGTTACCATTGAAAGACAAACTACTCGTCAAGGCGATTCTTGACGAGTAGTTTGAATGAATGAACTATGAAGTATGGATAATGAGATAATTCCTGCAGATTCCCTCCAGCTCTATCATCAGATCAGTTCCATGGTACCATATTATTGTCACCGAAGTTACGCCCTTTCATTTGATACCCCACTCGGGTATATTTGCAGTATAGTTTGTGTGCCATATAGGTAGATCCCCTTTTGGACCCCTATCTCCGTAACCCCCTGACCGATCCTGCTCATGTTCGAACTTAAAAATTCTATGGACCTCAACTACTTGTATACCAAAAATCATGAAGATCAGAGCAACGGTACTCAAGTTATTGTCGAACAAACATACAAACATACAAACATACGAGCGACCGACCCTTCTCAACACTAGACCTCTCTCGCTTCGCTCGTTCGGTCAATAAACTAGTAGTTCGCCCCGAACTGAGACCTCACGAGTTTTTTGTACCGATTTTTACTTTTCAGCGTAAAGTATGATATAACGGCGAAATACTTCAAATACTTCGGTCTATCTTGTTTAAATGATAGGTGCCTAGTATCACTATCATCAGACACTGGACATCGCTGACTCTATTATACTTTTAACGAATCCAAACGCGTTAGGCATAGGCTCAGAATACAGAACAAGACTAGGTATCGTGTCTAGAAAATGAGTTCCATAGCCTAATTTTCTTGGTCTCAATCACGTATTTATTTATTATTTATATTATTTTTATTGATACTCGAGAGAATAAGTACCTACAATGAAAGTAAATCGTGTGTGATTAAAAACTCCTATAGCCTTCTTCCTTCTATATTCCACCATATCGTCAGTAGCTAGAGTACCTACCTACTCATCAAGTGAAGACGATAGACCTAACTTATCTAGAGATGAGTTCATATAGCTTTCTATATATTACTCGGCTATATTACCAAACCCCAGATATCAGTTGCTTGTTTAACACCTAGAGCACACTCATGTGCCTAAAGTGCCTCCTTATCAAGACGACTTTAACGAACATTAACGGTAGACTTATCTTGTCTAGAAGATGAGTTCATATTTCTTTGAAGTTGAGTGCCTTCTTCCACCTCTATCACCAGATCCCAGATGTCAGCTGATTCTTCAGAAGCTATAGAATACCTACTTATCAAGGTGCTTTGAACGAGTACAAACATGGATATGACTATCTTAGACTTCTCAAGATCGTTAAGTTCTTATTGTCACCTTTCTCATCGGGTCTTTATCATCAGACTTAACACTAAAATTTTTAGTACCTATGTAGTAAGTATATGTACTCATCTTAATCTAACGAAAGAGGTAAAGAGAAGAGAGGCTCCTCCCTCGATACAAATATATTAGAGAAGTTTGAGACCTATATTATTGGTGGACCTATATGTCCTATAATAAGTCCTAACCTATTATTAAATAAAAATAATAAAAAGATTAGTCACCAGTTTTTTTAATTAGAATCTCTAGATCAGCTAGCAATACTATTTAATATTATTCACCACAATTATTAACCAAACCAACCCTTGATTATGAAATAAATGAATAATTATGAATATGAAACAAAAAGAGAGGTCTGACGATTTATAGGAAAGTAAATTAATTAGACGCTTTTAATCTACAGTCTTCACCCAAGGTAGGTAAGTAGGTACATCCTGAGTGGCCCAGATGACGTCAACTATAGAAGGATTGTCCAATTTTCGCTTCGGCTTCCGTTAAGCTGATCAATAGCTGGTTCAAGCAGCTACTGATCCTTCGAAGACCATCGAGAACGAACACAAGAGTGCATGACTTTGCACTCTAAACTTTTACGAATTATTTGAATTTTATTTAGGATGACCGTATTATTATATAGATAGGTACCTTTTTTTTTATCAATTTTAATCATAATATCAAAGCTAAGTTAATATGTAATGGTTTTGAAATTATCTGGAAATCATATTTTTTACGAAAATGACAGAAACAAAACATGTCATTTTGATTTTTGACATTGTCATTTTTTAATCATGAAGGTCAAAGCGTTTTTTTCCTTTTTGATACAAATGAGTTTGATATAAAAATGACCGCTGAGACGATACATTCCTGTGGATTCCTTCCAGCTCCATCATCAGATCATTTCCATGGTACCATATTATTGTCACCGAAGTTACGCCCTTTCATTTGATACCCCACTTGGGTATATTTGCCATATAGTTCGCCTGTCATATAGGTAGATCCCCTACTGCATCGAAGCCCCCTAACCGATCCCTCTCATGTTCGAACTTAAAAATTCTATGGACCTCAACTACCCGTGTACCAAAAGTCATTAAGATCAGAGCAACGGTACTCAAGTTATCGTCGAACAAACATACATAGATACATAGATACATAGGTACAACCGACCGACCGTCTCGCCACTAGACCTCTCTCGCTTCGCTCGTTCGGTCAAAAATGTACCTACTTACATAAACTTATTCCCCCTTATTCCAAAACAAGGTTTAAGGATAGTCCGAAATGTGGATTTAAACCTAAGATTTAGACACAGATTTACTCTTGAACTAGTCTAGCATGAAGCAAGAAAAAGTTTTCCGCGCCCTGATGGAGTAGTAATCAAAACATAATATGGGTGCCGGCTGAGATACAATTTTGTAGCTCACACACACATTCACACTTTTCCTTCAAATAGTCGTTCATGGCGTGTGACATGGACATCACCTCTGTCATAAAATATTACAAATAAAATATTACATTAACAAAATGGGCAGTGAAATTATGCAGAAACCATGCCGCAAGCAAAAGTACAAAGCTTTCTGGTATCACATTTTTCTGGTAAGTAATAAACCGCTTGGTTTTTACAATTTTCGTGGTCAAATTTTTGGTAGAAAATATTGTTGTTGATTTTTAGTGATGTAAAGTAGTCGATAAAAAATAATATAGAATCGAATCGTCAGCTTATTATTATTTTATTTCATTTATTTATCGCAGTTTTCTAAAAGATTCTAAGAACTGTAAGATTTTTGTGCTTCAGAGTCAGACAGACCATACTGAAGGAAGTATTGGTGTTTTATTAATTTCAGCATTAGCTCTATATCTAAATAATATATTTTCCTACTTACAGGTTCATGAACAAAAAGTGCTTCCCTCAGATTACGAACTCAACTAAATATTATGTCAATATTAATGATGATTTACGAGAAAAAATAGCTGGTCAAAAGCTATTCTAAACGTAATGTAAATAGTTAAAATATAAATTAAAAATATTGTTTTAAAACTGGTGATGTATTTTTATTTGTATAATTAGTTCTCTACTAGCTGTGCCCCCGACTTCGTTCACGTGGACTGCAGGATATTTCATCATCAACACTATCGACATTTAGTCGTCTATTGCTGGATATAGGCTTCTCCAATACCCAAAAGACACGAATTCAAAAGACATTACACCATACAAATGACTGAAGGACAACGTGACTATCCGCAACCCAGTGAAATGTGGATATACACACCGACGGCTCAAAAACGGAAAAACTGGCCACTGGATCCGGGGTCTTCTCGGAGGACCTAAACATAAATCTAAGCGTAACTCTAGGCCCTCACAACTCAATCTTCCAAGCTTGGCTGCGCTGGATCGCGATGTCTCGGGCCATGACATCAGAATCCTGTCTTGTCCGATAGCGTGGCGGTGCTACATGCACTGAACAGTAAAACTATAAGTTCAGCCCTGATTTACGAATGTTACGAGACACTCAACAGACTAGGAGAACACAATAGTCTGACCTTACAATGGGTAAAGGGACACAGCGGCTCAAGGGGAAACGACGCTGCGGACGAGCTGGCAAAAAGAGGAGTGGAAGCGGTCAGTTACGGGCCTCAACCCTCCGTCCCAATCCCCTCAAACAAACTCAAAGCCTGGATCCGCAACCACGCTAAAATGCGACACCGTGACCTCTGGACCACGACGGAAAGCTGTAGGCAGGCCAAACTAGCACTCCCCGACATAAACAACAGACTCACGAAACGCCTTCTAAACTTAAACCGCCCTCAAATGCGCTTGGTTACAATCGCCTTGACCGGTCCCAGCGCTTTCAACAAGCACTTCCATAACCTGGATATAACGGACAGCCCACTATGCAGAGCGTGCATAGAGGCTGAGGAAACGACCGCGCGTGTGCTGCTGGACTGCATGGTATTGACAGATATTAGACTCAGGACTATAGGTGACGTTAAAAGCCTTCCAAAAATGTTTGAGAAGCCACATCTAGTGGCAAAATTTATGGAAGAGCTGGGCTGGTTCTCCCCCTGACAAGTGGAACCTCACGCAAAAGGGACCTAACTAGAAAGGTCAGATTGCGGAAAACAGCCCGTATACAAGTACAAGTAGGCTTCTCCAATAGCACGCCACTGAACTTGGTCCCCCCTCTGCACCTCCAACAGCTACTAGTCACTTTGCGAAAGTCTTCACTCCAAGTATTTGGAGGACTTTCTACGCTACATTTGCTAAGGCATGATCTCCACTTAAAATTTGACATGATCCATGCAATTTAGGTAAGTATATTTAATTCCGATAGGTGATAGATTTCATCCTCACCACCTGGATGTCTGATCTTGAACTAAAATAAATACCCCTGAACAATAAAATATAAGTAAATAATCGATAAATATACGTTACGCTTCATACCACATCACATCACTATTTTCAAATTCAGCAACCATGAAGTTCCTTGTTTTTTACATGCCAATAAAGACAAATAAATGTCGTACTTTATTGATATTTTGTTTTTAATTGGGTATGTCATAACATGAATGTTTCTATCTTTATCTAACGTAACGTATATGAAAATATGTGATAGAGATAAAAGACAAACCCTGTCTCCCGCTTCCACCTACCCTCCCACCCCTCTGAGCGGCCGCATAGGTTTCGATACAAAATAGGCATGATTATTACTCCATCTGGGCGGGGAATTTTTTTTTTCCTCCATGTAGTCTAGTAAACACTATCTCTATATAATCTATAATCTATAGGGATAATGTTTACACTTTAGACTATAGTTCCTTAAATAATTAATAGGGATAGTGTTTAGACTATAGTTCACAAGTAAATCTGTATCTAAATCTAAGGTTTAAATCCACATCTCGGACTATCCTTAAACCTCGTTTTGGAATAAGTAAGATTGTGAATATTGTTTTAATTAGTTAGTTCTTTTTTTTTAATTGCTCTAATTTCATACAAATATTTCAACAGCGATTAATAAATAAACTATAAATTCATTATTTCTTTACAAAATATACAAAAAAAAACAATTAAAAAAACTAAGTAATTCATTCTAAACATATTTTAGTACACGTATTTTTTTATTGTAACGAATAGGTACGAATACATCTTGGTATGAAAATGCTAAATTACCTTTTAAGCGATTTGGCCATATAATACTTAAGTAGAAAATATATAGTTACGTAGGTAGTGTAAGATACTTAGGTATTTACATGACTTAATGACAATCATTAACAATCAACAGCACGTGGACAACATTACAAGCAATTTTATTGAATTGCTTATTGTTCTATAACTCTATAACACTTTTATAGTCAGTAATACAACACTGGGTCTCTAGAGTCTCTACTAGCTAAATCAGTTATCATCCCTTTTAAAGAAATTAACAATCATCAAGGTGTCATCCCTTTCAAGGAAATTAAAACAACCGATATCGATGGATGCATTTGTTCACTGGATTGCAGTGGAACAGAGTGCAATGTTTTAGAGTCCACAGAGATCCCTGAGGGGAAACCTGCGAAAAACGTTTCATCGGTATCTCTTAACTGCTACGCCTTATTAAATCGACGTATTCTTACTGCGAAGTTACGTTACATCGTAAAACTATACTTACTGCAAACGATTTTACTGCGAAAATACCATACTGTACTGCGAAGAATTGTTTAATCGACATCTTGTTACTGCGAACTTTACTAAATTTATTTAAATTTAAAATGTCAATGAAAAATCTTTTTCGTAGTATGAAATACATTATTAGCTTACTACTACTATACATTATTAGCTTTCGCCCGCGAGTTGGTCCGCATAGGGTTTGAATTTAGCAAATAACAGCTAGGTATCTGTATACCGAATTTCAGTCCGATCTGTCTATAGTCTATTGATTTAAGCTATGCGTTGTTATACCAGTCAGTCAAGTCTTTGAATGTTATATTTATTTAGAGTTTTAAAAGGAGGAGGAGTAGAAAAATGTCATCGAACATTGATTTAAAACGATTTCATTGAAAGCGAAAGCAACAGCTATACGCGGTAGTAGAGTCTTAATAGGTAGATAACGTAACCCAGTTAGGTATACCTAATGGTTGTTTACAATTCACGCTTTACGATTTTCTCGCTAGCTTAAAATGTTATTGTTTCATTTGAAAATAAGAAGAAAATGAAACATTCCGTATGATTATTTGATAATGTCGACCGTGAAAATATTGACACATACTGACGATGTATAAATCAAATGCTAAATTTAGTCAGAGATGCACCTTAAGAAGGGAAAAATAAATAAGTAAATATTGCAGGACATTTCACACATGGCCATCTAGCCCCAAGCTAAGTAACTAGATTTGTGTTATGGGTGCTACTTTTCTTTTGTAAATATATACTTATAATCTATAATATAAAAATGAATCGCAAAATGTGTTGGTAAGCGCATAACTCAACAACGCCTGGACCAATTTGGACAATTCTTTTTTTGTTGTGTTTGTTATTGTCAGGAGAAGGTTCTTATGAAAGAAAATATTAAGAAAATTGCGTAGAAAATTATTACGCGGGTGAAACCGCGGGGCGCAGCTAGTATACTATAGAAATAACCAGACCACAGACAAATACCTAAGCAATAAATACTTGCCTGAGGCGGGAATCGAATCCGCAACCATGTGTTTGGCAGATGGATGTTATTAGGTACGCTTTATTTGTACAACACATAAAAGATAGATTTTTTTATAAAAAAGTAAAAAAAAACAAATATTATATAGAGTAAAAGTAAACGAATCTATCTGAAACATCGAAGTAAAGTAGATAGGGATGAAATTTCTTCAAAGGTACCTAAGCCGATAAAATCTGTCTACAATTTAATTTAATTTTGTAAGGCGATGTAAATTATTTGACATTATTATTTCTTGACGTTGTGTTAAAACAAATAGGCCCAGAAAGGTATCTATGCCTAAATACCTAAAGTCAAGCCGTCAGGTTGTATGTTACCCCTCGCTACTGAGCCGGTACTTCACCTACTTAAATGAAACATGATTGACAATCACATACTAGGACAAGAGTACCGTTTGTAATAACAATGAATGACATAGTGGGCGCGTCACTATTAGGTATAATTTACATCGTCCTATCGCCTTGACATTGCACGATGCGGGGAAGGTGGTAGAGTCCCGTTAGTTAGAGCATCAAAATGGGAGCTTGAATTAATTACGTCTATTTTTAATTTCCTTAAACCTCTTCACATCATCACTACTTACTATAAAACATAATCCTCCCTTTTGGCTTCGCCGTAATCGGGTAAAAACAAAGTCATCTCTCCTATGTATGCTTAGATCTTAAAAACTACGCAACAGATTTTCATGCGGTTTTTAGATAGAGTGATTGAAGAGGAAGGTATATAAAACAAAAAACCACGCGTACGAAGTCGCGGGCAACAGCTATCTATGAATATAAAATTAAAATTCCTGACTGATTTACCTACTTGTACTTACTTATACGAACATAAAAAAATGTTTTCTAAAGCAAGAAATAATCTTCTTCATAAAGACGCTAGAGATATTTTTTAACCGACTTCAAAAAAAGGAGGAGGTTCTCAATTCGGTTGTAGTATGTATGTTTTTTGTTTAGAATTGAATATCTTTTATAAAATAAAATAAAAAAAACATGCAGTTTTATGATTGAGCTAGAGGAAGGAAGTGCCATTGATAGTCATTCGAATATAATTACTTTAAAGACTGGGTTATTATGGAAATATACTACCATTGTTAATTATCGATTGCTTTTAAAGATAACTTGATATACCTGATAGATTAACTAGTGCTGTAAATTCGAATAGTTTTTCCTAAAAATGAGCCAGTTATAGAAATTTAACGAAACATTATTTTGTGTACAGCTACCTAAAACCTAATTTATTAATTATTAAACCCTTTACTAGGCTTTAAGTTTAAATAAAACTGCTATTAACACTGATTAAACGGTTAATTTTTTGAATCATTTCAAAGCCCAATCCCTCCATTGATATAAATTATGTTCTAAAAGCGGTAGAACAAAAATAATTTTAGGTTTGATTGAAACTTGTAAATTTTTATAAAAAAAATATTTTTTAAAAAGAAATAGGTGAGCACTTGACGAGTCGAGTACTAAATCGCCTTTACCGCTAAGTAGGTAATTTAAAAAATTTAAATTTACGAAAATCTGAAAAAAAATATCGACGGATGTACTAGTTACTTCGCCATCATCTTAATAAATTATTTAGAGCACTTATTACCTATGGCTTGATCTTAGAGATGAGATTAAATCATGTAGGTAGGTATATGAGATATCTAGATGTTCCCATTTTAGTTAAGTAGGTATTTCCTTTTCGATTCGAACTGTCAAATGAATCAATATCGATAACAAGAGATTTATTTGATGAGACGTAGGTAATATTGCGAAATATTTGAGATTTCCGGATTCCTAGATAGCTAGAGTAGAGGTAGGTACATTATGAGCATTTACCTATTGTTTTTATTAGGACTTTTAACTAAAGTTCGCGTCCGCAGGAGTTACCTAACTATAGCTCTGCATGCACCCCTAAGTTATACAAAAAGAGTTTTAAAATAATAAAGTTATATATTGCCATACTTACTATTAAATAAACCTATTGTTTTCAGCTTATAAATATCCAATATTCCGTTGCCAAAAGATATTACATGTTATGTATATATGTATATAGTAATGTATGGTATTTGTTTGTGCTGTATATGTGTATATATGTATATATATTATAGTACAAAAGTGTTATTTTTATATAGATTCATTTAACTATCTAATAATAGTGTAGGTAAGGAAGAGCGGAGACTCCTGGCACAGGCATCTCGATTGCTTAAAAGGAGTATCCAATAATTTGTCTTAATTGTAAGTGTTTCGTTTGTGAAATAAATTTTATTATTTATTATTTCCACCAAAATTTTACATGGTTACTAAGACAATAAAAGTCCCACTCTCCCAATAAGTAAAGTGTGTATTCTTATACCAAGTTTCCTCAAAACCGGTCCAGTAATTTCGGAGCAACTTTTTATTTTGATTAATTTAACGAATAGCAAACAAAAATTTTTTTTTTTCTATTTATTACCCGACTGTAAGAAAAGGGTTATGTTATTACCGCCTTTAAATTTTTTTATTGTTAATTATTGTTTTTTAGCACGCTTTTATTAGTTTCACCTGTATGTTTGCTTGTATGTTACAGACTCTTTTGGGCTCGATTTTGCTCAACTTTGTTACTAATAATTATGTCTCTAATGTATGTAAACAAACTCCAGAATGTAACCTAGACAGACAGGCGTGTATTACTAGTAGACACCCGTGGCCTTGGCCGGGTCAGTTGGTCGAGGTATCCGCACACGTTGCTTGTTGGCCGTGAATTCATTAAAATAACTCATTAGTTCGCGAACTTATGTCCTACCTGTCTTACGCTATGATTACTAGTTGCGCCTAGAGGTTTTATTCGCTTTACTTCATTTTCCGTGAACTTCTTCAAATATACAAGTCTTTTGGACATCAGAATTGAGAAGGTAAAACAAATGCAATCTCTTTGGATATGTTCCCAGTTGATTTGTCGCCAAATTTGAAAAAAAATATGTAAGTTAGTTAAGTACTTACCTACTTAGTTTCTCGTAAAAATACCAAGTTAGAAACCTAAATGTAAAATTATTTTGAACAGTATTTTTAAATAACTACATTTTTTATTATCTTTAAAACTATCCCATTAAGAATTAAGCGTATACCAAAACGGACACTTACGAGATTTTTTTACATGTCATTTTTGTTTCTATTAATCTATATTATCACTACATAGTGTAAAACAAAGTCGCTTTTTCTGTCCCTATTTCCCTTTGACTGCTTAAATCTTTAAAACTACGCAACGGATATTGATGGGGTTTTTTTAATAGATAGAGTGATTCAAGAGGTTTATATGTATAATACATGCATAATATAGCCGTGCGAAGCCGGGGCGGGTCGCTAGTTATTATTATAAAGCTTAAGAGTTTGTTTGTTTGAACGAATTGAACGGTTCGAATTGAAAAAATATTTTTGTGTTGGATAGTCCATTTATCGAGAAAGGCTATAGTCTACTTTTTGTTTTAATATTCCCACGGGATCGGGACTTACGTGGCTAAAACCGCGGGGCACAGCTTGTGTCCTTCCTATATAGGTACATTGTCATAGAGTTTGAAAAAAAAAACCCGCTTAAAAAAAGATTGAGACGACCACTTCGCCAGTCTCCGTACTTTTATGTCACTACCCCTTTACGGAAGATACACAATCTAAACAAGAACAATAAATAAAACAGAAAATAAAAACCTTAAGTAAATTCAGACATTTTGCGCGCACTGAAATCATCATAGTAAATAACTTTTATTTATTTTACGACTTTGTATAAATTAAGCCTTTATTTATTTTAACTGAGAGTGTGTTCAAAGTGATATTGAAATGAAGAATTAAGTACGTAGGTACATTGTTTGTTTACATATTTTTTATTTGATAAAGTATTGGTACTTATATAAAAGTTAGAATAATGTCATGAAAGAATTATTTTTTAAGAAATCATTCTATTTAACAATATTTTGTTTCTGATCTGAGTGTTTCTGTAGGTATGTATGTATTTGTATATATTTACAAAAGAAAAGTATGTATATTCGTTGTCTAGCTATCATAGCACAAGCCTACTTGCCTAGGTTGCGGCTCGATGGTGCTTATTTAATTAAAGATTTTTAATGTTTATAATCCCAAAAAACTAAGTACCAGTCTAAAAACTCGTAAAAAAAATTAAAGCTTCTATTATTACAAAATTTTAAACTGAGTCACGAAAATTTTTAACATTTTACTATAGCTGCAAAATTTTAAAATAAGCTGGTACCAAGCAAAGGTAAGTAACTAAAATTCCGGAAATTTATGTTTCAAATCCCGATTATTTTTACCGCCAATGAATCGGTATATTCTGATCTGGAATTTCCTGGTTATCACTACATAGTATAAAACAAAGTCGCTTTTTCTGTCCCTATTTCCCTTTGACTGCTTAAATCTTTAAAACTACGCAACGGATTTTGATGCGGTTTTTTAATAGATAGAGTGATTCAAGAGGAAGGTTTATATGTATAATACATGCATAATATAGCCGTGCGAAGCCGGGGCGGGTCGCTAGTATACCCTATAGTATAGTAGGTAATTAGGTTAATTAGTTAACGTACATAACTACCTGTTTGTTGGTTTTAATTATGTCGCCAGAATTCATAATGGACATTTGACTTACCTGTAAAGAAAAGACAAAAATGTGATTAAATTGAAGTAAGAATATAATGTTCATAAAAAAAAACTAAGTACTTAGACTAAGTTGTTTGACCACCATAACACAAGCCTAGTAGCTTATTTTGGGGTCAGATGGCGCTGTGTAAAAAAATCTTGCTATATTTAACAAAAAAGACAGACATTGTGGAAGCCATGGTTTCGTATCTCTTACGGTGAAGGAAACCATCGTGATGAAACCCAGGAAGACGTATTGACGAGTTCTCTTTCCTCTGGACACGGGTCGACTAAGCTGAGAGGGTAGTACCTATATAAGTGCTGGGCATGCCTACTAAATCCTCACGCAAAAAGGATTCATCTAAAGAGAGACCTCTTGCAAAAACTCAGCAAAAGGAGTTATAGAATCGTTCTAGAGTTATTTTTAGGTTTTGGGATTTTTTGTAGACCCAGTTGGCACAATGGTCACCATGCCGGACTGCCAAACACAGGGTTGCGGGTTCGATTCCCGCTTGTGGTCTGGTTGTTTCTATATGTATTATAAGTATAAATTTACAAAAGAAAAGTATATAAGTAGTAGGTATATCCGTTGTCTAGCACCCATAACACAAGTGTAGTTACTTAGCTTGGGGCTAGATGGCGATGTGTGAAATGTCCTGCAATATTTATTTATTTCTACTAATTATTTAATCATAATCATAATCATAATCATCATTTATTGTTTCATGTGTAAGTAGGTATAGATGTTTACATAAATTCAATTTAGACACAACATGAACCCGGTTGGGCACTACAATATAGGTTTACTTACATACTATATTACAAAACATATTTAATTTATTTATGCTTACTATAAGAGTTATCATCTATAAATTCTTGTATTGTGTAGTAAGCCTTATTTACTAAATTTTACTAACTTTTACATACTAAACTTTGTGTAGGCAAATTAAATCTCGACCCCTCCTGATTTCCGGGTAAACTGAACACAACCTCAAAATTTTCGTTTTTTTTTTCGAAATTCCAAAAGTCGTAGAAAAAAAGTTGTTATTAAGATGACATGTATACACATGTACACTAATGTACAGTCGGCTGCATAATTGCAGCCGCCGGTAGAGTTCGAAAATTACTATTATTGAATTGTTTTAATTCTAATAATTTTTGTTTGATAAATTGAAGACTTTAAAGTTCAACTAAAGCAGGTGTCTAGAATCTTGCTTGTGTTGAAAACATTCTTATAACAGCCGTTTTAGAGCTCTACGATGGGTCTGCAATTATACAGCCGACTACAAGTAGGCCCTAAATGGCTGTATATGTAATTACAAATGACCCTGTCCTTTAAACTCCGTCTTCACAACCGTGAGAGAGTAGGTAGGCAATAAGTGGGTATTTGCCGACCGAGGATGTCAAGCGCACCAATCATATAATAAAAGTGCAATTGCTTATTTCATTCGGATTCAGTAAGTACTACACGATAAGAAGGGGTTAAAATTCAAAGGTCCTTGTAAAACGAAAAGCTGAGAAAAAATGTAACGCGTTAACGTTTATACGCTTACGGTACGGACCTCACGAGCGATGCTGTAGCGAGTGCTTCGTCGGTCCGCCCGCGAGGCGACCGCCCGAATCGGGCGGACCGCAGTATTGCAAAAAAAATATTATTTTCGTTCCGCGTTCCGCCCGAATTTATTTTATACCTATTTTTCTATAAAAGTACAGTCGGCAACAAAATAATTTGATGAAATAAAAGTAAAAAATGGTTTGAAAATTGTATACTTTATACAATTATCTGAAGCTAAGTACATAAGTACACACGTTATTCAACTGTTAATATTTTAAGATAAACTTAAATAAATTACTTAACGTATAGATATTAATTACCTTCTACATTTCATTCTACATTACAACCATATTAGTGGTTCTGTGTTGCTGATTATATATAATTTAAATAATAAAATAAATAAAATTGCTATAGCAATTCCAATTACTAATAAAAAAAACCGGTCAAGTGCGAGTCGTACTCGCGCGCCGAAGTTTCCGTAACTTAGTTTTAACTCTCTTTCTCTACCCTTGCAATGGTGGTTGTTACCAATTTAACTTGACCCTGTTTCGTTTGCGCGCCTTTATAATGTAAGGCTCAAGTTAGATTGGTTGAACTATGTAAACGTATGGGGACACTCTTTAATTTTCAACTTTTTTATTTTTTGGAATTTTTCCTTTACGTGTGCATGTATATGGTAGTTCCCGTTGACCTAGAATTACAAAATTTGGCTATAAACCCCAGTATCTGGTATGAATTTCAATTTGCTAAGTCCACTCGTTCCTGAGAAAATTGGTGATGACACACGGACAGACAGACAGACAGACAAGAAAGTGATCTTAATTATTAGAGTTCCCTTTTTTACCTTTTGAGATACGGAACCCTAAAAATTATGTTCCCAGTACCAATTAATCTACAAAATAGTCACTAAATTTAGTGACTTCCAGATTGATTAAACTTCGAGCCATTATATACAACCACCCATCACTGACTGAGATTTGTGGCAAATGAGTCAAATCTGCACATTTTTAGGTTTCCGTACCTCAAAAGGTAAAAAAAAGAAACCCTTAAAAGATCACTTTCTTGCTCGTCTGTCTGTCTGTCTGTCTGTGTTACCACCGATTTTCTCAGGAATGGGTGAACCTTTCAAGTTGAAATTCATACCAGATACTGAGGTCTATAGTCCATATTAGGTGTATAAAAATCGAGGCCTTGAGTCAACATGATTAATAAATATGGGCAAATTTACATTTTCGCAAAAACTTGTGAGTACGATAATTTCCCTTAATTTTCAACTTTTTCATATTTCGGAATTTTCCCTTTACTTCTGCTGTAAAACCTTAGTTTAAACCAAAATTGACATTTCCAGGTTAACCGGAAGGTTTTGGGTCGAAAACCTATATTTTATGGTAGTTCCCGTTGACAGTTGGAAAAAAAAAAACTAGGATCACGAAATTTGGCAAAAGCAAACTCGTACAGCACAAATAAAGGAAAAAAAAATAAAATAAAAAATGTTGAAAATTAAAGGGTGTAGTTGAATAAATATACATGGATCAATTAAACTTGACCCTTACATTGTATAGGCGCCCTAACGAAATATGGGTTCAGTTATATAATTGGTAACCACCATACCACTGCAAAGGTAGAGAAAGAGAGTTGAAAGTAATGTATGGAACCCTCGGCAAGCGAGTACGAATTGCACTTGACTGGTTTTTTATGTGCTTTTTCACAAGTTTAGACTTTTTTCCCCACAAACATGTTACAAAGTGAAAAAGGCAACTCTATATTTTGGTGTAGTAAATACATCTTCCACAGCTTACGAGGTACGTACTACATTATTATGGGTTTTTGTACTCCATAATCGACATGCAGCGTAAATAACTGATAAAAAGGCTTTACGTAAAATTTAAAAGGGTCATTACAAAGTATTACCATGTCCTTTTTCATTGAGTAAAGATTCAGCGGTTTTTGAATTCATAACTCTAGTCTGTAGTTTTTATTAAATGTAATAAACCGATTTTGTTGCTAACTGTACTAAATCTAAGTAAATTATTAAAATAAGTAGGTATAAATTACAATCGGGCGGTCTGCCCCATGGATTTATTACTTTATGCGGTTCGCCCGATCGGGCGGTCGCTTCGCGGGCGGACCGACGAAGCACTCGCTGTAGCGTATTTTAAAAATGTTTTTAGGGATGTTTAGCTTTACGTTACCTTATGTACCAGTACTCCCGTAAGCCAAAGGATAAATAAATATTTAAAAAAAGGGGACTTCGTTAAAAAAACGTGTCCAGCGGCACGTTCATTATTTATGAAATTTTTCTTCTGTAGATAATATTTGTTTTTGTATTTGATCCGGGCACAGCAAATAATGAAAATAATAAATAAGTAGGTACCTAGGTACTTCTTTACGTTTCCCAAGCATTTACTTACAATTATTCTGTTCAATCTTTGTATAAGTACTTACTAACATTATTATTCACGGCTGCATTTGGTAGCTCGCATAAAACATGATTTCAAAACACCATCAATGGAAAGTCAAGTTTTTATAAATTATGGGCCACTCAACTCTGACAAAGTGCATGTTTAAATATTCTTGTTGACGAATTACAGCTTATGATGTGCCGAAAACTGTACCGATTCTGGTCAGGTAGACACGTTATCGCGGTAGAGATGTTTCGAACACGAAAAAGAGGATCCGCGGCAAGTCGTCCCATTCGCAACTTGTCCCTCGTTCGCAAATAGTCCCATTAATAAATTATAATATTTTCCAAAGTGACGGATGCAATGTCTTATGTTGTTAGAATGACCCTTTTAACCTCCGTACAGTTGTTGTTGGGTGGATTTTAAAAAGTTTCATCTCTAAATTGACAAAGCACAGCTCAAGGCAATAGATGTATTGGGCTAAAATTTGGCACACGAGAGCATCAGCTAAGAAAGAAAATTTCGGAAAAATCTACTATTTACGAAGTCGCGGGTGAAAGCTAATTAGATACATATTGATTGAAGCTTTATCTTTTTTGCCCGGGTCATCCGCAAAAAATGCTATATCTTCATAATAATGGCAATATTTCTATGGCATTAGAATTAAGACCTTGGGTTTTTGTCGAACTGTACGTATATAATTAACATATGCGAATGCATGTTTTTGCTTACTTTTCCTAAATTAGGAATCGTTTTTTTCTGAAAAGGAATTCTTGCAACAAGATGATCATTTTGTTTGAAAGAAACGTGAGGCTAATTACCTTATTTATTTGAGTTTGGCTTAACAAAATGTCATTTTTAAGTTATTTAAAAGTTTTTATGATTTTTTTATTTTATTTGAATGGTTTTTTTTATTCAATATTAAACGCCGCTTCGTCCACAAATGAATTGTTTGTTTTAACGCGCTAATATCTACTGGTTCGAATTGAAAAATTATTTTTGTGTTCGATAGTCCATTTATCGAGGAAGGCTTTATAGGTTGCTTTTATTTTGATATTCCCACGGGATCGGTACTTACGCGGGTGAAACCGCGGGACGCAGCTAGTAGATAATATTTACACGTTCTGGTCAGGTGCGATCCTTCCTAGAACGGTGATGCCATACATAAGTGTAAAGACTTATTAAAATTTTCCTGTCTGAATCATAAAACTGTCTGAACAAGGTCTAGACTTCAGGTGAAGACACCGGAAATATATTACTTAGGTACCTATAATAAATTCATTTGATGTGCCAAGTGCCAACATTTACAGCTTCCTAGATAAATACGTATATAAAATTAATTTTCATGGCATATCGGTAGGTAATATCAAACTTTATTGTACCTACTGTTTATGATTGAAATAAAAAAATATGCGTCAAATTCGTCCTATTTGGGCTGTAAGTAAAATAGGACGAGTTCAAGGAACACTCCAAATACACTACAATAATTTAAAACAGAGGTACTAATTTATTTAATACAGGTAACAAATAGTACTTAACAATTAGGTAATTAATATTAGCAACTATTATTACAATTAGCAACCCAACAACACTCCAAGAAGCGTGCGAGGACCCCAGGAGAATTCTGCGCTTCTGGTCGGAGCTGGGTTGGCTGGAGTAACAGCCGAAGATCACGCGCAATGGGCAGACGAGTGCGGAAAACCGGAGCCCCTAACCTAACCTAGGTAATTAATATTGGGTGTAGTTTGGTGTAAATACGTATATTCAATGGTCTGGCCATCCTGACGAACACCAATTTTAGACAAAAAAAAATCATCAATGCATATGCATAGCGTAAGAGGAAATATTTTTTTTAAGTTAAGTTTAAGTTTAAGCCGAAACTTTAGCCTGTAAACGGGACGAATTGGGAAACTTTAGCCTGTAAACGGGACGAATTGGGAAACTTTAGCCTGTAAACGGGACGAAATGGGAAACTTTAGCCTGTAAACGGGACGAAATGGACAACAACCATGAATTTGTTGGTCAACTAAATTCTGTAGAACACATTTATCTCTTTAATTTTTAACAAAACACATTCTAATTTTACCGTAAAAATCTAGAAATAATAGTATAGTATAGTATTTAGTAAGTAAATGCAAGACCATTCACCCGGATCGGCCTGTACAAATTAACCATGTAAATAGGTATGTTTACGAAGTACAATATGTACGATGAATCATCACCACATTGTCCGTCTGTCTGTTTGTATATGACAATAACAACTGTTGTGTTATGTTGAGAACACGACATGACTAAATATATTATAGGTACTTGCTAACACTGGAGAAAGTCGTGACAACATTTATGCAATAATCTTCACCTTGCAATTTCATCCTGTTAGACCCGATCCCGTGGGAATGTCGGGATGAAAGTATATCATATCCTTCTCCATACTATTGACTAGCCTTGTGCAAATTTTCATTCAAAACGGTTTAGCCGTTTACCCAGAGGAGTCAAACAAACTTTTGTATTAAATATATTAGTTTGGATTTAGATTTTTTATGTTGTAGTGAATATAGTATGTGCATTTTTTTCATAGAGCTCCATCTCGTCCTAAACTAAGACTAGGCTTGTAAGCCAATCAAAGAAAATAACACTTTTCTTTAAACCAGACATTTTTCAAAAACAAGTGAATTTCTTTATACATGTCCTTAAAATTTTCAGAAAAAAGAACATTCGAATTTGAAAAATTCTTAGAACATTTGTTCACCTAGTCGTCTAAAACAACCCCCTTTCAAAACACATCGTATGTAGATCATACAAAATTTTGTAACACGGCGAGTACCGTACCCACACCCATCTGCGTGCCGTATGATCGCCGACCACGCCACAGAAATCGTCCAAATAATGTATGTTATGTTAACATACAAAAATAATGGAAAGGAAAGTACCAATATTATGTAATTCTAGTTGCAAGTACCTAAGCTTAGATTTCGAAACTGAATCAACAACATACGTGCGCAATGTCACGTTTTTTATAAATATTTTATTGTTATTTATTTGTTTTATATAAAAAATAACTTACGTAGAAATAATGGGTTACATACTTGAAATGTGGGATAACACCATTTATATAAATTACAATTTGAGGTCCAGAATTTGACATTTTCATCACATCAGCCCCAAGTATGGTCGGGCCATGATTTAAAAATTCAAACATTTACCTATTCTTTGGACGAAATAGGAATATTGTTGGGTCCGATATGTGGGTTGTATCAGGACTGTTTTGGCAACCTTTCAAATAAAATATATAAGTTAGTTCATGAATTGAGAACCTCCACCTTTTTTTTGTCAAAAAAAAATCATCGAAGTCGGTCTTCATATTATTAGGCCTGAACCTGGTCCATAAAAAAATTGCATGAGTCAATATAATGTGTGTATGACTTAAATATGAAAAAAATACCTCCTTTTTTGAAGTCAGTTAAAAAACGAATTCACTATGTAACCAGGTTGTTATAATAATAAATCATTTATTTCAGGTAACAGCCTTATAAATAAGTACAGACCCATATAAAATACTAGCGACCCGCCCCGGCTTCGCACGGCTACATTATGCATGTATTATACATATAACCCTTCCTCTTGAATCACTATATCTATTAAAAAAAACCGCATCGAAATCCGTTGCGTAGTTTTAAAGATCTAAGCGGTCAAAGGGAAATAGGGACAGAAAAAGCGACTTTGTTTTAACTATGTAGTGATATACCTTACAGACTAACATACATATAGATATTATTATAATTTTAAGTTAGGTTTTAGGTTTAGGGTTTTCTATTTTCGGTCTCGCCTCCCTATAGCGTCGGTATACAATGCCGGCGGGCCAGAAATCTGCCGAGAAGAACAAGTCCTTTAGCGTCGCTGGAATCCGGAGTTATAACTCGAAAATATCATAGGAATTAATTTTAATCTCCTTCTTTTTTAACGTCGGTTAACAAATACCTATTAATTGAAATCGTTCATTAACACTTTAGAAAGGCTTTGAAATTCGCGTAAAAAATTAATTCGCTACAGGAAGTGTTTTTCAACATGACTCAGTTATATTTGCGTACATATAAATGTACTTACATAAGAACCAGTCTTTTATCTAAATTCCTACATTATTTCCCTTTTGTCTACATAAAAAAAATGCATTTTTTTAGACCATGCAACTAAGAACATCAGCATTAAAATTCTCTAATAATTCGTCTATAATATATAATTACTAGCGACCCGTCCCGGCTTCGCACGGCTATATTATGCATGTTTTATAATTATAAACCTTCCTCTTGAATCACGCTCTAAGTATTTAAAAAAACCGCATCAAAATCCGTTACGTAGTTTTAAAGATACATAAGGATATAGGGACAGAGAAAGCAACTTTGTTTTATACTATGTAATGTAGTGATTATGTTTCATTATTATCTTCTACTCGTATTATTTTCAGGAATACGACTGAAAATGAGCTACACACGTTGGTTAGCGCTATAGGCTGAGTCGTATTCTATTTTCTAATCATACAATTCATTTTTATTTCTGTTATTTTCTAATTTTACAGTAGATCCCTTTGGTAACAAATAAACTTCTTTCTTGCTTTAATTAAAATAGCATTTAAGCGAGTCAAGTTCATCATCATACTGTTTATCAACGCTAAGGCTTCTTGCTCTAGTCTTCAGCAGAGGACGAACCTTTTTTTCTAAGCGATGTTTTTTCTTCTTCTGTTTATTAATATATTTTGTTTGATTATTTAGCTGTGGGTACAGTCCCGAAGTAAAACTTTATTACTTTCTACTTCTCTTGTAGCTACCGAAATGGGCCCAATTTTTATTACATTTATGTTTCAAATACTGACATCTTCTATACATATAAAATCCTTTGTCCTGACTGACTGACTGACTGACGATCCACGCACAGCCCAAACCACTGATCGTAGAAACCTGAAACTTGGAGGGTGTGTTCTTTGTATGACGTAGGCATCCGATAAGAAAGGATTTTCCAAAATTCTACCCCTTAGGGGGTGAAAAAGGGGGGCAAAGTTTGTATGGGACTAAGTGATTCCTTGGTCCAATCTACTTCAAATTTTGCATAAACATTCTTTCGACTGCTACGCAGACGAAGTCGCGGGCAAAAGATAGTCGCTCTATAAACCACAAGGAACTTTTCATTTAGCTTCGTTACACCTAAGTACATGAAGTTGACATCTGCACCTGCATGGTTGAAAAAATCTCACATTAACGCGTCCTTGAGTGTTTTTATCTGCATTAGAATAGAAACTAGAGTATTCAATAGTGATTCACGAGGTACGTAATGATGGTAAATTGTATACTATTGTACATAAATAGCCATGAAATACGATATTATGGGGCATTTAGTTAGAATAGGGCATGTTATACGCAATTAACAATTAAGTAAACAGTTATAGATATGTATTTTTGGATGCGCGGCTATGGCAATGCATTCAAAGAGAATGAATCAAAATCTTGAAAAGGTTATAATGTTATTTATGGCAAATAAAATAACAAGCAAACTCGATTTGTTGTTAAGATAATGGTCTCTAAACATTGGCCTAGGCGCGCTTGAAAAGTGGCCGCTAAATAAAAAAAACAGCGCACTCCGGGAGTGCAGGCAGAAGTGAAAACAATAAACTTGTTATTTCTCATAGAATATTTCTTGAAACGATCTGCTACTGCCATCTATTAGCACTCACTTAAACAAATATAGTTTATTTTTTATTCGCTAGATGGCAGTCAAAAATTTAAATCAGCGCCATCTACATTCGAATAGCGGTCTTTCTAGAAACTAAGTTTCTCAATTTGTGTAATAGATGGCAGTATAAGTTAAACAAAAAGACTAACACAAATAAAATCTCATCTGTCGCGTCAAAATCTGTCGCGTCAAAATCTGTCGCGAGAACGGCTGAAAATGCTCACCCACAAAAGTGCCCAACGCGCCATAAGAAGTTTTCACTTCAAAAAAAATTAGGCGAATACTATGCTAGTTTCTACCCTTTTGTTTGGTCTCTTTGTCAAATGGCAGGACCGATTTAGATAAAAATTTGTCCAGTGACTGAGAAAAATGCCTCTTTATCCCTCGCGAAATCGAAACTTGCAAAGGTGCAGGGTGTGCGCTAATTACAAAATACACCGAATTAGTATATAAAAACGTAGTTTTTTTAATTTGCAAATTTTAACCCCAACAAAAACAAAAATTTTAAGAGCCCTCGCAGACTACAAACTTTAAATCGTCCGATATGACGACTATCGGCCAAACATCGACCGATCAAAATAGTCTACGAGCTCACTTAAAGGAAGTTCACCGAAGTAAACCACGCATAAACAGTATGGA
This sequence comes from Idaea aversata, assembly GCA_907269075.1. NCBI lineage: Eukaryota > Metazoa > Arthropoda > Insecta > Lepidoptera > Geometridae > Idaea > Idaea aversata. The sequence continues at coordinate 12,833,566 of OU026099.1, read as the reverse complement.
TGGCAGTATGGAAATCAACAAAGAAATCATGTCAACTGCTGACGAAATGCCGCCGAGAAAACGCATCGTGTGCGAACAATTATCACTTATTCATGAGATTGTCATATACCTAGCATTAACACAGATTAGCACCTATGTGTTAAAGTGTATTTAAGTAGTAGCCAGATCTAATAGATTAAAGACTCTGAATCTGAGGGAAAACTTAGGAAAGGTGGGGCATGATTGATCGGATTATAGTCCTAACATTACCGGAACAGCACAAAAACATATTATTTTCATTCCGAATGTAACCCAATTCTTATCCAATGGTGTTCCTAACTCAAAGTAGAAAAGACGAACGAAATGGAAACGAAAGACGGTCGAAATAAAAAAACGACAGCGTTCATAACTGAAAGAAATAAAAATAGGATCAAATTGAAAACAAAAGACAATCAAAATGGAAATAAAAGGGGATAAAAGTGGAAACGAAAGGGGATCAAAGTGGAAACAAAAGACTATTGCAACTATAGAATGGGCCGATCATCGGAGAAAACTATACAGCACAGCGTCTACTAATCTGTCTCTCTAGCCCTAGTAGCTGTTTGTATGGTTAGTGATAAGTAAAGATAAAGATCACTTATCTTAGATTTGAATTACTTATATCAATTGACAAGATTAAGTAACGGAAGGTTTCTTTACTAGTGTTGATATCAAGTATCTAGTCGTCTTCCTCAAAATAAAAAGTCATAGACTCTGTTTTTTTTTTTCACATTTATCGTTTTTTCTATCAAAAAATATTTCGGATGGAACCAAAATAGTTTCCCGGTTCGTCCCACAACAATCTAAAAGAACATATAGCAAAAGTAATGTACTTAAATATATTTATTTATAAACCAAATAAATCAATAACTCTGCCGGACACGTCTTTAAGTTTTTATATTTTTGTTTATACCAAATAAAATTTCAGACTGATCCGAAATAATATGTAGTTTCCCATTTCGTCCCACAACAATGTAAAAGTACAGATAGCAAAAAAAAACTATCAAATAGTTTAAAAGTAAAGTATTGTAGGTACTTAAGTATATATATTTATAAACCGAATAAATCAATAACCTTGCCGGACACACCTTTAAGTATAAGTACTGAAGTAACTTAAAAAATGTAACAAAAACCGAGCCTTCACCGTCGATTACTTCTAATTCTAAGTATTAACTAAGTAATCTGAAAGTAAACATTCGATATCAATGGAACAGTTTTCTGTATTTGCCGTCAATAAGTGCCTATTGTCTAAGGCTAAGCCTTGTTTGATGAATGGTTATGACTTCGACACGCAATTCTTATGAGATTTTGTATAGCATTTTAATTTAATGGCTTTTGTGTGTTTACAATTCTGTTAAATTTGTATTTTTTTGTTACGAATACTGTGACAAGAATAATTATTAATTTAGATATGAGGTAAGACTTACGTTTTTAAAAATAAAACAATATTTTTACCATACTTTAATCGTTTCCCGCCTTCTCCCATGGGTCAAAACGGGCCCTATAGGTATGTGGTACGAATCGTAACTAACCAACGGAAAAAATACGCGGCAAAGATTAGGAAGAACAACCAAAAACCTTTATTTGACAACTTTTTTTATGAAGCACAACTTTTATTTTGGTTACATATCATAATAACTAAGTTCAATATAACTATGTTCAAAATAACTAACGGTCATAATACCTACAGTTTAAAATACCTAATGGTCGAAATACCTAACCGGTGCCGCGGCAGCGGCCGGCGAGTGCTAGAAGCGAATTCTACCCATTTTACTTGATTAGGGTATTTTATAAAATTGATTTTTTTAAACCGCAGGTGAATAACCGTAGTTGAATTAATTGTAGTTAAATTAACCTTAGGTGTTTCGTCCATTATGTATTTCGACCATTAGGTATTTTAAACTGTAGGTATTATGACCGTAGTTATTTCGAACATAGTTATAATGAACTTAGGTAAATTAACCGTCGGTATTTCGTCCATTAGGTATTTCGTTCATTAGTTATTATAAAAATATGTGAAACAACCATTAGGTATTTTGAACAGTAGGCATTATGACCGTAGTTATTTCGAACATAGTTATAATGAACATAGTTATTATGATATGTAACCTTTATTTTCAATACTAAAATTCTTATAACGGAATATTTACCATGTTTTTGGGGTTCCGTTATCCTAACAAGGAACCCTTATAGTTTCGCCATATGTCAGTCCGCGGCATATTTGTTTTATTTTGTAAAGCTCAATATTTCGATGCTGTCAAGCACCATTTTACGAGACATGCTTAAAACAGCATAGTGCAAATAACCATGTTAGTTTAAAATTAATTTAAGGTCAATTTTGTGGGTCAACAATTTGTTATTGCGATACAGAAATGTTTGGATAAGCACGCGGAATCATATATTGCAAAATTCGAATTTTGCAAATCACAAAATACAATCTTACATCAATACACAAGTACCTATTTGAGTAGTTTCATGAAGAAATAAAAGTTAATTATATGAATTATCGGTCCATAAGTATCCTTGTAATATTATTAAGCAATAATATTAGTTTATACTTGCTGTAGCCCGCGATTCTTCCCTTTTATTCATTCATTTCCTTTCCTTAGTAGGTATTCCTTTTAAAGTGCAAAGTTAACTTTTAAAGTTTTCCTACGAACACAATACATAATTATAAAGCTGAAGAGTTTGTTTGTTTGAACGCGCTAATCTCAGGAAGTACTGGTTCGAATTGAAAAAATCTTTTTGTGTTGGATAGTCCATGTAGGACTATAGGCTACTTATCCCGATGTTCCCACGGGATCGGGAGTTAAGCGGGTACGAAGCACTACGCTAGCGGTAACTACGAAGCGCTGCTAGTTTAGTATAAACTTCAAACTTTATCAGCCCTTTTTACCACTTTAGAGGTTGAATTTCTAAAAATCCTTTCTTAGAATAGAATAGAATAGAATATTATTTATTTGCAACAAAATAAGAGATTACAAAGTCTTTAAAGCTAAATAACTATAACAATTGTTGCACAACGGACCCCAACGCGCGTACGCGTTTACGTCCCAAAAATAACTTCAATGCAAAGTTTCAGACTCGTAGCTCTTGTAGTTTTAGAGATTTCTGATGAGTCTCTTTCTGTTGTAAGTGTCTACAGGGTTATTGGTAATTATCCAGTATAAGAAAGCGGTTTAGCGCTACTCAAGTCCTAAAGATTTCGGAAGTAAAGTTTACCCGAAAATCAATCAAGTTACGCATAACTCAATTTACTCAATGTCAAAGTTACTCAATCAAATTAATCAAGTTACTCGTAACATTAAAATTGTACCTACTTTATAAAAGGCGACGTTGTAAGTTTTATCGACTTTTCTAACTTTAATGACCATTATTTAGTAAAAATCAACAGATTTTCAAATTAACATAAGCTTACGCAAAAAAAAAATTTTGAATTTCCAAAAGTCGTAGAATATTTGATAGTTAAGGTGCACAGAAGTAGTCCTCAACTGTTTTCTTATAACACCACCAATAACCCTGTATAGATTAAAGGAATTATCTGTTCATAAGCATCCACGTAACAATAATATGCAATAAGATTAGTTTATATGACCTAGTTTGGTTACCTAAGCCCTTGACATCGACACGGTTAAGGCAAAATGCATAATAATGCAAATAATATAGCTTCGTGTTTAAATAGAATAAATAACTGAGATATAACAACAGTTACAATAGAATAAAATTAAATTAATGTTACGAAGGCTCGTAGCCATATCTATATCGGAAGATTCTTTATTTTTTGTTTGTAACGGATTGGCTGCGTAACTACTGGATCGATTTTGATGAAACATAGTACGATGATATATTGAGTCGTTGGGAATAACATAGGCTACCTTTTATACCGATATTCCCACAGGATCGGGAGTTAAGCGGGTGAAACCGGGTATTTTTTCGACAACTTTGAGGTTATGTTTACTCTAAAACAAGCCGTTACTAACTAAAAGGTTACCAAATGCAATAAACTCAACTGAAACGTTGAAAACTTTCTTTTTGCTATTTTCAATTTTCCTAAAGACATGTACGTATTTAGAGATAAAAAAAACTAGTTAAACTAGTTTCAACAAGGTATCAGTTGCCTGAGTCTGTCTTTCCTGACGTGTACAATTTCAAGTCATAATCACAAGTTAACAGCCCCCTTAGACAAGATTGCTTTCTATTAGCGATATCGCCAATCGACAGACTTTTTATTAATATTTTTGTATTAAATTGACCTCTAAGTTAAGGAAAAGTAACTTAGTCTTGTGCTATAGAAAAGAACAAATAAATAAGTAGCATCTTAGGCCAATTTCATACAATGATTTATAAATAAAATAAATAAATATATAAATATTGCAGGACATTCCACACATCGCCATCTAGCCCCAAGCTAAGTAACTAGACTTGTGTTATGGGTACTAGACAACGGATATGTCATTTATGTCAATTCCATACAAAAAAATAAAAAATTTAAAAAATAAAAATAAATTATAATTTAATTAATTTAATTTTTTATTAAATTTTTTTTAAATCTATCGATTGGCGATATCGCTAATAGAAAGCAATCTTGTCCAAGGGGGCAGGTAGGATCTTTAGACGCGCGTGTCTCCATCTTTGACCGCATCGTCACTTACCATTAAGAGGAAAGGGTATCGGAGCTCTCTCCATACAAACGTAGTCGACTGTTTTCAAAACCAAAACATAGGGGCATAGTCATGGCAGTTATAGATTTTATGGCCCTAGCACAAGATATAATATTTGTGCTAGTGTCATTATCCAGGGAGGAAACAGTCGACTACATTTGAATGGAGAGAGCGCCGGTACCCTTTCACCTTAAGAGGTTTTAGCCGCCAGACCTTTGTGATTTTATAAAAGCTGATAATTACTTAGCGCATGCCTCCATGTGTTGGAGCCATTTATTTTTCCATTTATTAAACTTCCGCTATTGTCTTTATTACATTTGTAACGTATTCAGGAAAATATGAAAACAACAATAAACATATCAGACGTAGGTAACTATTACATTCCTTGGCAAATTATTATTCCTACTAAGGTATAAATATTTTTACACTAACAAAGAAAAATACTACCTAAGATCCAGCTAAGTAAACTGTAGGTTAGTACAATTACGAATATTTGAGGAGCCATCAGAGTTAATTTTTTATACAAACGTAATTTTAATTAAGAATTCGTGAATATTTCACCTTTTTAAGGGTTATTAAGGGCATTAGAAATCTACGTTTACTATAATTGTACTTATATCTTTGTTTTTTTTTTTCAATATATATGGGTTTTTAATACGCGGCGCAAGTAGGTATTTTCAAAAATGAACCGTATCGTGCGATAGAGAGAGTTTAAGTTCGGACGTAATTGCCTTCATTTTGCTTTCAAATAATGTTGCGGGCGTAACGTTTTTACCCCCTTTATCCTTCACAAAATGAAATAAATTTGGTCTCATTTAATTCACTGCATCTTATTCTAAGTTTATACGTTTTTCTTTTTTGGTAATTCAGTTTAGTCTATTGAAAAACAATTGAAACACTCGATAAAGTTTTTAAGTCAAAATTATAGATATTCAGATACTAATAACTTTTATCTTAGGCAATATTTATTTAAAATAAAAACGGCTTAAACCTAGTTTTCCATTAGATCTAGAACATTTTCAAAAATTATCAAAATCGGACTTCGTTTATGGGGGGGGGGGGGGGAATTTACAGCCTCACCAGTGTGAGGCTGTAAATTTCTATACAAAAAGCGTAACCAGTGTCTTAAATGTAACTTATAAAACATAAAAACGACACGCCATTTTTTCCAGCAAAAAAATCTGCAGAATCGTTTTTAAAAATAATTAAAAAGAAATTAAAAAAAAATCTAATTTCGAAAAGAAAAGAACAAAAGTTAATTGTGAAGGTGCACAGATATTTCTTATGTAACTACAAATAACTCTGTATGGAATCGAATCGAGAACCTCTTTTTTATTGAAGTTGGTTAAAAATAGAATGCAGGAAATGAAGCTAAAATAACATCTTCATCGCAAATATTGCATTAGTCAAACAACTTACTAAGTACCTCTACTTCAATCGCAATTTCGATCGTCGCGTCTTATGCAATTATTATTTTTGTCTACATTGCACAGTCGTAGTAAACGGAACTATTAAATTACACATAGGTGCTTATTTATTTATTTATTTCGAACTTATATCTATCCTTACAGGTGGATCCCAATGCGATAGATAAGCAATAGGTATAAATTTTCCAGGCAATTACAAGCGAACCTAACTATTTATTTTGTAGGTATCTTTTTGTGGAGCAAAATGCGCCCTTCTGCATCACCCCGGGGGAGGAGGGGTATTCCCACGGGATCGGGTCTTACGCTGGTGCGTCAATACTCCTGAAGTCAAATAAGCCGCGGGTTTTTCTCACAATGTTGTTCTTCACCGTAAGAGCAATGTCAATTAACGTGGATTTTTCTTAGCAAAAACCCTATCTATCCATACTATCATATAGAATTTAAATCACATTTTGCACAGACTGCACAGTACAATTGCACAGTACTTCCCTCTTAGTTCTTGTTATTTGGTAATAACAATTGGTAAACACCTACTTGTTTTTTTCCAACCGTACCTAGACCTCAATTATCTATATTGAGTTACAAAATTAATATTTGAGATCGGTAATCAGATACCTACGAGCCTTCTTATTTCACAACCCGTGCTTAGATATTTGTAACTTATTCTATTTAATGTAACACGATTAATTATTACAAATCTCTTTATACCTTACCTATGAACTATTCATCAATCAAATAGCCTAAAACTAGCGACCCGCTCCGGCTTCACACGGCTATATTATGAATGTATTTTATATAAAACCTTCCTCTTGAATCACTCTATCTATTTAAAAAAACCGCATCAAAATCCGTTGCGTAGTTTTTAAGATCTAAGCGTACAAAGGGAAATAGGGACGGCGAAAAGTGACTTTATTTTATACTATGTAGTGATTAAGTATGTGAAAGTTTTATGAAGGAATTATTTTGGTAAACACTTTCTTGCTGACGATACTTGTATTCAAAACGTATTCTAAATCTACATTTATCAAGAAATAAGAAATTAGGAGCCTCGGGGACGTGTCTCTCGGGGATGGGGCTCTCTGGTACATATTAACCCCGAATTAATTACTAATAATAATTAATTGTAATTCGTTAAAAACAGACGGACAAGAATGTGATCTTATATGGGTCCTTTTTTACCTTTTGAGGTACGGAACCTCTAAAACCAAGTAGGTATTATTATCGTGATTTGGTCGCGTAGTGTAGTGGTTATCGCAACCGCAAGTAAAGCGGAAGGTCGCGAGTTCTTTCACCGCGGCTAAATTATAATAAAATCGTTGTATGAAAGAATTTAAAATCTTAAAAGGGACTATACATCTCAGTATCTGATATGAATTTCAACTTGCTAGGTCAACCCGTTTCTGAGAAAATCGGTGATGACACACACAGACAGACAGACGGACAAAAAAGTGATCTTATAACGGTTCCTTTTTCTACCTTTTGAGGTATGGAACTCTAATTAAGAGATAACATGTCTGAGTTGATTCATACAGTCAACCATTCATTGATACATATAAATGCTTTAGCTAGATTTTAGCTAAAGACTAATCACAATTCCATTATGTCAGCCGCCCTAAGTATTATTATTGTAAAACAAATTCATCTCGCCGCGTCTGTCTGTCTGTTCTGTCTGAAGGCAATAAACTCAAAAACCACTAAACGGATTTTTATACGGTTTTTACCAATAGACGAAATGATTCATGAGGATGGTTTATGTAAATAATGTTTTATTGTTTTGTGTGAATAAACTGAAATATGACGATAATTGTTGTAGAAGTTATAAACAGCTGGGCAATACCGAGTCAATTAGATATTACAAAATGTAAAAACATTGAAATGACATAATATCTTTCTTCTACTATATAAAAATAAGTCGGGTTTTCCTTCCTGACGCTATAACTCCAGAACGCACGAACCGATTTCCACATTCGTTGGAAAGGTCTCGGGCTCCGTGAGGTTTATAGCAAAGAAAATTCAGCGAACCTAGCTAGTTAATGCTAGTTAATAGACGGAGCAATTCCATGATGTTTGGGTGTATAATTCGTTAGGGGTTTGTGTAAATTAAAGGTAAATTAGCTAAAATTATGACAGAAAACAGATGCAGAGTTTTAAGATCTCCTACATTGTCGTTTAACAGCTTATTAAGGCTTTTCAAATTAACCAAATAATCAATTTTCAATATTTAATTACCACCGATGGCAAAGTAAGGTTAACAAAATATTTGTCATTTGTACAACAAAAAATTGTCATCAGTACAACATTAATTTAATAATTCTTAACTACTTTTTTACTATTATTCAGTTTTGAGGGGTTCAGTACCCAAAGGCTAAAAATGGGACCCATTTTATATACGTTTTACTTTGACCTCCATCTTACTTGGAAAGAGATGAATAAAATTAAATAATTTTATTTATTGGGGTCCAATTATGGTGTTACTTTTTCGTCCGAATAATTTTCAGCTTGAATTTGAGGGTCATCTGGTACGACATACCTACCCTAAAAGACTTTGACAATGAGGAAGATTGCACCATCTCGCTTCCGGTAAACTTTTTTCAAGGAAATGAATTTAACCTTCAACTCTATGCGGATCGACACCGGCTGGACAAAAATACATAACAGGTTTATTGAAATGCAATGATGATATTGCTTTTTAGGGTTCCTTATTCAAATGGTAAAAACGGGACCCTTTACTGAGACTCCACTGTCTGTCTGTCTGCTGTAGGTATCTCATGAAACAACATTATCGATTGGTATAAAAATATAGGCAATTTCTATTTTTGCAAAATTAACAGGTTCGATTCTTAGCTTTGCTACTTGATAACTCTCCAAGCCACTATGATCTGAACTTCATAATTGCACATCTACACTAATATTATAAAGAGGAAAGGTTTTTTTTGTCTGTTTGTAACGAATAGGCCTTGAAAGTATTGGACCGATTTTGATGAAACTTGGTATGAGGATACATTGATTCATTGGGAATAACACAGGCTTTTTTCACTAAGGTTTTTAGCCCGATATTCCCACGGGATCGATCGAGAGTTACGCGGGTGAAATCTTTCTTAACTGCGTTTGGGGCATGCGCTGAGAAATTCTCAGCCTTCATAAAATCAAGAAAGTTCGATTGTAGGCGCGATGATGCTTTGTCCTGTCAGACGGATTACCACACAGCCTAAACCGCTTATCGTAGAGACCTGAAAGGAGGATGTGTTCTTTGTATGAAGTAGGCATCCGATAAGAAAGGATTTTCTGAAATTCTACCCCTTAGGGGCTGAAAAAGGGGGGCACAGTTTGTATGGGACAACGTGATTCTATTGTCTATTTTCGACTTCTACGCGGACGAAGTCGCGGGCAAAAGCTATAGTCTAATATAATTACTATTGCGCTCAAACTATATCCATTGATAGTGAATGAATTGATATGACTATCACGTCACAATTATAGTTGACGAGTCCATTAGCCACATAATTAAGGTACCAAGAGACACAGTAGGTAACTAAATTGATCATACCCACCTGGGTAGTGATGCGTGAAGGACTGTACTATTCAAACGAACGAGTAATACAGATAAACATTCTTTTATAATACTAGTTAACCGGTTTATGTGATGTGACAAACAGTTGCCGAGTTGGTAGTTAAGCCATACAAATACCTAGTTAGTTATACTTATCTATCTTCCATAATAGGTACCTACATATAAAATGCATTGTCCTGACTGACGGTGCAGCGCACAGCCTAAACCGCTGATCGTTTAAGGACCTGAAACTTGGAGGGTGCGTTCGAGTCACGGGCGAAAGCTAGTCTATAAAATATAAAAGAGAAAAAGACTCATCCACGAATCTCTGAAACTACAAATGGTTTGAAACTCGGTATGATGATTCCTTTTAGGATGTCGAGCACTAAGGCCCCTGGTCCACCACGGCGACTTTTTTGTAGCGATGCTGTCGCGCGTTCGCATCGATACAGTCGCGATGCGATCGCTAGCTGTGTGCCCATAACCACGATTCAGTCGCGATGCAAACGCGATACCGTCGCGCTTCTGTCGCGATGCAAACGCGATTCAGTACGGTTTGTATGACTTATTCGACGTTTTGCCGACACGGTCGCGCGTTTGCGTCGATACAGTCGCGATGCTGTAGCGCGTTTGCATCGCTTCTGTATCGCATTGCAAATGCGACTAATTTTCGACTTCGAGGTTAAAAGGGCTGTTAAGGTTTGTAGTTCGTAGTAACTGTTATGTATTCTGTGCTTGTAGGAAATGCATATTACTTTTAAAGAATGGCTTTTACTCAGATTTGTTTTGTTTTTCTAAACTTTTTCCGATCGCTCGAAGGACGGCGCGGCGCGAGCGCTGAGATCTATTTCTAACAACAGTTTTCTTCTTTATTAGGTAAGTACCTTTTCAGGGAAGGCAAAGGGTTAATATTAGCCCATATAGCCTCGTTACGTTTATATTGATTAAAAAAAATATATATACCGACATAATTTTCAAAATGAATTGGTACAAATACGTCAACCTTTATCTTTGACACTCGAAGGGCACAGATCGTCATCGGCAAACGATCAGTTTGATTTCTAGATAAAAACTCTCAATTGATTGACTATTGATAAAAACCCTTAGTACCAGTTGATTTTCGCGTTGTCAGTGGACTTTGATAAGTGGTCAGATACCTAATCTAAGGAATACGAACAAACATACATGCATACCTACAGACATTTGCTTCAATCTGTTTATTTTATGAACTATCTATTTATGGGTCTTAAAATGACAAGTGAACAGGTTAGGTACATTTTAAACCGCAGTCACTTATCAATTATCATCAAGTGAGATAGTGGCCTGACGTTATACATTAAAAAAAACCATGATATTTCACATTAGCTATGTTAAGCGTGATTATAATGCCTTGATTCACTAAAGTTAAGTCATCCGGCGCAGTTGCCATTAAAAACTCGAGTTATAGCGTCCTAACCACCCACGGCCCGACAACTTAAACCTTAGTGAAATGAGGCACGGCTTAAACCTTAATCAAACGAGACACGACTTAATTCATAGTGAAACAAGACACGATTTAACCCTTAGTGAAACGAGACACGACTTAAACCTTAGCAAAACGAGACACGACGTAAACCTTAGTGAAACGAGACACGATTTAACCCTTAGTGAAACTAGGCACGACTAAAACCTTAGTGAAACGAGACACGACTTAAAGCTTAGTGAAACTAGGCACGACTTTAACCTTGGTAAAACGAGCCACGACTTAAACCTTAGTGAAATGAGGCACGACTTATACCTTATTGACGTTTTGCTGTCCGCCGTATCTATACAAAGTAAAATATAATAAGTCAATGTAAATACCTAAGAATTTACATAAAAGTATGTGTAAGTGGTGGATTTGTTTCAAGTGTGTAAGTGCATTTCATATCAGTGTTGGTGATTTTACATGCTTATGTTGTGTTTGCCGCCGTATCGGCACTTTGGTAGACACGACTGTACTTAACTCAAGGGGTGAGTTTTAGAATACTTACATATTTTGACCTAAGAAATTCCTTACGGAAATAATAAGTTACGATTTTAAGATTTGGATTAATAAAATAGCGACTTTTGGCGAGTATTGCGCTTATATTTTTAACGTTTGACAGCACAAAAACACAGTGTCATTATAAAACTGCAAAATGGTCGTGACAGATCTTGTAAAAATATGACAATATGGCACCTCCATCGGTTTTTGATCATCGGTGGACTGTCCCTATTATTTAATTTGAAAAAAATCAATAAAATTGCCATGGAGTTATGTCATTATCATTAATTTATACATACACTCATCACGAAGGCAGTAGTTACCAACTTAATGAAATTAAGGCAAGAATTTTCTACCTTAATTTCAATTTACTTTATCATTTTGGTAATTGGTTTTTTCTAACTTTTACTAATTGGTAAAATTTCTAATGTGCACGCGGTCACCATGGAAAAGGATCGCTATTTTAAGTTTAAGATCAGAAAAATGAAGAAAAATTAATAAAAATAATTCTTGTTCAAACAATTTGTCATTATGACAAATAACTAATTCTACGTTTCAAAATTACATTGTTGTTAACCTGTCTCATGGCAATAAAATTTAAATAATATAATCATCTGTCACATGCTCACATGTCTTATGTCAGTATGTTGATATCTTTCACGAGATTACGATGTTAAAATCTCTGTTTGTTCAGTTAGAGATTAAATAAGATATGTACCTACCTACTATTGTTATGATGCGTTAAAAGTACCTTTCTATTGATTTGCACTACTTAAATTTATTAAATATGTAAGTACTTACACTTTTTTAACCCGCGACTTTGTCAAGCGGTTTGATTCTCCACCTATTTTCTTCTTTATTTAGGGGTCTATGAGTCAATAGTGCCAAATTTTATCCCAATCCGCCCATGTTATTTCAGACTTTGAATTTTATATTTATAGCTTGATGCACTTACTTACTTTACTTTTTATCTAAGTACCAAGGTACATTTTTATCGAGGCTATGTGACCTAAAAAATGCAATAGGAAACGTGTAAAAATGTATACCAAGGTCGCAATAGACTTAATGTTCGATTATCTTGACTTTTTTAGAACAATTCAAGTACTTTCAAATTCTAAGAACAGCTTGAACCTAAAATCTATTCTCTATGTATAAATCTTAGATCAGAAATGTAAACAATGGTGTTACTAGAGTAAAAAATACATCAAGCTTTGGTAGTTTTTTTTAGGGTAGTGGAAATTTGGTAAGAAAACAACTATGACCTCAATTTCTAAAAAATATTATTCCAAATAAAATCATTAAGAAATATGATTGTTTATTTTGTATAAATTTTTTTTTTTTTTAAGTTATTACAATATGCAAATTTGAATGGTAGTTTTTTTTATACACTGGCAACAATTACAGCGGCTTTCACCCTTTACGAAATGGCGTTTCTGACAATATTTGACATTTCATTGTTTACATTTCTGATCTAAGATTTACACATAGAGTATAGGTTCGTTTGCCCAACCAACCACATTTAATTAAATAAAAATGAACCTTGTTGTTTTTAAAATAGAATTTAATAGGTATTTAAACAACTGTAAATTGTATTTAGCTGTTATTTAGCTAATTATCTATAATCACAATCTCAAGCAAGCCACCCTAAAAACATCTAGGTAAAGTATACCTATCTCTGATTCATTCATGTATCAAATGGACTAAATTGACATTTCAATTGTCCAAAATGATCTAAATTGACATTCCAATTGTTTAAAACGGACTAAAACGTCAGTTGTCCTGTGTCAGTTTAGTCCATTTGATAAACGAATTAATACCTACCGCTTAATTTTCTTCTAGGAAATGTAAACATAATATACTTATTTAATAAAGAATCATAAATAAATCTAACGTAGGTAGATACTTGGCAAGAATTTATTTTTTTAAGATATATGACGAAAATATTACAGAGTAGGTATTTAATGAAATATGACGAATCAGGAAACAGTCGCGGCGTGAATGTGACTAGTTTTGTAAGTGTTGATTATAATACGGGAAGAATACTCTTTAAGTACTTACTTATCTACTAAATTACATATTATTTTTTAGTAAGTTTTTTTTTATATTTTAGACGAAAAATTAGAAAATTATACCAAGGTTTTTGACTAAGTATCTTTAAACTACTCAGACAATATAGTGGATGTTTCTCGCCGTTCTGGGAAGTGTTCATTTTGCAAAGTGCTCATTTCGCGTCTAATCCTAATGTACATTAGCGATCTAGATACAGGGACGATGGATTAGATTTACCTATATCTAATCTAATAAACCGGTTTAAAATAATAACAACTTACTTACAATTTAAAATTTTCTAATATTACTTTGATTTATGCGCAGCGCAGATGATTTATTTACTATATTTTAATTATAAAATAGCATTTAATTCCGGTATCCGGAATGTACTTACGCTACAAAAAAATAGTTTTCAACTATAAACATGTTTTTATTCTAAATTATATACCTAACTAATATTAAAACTAACTACGGTTTTATACCTCTTTGTTAACGTCGCGTCGGTTCAAATGTAATGTATGTCCTTCTCGTAATATGATCTACCTAGCTCAAAGTATGGAGAAAGTCATATACTACGTCGTAGTATTTAATAAAGGAACACGGCAATTTTAGCCCTAGGCAGCGTCCTATTCCGCAACACCGGAACGATGCGACATCGATGTGACAACGATAAACCGCACGCTTGCGAAAACAGTTACCGGTCATTATCCACTTTGTGACGTGATTAATACTTTTTTCATTTACGTGCAGCTGTGAAAATAATCAAAATATATAAACCTCAAATATTGAGCAGCTGTGTTAACTGCACGGATACAAAAAAATAAGTATTAAGATTCGAAACGCGTCCGTAAAATCATTTAAAAATCATTATTGTTAATTTAAAAGTAAATTTTCGTTATTTAGATGTCCATTATGAGGAACCTAATTAGGTTTGGTTAAAAAACTGTACGTATGTGCTCATTAACAATAACATTGACAAGTTGGTGACTAAATACCGAAACGGTGTATATTTGTGTTTATTTTTTGTTTTTATTTACCTTTTAATTGTTTATGTCTACCTTTTCAAGGTAGGTATAACTTCATTACCATCGCGTGATCTAGCTATTTTAAATTGTTTATCTTGATTTACCTATCAACCACTTCAACCATTTAAATAATAACACAATGGTAATAATTTCTAACTGTGAACGTAGTTAAAATAAATAAATATAAAATAAATGCCAATAAAAGATTTGTATTTGTAATAATTCTGTACAATCGAATTTGTTCTACAACAATTATTAAGATATCATAACTGCATAAAAAATATGTTATAATTAATATGCAAACAAACATTGATGTTTTTACCGCCAAGAAAAATATTACGGTCGTGTTCTGTTTGTGTTTCACTTAAGTTCAATCATGAGTTAAATGAATAATTTCGGCGAATTTTGTCATGTTATTTAATTCTATTGAGGTGTTTAAGTAAAGTGTAAATGAGAATCAAGTCATTTCTGACATATTATAACAAGATAGAAGAAAAAACCACAACACAACTTGGTGAAAATCACATAACTTGATGCAAAATACTTGAAAACTGGAGTTTATGCACAAATCGTGCTAGACCATAGTATTTTTGATGTAAAAAAAACCTCGTAACATGAAAAACACATAAAAAATGAGTATAGTACATAAAAAATGAGTGCATTACCTATTACAGTTCAAACAAATTAATACTACTACTACTAAGATCCTAGTTAAAATGCTGTTTTCCGCAAAGACACCTTCTATTTAGCTCTTTCATTCACCGAGCGGACAGTATCAAAAGAAATTCAATATTTATTTCAATAACCACGTTCTTCAAACCACGTGCGTTCTAATTTTAATTACGAAATTCAATTACATACCTACGCACCTATTTATCTAATACAATAATGATATTTATAAAACTGAATACGATAAATAAGTCGTTGTGAAATGTCCAATGGTACGTTTCATATTGGTTTCTTTACAATAGGTACGTGAGAATGCATGTCAAGGATTTGTCGATGTGTTTTGGGAAAGCTAATAAAATGTATGGCACAGTTACATGTAAGTATCTAAACAATTCGATTGATCGGCAATACATTATAATAAAAATCACCACAAAACGTCTTACTTGACGCCAAATAATAGGTAATACTCAAAAATATAAAAAATGCGAATTTTGAAATGCTATGGCCACATTCCTCGCAGAAATACCGATAACAAACAGAGGTTCATTGTAACAGGCAAGAAAGAAAGACAGAAAACGAGAGGTAGAAGCCCAAAATATTTGTCAAAACAGCTGGAATTACCAGCGAAAATCACACTGCGTGCACCAAACTGACGACCGTTGCTGATGGAGGTATGCACGGAGTCATGATTCTCAACTTTGAGGGAACGAGTACCTAGTAGAAATAGGTACTAATCATTAATATGCTTCAACATAAGATGTACAATACGATTACACAAAATTCGACCTAACTATGGCGGTAATTGTCAGTAAAACACATAAAAACTAGTACTTAGTAGACTATAGCTGGTAAAATTACATACTGATTTGACCGTCTTCCTAAGTATTTATATAAAAACAATTCCCATTATATTTCAGCTTAGCTATTTAATGTAGATGACATATTAATAATTCATGATCACGCAAAATATCAAAGTAGGGACCTACTTTAAATATCTACCTACCTAATGATGAATAAGTGTCAGTAGGTAACTAAGTACTAAACACAGAGTGAACTAGCTGTTTATTGATCATAAAAATAATAATGTTTCAAAGTTACTTCTTTGTCACATATGCCGAGTAATAGTCGTGATTTTCAATAGATAACGACTAAGTTGAAATATCGAAAAAATATTTCAAAGTAAGAAAGTTAATTGCATCATAATTTTAGTACTTACCTAAGTATTACTTAAAAATAAACTTAAGTGATTACTTTACTTACAGATAACTGTAACTGAATAGAATAGTTATAGCTCGGGCCTACGCTCTTAGTAGCTCCCAGCATAGAATATAGGGTTAACCCATCTTCTTACGTGGGTATCGTAGAAGATTCAAGAATTTGGGGACCTTGTGTTGACTATTTGTACCTTGGGTCTTCCACGTAGTTGCAGATATTATCAGGCAGTGGTCGGCCGTGAATTATTACTAATTGCAGTAAAGAGGAGAATAGAAGAAGAAGGGATATTACGCCGACCTCAAACCAATTGTAATAAGAGCGTAAGAGCAGGAACTTGAGTATAAAAACTTAAAACATTCTTAGTAAAGGCAATGAGGAACTGTATGAGAATTAAAGAGCAGAAAAACTATATTCTAGTACAAGCTATATTGGTGAATTGTTAACTTAAAATTATTCATTCCGGCCACACGATGACTAATTTATGTAACTAGGTAGATATGTCTTAGTAAATGTACTTAGGCGAACATTTTTAATGCTTAAATATTGTTTGTCAAACAGTGACGAAAAGAATTTTGCTCGAAAACTGCTCCGCAAATAGTAATTAAGTAGTTTGCTTCCCATTAACTTAACATGTGACAACCGCAATCACATGATTGCTTCAGGAAGTATGTACATTTAGTATGTAGTTTAAGTACAATAAAGATAAAATTGAACGCATTTAAGTAAGTACACTTCATTTAAAAAAAAACTACTTAATTTGGAGTTTGTTTTGTTGACAAAAAAACGGCTTATACGGTTTGATAAAAGTATTCTTCAAATCGCAACACAAGTTTAGCTTAGAATCTCACGATTCAGCTATTTTGTGTTAAGTTAACAATTACATTTTTCACGCGATGTTCTAAGTTCAAGTTAAGGCAGTAATACACATGATAAATAAAATTAAGCGTTTTTGCGATGCACCAAAAACAGTATTATTTACTTATATTGATTGAAATGTACCTTTAAAATTAGATTTTATAAATTTACTAGCGACCCGCCCCGGCTTCGCACAGCGGTATAATGCATGTATTATATATAAAAACATTCCTCTTGAATCACTCTATCTATTAAAAAAAACCGCATTAAAATCCGTTGCGTAGTTTTAAAGATTTAAGCATACATAGGGACGGCGAAAAGTGACTTTATTTTATACTATGTAGTGATAGTGAAGTGATTGTGACATTCTGACATTTCATGCAGACTTTACGAAAAAAAAGGCTTTTTTTACACCGAGTGCCGATTAAAATGCGAGCCATAATGGGAAATGCCGCCGCGTGATTCGTATTTTTGAAAACGTCAGGTTTGAAATCATAAAAGTTATTTGATTGAAATGTGATTAAAATAATAACAGTAGGTACGGAATACGTAAATTCAATTATTACCGAGATAAAATCCAAGGTCCCACGCTTTTAAATATTGTACTTCCATCCCTTTGACGCAGTATTTGTTGTAAACTACATTGATTACATTCCTTTCTTTTATAAACATAACAATGAAAGTTATGTATTGTTTAAAAAGCTAGATTTTATAAATATATGGTCGAACAATCAATATTCCGTTGATCAAATTGACGATGCCAGATTCGCCACTGTCTTTTTATTACTTTTCCGAGAGGTTTTCTATTGACTAAGATAATAGATCTCACACAATTTCGATAAATCACTACATAGTATAAAATAAAGTCGTTTTCTCTGTCCCTATTTCCTTTTGTATGCTTAAATCTTTAAAACTATGCAACGGATTTTGATGCGGTTTTTTTATTAGATAGAGTGATTCAAGAGGAAGGTTTATATGTATAATACATGCATAATATAGCCGTGCGAAGCCGGAGCGGGTCGCTAGTAAGTAATAAAAAACGAGCCGCTAAGAAAATTTAAAGGACAATGTTCAATTTCTATAGAAAGTAAGTACTTTAATTTTTTTCAAGTTTGATGTAGTCTGGGTGCCGTTTATCTAGGGAATCATTAAAATTGAATTAAATTAACTATTTTCTTTCCTTTATCTAGCTGTTTTAAGATTAAATTAGATACCATTTTCAACAAAGAGTTGTTTGCTACCAGTACAATCATAACACTGGTAAATCAATAACTGTAAAGTATTGCCATAAATAAGATTTATTATTTATCTACATATACTACAAGTGATTGATTCTCACCACGTAAGTAGATTGTTTCAGAAAAGTTACCATTTGTTGAAATGACAGCACAATAATAAATATTTTATACTATAATAAATCTTTAAGGTTATTAGGTATATTGTTTGCTTATGTATTTTGCTTTATATTTTTATATAGGTATTTATTTTGTTGACAGAACATTGTACAATCTAGTCCCAAGCCAAGCTAAGCAACCAGGCTTGTGTTATGGTAGCTGGATAACGGATAGAAATACATTTCTCACTTTTTTTATAGAATGCATAGACGCTTAGAAAGTGTCTTAGAAGGCACACATCCAAACTTAGTTTTTGAGACGTTTCTATGTGATCTTTGTACAAAATATACATATGCATCCAAATGAATAAAACGATTTGACTTTGACTTTGTCGCCTGTATGGAAAGTGGAATACACCGTTTTTATACAAACAGAAAATGTATTAAAAAGATAATTCAGTATGCTAATATGCCATTAATTTTTCCTTTGTATTCATAGCTTTAGTTTATGTTATGGTAGCTAGTTATTTACAAGGCAGTAGGCAATGACCTTCCACATTTCGTGACGATTAATCTATTTAGGTAGACGGCTAAGTCTAGTATACCATAGTTTTTTCATTTACCTAATTCATAACTAACACATTAAAACGAACTCTGTGGTGCGGTGGGTGAACCCGCCAGCGATGCAGGAGGTTGTGTGTTCGATTCCCGTCGAAAAAATATATTTTTGTACATAGATTTATTTCTGTGACTGTGTTTCTGTAGGTATGATAAATATTTATTTACAAAAGAAAAGTACTTATTAGTATACCTAAGTATTCTATCCATTGTCTGGCTACCATAACACAAGCCTAGTTGCTTAACTTGGGGCTAGATGGCGCTCCTGCAAAATTTTATACATTCATTGCGAAAGTCGTTTGTTTCTTCTGCACAGTGTAAAGGAAAATGACCATTTTATTAGAAGATTTAGGTTACTAGTTGTTCAATATTGTTTTTCAAAGAAACATAAATATAAAATAAATGAATCTTTTATTTTCTCATCCCAAAGGCATCAATCAAAGAAAAAATATTATAACTATGTATAAAAAATAATTAAGGGAATAATTAAAAAAAAATAAGGTTATGAAATGAATTATGATTTTATATTCTGCAGGTATAGGTATGGTAAATTGTTCCCTATTTTCTTACTCTGTATTCAATCACTTAAAGACGCATAAAAATAGTTTCGCTAATAATTTAGACGCTTAAGACCACAATGATAAATAAATTAATATTTTTAAGCTTAGATGCGACGGCCACTATTTTTTAAGAAAGTAAATTGTTAAATATCATGAAAAGAAAATAATATAGCTGCATTTCACTTGGAAACTGAATAAAACGACTTAGTAATAAAATAAAACACGATAAGGTTGAAATTAATAATAAATTGTAATCCAACTATTACAACACAATGGCGTTGCAATTAAAAGAATTTCTTGAATGCCATGAAGAAATAAATTAATAAATAATACCGTACGGAACTTTGATAAATCGTCTTTTTTTATGAGCAATAACGTATCATGAGTTACTGCTACAAAGGCCATTGCAAAAACTTTTAAGACTTTATTTTTTAGGAAAATGCACTAATGTTAGTGGGTAAAAATTATTATCCCATACACCGAGCGCGAACATACCTAGGTCTTTTTCTTATTTCTTCCGTTGAAAAATATAGCTTAGACTCGGGCAAGGTTCTTAATTCTATAAGAACTTAAAAAATAAAGGACCTAATACCTATTTCTATTATTCGTTTTCTGTTTATTTAGTTATTAAGATTTCTCATTGTTGATACAATTTGATTAATGTATTTTTAATTTGTAGCCGGTATCATGCAATTATGAATCTAACTCAAACGAAAACATTCAAATACCTAATATTAGGTATTAGTACAAATATAACAAATAGTTTTAAACTATTTTTTAATAATTTTCTAGTTACATATCTACCTATTATAAACATGATTTTCATGAAACATGGCACTTTCTTCTAAAAACACCACACCTACAGAAATTAATTGAAATCCAAAAAAAAAGTATAAAACTTACGTGGTACATCCGAAGATTCGTCCTCCATGATGGCCAATTTGCTTGGCCGTTTGTCATCGTCAGATTTCAACCCCATTTTCACTGTGTCGTCAAAAGTTAACTAAATCAAACGCGTCTTTAAAAAACTAAATTACAAAAACACTGGTCAATTACAATTTATTTTTGAATTCGGTAGGTAACTATTTTGTTGTTAAATTCGAATTTTGAAAAGAGTCAAGTATAAAATTGTTTCGATTTAATTTTTATACGAATTAAAACACGTCAATACGCCATTATCGCGTGCGCCGACCGTACTCAGCCTTAGGTTGCTATCGACTGTTACGGTTGTATGAAGTAACCTTGTTTTTAAGGCACTCGACTTGCGCGGGTATCGTTCATATACTGCGACATACTTATTCGTGCAGTTAAAGTAGCGCTAGCGTCTACGCAAACACATAACAATCATAGCAACTAATTTAGTTCTGCAAAAATCCGTCGGCATTCTTATGGTAGTCCTATAACTTGGACGGATCAGTGAAATTGACACAGCTACCGCATAGCGCCATAGAATACCTTACAGTATGTAAGCACAACTCACACGTCGGTTTATCGTGTTTATCACTCATCTTGAGATACGAGTAAAATACTTAACGCAATGTTCCAAGAACAAAAAATCATTTGCAACATCTGATTTAAAATATTTAGCGATAGTTTGAGTACATTTTGATCTGAAATATTTGTAGGCCGAATCCCTTCTAATTTTGACAGCCTTCTTTATGAAATTTCTGAAGACCAGACATGAATATATTGTAATAAAATAAAATATGGACACATGTCGGTCAAGCAATTATATACGCTAGTCTTTAAACCCGCGACTTCACTCGCGTATTTTTGACTCAATACCGGTATGTCAATATTGTTAAGATCTGTTTGATCGTGAATAGGAAACAAACAGACTTTCGCATTTTTATAACAATAGTGGGGATTGGTATACTCGTGCCTACGATCTGACCTTAGGCAATATGTTAAAATGATGAACTCAACTGCACTGCAACCTCCCGAATAACCAATCACAGTTGTTACCGTTACAAAATGCAGAAATAGCATAAAATTGTTAATAACAATAACATAACCGAATAGCTCGGTCTATAATTAAATCTTTGATTTTATTATACGTTCTCTTTGTTTTCACTACTTCAGACTTCTTCCCTTATTAATCTATTCTATCTATATTTTCTAATTTATGTATCACTATCTCTACATAGTATAAAACAAAGTCGTTTTCTCTGTCCCTATTTCCTTATGTCCCTGTATCCCTATGTATGCTTAAATCTTTAAAACTACGCAACCGATTTTGATGCGGTATTTTTAATAGATAGAGTGATTCAAGAGAAAGTTTTATATGTAAAGCCGGGGCGGGTCGCTAGTAATATATATAAATTACGTGTCACATTGTTTGTGCGCGATGGACTCCTAAACTACATAACCGATTTTAATCAAATTTGCACACCGTGTGCAGTTTTGTCTACTTCAGACTTCTTTCCTTATCTTTTCTATTATATAAAACACTAGCGACCCGCTCCGGCTTCGCACGGCTATATTATCCATGTATTATAGATATAAACCTTCCTCTTGAATCACTAAAATCCCGCTGGATCGGGATTTACGAAGATGAAACCGCGGTTTGCTACTAGTTATATTTTGTCGTGTGTATGTGTAAATAAAATTCTTAATCATTAAATTTCTTTGCCTTCTTTCTCTATTTCATGAAACCTTGATGAAAAATATTAATTAAACATTTTAATTAATTCAACTAACCTAATGAATTATGTAATATTCAACACTTTCTTATCGCCAATTTATTTCACTTTACAGTACATTTTAGACACACTTTTGATAAACATTTCAAGAAGTTATTTGTATGAAAAATTTGAATTTTAAACATTACTACGAACAAAAAAAAAGTAAATGGTTTTCAGACAAACTTTGTTTTTTGCCGCCAGGAAATAAACTGCGAAGTGGTCGCCTATAGCTAAAATAGTTTATTATTGTAGAAAAAAAATGTTATTTAAATCCTATAGTTCAATACAATTTACTAGTTTTTAAAAACAAAAAGACTTAGTTTTTTTTACACAAAAAATTGGTAGACCATTTGACCTAATCTCGCCTGATGGTGTCGCGAAGACGTGGCCGAGGATGTAAGCATGCTTGCCTAAGAAGATACCTATTCACTCTAGACTTGAAGACTCCAAGGTTGTAGTTTTGTTGGAACAGCGACGCGGGTTTAGAGTTCCATTTCTTAGCAGTGCGTACGAGAAAGGTGGATGCATGACGCTTTGTATGCGAGATTGAAACCTTTACCATGTGTGGATGGCGACCATTCGTGCACCTCGTTGTCTTGTGGAAGAAAGGGCAGGATGGAACGACCTCATGGAGTTCCTGAGAGCACGCAACAAAATTAATAGAAGACGGACAAACTGGTCAAGACGATGTGGTAAGACCAGAACCGCGACAGAGGTGTCTTTGAAACAGTTTTTGGGTATCAACCGCTAAAATCCATGGAAACACGATAAGAGTAATTTGCCTCGATAGAAATTAAACAAAAAGACTAACACAAATAAAATCTCATCTGTCGCGTCAAAATCTGTCGCGAGAACGGCTGAAAATGCTTACCCACAAAAGTG
Organism: Idaea aversata; assembly: GCA_907269075.1. Classification (NCBI taxonomy): domain Eukaryota; kingdom Metazoa; phylum Arthropoda; class Insecta; order Lepidoptera; family Geometridae; genus Idaea; species Idaea aversata. The sequence goes on along the minus strand of OU026099.1, from coordinate 12,810,015 downwards.
CCCAACGCGCCATAAGAAGTTTTCACTTCAAAAAAACGTTAAAATCGTAAAAAATCGTCATTTTTTTGGAATTTTTCAATTTTATGGCGATTATAAAGAAAAAACAAGTACAAAATTCATAAACTTTACATCAAATCCCATAAGGTGGTACAGATGGTTTTTCACTAAAATAGATGTTAGTTTTTTATTTACATAAAACAGGGTAAATGTGCGTGCGTGGGAAAGGGATCCTATTTCACCTTAAATACTCTTAACCCTTTTTACCCTATTTACTGCATGGTAAAATGCTAAGGCATTAAATAACCCTCGGCTAGATTAATTAATGTGAGAACACAATGCTACAACACGTGATTCTCAATCAAATATGATTGCAATCAAATCGCTATGGAATAATTGCATATAAATAATTAATAGTAAATTAATTCAAGTAGGTATCTACTTGAAGTTGAGTATTCATTTATATTTTAGCAATATTCACTTACTGAACCTGAAGGGCTGACAAACAGACTTAACTAAGATGTATTCTGTGTTTGTATAAAATCACTAGCGACCCGCCCCGGCTTTGCACGGCTGTATTATGCATGTATTATATCTAAAAATCATCCTCTTTAATCACCTATCTATTAAAAAAAACCGCATCAAAATCCGTTGCGTAGTTTTAAAGATCCAAGCATACATAGGGACATAAGGACATAGGGACGGCGAAAAGTGACTTTATTTTATACTATGTAGTGATTAACACTTTTAAAGAGACACTAACGCGGGTTTTTATAAGCTTTTATTTATTTGACGACCCAGTTGGCACAATGGTTACCATGCCGGACTGCCAAACACAGGGTTGCGGGTTCTATTCCCGCCACAGACAAGTATTTATGCTTAGATATTTGTCTGTGGTCTGATTGTTTCTATGTATTATAAGTATATATTTACAAAAGAAAAGTATATAAGTAGTATATCCGTTGTCTGTCTAGCACCAATAACACAAGTGTAGTTACTTAGCTTTGGGCTAGATGGCGATGTGTGGAATGTCCTGCAATATTTATTTATTTATTTTATTTAACTTGCACTGTTCGTATCGTATGTAAGTAAGATGTCCGTCAATTTATTTTTTTCTGTTTAAATAATATCTATCAACTTATTTAAATAAATACGAATCCCTATTTCCGTTTGCGGTTGCGTGAACGAGTGAACCGATTTCACTCATTCTTTTTATGTTGTAAGTATTTGTTATTGTCAGGAGAAGGTTATTATGTAAAAAAAAGGTCGAACGCGGGTGTTTTTATAATAAAACTAGCTGCGCCCCGCGGTTTCACCCGCGTAATAATTTTCTACGCAATTTTCTTAATATTTTCTTTCATAAGAACCTTCTCCTGACAATAACAAACACAACAAAAAAAGAATTGGCCAAATTGGTCCAGGCGTTGTTGTTGAGTTATGCGCTTACCAACACATTTTGCGATTCATTTTTATATATAAGACTAGCTGCGCTCCGCGGTTTCACCCGCGTAACTCCCGATCCCGTGGGAATATCGGGATAAAAAGTAGCCTATAACCTTCCTCGATAAATGGACTTCACAAGGTTGAATATTATTTAATCAGTTTGACACTTTGGTTAATTAAGTAAGGTCATAAACGCAGTTCTTGTTGTGCAAGTCAACTAAAAAATCGCAAATATCTACTTATTATACTTGTACCCTGTGCTTGTACCTAACTACTTGTAGCAGGAGTCTTTAGTTGTATTTGATTCTTTGTGATAATGTCTAATAAATTGATGGAACACCTGCTTTCACAAAAAAACCGGCCAAGTGCGAGTCGGACTCGCGCACGAAGGGTTCCGTACCACTGTATTTTGTTGTTAACCCCGACGCAAAAACAAATGCAAATAAATAGATGGCGCTAGTGGTAAAAATACATGAATGAAGGGTAAATGGCGGTTTACGGTTTATGACGTATTAAAAAAAAACTACTTACAAGATCTCGTTCAAACCAATTTTGGGTGGAAGTTTGCATGGTAATGTATATCATATATTTTGTTTTAGTTCCATCATTCTCTTATTTTAAAAGTTACAGGGGGGGTGACACACTTTTTACCACTTTGGAAGTGTCTCTCGCGTAAATTCGGTTTAGAAAAAAATGATATTAGAAACCTCAATATCATTTTTAAAGACCTATCCATAAATACCCCACACGTTCTGAGTATGGGGAACCCTAAAATGTATTGTTATTTTTTTTCTATTTTGGGTGAAAATCTTAATGCGGTTTACAGAATACACCTACTTACCAAGTTTCAACAGATAGTTCTTATAGTTTCGGAAAAAACTGGCTGTGACATACGGCAGACAGACAGACATGACGAATCTATAAGGGTTCCGTTTTTTGCCATTTGGCTACGGAACCCTAATGAACATGACACTTTCATGGTAATATTGTGTAACAAGACCATGATGCGTCCGTTCCCGTTAGGAAACAGAGTATTTAATAATAATATTTCTCATCTTCTCCAAGAAGAGAGAAGAGAGGCCATATGCCTATAACATCGGGACCAGCGCACTTTTCGAATAAACTCTAACGTCATAAAGTCACAAGGCAAAACGGTTTTAGCAATTTAATTGGACATAACTACATTTCACATAAACTAAGTACTTTGGCATAATAACATCCTACTAATATTATAAATGTGAAAGTTTGTGTGTATGTGTGTATGTGTGTGTGTGTGTGTGTATGTTTGTTACTCCTTCACGCAAAAACTACTGGACCGATTGCGTTAAAACTCGGTATTTAGATAGCTGAGTACCTGGATTAACACATAGGCTACTTTTTATCCCGATATTCCCACGGGATCGGGACTTACTGGATTATTCTTTCACACAAAAAACTTCTGGACCGAATGCGTTGAAACTCGGTACATAGATAGCCAAAGACCTGGATTAACACATAGGCTATTTTTAATCCCGATATTCCTACGGGATCGGGACTTACGGGGTTACTCCTTTACGCAAAAACTACCGAACAGATTGCGGTGAAAATCAGTAAGTAGATAGCTGGAGACCTGAATTAACACAAAGGCTACTTTTTTCCCGATATTCCCACGGGATCTGGACTCAAAATATATTTTAAAAGGTTGTAGGTGGGCGGAGGCGGAGAGAGTGATGAAGGGGAGAAGGGTAAGAAAAATAAAAAGGGGGAGCACAGGAAAGGGGGAGGATAGGAAAGAGGAAGAGGATGTAAGAGGGAAGAGACGAAATGGGGAGAAGAGGAAAGGGGGAGGAGAGGAAAGGGGAAGACAGGAAAGAGAAAGGGTATGAAAGAGGGAGGGGACGAAATGGGGAGGGGACGAAATGGGGAGATGAGGAAATGAGGAGGAAAGGAAAGGGGGAGGAGAGGAAAAGCGGAGGAGAGGAAAGGGGGAGGGGACCTAACCTAACCTTCTCCATCCGTGAAGGTAATTTGTCAAAAAAACATTTCGAGCCTATCTGGACTCCTAGAAATGTAAGCGCTCGCTTCGCTCGCACGTGTTTGCTACTCCATCCGCGACGGTTTCGTGTCAGAAAAGCATTCTGGGTCTGTCTGGACTCCTTAAAATATAACCGCTCACTTCGCTCGCACGTGTTTGCTACTCCATCCGCGACGGTTTCGTGTCAGAAAAGCATTCTGGGTCTGTCTGGACTCCTTAAAATATAACCGCTCACTTCGCTCGAACGTGTTTGCTACTCCATCCGCGACGGTTCTGTGTCAGAAAAGTATTCTGGGTCTGTCTGGACTCCTTAAAATATAACCGCTCACTTCGCTCGCACGTGTTTGCTACTCCATCCGCGACGGTTTCGTGTCAGAAAAGCATTCTGGGTCTGTCTGGACTCCTTAAAATATAACCGCTCACTTCGCTCGAACGTGTTTGCTACTCCATCCGCGACGGTTTCGTGTCAGAAAAGCATTCTGGGTCTGTCTGGACTCCTTAAATTATAACCGCTCACTGCGCTCGCACGTGTTTGCTACTCCATCCGCGACTGTTTCGTGTCAGAAAAGCATTCTGGGTCTGTCTGGACTCCTTAAAATATAACCGCTCGCTTCGCTCGCACGTGTTTGTTACTCCATCCGCGACGATTTCGTGTCAGAAAAGCATTCTGGGTCTGTCTGAACTCCTTAAAATATAACCGCTCACTTCGCTCGCACGTGTTTGCTACTCCATCCGCGACGGTTTCGTGTCAGAAAAGCATTCTGGGTCTGTCTGGACTCCTTAAAATATAACCGCTCACTTCGCTCGAACGTGTTTGCTACTCCATCCGCGACGGTTCTGTGTCAGAAAAGTATTCTGGGTCTGTCTGGACTCCTTAAAATATAACCGCTCACTTCGCTCGCACGTGTTTGCTACTCCATCCGCGACGGTTTCGTGTCAGAAAAGCATTCTGGGTCTGTCTGGACTCCTTAAAATATAACCGCTCACTTCGCTCGAACGTGTTTGCTACTCCATCCGCGACGGTTTCGTGTCAGAAAAGCATTCTGGGTCTGTCTGGACTCCTTAAAATATAACCGCTCGCTTCGCTCGCACGTGTTTGTTACTCCATCCGCGACGATTTCGTGTCAGAAAAGCATTCTGGGTCTGTCTGAACTCCTTAAAATATAACCGCTCACTTCGCTCGCACGTGTTTGCTACTCCATCCGCGACGGTTTCGTGTCAGAAAAGCATTCTGGGTCTGTCTGGACTCCTTAAAATATAACCGCTCACTTCGCTCGAACGTGTTTGCTACTCCATCCGCGACGGTTCTGTGTCAGAAAAGTATTCTGGGTCTGTCTGGACTCCTTAAAATATAACCGCTCACTTCGCTCGCACGTGTTTGCTACTCCATCCGCGACGGTTTCGTGTCAGAAAAGCATTCTGGGTCTGTCTGGACTCCTTAAAATATAACCGCTCACTTCGCTCGAACGTGTTTGCTACTCCATCCGCGACGGTTTCGTGTCAGAAAAGCATTCTGGGTCTGTCTGGACTCCTTAAATTATAACCGCTCACTGCGCTCGCACGTGTTTGCTACTCCATCCGCGACTGTTTCGTGTCAGAAAAGCATTCTGGGTCTGTCTGGACTCCTTAAAATATAACCGCTCGCTTCGCTCGCACGTGTTTGTTACTCCATCCGCGACGATTTCGTGTCAGAAAAGCATTCTGGGTCTGTCTGAACTCCTTAAAATATAACCGCTCACTTCGCTCGCACGTGTTTGCTACTCCATCCGCGACGGTTTCGTGTCAGAAAAGCATTCTGGGTCTGTCTGGACTCCTTAAAATATAACCGCTCGCTTCGCTCGCTTCGCTCGCACGTGTTTGCTACTCATTCCGCGACGGTTTCGTGTCAGAAAAGCATTCTGGGTCTGTCTGGACTCCTTAAAATATAACCGCTCGCTTCGCTCGCACGTGTTTGGTCACAATAACTAACGTTACCTACTCCATCCGCGACGGTTCCATGTCAGAAAAGCATTCTGGGTCTGTCTGGACTCCTAAAAATCTAACCGCTCGCTTCGCTCGCACGTGTTTGCTACTCATTCCGCGACGGTTTCGTGTCAGAAAAGCATTCTGGGTCTGTCTGGACTCCTTATAATATAACCGCTCACTTCGCTCGAACGTGTTTGCTACTCCATCCGCGACGGTTTCGTGTCAGAAAAGCATTCTGGGTCTGTCTGAACTCCTTAAATTATAACCGCTCACTGCGCTCGCACGTGTTTGCTACTCCATCCGCGACTGTTTCGTGTCAGAAAAGCATTCTGGGTCTGTCTGGACTCCTTAAAATATAACCGCTCGCTTCGCTCGCACGTGTTTGGTCACAATAACTAACGTTACCTACTCCATCCACGACGGTTCCATGTCAGAAAAGCATTCTGGGTCTGTCTGGACTCCTAAAAATCTAACCGCTCGCTTCGCTCGCACGTGTTTGCTACTCATTCCGCGACGGTTTCGTGTCAGAAAAGCATTCTGGGTCTGTCTGGACTCCTTAAAATATAACCGCTCGCTTCGCTCGCACGTGTTTGCTACTCCATCCGCGACGGTTTCGTGTCAGAAAAGCATTCTGGGTCTGTCTGGACTCCTAAAAACATAACCGCTCGCTTCGCTCGCACGTGTTTGGTCACAATAACTAACGTTACCTACTCCATCCGCGACGGTTCCGTGTCAGAAAAGCATTCTGGGTCTGTCTAGACTCCTAAAAATCTAACCGCTCGCTTAGCTCGCACGTGTTTGCTACTCATTCCGCGACGATTTCGTGTCAGTAAAGCATTATGGGTCTGTCTGGACTCCTTAAAATATAACCGCTCGCATCGCTCGCACGTGTTTGCTACTCCATCCGCGACGGTTTCGTGTCAGAAAAGCATTCTGGGTCTGTCTGGACTCCTAAAAATATAACCGCTCGCTTCGCTCGCACGTGTTTGGTCACAATAACTAACGTTACCTACTCCATCCGCGACAGTTCCATGTCAGAAAAGCATTCTGGGTCTGTCTGGACTCCTAAAAATCTAACCGCTCGCTTCGCTCGCACGTGTTTGCTACTCATTCCGCAACGGTTTCGTGTCAGAAAAGCATTCTGGGTCTGTCTGGACTCCTTAAAATATAACCGCTCGCTTCGCTCGCACGTGTTTGCTACTCCATCCGCGACGGTTTCGTGTCAGAAAAGCATTCTGGGTCTGTCTGGACTCCTAAAAATATAACCGCTCGCTTCGCTCGCACGTGTTTGGTCACAATAACTAACGTTACCTACTCCATCCGCGACGGTTCCGTGTCAGAAAAGCATTCTGGGTCTGTCTGGACTCCTAAAAATCTAACCGCTCGCTTCGCTCGCACGTGTTTGCTACTCCATCCGCGACGGTTTCGTGTCAGAAAAGCATTTTGGGTCTGTCTGGACTCCTTAAAATATAACCGCTCGCTTCGCTTGCACGTGTTTGGTCACAATAACTAACGTTACCTACTCCATCCGCGACGGTTCCGTGTCAGAAAAGCATTCTGGGTCTGTCTGGACTCCTAGAAATCTAAGACCTCACGTTACCTTGACCTGACGTTCCTTCCTTTAACGTCTTGCTTTCCTATAACACCGCTTTCCCTTAATACTGGCATTGCTAAACACAAAAACTACTATACGAATTGTGATGAAAGTCTGTAGCAGGTAGCTAGAGACCCTAACAAATAAGCTACTTCTTATTCCGATATTCCTACGAGACTCGGACTTGCGCGGGTGAAACCGCGGGGCGCAGCTAGTTTATCATATTTTCACTTTGCATATAATAATATTACAAAAAAAATGCAGGACTTTCCACACATCGCCATCTAGCCACAAGCTAAGTAACTAGACTTGTGTTATAGACAACGGATATTACTACCTAAATACTTTTCTTTTGTAAATATATACTTATAATACATAGAAACAACCAGACCACAGACAAATATTTAAATACTTGTCTGAGGCGGGAATCGAACCATCGAACCCGCAACCCTGTGCTTGGCAGTTCGGCATGGTGACCATTGTGGCAACTGGGCATATTATTTAATGATTTTCTTTTCCTTAAGTTATCTTCTTTGACATCTCACGGAGAAGAAGGGGTTCCATTCTATACCGGGGACTACACGGCATAATCACTACATCACTTCACTACATAGTATAAAATAAAGTCACTTTTCGCCATCCCTATGTCCCTATGTGTATGTATGTATGACGACCCAGTTAGCACAATGGTCACCATGCCGGACTGCCAAACACAGGGTCGCGGGTTCGATTCCCGCCTCAGACAATTATTTATGTTTAGATATTTGTCTGTGGTCTGGGTGTCTGTATGTATATTAAGTATATATTTACAAAAGAAAAGTATATAAGTAGTATATCCGTTGTCTAGCACCCATAACACAAGTCTAGTTACTTAGCTTGGGGCTAGATGGCGATGTGTGGAATGTCCTGCAATATTTATTTATTATTATTTATTTATTTTTGTATGCTTAGATCTTTAAAACTAAGCAACGGATTTTGATGCGGTTTTTTTTAATAGATAGAGTGATTAAAGAGGAAGGTTTTTAGATATAATACATGCATAATACAGCCGTGCGAAGCCGGGTCGGGTCGCTAGTATAAAAACATAACCCTCCCTTTCGGCTTCGCTGTAGTCGGGATAAAATACAATTAAATCTAAAACTTACATATTTTTTGTGGTTCCGGTGTCTCAGGTTTCCGTGTTTCAGATGTGCCCACCTCCGGGTCTTCGGATTCACCCCGTTCCATTCACATTGTATTCACACTATAATTTATTTTACCTACAATTTTTTAATACATAAATAAAGTGAAATCACTTGGATGTTTTGACTTTTAACGTCATTGTCATTCATTAATTTTTTTACAGAAGACGTTAAAAACTCTTTAGTTTTACTAACTATAAAACTTTTTCTTATATCTTTTTTGATTTCCTTGAATTTCCAAGGAATTATCTTGTTCATCATCACTACATAGTATAAAATAAAGTCGCTTCCTCTGTCCCTATTTCCCTTTGTATGCTTAAATCTTTAAAACTACGCAACGGATTTTGATGCGGTTTTTTTTAATAGATAGAGTGATTTAAGAGGAAGGTTTAAATGTATAATACATGCATAATATAGCCGTGTGAAGCCGCGCGACGTAGGTCTGTACTCTTATTGATCAATGCACTAATCTAACTCCTTAATTAATTTTTAGTAATTATTTTCCTTTTTATTAAACCTTAATCGCGTATTTTTTATTTTTTATTTTCGTACCTCGATGTTTTGACTATGTTACAATAGTCATGGTCACGAGGTGACTTAATTAATTTTAATGCAAAGATTACTAAACCGATTGCGATGTGACTCTGCATATAGCTGGAGTGGATATAGGTGACAGACGCGTAGCTCAGCAATAATCTAGATCTTACTTAGATCTAAGTACGACTCGTGCATAATCCATTATTAAATAATAACTTTTCCCCCTATGTTACAGACTTTTAAGTAACAAAGGAGTTTTAAATTTATTTTAACAAAAAAGTACACATTGCTTTACAAACTAATTTTCCGCCAAATTGCCATGCAGTGCAGCAGTTTGTTGGCAATTACGTTCAATTTAATCGCAATTCTGAATTTTCTTTAATATGTTCGATATACTATCAAATAGACTATTCTTTCAGGTTCAGTAACCTGAAAATAAAAGTTAAGTATTTTAAACACTACGATAAAACAGGAAATAAAAATTGTTGAAATAACTACAAAATGAAGTCACCATTGAGATAACACCGCAGCGTATTTGAAAGCCTGATGACTAACTAGATAATTTACACTCTTGTATGAGAATGCTTTACATAATTAAACTTAGGTACCTGAGTATGTATTTTATGTACACAGGCCCATCACTATCACTATCACTTCACTATCACTACATAGTATAAAATAAAGTCACTTTTCGCCGTCCCTATGTCCCTTTGTATGCTTAGATCTTTAAACTACGCAACGGATTTTGATGCGGCGGTTTTTTAATAGATATAGAGTGATTCAAGAGGAAGGTTTATATGCATAATATAGCCGTGCGAAGCCGGAGCGGGTCGCTAGTTTAAAATATACTTAAATAGAAAAATCTTTATTTTATTATTAAACTGCCCGCACATAAAACATAACATAGACCATATAGAAGTAAGTACCGACAATTAAAAGAAAAACTCAGGGTAGAAATAACTGCCAACTCATTATAAACTAATTTTCTTTAATTTTCCCGACTTGACTCATAATAAAACTATACAAACAGTAGGTACAAAAACTGACTGTTTCCGATTTTTATTTAAAAAAAAAAGTAGGTGAGTATTCTATCCATTTTGTCTGTCTACTACCATAACAAATGCCTAGATGCTTAGCTTGGAGCTAGATTCAGAGCCTATTACAAACAAAACTCCAAAAAAACAATGTGTTTTCTTCTTTTCAAGTTTATAGCATATCACTAGTTGTTACTTTCAATTTCATTGAAATAAATCACCGCTGTTGACGCATAGTTTTTGCTTTTTCACCATTCTACGCACCACTTTCATTTGAATTTTTATTTTTAACAAAATAATAAACATGTCTACCTTTTTGTAGGCTTTAATTTGTAATTAGCTGAGATATATTTTTGCCTATATACGTAGTTATTTAGGACTTTAAACCGTAAAATCGTGAGTAGGAAGTTATTATGGTTCGAGGAAAGAATAGGATCAATAGGGACAACGTTAAAAGATTTTATAAATAAAATTAGCGAAGTCATCATTCGACTACCCCGTGTTCACTAAGGAAGCGATCACATGATAAACATATTTTTCTACCTGATATTAAAGACTTTGTATCTAATCTTTAAGATTCAAACAGCGCCATGATATCCGTCGTCTGTATCACGGACATGGTATTGGTTGGAGTATTAATTGTACTTGTATACGGGCTGTTTTCCAGAACTTCTTTAGTTAGGTCCTTTTTGGGAGAGTAGGCTTGTCGAACAGCACCTATACTACCCTCTCAGCTCAGTCGACCGTGCCCTGAAGATGGACGGAGTATATAGGCTTGTCCAACACCAGTGGACAGTGGACACCGCTCCGGGGTGGGTTGCTGTAGATAGAAGATGGTTGAGAAGGATACTTGTCGAGATTCTAGTTTTTTTTTAAATAAATATGCCATCGACTCCTCTTGCATAGGATCCGTTCTCCATCCGTGGGTAGTAGTGGGTATCATCCCATTTGATAGACCCTTGATATTTTCACTCTCTTTTGTCCAAATATAGGACGTGCCATCTTTTGAGACGCTTCTCATTCTCTATCGTCTAGTAGGTTCCTTGCAAATTAATACGTTAGCTGAGTGCTACTGTGCGGGACATGGCCTTGCTTGCTTTCCTATTTATCGTGCCTTACCTCCTGCACATTTAGTCGTTTTATCCAGAAGCTACTGGTGAGATAATTATGTTTCTATCTATCGAGATATAATTAAACTACTTAGTCCTTTTTTACCCGGAAAGGGTTTTGTTTTTCGCGCTCATCTTTGTATGTTTGATTGTTTGTAATATTATTTGCAGTACTTAAGCCCTGATTATGATTTAGAGTTGTATAATGTTTGATGACTTTTTTACCAAATAGTCATACAATAATGACTAATCGTATGACTAAAATGTATGACAATTGAAACTCATCCATTTGGAAGACTTACAATCCGTCGTACTGACACTTCCGATAAAGTTAGGATGTTATTTTTATCGAAATAAGTTACGATACCCCGTTTTCTGTATCTATTACGAAACCATAGATAAATTGACAAAGGGCTAAAATTAATGTTACAAAATTTCTTTAAAATAATAATATCTCTGAATGTTAGGATGTGTGACTTTGGAACGCGCTCTCTTGAGAATCTACAAGAAACTCATGGGGATTTATCATTTTTTTTGTCAAACATATAAGAACCCTTCACGTTATACGTTTGTCCTTTCCCTTATTCCTGTTTGCCTGTGAAGGTACTGGCATCGTACAGACATACATTTTAATACTAAATTAATATAAGTAGCTAAAATACTTTTTGGCATCAAGTAAAGTAGTTTTTCTACGTTTGAAGGCATGACCAAAATAAAAATAATACCTTTTGGCTTTAGGGTAAGATGCTTCGCCTTGATTATGTAGGTAGGTATTATTTTCAAGAGTTTTCGTTGCTAAATTTTTATAAATAAGTATAGCACTAGATCTAAGCTTAACTTTCAAAATGCCAGTCACAATCACGAAGCACTAAAATTGATTAACATCATTTATGATTGATCTAAATGATTTATTTTGATGGGGTGGATACGTGCGTAAATCACGAATTACACTAAGCTCATATTATACACGCCCATATTCGAGTGTTTGTTTTACCTAATTGATATTAAAAGCTATATAGATCGAAAAGAGATGGTAAACCTTCCTTCTTAAGTGTTTAATTTGGGCTATAGCTACATCGTAATAAACTTTACTTTAATTCATGCTATTTAGGTAGGGTTGCCATCCGTCCTGGTTTCCCCGGATTTGCCCTAGTTTAGAGGGAGTCCGGGGACCGTCCGGGCCGGGCGGACGGTCCCTGGATGCCGTTTGTAGTCTGGGTAAAACCAGGACAAATGAGATCCCGACTGCTGGGACATAAAAAACTAAAAATTACGTTGTAGTGTCGTTCGCTACACTAAAATTTTCAAGAGATTTTTTGGGTTTGAGTTTATGATTTATATTAATTGGATAAAAATGTAAGACTAGTTTCTTACAGGTTATGTTTAAAATAAATAAAAAAACGTGTGGCACTTTGGAACTGCCGCGGTAAAGCTATTGCATCATGCGAGCTTCGTACAGTCGTAGCATTTACATACACGTTAAGCGAACGCTTGGCCGAGCTACCTACATGGTAGGCGGAGTTGGGGGTGTTAGGTTTTATTTTCGTTACGGAATTTCTTGATTCGGTCGCCGCGCTCAAAGCCCGCGATAAAAGCTATGCAATAGCTTAAAAGTCGATTATGTAAAAACTTTGGTTTTTTCCGGGATTGTCCGGGTTTAAGCTCCGAAATCCGGGGTTTTCACGCTTATCGTCCTGGTTCGCAAGTTTTTTGAGATGGCAACCCTATATTTAGGGCGCCGATCGTGTCTGGGACAAATGTACGGAGTAGACTTGCCCAGCACCTATCGATACCCTTTCAACTTAGTCGATCATGTCCAGAGGAAATAACTTCGTCAATACTTCTGGAGCCAACTAAGCCGCGGGGTTTCATCACGATGTTTTCCTTCAAGTAAGTAAGTACTTATTTAATTATAAACAAAGCCATTGAAATAAATGTACTAGGTTTTCTTGTCTATAATATTGTTAAATTATATACTAACTCAATATTATACTAATATCTTAAACCTACTGTTCTTTCATTGTCTTTTTTTCTCATGGCGTGTGCTAGTCTTACCTACTATATGCTTTTTCTTTTTGATAAATTTTAGGTCTTTGCTCACTGTCGGCTACCATACCCTGTTTTTGAACCCTGGGATGTGATCAGCGACCCAGATGCATCTTGCCGTCACACAAGCACCGAGATGAAGTGAGAGAGTGGTTATTCCACAGTGCCATCCATAATTTGTAGGCCTTAAATTATATTTTTTCTTAGACGAATACAAACACGTTTCATTAATGTAACTACTTAGTTTTTATAGAACAATGTCAATCTTCTGCAGATGGAAAATGAAACCCGTAAGAGAGACTCGGATAGGCCGCTGCAGACAAAACTTAAACAAATGGAGCAATTTCATTGTGTAGTGTAGCCTTGTCGCAATCCATGGTGAGGTCCATCATGGTCCAATTGCCAATCCCGAAAAATATGGCGATGGATACTATTTCTGGCTTGAATACATACCTACCTATAATAGGTACCTTATTTAGATTAAAAATGTAAATTCTTAACCCGATAAACACGTCTTCAACATAATAATCAATGATAACAACATCTCAACAAAAGGCAAGGTAGATACTTACCAACATGACGCTGCAGGCTGTAACCAATGGTAGAGCTTGAAACAGTCACGCCTACGTCTCATGAGTGTCATGTGAACATCATATGTGTACGTTTAAATGGAAAACGAAGTGGAATTGTCATTTTGTTAGTTGATATTGATAGAAACATCGTGATAAAACCAGCGGTTTAGTTGGCTCCAGCCGTATTGACGAGTTGGTAAGGGTGGTAAATATAAATGAAATGAGTTAGAAAGAGTTAGTTACGTACAAGCATACTTCATATAATACTCCAAGGCGTCCTGAATAGCATGGATGAAAGTTACTGGCTTAATATCATCTATGGCCTCTCTACATGATAGACCATCATGCTGGCCCACTAATATGGGCCAGCATGTAGAGGGCGTAGGGGTGTCTGATGGCATATGGTTCGTGGGATGGCGACTGGATGGCCACGGTGTCGGTTTTGCGGTCGCACATCACAGGACGGCAACGATGGCTGAACGTGGCCATCGTATAGTTAAGTTTCAACCATCGCATGGCCATCTCGCTGGTTTAGTGCTGGGCCATCATGTAGAGCCCAAGTAGATGTAGATGCAAATTTTATTAGTTGGTTTTGTTCAGAGTTGACGGTAGCCGCCTCTCAGATATTTCCCGCTTTCAGAAGCGAGAGGTCAATTGTAACGACCGAATGTCGGTGTATCGTCTTAAATACGTCATAAATTGTAACAAATTTTACTACTTCGTCGACAAATAATATTGGGTTTACCGGACTTCAACTTCTTCGATTTTTGATAGTTAAACCGCCTGACCGGTAAATCTCTACTGACACCAGAGCCAAATGCATTTTTCCTATTATCAGCAAAAATAGCAAAATTCAAAATGGCAACATTTTGAATTACCTAAGTATTCGGATAGATAGGTTACCTAAATTGTGCCAAATAAGAAATTGCTAAATATAGCCCATTTTTTATTACCTAAGGGATGAATGATGGTACACAACAATGTCTTTCCATCCGACGGATGTCGCTCTCTTCAAATTAGTGTAAGAAAATTCACAAACAAAGCCACAAGCATATCTTAGTTACAATCGCGGTACACGCTTCCTTCACAGACATGTCAAGATGTAGATTTTGCCCTCTCAGTGATAAATAATGATAGCCAACTGATATCACTGATCTTTGTAATTCTATGACAAATAATATTGCAAATCCTTTGTGCCGTGCCTCCGACTGTTTTGCAACTTAGGCTTATGTTGTCTGGTTCAGTTTTTACATCATTGTAAATTATTTAAAAATGTTTTCTTTTATTTTTTTAACTAAGTAGTTACCTACTCAGAGTATCTTTGCAGCAAGCTTATATTTGAACTTGATAAGTCAAATTGACGATGCAAAGTGAGAATAATGCTGCAAACGCTTTATCGCTTTTCGCTATATACAAAAAAAATATCGGTAAAACTAGATTAAATTGCTGTTGAATTGGTACCTACTTGTGAAGGTGTTAGGTATACCTAGAGGTAGCTAAGTCGACTTTCGTTTCAAAGGTAGTGGGTTTGAATCCCGGCCGGCCGGCCGTGCACTCTAAGGATTTATCTTACAAAAAAATGATGTAGGTACTTTATTTACCATTGCCCTTACGGTGAAGGAAAATATCATGATGAAACTTGCGGCTTAGTTGGCTCTAGATGTACCTATCATATACGAGTTCTTCACGGTCGACTATACTGAGAGGGTGGTATAGGTGCTAGGCAAGCCTACACCACCTAATACATGCCCCAGGCACTACAGCGTTCTGCGTGGATTAAAATAAATCAACTATTACAAGTAGGTACAGTCGGCAGCATAATTGCAGCCCTCGGTAGAGTTCTAAAATGACTATTATTGGAATGTTTTCTTTCTAATAATTTTTGTTTGATAAGACTTTAAATTTCAACTAAAGCAGGTGCCTAGAATCTTGCTCGTGTTTAAAACATTCTTATACCAGCCGTTTTGGAGCTCTACGGTGGGTCAGCAATTATGCAGCCGACCGTAACTACGTCTAACTTAGGCAATATTCGAATTTAATTATTGTCCTCAGCCTTACTTTTCATTAACTTTCTGATGAAATAAGTAAACCATAGCCTGGCTGACTGACGTCTGTATACAAGTGAGCAAAAATATGTCATCACTATCACTACATAGTCACTATATAGTCACTACTTAGACTTAGTATAAAACAAAGTCGCTATCTCTGTCCCTATGTCCCTATGTATGCTTAAATCTTTAAAACTACAAAACGGATTTTGATGCGGTTTTTTTGATGTGAAAATCTATAGCCGCACGTAAAACCGATGTCTGGCGTGGCGACGCATGCCGCGCACGCTATATGATGGTATATATATACAGTCTATATGCAGTAGTGTGTACGGTGTAGGTACACCGTAATCGACTGTGCGATTCTATCACAATCCTGTTCTTTTCTGCATATTACTTTTACAAAATAATGTCGATGTTTCACATCTGCCAGGCGTCCCGTGACGGCTCACATTTTTAATAGATAGAGTGATACAAGAGGAAGGTTTATATGTACAATTCATTCATATAATAGCCGTGCGAAGCCGGAGCGGGTCGCTAGTTAAATATAAAACATGAGAAATCAGACTAGCTAAAGTGTGTTTGTATTAACTCATGAAAATGTAAGCAAACTACAATTTGTTTTGGGATTGTTTTGTCGTGGACAAATAACATTAATATTATTGGTACGCATCCAACGCTTATACTTAGTAGAAATACCTAGTTTTTCGTAGAGCTCCAAAACGGCTGTTATAAGAATGTTTTCAACACAAGCAATATTCTAGATACCTGCTTTAGTTGAAGTTTAAAGTCTTCTAACTCATCAATTTATCAAACAAAAATTATTAAAATGAAAACATTCCAATAATAGTAATTTTTGAACTCTACCGGGGGCTGCAATGATGCAGCCGACGTACCTACCTACATAGGTGTATGCCAACGACGAAGGCAAGAACGATGAAATTAACAAATTGACGTGATAACGTGTTATAAATCGATGAACACCACTCACAAAAAAACTGTGACGTCATGTGTCATGTTATTGACAAGTAACTATAGCAACGTATCGTTGTCAATGTTTTCGACGTTATCACATAAAATTATCGTCCGTAAACCGTAAACCGACTTTACAGACAACCATTTTTGACATTATGCGTCATGTTATTGATAAGTAACCTTAACAACGGTATTGAAAAGTAACCATAGCAACGTCATGTTACTATCAAGGGTAACCATAGCAACGTATTATCGTTGCTATGGTTACCATCAATGTTTTCTTGACGTTATCACGTAAAATTATAATCGTCCGTAAACCGACTTTACAGACC
Organism: Idaea aversata; assembly: GCA_907269075.1. NCBI lineage: Eukaryota > Metazoa > Arthropoda > Insecta > Lepidoptera > Geometridae > Idaea > Idaea aversata. The sequence continues at coordinate 12,793,168 of OU026099.1, read as the reverse complement.
ACCATTTTTGATGTAGGTAAGTGTTATACCTGGTGCTAGATGCAGATATGCTTATTTATACTAAAGGCTAGGTGTACCTAAGCATTAAAATGCTAATGTTAGCTTGTTTCTTCCCCCTTCACTTCGTTGACAAAAGTACAGGGTATCCTTTGTTTCGTCTTTGAGTCTCGGAGGTAGGACGCGGGGCGCAGCTAGTGATAAAACATGTACCTAGTCTACAGATTATCAACCCAGTCTCAACTCACTATTGAAGTAAAGACCGGATAGTCTCTATCACATATTTTTAACCGACTTCGACTTTTTTTTTTATGGATGTTCCCGTATATCTTCTTTGTACCGATTTTATGACATGACGTCTGAATCTCTATATATATAAAATTCTCGTGTCACGGGGTTCGAACTTGAACTCCTCCGAAACAGCTCGACCGATTCTCATGAAATTTTGTGAGCATATTCAGTATGTCTGAGAATCGGCCAACATCTATTTTTTTTTTTTTTGTAAATAGCAAAACAACGTTTGCCCCGGCAAACGTTGTTTTGCTATTTACAGCTAGTTATTTTATATATTTTATAGTTTCCTAGCGAAATTATTTGAAGATGATTTGACGTTCTAACACTGTTTTAAATTAATTTGCTGTTGCCGCCAAAAGTCAGTCTACATTCTTCTATTTGATCATTTCAGCTAGTGGTTTCTAATTAAAAGAAAAACCGGTAAAAAAGAACATATTGTTTATGGTGTGCTCCAGCTGTGATTTTTTTGCCGAGAAATGGTGATTGGTCTTTTGTTTCATTTTATTATTGATCCAAGCAAGAAGACGGAAAAACGAAAAGAAAAGAAACGACATTCGAGAAGAAATATCGAAACGATCGTAGGCCAAGATTTATTTACTTGACACTGGCTTTATGCGCAAGTCGTGCGAAGACAAAACTTGAAAACAAAAAATGTAAGCAGTCGCGTGTCTATGAATGAATGGCAGCCGCCATTTTGATTGAAATCGGGCTTGCGTGTCTCGTGTGCGTCGTTGTTCTAAATAATTTAATTTTTTTGCAATATTTTTTAGATAGAGTTGCCTTTAAAAGTGCTAACTTGATAAGTGAATTGTTGTAATCTTAAAGTTGTGTTTATTGTTCGTTTTTAAGTGTTTAAATCGCAATGGGTAGGAAGAAGAAGAAGGCATCGAAACCATGGTGCTGGTATCCTTTTAAAAATACCTACACGCGAATCACGAAATTAATTTAACGGTCTATGACCTTCGAGATTTAGGTCAATCCTAACTAAATTAACATGTATATTGTTCAGATGATGGATTGCATAGATTTCTTTAGCACTTGTTCAGGTATTGCAACAGAGAATTCGACGACGAAAAAATCTTGATACAACACCAAAAGGCGAAACATTTCAAATGTCATATTTGTCACAAGAAACTGTATACGGGACCAGGATTGTCAATACACTGCATGCAGGTGAGATGAGCATCGTTTGCGTCACTAATATAAACTTGGCAACTGCCCCACCCGCCCACGGCTATACCCGAGTGGCCTTTTTCATAATCCACATTTATCTTTCAGTATTTTGGTCCGACTTGCTTACCAAACCTAGTTCACTTTAGGAAATATTCCTTTATGTACTCCCAATATCCCTATTTCACATGGGTTTGTAACAAATAACCCGTTATCTTGTCATTTTCTTGAGTAATATCAACATCATTCTAATAACCTTGTATTATTTCAGGTTCACAAAGAAGCCATAGACAAAGTACCAAATTCATTACCAAATAGGTCAAATATAGAAATAGAAATCTATGGTATGGAAGGAATTCCTCCCGAAGATGTGAGGGAACATGAGAAACAAAAATCAGGTATAACTTAAACACTAGTTTTATATACTCCACAGAAATTCACCTTCGGAAGCTGATGTATGTACATTTTTTCTCATTATTTTGCTTGGGTTTAGCCTTAGGTGTGTAGTTTTTGTATTGGGATAGGAGCCAATGTTTTATAATACTAACTGCATACTAAACTGTGTAACTGTTTAGGTGGTGGCAAAGGTTCAGACAGTGATGATGATGAGCCGTCTGCAAAGAAAAAAGCTACACCTGCTCTGGTAAGACACATTCCAATAAAACTTAACAACTCTATATACCTAATGATGTTTTCGAATTGGATTACAGTCAAATTCTAAAACAGTAAGTTGGTTGTTTCATCGTAAATGTCTATTTAGCATCATTTCATTTCACGTTTGAATATTTTAATGCACTTTGTCTAAATGTAACACGGTTTTTTAACACTTTACTTTATAGATGACATGTTTAGGGGCAGTTGGTCTAATTGTACTTGTAAATAATAATTAAAATCTCATTAATTGCAATTTTTTGTTGGTCAAAATGGCTCAAATTAAAAAGAATACTACCGGCAGTATGCAGAGTATGCACATAACTAGGCCAGAATGAGAATTTATTGTGTATGAGCATTTGGGCAGATACAGTAGAAGAAATCAAGACTTTCATCACTAAGGCATAACAGCTGAGGGTGGGCCTTAGTCTTCTTTGGTGTGTTTTGAACTTCTCTCTTAAATTCCTCACACCAATTGCATTGAAGTCTTTCTCAATGCCACCCAACCACCTGAGCTTGGACCTACCTCAGCTTCTACAACCATCAGGTCTAGTAGCTGCTCAGTCACTCTCGCCTTGCCCCCATTCTGTTCAACAAAGACATCCAATTCTTAAGATCTATATTGAATTATGTTTACTGGCCTATGCTAACTACTTGTCTAAAGGCTATTTTCCGCAACTAAACCTCAGTTAAGTCCCTTTTGCATGAAGTACCATTTGTTAAAAGAAAAAAACCAGTCCAGGCTCTTCCATGAATTTTGCCATGTGTTGTGCTATTGTTAAGGTTACTAATAGTCCTAAGTATAATTCTGCCTGTATCAGGGTCATGGCTGATCCAGGAGTACATACGCAAGCGTTTCTTCATACAGACTCCTACACGCCAGAAAACTTTCAAATCACCCCAACCCTCTCGCCTCTGAGCTCCTAAGCTGTGAGGGCAAGCATAGACTGAAACGAAAGGAAGTGCTATAAACAGGGAAGACGAGGCAGTGGTCACGTCCTTCTTCATGACATCGACTCTCACAACATCAGCTTATGGTCTCTCAACCGAACGCATATAGGAAGATTAAAGAAAAAAAAAAACATGCTCTACAACTTCTGCCAACTTCAATTGCAGGCATTCTTAGTACTAATAAGACCAACCTAAAAAAATAAATCTTCCATTGAGTAAAAATATCAAACCAACTGCTCCTAAACTATATTTACCTACATCATAATCTAAACATATCATAAACCTATTTCTCACTCCTCTATTAACGTTTGCTAAATGTTTTGACAACTGTGCAGCTGGGAGCGGGTCCATCGTCGGTAACACCTGGCATCCTGCCAACACCAATGGGACCCATGCCTTCAGGGATGTATTCAGGAATGAATCCCATGCAAATGAATCCGATGATGCAGTTTATGCAGCCTAGGTGAGTAAATGAAAACTACCAATATAAATATGGAAGAACTCTTCTTACAAGCTTTTATTTAACTTGCACTGTTCGTATGTAAGTAATTAAAATTTGCAAATAAATTTAACCTACTTCCCGGTTACCGATTGAGCTGAAATTTTGCATACATGTGTTTTTAAGGTTAAGTTTCTTAGATTTTGCTCGCCTATTAACATGTTTGTAGGGTTCCCAAAGGAAAAAATAGGGCTTATGCCTGTGTTCACAAACAGTGCTTATGTTGCTTTTGGATAAGTGAACGCACTGCGCTAAATGCGGCCGTATGATTGGACAATTTTGTGCTGCTCTCTTCACTCTAGCTAATCAGCGTCTTCTTTGCAGCTCTATGCGTTCGCGCTCACTATGCAATCTCATAGGGTTGATTGTAAAGGGTGTAAGACTCCACTGTCTGTCTATCTGTCACTAAGCTGTATCTCATAAACCGTGATAGCTAGACAGGGATGATGTATTTTTGTTGCCGCTATAATAATAAACAATAATAATAATAAATCATTTCAGAAAAAAGAACATTTACATATTATTATAAATTAAATTAGGTAGGTACGTACATATTGCTATAACAACGCATACTAAAACAGAATATAATAGCACCCCTCTCAAAGAAACCCCCCATGCGCGAGTCCTATTTAATTCGCACTCGAGCGGGTTTTTTTTTTCAATTTAAAATTGTTTGGATCATATTTTTGTGTGTAGAATAATTAATAGTTAGTTAAATATTGCAGGAAATTGCACCCATCGCCATTTTGCCCCGAGCTAAGCAACTAGGCTTGTGTTATGGTGGCCAGACAATAGAATAGAATACTTATTATACAGGGTCATAGGTAATCGTATTATAAGAAGTCGATTGAGAGTTACTTTCATGCACATGAAAAACATTAAGTTTATTTTTACCCAAAAATCAACTGGTACTTATACGGTGAGGTTATTAACTTTAAAATAACCCTGCATTCTTTTCTTTCGTATTTTTATACAAACATCCAGAAACAAATATCTGTACACAAATGAATTGTTGATGTATAAAATTTGTTTGAGGCGTGAATTGAACCCGCAACTTTCTGCATTGTGTGCCATTTCATAGAAGTCTGATACTGGATAATTTTGCCCTACAGTAAACTAGCATCATTGAACAGTTATTAAAAATGTAATTATTTATTTACTGTTGCAGGCTGACAATTAATTCATTGTCTATTAATTACACTTATTATTCCACACCGCTTTGATTACCTTCGTTCAAGCAACTACGTTAATTTAAAACTTAATCGAACGGAGTCACAAATTCGTAGCATTATACTTAAGAATCCCCTGTTCGACGGGTTCAACTCATGGACGCACGTGGCTAAAATTATAGCTATTTCACCTTACACTGTTTAGGAAAAGGAAAGGCTCAGTAAAGAGCAGTATAAAGATATTACGCATACAACAATTTCAGCGTCAGAACACTACCACACACTACATTACATAAACACGTTCGGGCTCGCTTCGGTCGTTACCGCCGCGCGACTCGGCGCGACACATCACACACACAGTGACAACACGCTTACGGAACTGCGCGAGTGTAAACACCGCGTGCTCGGCTTGCGATCGGTGCGGTCGCGGTGGTGAGCGCCGCCGTGCGAATGTGTACAATCAACGGTCAAAAGTCCACCGCCATCGTAACGTTTACAATCCTGTGCAGCACTATTTGAACATTATGTAACCTGTGGATCGAACCCACATCGGTTGGTGTAGCGGGTGTCGGTTTATACCACTCGGCCAACTAAAGACAGCTAACATGTTGAAAATAAAAAACTTGACAGGTGTCAAAGGACACCCGGATGGAACGAAGTTCCTTTCGATGAATTAGTGAATAAATTGTATTTTTTTTTAATAATCGTCGCGACACCACACTGTTCAATGCGAAATAGAAAGACGAAACGAAAATAACTGGCTTGCTTTCTATGCAAAAAGTGTCGTTACAACTTTTAGTCTTATTTTTTTCCGTATAGCCTCCTTTCGCGACGCGCGCGCGTGTCACACTGAGTACCTTTAATTATTAGACAGATAAAAACGAGACAAAACCGTCTCCATGGTCTTATCAATTTTTGAAGTGAAAACTTCTTTAGGCACATTGAGCACTTTTTTACCAGAGAAGAAAAATCATGAAAGTCGCGCCATCGTTCATTTCATCAAAATCGGTGTAGCAGTGTTTAGGTGTTGCGAATAAATCAAACAAACATAGCCTGGTTGCTAACATCCCCGCCCCGTCGCGCGTTCCTCTATTTTTTCTATGACTCAAACCTACCAGTACGTACGTTTTACCTGTTTTGTAAGTTCGAAATGTGAAAAAAAAACCAAAATAGAGGAAACATCACAGAGCTCAGTAAAAATTCTCGATGTTCTGTCTATTCTACAGGCATTAATTATTCTCTATGTCAAAAGTTGGATAGGCATTCTAATTTTAAATTGGTGATGAATGATATTTTGATTTCCTATATACACAGAATACATAATAGTTACTATGTACTATGTACTAATAGTTACTAATCGGCCCTTTATAATATGTAATAAAAATAATAAAAAAACAACATACAGAGGAATTGAGAACCTCCTCCTTTTTTGAAGTCGGTTAAAACTTATTACACAAAACGGACTTATTTTTATGCTAATTCAAAAGTCCGAAACCATACAAAATAAATCCATATTGATCCATAAATTATAATTATTAGTGTAGACGTGCGAAGTGAACCAGTAAATTGCTGTTTTATTCATTTGAATCGGACATTTTGTTTTGAAGTTATCACGAGTTTACGACCGGGCGCGTTCTATCCGCGTCTCGCCTACTGGAACGGGAGTTACGCGGGTGAAACCGCGGAGCGCTGCTAGTTAGGTATGAAGACAATCTGCGACCCGTTCGCGCCACGCGACACGCCGACCGCCAGGCGCGAGCGCCTACCCTCCCAAAATCAGGAACAATTTTTATCAAACAAAAACTGATTTTTAGAAAGTTAGGGTACACAACTAGTGTACCACTTTGTGTCAAAAATAATTAGTGAAGGAATTGTATTTTTTGACGTGACAACGTCTTATAAATTGGTTTGCCGGGTGACACTTCAAGAAACTGCGTTACGCTCCGCTGACGTTATGCGCTCACAATGAGAGCGAGTGAGAGGCACGCGGGCATGGTTAGCCCGCCTAAGAGCAAGAGAGACAGACATAAAAAGTGAAAGGCACGCCTTCCACTCGAGCACAGTTGTTGTCACGTAAAACTTTCGCCCGTATACCGACTTTACAGGCAACCAGTTTTTTTTTTATATTTTTAAGCTATTGCATAGATTTTATCGCGCGTAACGAAAATAAAACCTAACTCCCCCGACAAATGACGGACGATTATTTACGGACGACTATTGACGGACGATTATTAACGGACGACCATGGACGGACGAATATTGATGGACGACTATTGACGGACGACAAATGTCGGACGACAAATGTCAGACGACAAATGTCGGACGACAAATGACGGACGACAAATGTCGGACGACAAATGACGGACGACAAATGTCGGACGACAAAAAACGGACGATAAATAACGGACGACTATTGACGGACGAAAAATGACGGACGACAAATGTTGGACGACAAATGACGGACGACAAATGACGGACGACAAATGTCGGACGACAAAAAACGGACGATAAATAACGGACGACTATTGACGGACGAAAAATGACGGACGACAAATGTTGGACGACAAAAAACGGACGACAAAAACGGACGATAAATAACGGACGACTATTGACATGCAATGCACGATGCAATAGCTTTACCGCGGCAGTCCCCGAGTGCCACACGTTTTTTTTTATTTATATTATTTTTTTGCAAATAATCGTCGCAACACCACACTGTTCAATGCGAAATAGAAAGACGAAACGAAAATAATTGGCTTGCTTTCTATGCAAAAAGTGTCGTTACAGCTTTTGGTTTTTAAGACGTTTCAAAGTGATCTATGTATATATACATAAGCATTGAAATAGTTGCATCTAGTCACCATAACACAAGCCTAGTTGCGCCTAGTCACCATAAAACAAGCCTAGTTGCGTCTAGTCACCATAACACAGCCTAGTATCGTCTAGTCACCATAACACAAGCCTAGTTGCATCTAGTCACCATAACACAAGCCTAGTTGTGTCTAGTCACCATAACACGAGCCTAGTTGCGTCTAGTCACCATAACACAAGCCTAGTTTGGTCTAGTCACCATAACACAAGCCTAGTTACATCTAGTCACCATAACACAAGCCTAGTTGCGTCTAGTCACCACAACACAAGCCTAGTTGCGTCTAGTCACCATAACACAAGCCTAGTTGGGTCTACTCACCATAACACAAGCCTAGTTGGGTCTAGTCACCATAACACAAGCCTAGTTTGGTCTAGTCACCATAACACAAGCCTAGTTACATCTAGTCACCATAACACAGCCTAGTATCGTCTAGTCACCACAACACAAGCCTAGTTGCGTCTAGTCACCATAACACAAGCCTAGTTGGGTCTACTCACCATAACACAAGCCTAGTTGGGTCTAGTCACCATAACACAAGCCTAATTGCGTCTAGTCACCATAACACAAGCCTATTCGAATTAAAAAATGCGAAATAGAAATGAAAATATCTGGCTTGCTTTCTATAAGAGAGAGAGAGAGACAGACAGAGAAACATGCGCACGCCGCACGGCTTACAATTACTTACTATAGCAAAAAGTGTCGTTGCAAATTTTCGTAAGATTTTTTTCCGTCTAGCCCCCTTTCACAACGCGCGATATGGAACTATCGTTCCAAAAAATGTTTAGGTACGTTGACGTTTTTTGTATTTATGTATATTTTGATCTTAGTTATTATACCTATAGCAAATATAAATTACACAACTAAAAAAAAAATAGACAACAGGTTACATAGTAGGTACATACTCGACACTCGTACTTACATATTTTTTAAGGTTTATTTGAAACTTTAATTGTTGACGGGTAATTAAATAACTGTAATATTTTAATAGGTAATTAATTCACTGGTAAGTAATTAAATATTCAGATTAATTATATTAAATACTAGCGACCCGCTCCGGCTTCGCACGGCTATATTATGCATGTATTATACATATAAACCTTCCTCTTGAATCACTCTATCTATTAAAAAAAACCGCATCAAAATCCGTTGCGTAGTTTTAAAGATCTAAGCATACAAAGGGACATAGGGACGGCGAAAAGTGACTTTATTTTATACTATGTAGTGATAGTGAAAAAGAGAACCCTCAAACGGTACAAGAGTTACGCAACTTGTACGTAAATATTGCGGTAGGTAATTAGCGCTGTGCAATTTGAATTTGGCGCGAACGATATGACCTTCACGGTATGACACGAGCCGAAATTACATGTGAAATTCACCAGCTAGGTAGGTAGGTACTCGTTCGTCGGTTCGTCGTATAAACTGTTTTTATTGGATGCGAGATTCAGATAATAGTTCACTATTGGTTGGCAAAATCACTGTCACTTGTCTTCATTGGTCCCCGTGCGACTTTGGCATTACGACTATTCGTCGATAGCATCACACACACACATTGAATGCTAAATCGTTACGTATACATTGCTGGTAAAGCCAGTTATACAAAAGTATTCGTGAAGCTATAGCGCGCATTGGATTACATCTCCCCCCGCTACCCGCGTGACGGGGTGTTACTCTAGAGGTGAAAGGTAACGATGTTTTGAACAAAATACGGGCTGGGAAATTTTGTAAACAGACCTTTCGAATTTAGAAAAATACGAAAAATCTGCAATATGAATCCTTTGAAAGTTAAGTTATTTCAACTAATTGATAAATTTACTACTTGATGTAGGTTTCTTATTTGATATTATATTTCTCCCGGCGTAGCTATTTTACCCGTGAAATACGCATTATTTTTACTAAAAATACTGAAGTTTTGATGGCTATAATTTCCAAATTAAATATAATTTGTGTATTTCGTCGCCTACATGGGCTAGATATAGACTTGTTATGTAGATTTAACTTTTGTTTTTTCAAATGCCATAACGAATAAATGGATAACACTCTAAACTCATTTGTATGGAAACACGATCGACCAGCAGCACCTTAAGACCTAACTTTATGTGCTTACTAGGTACTTACCCGCGACTTCGTTCGCGTAGGCCTGAATTTTCCAAAATCCTTCGGTTTCCACCTACGACGTCATAACTATCTGTATGCCAAATATTGCGCATTTTTTTTGTACTGTGCGTTGATAAATCAGTCATTGTGGACTTTGTATTTTATAGTTATAGATTTACGTTCAAAATTGCGTGTTTTCAATAATATTAGAATATCATCACGGTCAGTCAAACAGTTCTTCAAGGTTCTACCTTGAAGGCGATTTAGGTAATTTTTATACAGATAGTAAGTTATATCTAGATGTGAGGCAAACATTTATCCTAATAATACGCGGGTGAAACCGCGAGATTCTTCTAGCGTCCAATATAAATACAAGTACCTATCATAAAGTCTCTTATTGAACATTATTTTGAAAATATTTAGAGACCCAACACATAATAACTAGTAGTTCGCCCCGAACTGAGACCTCACGAGTTTTTTTGTACCGATTTTTACTTTTCAGCGTAAAGTATGATATAACGGTGAAATACTTCAAATACTTCGGTCTATCTTGTTTAAATGATAGGTGCCTAGTATCACTATCATCAGACACTGGACATCGCTGACTCTATTATACTTTTAACGAATCCAAACGCTATCCCTGGTATGTTTGATCGGGTTCGTAAACAACTCCTAGTAAGGTTTCAGAGCCTTGCTATCCCTATATTATAAAATTCTCGTGTTCCCGAAACTCTACCTAAACGGTGAAACTGATTTGTACGAAATATTTAATGTATATTCGTTACACTTTGATCTTAGCCATAAAAAGGCCAGAGGTCTGAGAACCGAACAACGTCTATTTCTTATTTATTTTTTCCTTTATATTTTTTTAGATGGCAAAACGTTTGCCGCTATCTTGACAGGATTACCCAATGCGATAATGTACTTGGTTATTTACACAAACATAATCTTATATTACATAACAAAATAATAACATGTTACTTTTATTAGTGGTTAGTTGTTGATAGTCATGTAAAAATAGTAATATATGAATGTTTGTTATAGAATGATGATGCCCGGTATGCGACCATTGTTTCCTGCCGCCAGTGTGCCTACCTCAACTCCAAACAAACCTACTTTCCCCGCTTATAGGTATGTATTACAAGAATGTTATTACTGTAGGTTTACTTGCATAAATACAATTGGCCCACGGTTTTATGTGCGTGAGTCTTCTTACTATACAAAGTTGAAAAAATAGCGTCGCAAAAGCTAATGATGCTGTTTTTATCTAAACCAGCCTTGTCACTCCTTTAAGCATTTTTCGGTATCTCTTAAAGTTACATATCCACTTGCACAGCCTTGAGTCGATTTGTCTCGACCTCAGTGTGCCGCGGGCTGTGAAAAATTAATTGATGTCTCCACATGAGCCACAAAATAGAGTAACGAGGCAGCTCGCTTCTTCCCGATCCATTCACTCACTAGTTTTTCAGTTGCCACGGCCGACACGTCTACTTTGATCATGAAAGTTTGCCTACACCGAATGGCTCGTCCTGCGACCGCTTCATTTGATTCAAGTAGAGGCAGATTGATGCTGCGTCTAATGGAAATCTGACTTTAACATTTCGCCTTGAAAACCCAATATAAAATCATTTTCTATATGTGTAATTCCAGTAACGCAACAATAAGTGCTCCACCCACGACAACTCCGTCCTCATCGTCGGATCTCAAAGAGAACGGTTCAGTGGCGCCACCTGCCGCCAACAGCTGTCCGCTCGTCACGGCCACTGGAGCCGGATCAAAGATTATACACCCTCCTGAGGACGTCTCTCTAGAAGAGATTAGGTGGGTAACTAATTCCATATTTATGATGGCCCAGACCCAGTTTACCACAGGTTAAAACACTGAAACATGACCAATAAAAATGTACTAATTGTGTAACAAGGCTATATGGGCTAATAATAACTCTTTGCCTTCCCTGAATACAGCCTTTTCAGGGAAGGCAAAGGATTATTATTATTATTAAGAAATAAAAGATAGATAGATAAACTCTTTATTGTACGATATTAAACCTTAATTGTAACATAAATTTCTGCAAAAAAAAAAAGAAAAAAAAACAATATCAAAATGGTACAATGGGCGGCCTTATCGCTAAAAGCGATGTCTTCCAGGTAACCTTTGGACGGACCAGAATTAAAGGAGGGGTTGTTCATAACGTGATAGGAATATAAGGAGAGAATATAATAAATATAAGGTTTTGATCTGGAATTAGATCTCAGTGTCGTTCATTGAGCAATTCGGAACTAGTTTAGATAAAGGCAATCTGAGTTATAATATGTTTGATGTCCAGGGCGCGGAACGTAAAGTACAGAGCGAAACCGAAGCCGGACGCTGCGCCGGCGCAGGCTCACCACGCGCCCGCGCAGCCCCCACAAGCGATGATCACGCCGAGCACAAGTCAAGCTGAGGTACGTATACATGTTAAACTTAAAGACAGAAAACACTCATCAACCCAAAATATAGCTGGTTGTAGTCAAATTTACGAAATTTCATATCTATACTAATATTATAAAGAGGAAATATTTTTTTGTTTGTTTGTAACGAATATGCTCTTAAACTACTGGATGAGTATGAGGTTGGTATGAGGATACATTCATTCGTTGGGAATAACACAAGCTTCTTTTTGTCCCGATATTCTCACGGGATCGGGAGTTACGCGGGTGAAACCGCGGAGCGCTGCTATTTATAAATAGGTATCAAAACATCTAAGGTAGTTTATATGATTTATGCCAATAAATATAAAATTCTCGTGTTGTGGTGTTAGTTACCTATGTCCACCTAAAGGGCTGAACTGATTTTTTTGTATAGGTATTCGTTAGGTCTGAGAATCGAACAACATTAAATTTTTTTTCTTTTTTTTTGTAAACTACAGTAGAATTTCGATAATCCGAACTACCAAAAAATAACCCCTGTTCGGACTCACGGAGCGTTCGGATTATAGTATGTTAAAAAATGCAAGTATATTTTGACAGAATATATTTATTGAGGTTATTATAACATACATATTATTTAAACAACAGAATACGTAACTTATTTATAAAGTCATCAATTTTAGTTTGGCGGTTTCTATTTATTGACCAAAAAAAGGCTTTATCCCTCAAATTACGTAGGACAAGTTATTTTCATCAGCCCAATCCAAACCAAGTCAGCAGTACGGATTATCGAGGCTCTACTGTATATGTATTTGCTTGTTATTTTCAAGGTTGCCGCCCATATGTCGGCGGCGGTAGCAGCTGCCGCGCGACAACAGGCCGCAGCGGCCGCGATGCGTCGTCCCATGATGCAGCCGATGGTCGGCATGTTACCGCAACCTGTCAGAGTCGGTATGTATCTATGTATATAAATAGGATGGTACTTATACATACTTCTCAATATACAGCACAGATAACTGTTTGAAAACTCAAAGGTAAAGAAAAACTGGCCAAGTGCGAGTCGGACTCGCGCATAAAGGGTTCCGTACCATTATATTCTGTTTTTAGTATTTGTTATAGCTGCAACAAAAATACATCAACTGTGAAAATTTCAACTGTCTAGCTATCACGGTTCATGAGATACAGCCTGGTGACAAAACGGGTATTGGACTGGACAGTCCCGTTTTTTTAGAGCGGTGTTGGCTTAGTGGTAGATCCCTCGACTTTAATTCTGAAGGTCGTGAGTTCGAATCCCGGCCGTGCACCATTGTATTTTTCTTAGGAAAAATTTTTAAATGCGCTAATTGACATTGCTCTTACGGTGAAGGAAAACATCGTGATGAAACCTGCGGCTTAGTTGGCTCCAGAAGTATTGACAAGTTCTCTCCTCTGGACATAGTCGGCTAAGCTGAGAGGGTAGTAGGTGCTGGGCAAGCCTACACCTCACGCAAAAAGGACCCAATTAAAAAGAGTCTAATTGCGGAAAACAGCCTGTATACAAGTACAGTCCCGTTTTTACCCTTTGATTACGGAACCCTAAAAATGGCGCCTGAGTACATAAAAACCTACGTATTTGAGTACGCAATAAGCAAGTATGTGTTGCAGTTGTGATTCTCTGTGCAGTTTATATATTAAATCAATATCCTTGAGAAGTATGTATAACTACCACCCAATTATCAATAAACATTCCGAAAGGAACACGACCCTACAATCCCGAATGAGCAGACTACTCGTTCCCAGGTGTTCCCGTCTCCATGTCACCCGTTATGGGCATGTTACCCGTCATGCCACAGTTCAACCTGATGAGGCCGCTGCAACCCGGTCAGTATAGTCAGTATTACTATCGATAGATACATTTATGGACAGGATCATTTCATCAACTCATAATTCAAACTCAACATATTCCTTGTTTTATTTGACAGTGCGCGCGCGCAGGTTATGCATTTTTTCCGCCAAAAATATAAACCTTTTTAATCATTATTACTATATGCACAAACAGCACGAAGGCATCAATTTTTTTCGCGAATAGAAATGCATCAGCCACGTTTCTTGCTACAAAAACAAATCTTACTGTCAAATATTACAAAGAATTATTGCAAACTGTTAGGTTATGTAAAGCAGGTTGAAATAGGCCTATATTTTTTTTTATTCTGTCCCCCTTTCAAAATATCTGATTACATTCCGTCAGGGCAGCGATAGGCTAATTATATCATAAAATATCATTGTTATATAATTAACTTTTATAAGGTTTTAGAAACATGGTAGGAATAAGAGAAACTATCATGTTTTTTTTTATAATAATGTTTAAGATGTCATGTATTAAGGACATATCACACAGTATCTCTCGTTAAATTTAATGTTTCACATGTATTAATGTAATGTATTTTTGATGTTTTAATGTGGTATTCAAGTAGTAAATGTTGTACTGAAGTTTTTACTGATGAAAATGTTGAATGTTATTTGAATTGAATTGTCGAATAAGACTGGATTACATTCCCATTTAATGTAAAGGTCCATATTTTGTTAAATTATACAGGTTTTGATCGCAACCATTCTGTTCATAGTTGTTAAATTTGATGACACTTGCATTAATTTTGCAATTTAGGGTTTTTTTAGTATTTATCTGGGTGGTTTTTATATTAATAATCTGGGTTATAGTAATTAAGTGATGACAGGGCAGGATAAGATAGTAGAATCTCACATGTCGCCCCATTAGTTTTACAAACAGCGTGGAAAATGGATTGAATGTTAACTCAATTGATTTGTGAATAAACGTATTGTGCTCAAGTTTTATTTTCTATTTTCCACGTGTATAGAACGATGATAATATATCGATAGTACATGCTTAGATGATGTAATGTAATGGTCGATTATGTTCAAAGTGCGCGGAGTAGAAGATCCGCGCGCGTTATTAACGCAGTAATCGCGCTGTGAGGAGTGAGCGGGACCTTCGCCTCGAGCGGTGGGTGACTCACACAATATTGTATTACGTTACGTTAGGTTAAGCCGAAGATGGATACCGAGGGCGCCGCGGTCTGCGGCCGCGCAACGCACTCGTCTCTCTAACACTAACTGCTTGTCCCGTAATCACTATCGAGCCCGCCCTAACACCCACTAACACGCGCGCCACACAACCTACGAACCGTCTACAATATTGTATCCTATCTACTACCTACTAGCCCGACCCGAGCCGGGACTCACGAAACTGAAGGGAACGGACGAGGTGCCCGGTAACATTTTATTCACATTCCTATATGGATTCGCTTACTGTAGTAGCTCTTATCTCATTTACTGTCTCGAATCTCTCGTAGTGTCGTATGAGATGTGATTGATCTTTCTGTCGGTTCACCGGGTGGGTACACTAATATTATATTTACGTACAAGTAGTTTGTCGCTTTACAATTATGTGCATGACACGGGGGTACTTGCGTCACGTGCATGGTTCTCCGTATTACCTACTGCGATCACGGTTCGAGAGCGTCCTGCGTCGAGCGTGCTCTCGCCAAGTGTGTTACTCATATATATATATATTACTATTATGTATAGCATTGTTATCTATATATTATATATATATATCAACGTCTGGATATAGAGAGAGAGAGAGATGTGTGTGTGTCGTTCGCGATACGGTCGAGTGTGGCGGGACGCGTGATGGCTGGCGACAGGCGACCACCGCGTCGCACTGCGCGGTGCTGGACCTCGAGCGTCCCCTGTCGCCAGTCGGTGCACGCGCTCTCTCGCTCGGTCGACGGTGTGAAGTGACGGGGGTGATATCACGTACACACACACACGGTAGATAGATAGACCTCACGAGCTCGGTCCGCAGGCATGCTGCTGCCGGGCGGCGGCGTGATGCCGATGGGCGCGATGTTCCCCGGCGGCGTGTTACCGGCCGCCATGATGCAGCCACGGTACCGGTAGAGAGGTCGTCGTCGCGGTCGTCGCGATCGCCGCGAGGTAAGCGCCGGACAGGTGACACACACGGCGCGCGGCACCATCGTCGCCCGCCTCGCGCCGCGGGCTGGGCCGGCAGTTCCCTGCGTACACCACCGCAGGCGACCCTCTCAAGTCACAACGCGACCTGTTGTTGGATTGGCGGCCCCCTGTCCGATACAACTACAGTATAACAACCCCAACCCTCCTCTCCACCTCCACTTCTACCTCCTCACTCCACATCCCACATGTTCCCCATGCTGCTGCTGCTGCTGTTGCTACTCCTCGTCCTTCCTACTCGACGCTGCCTGTCGACACCGATCTCTATCACACAAGTCGGTTACTTTTAAAATTAATGTTACTCTGCCTTGGTAATTTTTCTTAAGCGTTTTCACGTGAAGTTGTGACGTTTGCCTACTATCTTGTAGAATTTTGACTATTTTACTGAATAAATGCTATGACATAGATCGATTTCGTTTTTTATTTGTTGTTTCCTATATACATAATAGTAGCCGTACGTCGACACACAAACTGAGTAAGTATTGATTTAATATAATATGTAAATGGTTTTTTCTTTGTTTGATTCCTAATGCCCGCCACCCACGCTCCAATATTCATAGCAATCGAAGCGTGTCAGGTTGGACCGTGTGTGGCAATGTTTTGGCATGACATGTATTTACAATATTGTTGGTCGTGCTGCTTGGTATTGCGTTGAATAGTTGCTTGTGATCGGTGGCGGGCTGTCGTGAAGGGACAAGCGGGTACTTTGTATCATTATTTCTCCATAGACGTTCTTAGAACATCCAAGATTAAGGCACAAGTTACTAACCTACTTGTCTTGGATATTCTAAACGTTAAGTCACGTTTCATATTTTTCTAATAATAACCGCTATATTTTCGTCCCCTATCGGTTCTACAAAACCTACAGTAGTCAGGATGATATCCCTTTTTGTCCAGTTTAAATAAGTTCAGGTCAATTACAATTATTTAGTGAGTAGGTATGTAGTTTATTAGGTAGGTATTTATAGTTATAAAGTTAGTAGCCGAGTGAAGAAGCAGTTCCCTGCTTAGTTCCGAAAACTATAAAGACTTAACGACGCGGACGTGGAGCTTGAATTCATCGTAAAATAAGTTGTAAGTATAAAAAATGGCAAGTATTCCTAAATAATCTTAGTAGTAGTAAAATAGTGTTATGTATCACTACAGACCGTGGGCGTCCTCTCAAGATTTTCTTCAGTAAGACGCCATTGGTGTCTTTACCGGATTGGCGAATGGCTTTGAACTGTGCTAAATTGTAGGGCCTGTTGGTTTCACCGTGTTTTACTTGACCACAAGAGCATTGGAAACAGCGCCATCTAGTCTTTAGGAGGAGTCCAGTGACATACAACGTACAGGAGAATTATATTATACTATCGACCTGCCCCGGCTTGGCACGGCTGTATTATGCATGTATTATATCTTAAAACCTTCCTCGTTAATCACTCTATCTATTAAAAAAACCGCATCAAAATCCGTTGCGTAGTTTTAAAGATCTAAGCATACATAACATAGGGACGGTGAAAAGTGACTTTATTTTATACTCTACTAGCGACCCGCCCCGGCTTCGCACGGCTGTATTATGCATGTATTATATCTAAAAACCTTCCTCGTTAATCACTCTATCTATTAAAAAAACCGCATCAAAATCCGTTGCGTAGTTTTAAAGATCTAAGCGTACAAAGGGAAATAGGGACGGCGAAAAGTGACTTTATTCTATACTATGTAGTGAAACCTAATGATAATTAAAACTACATTTATTAATTCCTAAGTAATGAAAGCTGCAACAACCATGAGTACCTACATTTTTTGGAATCCTAACAGTAAAGATTTCCAAGCTTATGTAAACTAGATAGAAAAGATTTAGTAGACTCTGCAAAAAAAGGAAAAAATGGCGGGGCTTCCCCCCCCCTCCGTCGCGCGCGATTTGTTACAGTCAGCGTAAAAAATTCTTTGATTCTTTAGTTAGCCAGTGGTGTAGGCATCGATCATATAACCGAATAGATACAACATCGCTTCGTTTTAGCTTAGGACGTAGTTCACCAAACCATGAGGTAGCGGGGGGCGAAACTGCCGACGTCTAGTGTTGGTAATAAGTAATTATTAAATATCGATACCATAGATTTTATCGATGTTTGTATTATAAAATTATTGAAAAAAAATACTGCAACGAATGTATTATTTTAAAATAAATATAAATAATTAACCACTGAGCCGACTTACATAATTTATTTATGGACCCACCTTATCCTCAAGCTGTCTTCGAGTAATCGACGAATAAATATACGCAAGTCGTAAACTATTTCTTTTTAAAGTCAGTTAAAATACTTTTTTACTTTTTGACAAATAAATTCATTAATGTAAAATACAAAACATGTCAGTTCTAAGTTTTATCGAATCGATATTAATTTTTCATTTATACCCCACCACTACTTACACGTGCTTAATATTTTTGATAAAAATAGCACAATTAGTTTTCCATTGAGTGAGGGCGCTGTATCGATATTTCAAACAAATTTGTTCCTTACCAATTAGTTTGCCTGTATACCGCATCAAAAAAATAAAATTGTTTTAAAACCAACTTATTTGTGCAGTTGAGTGGAGGCGCTAGTGTCCGTACTAAAACTGAATTTTCGCACCAAAATATGGTTAGTTTTTGTTTTGTTACACGCAAAAAAGTGTTGGTTTTACTACAAAAAGACTTCAACGCGAGCCCGTTTTATTTGACGAACAATTTTTACCAAGATATCTTTTGCAGTTGGGACAGTCAAAATGAAAGTTTAAATCACTTACCGGTGGAAAGTTATCCCATCTTTCTGGTAGCTGGATGTTTTTTTATTTTTCCCACACCATTTTATAGAACAATACACCATTTCTGAACCGATTCTCGCGACGACAACAGCAAAAAATAATAAAAAACTGCGAGTAATCGACTGCACCACTCCTTGGTTCCCACTAAAGTTGTATTCGAAAGGACCCTTTGATATAGAAGCTAAAACTACTATGCGTGGTGAACATTACAGACCCTTCATTAGGAGTCTATTGGTAGTGGTCGATGGGTGTAGGTAATTGAAAGGATGGGGATGATATTGTATAACTGCAACACTAAACTGTAACCTTTTTATTTTAATTTCGCCCCTATGAAAGCAATTATAAAGACGTATTCACGTCAAAAAGTGCGTAAAGAAAATGAAACAACAACTGGAAATAAAAAATTAAAATGACTAAAAGGTTTTTTGGCGGGAACGAGCCAACAACATGTCGTGCTGCAGTTTTATTTACACGAAACTTAGTTGTAAACCGAGTTAAATTGTATAATTCTGGTGGAAAGTTATCTAATTTAGTTCCGTGAAAGTGCACAAGTGTAGTGAAAGTAAAAATCAGTGTCAAACATGGACTTTTCTCGTTGCCTCCAAAATCTCCTACAAGGTTATAGTAAAGTAGCCACCGCTTTACTATGACCCCTGACTTGACAAACTGTGACTTGACGACTTGACCATCTTGAAACACTTTGGCCCGATTTCTGTAAATCGGGCCATAACTTGATGCAAAATATTACTTGATACTGGCTATATGCACAAACCGTGCGAAGCCATAACTGAAAGAAAAAAAAACCCGCTGAAAATGAAGAACAAGATGAAAATGGCATAACGTTGTGGGGCTAAACAAGAGAGAAAAAAAAAAATGACTCAAAGTGCATTAAAATAAAAATTAAATAAAACTGAAAATATAAAATAATAATTATAATAAAAGTTGGAAAAAATTAAATAAAAACTGAATAGGTACCTACTTAGAAAAAAATATAAATGTAATTATTAATTGTAATTAGAATAGTCGTAATTTAAACGTGAAATTGATAAAATGAAAATGATTTTTATTAAGATTTAAATTTTTTCTTCATTCTAAATTCTCTTACGATTCCTTATTTGTGTATCGCTCGACATTCTACGTGTTTTTATAGAATTAAATTGTACTATACCTACTCTGATAATTAAAACCGAAGCGTTGGTTTATTACCGAAACAAAACAATCATTGTTTGATAAATAAGCTTGGCCGCAAACGTACGTTTTTCCTAATGCGGTTATCGCATGCGGTTCCAATTCAGAATTCCGCTCGCCTAGCGCATACGTACGGTTTTTATCCTGCGGAATATTACCTGCCAGACGACTAGCGACAGCGTTGCGAATGCACGACAATGGAGGAAGACGATTTATTGACAATTGCACTTCTGTTTTCAACGAAAAATGAAATGTCGTTTATTAGGTACATCCGTAAAATACTAGAGAATCTACGAAAGTCAATTTAACTAAGAATTTATCAATTTAATATTTAAAATCAAATTTTATCAGCAGCAGCGCCATGCGACGCGTGGCGCGCGATTCCGATTCGTAATTTCCATACATATTATGTGCGGCGCGGGCGGCTAGTACAAAATGTATAGAAACGGTAGGGGAGACCGAAGGGAGTTGCAACAATTTTGACATTTTCCCTCATAAAACGAATCCTAGCTGTGTAAATAGTATGTAACTAGTACCATTAGATGGCTCATTCTTTCTACTTTGTAATGAATGCATCAACAAAGCTGTAAGTGTAGAATCTGAAGAGCTATTTAATTTTAAACGTCACAAGTCGTTTTGTTTCAACTCCCCTCGTGCTAAGGTGATTTGCAACAGGGGTCGAGGTGAGTTGCAACATGTATTATTTTGATAGAATTAAGGGTTGTAAAGTAAAAACAACCATACCATTCAACGAATTTTATGGTGTTTATTAAAATAAGAAAAAAATCTAACATTAAACATTAACATTTTAGGAAATATTTCATAAATTGAGCAGAGTAAAGACTTTGCAAAGCTTAAAAAAAAACTATAAACATTTTTTAGTAAAATATTATTCACAAACATTAAGAAATGAACTAGTACGACATGAGATCATCACCATCATCATCAAGCTGCATCACGAAGGCTTTTATTATGGACTGTGACTCTTCTACTGCACCGAGGTCATATTATATTTCCCGACTTACACGCACAATTGCCCAAAATATCTCCTGACTTGATATACTCCTGTCGGTTTTTCTTTTATAATCAGTAGGTATGCAGAAACAAACAAAGAAAAAAAATCCAGTGCAAAAGCAAATTATCCATACAAAATTCAAACGAGGTGATTTGCAACAGGGTGTTGCAAGTCACCTCAGTGGCAAGAATGCTCCCAATTTCTATTTAATCACAAATTAGCAGAAAACGACAAATAAATGAGCCATACCATCGATAAAATTTGAATCTTGAATCAATAAGCTTTCAAAACGTATATAACATAAACCACAATATAGCCACATTCCTGAAATATAGGTATCTCTAAAAAACGTTTAAAACTTACTTTTTGCGATTTTCGTCACGCGAATGTCATATCTCAGCAACCGCACATGGTAGGCGATGGACGACTACTGCAGGGTGCGCAGGAGAGGAAAAGCTTCTGAATCGCGTTATTGCCAACTGGCTAACGGTTTTGGAATTCGAGATATTAGCACTGTTGCAAAACCCCTCGGTCTCCCCTACGTTGCGTTTTCCGCACGCGATAACCGCATACGGAAAACGCACGTTTGCGCCCAGGCTAAAGCTCTTGAATATGTCGTTATTTATGTTTTGGCTTGCAGGCGGGCGAGCACGGGCTGACGACGTCATGTCATAGGCACAAGGCCGACCTTTTTTGCGTACAAGCAGTCTAATAGTCGGGTAAACCAACGCTCAATTTGCTCTTAATCACAAACAGAAAGATTAAAATTTGCACAGTCACCAAAGGTTTGGCAAACCAAAGTAGATAATTACATAAAGAATAAATGAAATATTTTGGAACAAACGAAACCAAACATAACTGCAAATAATAAGATAAGAAAAGTCTCAGAGGTAAGTTAATGTTTATTTCCAGGAATTGATCTCAATTAACAACACTATCGATTGATACAAAAATATAGGCTGATAATTTTTTTGGAAATTTAACAGTTTCGGTTTCCGGCTAGGGTAGGTATAATGATTTTAGGAAATTATGCCGTTTTAGTTTTTATCAAAATCGGGCACGCGACTCCAGCATTTCTCGCTATCTCTTATAGTTAAGCATATAGCCCTGAAGGCCCATGTAAAATATTCACTCTGTATAATCTGAATCTGACGGTATTAGCAGTTGCGAAACTTTGTAAAAAAAAAACAGATTGTTTGTAATTAAGGTCTCCTTTTTGGGAGTCTGTCAATAATAACGGTTACCTTCATTTAAACTGAGGCATCTTTACGAAATACTTTAATTTCTTTATAATTAGCGCGCATCCTGTTATCATTCTCTTTAAGTAAGTTAACCTAGTTATGTACTAATGTTTAAAAAAATATATATGGTAAAAATTGTTTTCAGTAATGATCAACACACCTGCAATAGTACTAATACTTACATTGACAACAATGTCAGCAGATACGGCAAAATGGCCGGACCCAAGCAAAGATCCTTTGATATTCATAGCTAACCCTATTGAGTCGAATATGCCGGGCCATTGGGTACCAGCAAGCGTCGTTAAAGTAATATTAGATCGATCGACTCTGCGTCCAAAGCCACCAATGAAGAAGCTAACTGATTCGATCATTGTTATGCCACCGCCGCCGCCGACCACAGTGCCACCGTCGACATCTACCACAATGCCACTGTTGCCGTCTACCACAGTGCCACCGTCAACGCCTCAAATTATTGAAAAGCTTACAGTTCCTGATGAGCCCACAAGTGCAGAAAAGTCCACAACTACAGAAGAGCCCACAACTACAGAAAAGCCCTCAACTACAGAAGAGCCTCCTACTACTGAAGAGCCTACAACTACTGAAGCGCCTACAACAACCAAAAAACGTCGTAAAAAAACTCACGATGACCATTCTAACGGTCCAGTTTAATATATATCTATCTATACTAATATGTATTATAAAGAAGTAACGTTGGTAACAAGTTTGTATGTATGTATGTTGGGAGTAATCTCCGAAACCACTAAACCGATTTCAAAAATTATTTCACCAATAGATAGGTAAATTGTCAGACAATAACATAGGCTATAATTTATTTTCAAAAAATTTGGGATCCGTGAGATAATCTATACTTAATACTATAATATTATAAAGCTGAAGAGTTAGTTTGTTTGTTTGTTTGAACGCGCTAATCTCAGGAACTGCTGGTTCGAATTGAAAAATTATTTTTGTGTTGGATAGTCCGATAAATGGACTGTTATAGGCTACTTTTTATCCCGATATTCCCACGGGATCGGGAGTTACGCGGGTGAAACCGCGGAGCGCAGCTAGTTGCAATATAAAACTTTTAACCCAAGATAGAAAACCCACAACAGTTTTTAGCGTGCGCTGTGAAAACTATTGATGATAATGACACAAAATAATGTAGGTATTACAAGTGGCGCGGACTTTTTTGTAGGTAATTGGCTACATAAAAGTCTGTGAGGCAATATACCGCTGTTTTCTCGTCCCACGATTTTGTCCCATTAATGGGACCACGAGGGAGAACTATTTCTCGTAGTCCCATTACGATATTCAGTAACGTATTTATCCTCCTGTATATATATTGGTAACGGGCTCGTGCTTCACCTGCCGGTAAGTAGGTACAGTCGTGTGCAACTCTATTAAACACTTTTTGTCCACGTGACTAGTTTTTTTTATAAGTTGTACTGCTAAGATTTTTTTTCAATCTCAGCGTATCTCCTAGTCCTAGGAAAACAAAATCAAAAGGCGATCCAAAAAATTGACAAAAGACGATCGAAACAGAAACAAAAAACAACCTGTCAAAACGACATGTCAAAGTGACAGCTGTCAAACTTAAAACGGCTATATCTCAGAAACTATTGATCCTAGATTGATAGTCTCTTTGCAGAAGTGATAGATCTCATCAAGATCTTCATTTCAGATGACAGCTGTCAAACTTAGAACGGCTATATCTCGGAAACTATTGATCCAAGATTGATAGTCTCTTTGCAGAAGTGATAGATCTCATCAAGATCTTCATTTCAGATGACAGCTGTCAAACTTAAAACGGCTATATCTCGGAAACTATTGATCCAAGATTGATGGTCTCTTTGCAGAAGTGTTAGATCTCATCGAGATCTTCATTTCAGGTGACAGCTGTCAAACTTAAAACTGCTATATCTCGGAAACTATTTATCCTAGATAGGTGATCTCTTTGCAGAAGTGTTAGATCTCATCGAGATCTTCATTTCAGGTGACAGCTGTCAAACTTAAAACTGCTATATCTCGGAAACTATTTATCCTAGATAGGTGATCTCTTTACAGAAGTGATAGATCTCATCGAGATCTTCATTTCAGGTGACAGCTGTCAAACTTAAAACCAGACAATCAATCAAGGAAGTTTCTGAGATATACCAGTTTTAAGTTTGACAGCAGCTGTCACTTTGATATCTGTCATTTTGACAGTTACCTGCCATTATATCGCTGTTTTGATCGTTTTTTTTGATCGATCATCTTTTGTTTCCGTTTAGATCGTTTATTGTTTCCGTTTAGATCGTCTTTTGTTTTCGTTTAGATCGTTTTTTGTTTTATTTTAAACCGAGGAAGTAATAAATAAATAATTGAAATTAACATTATTGATTGTGGTCATGATTGTACTGTAACCTCATACTTTTAAATACAGGATGTAGGTACACAACAATGGGACCACGAGAAATAGTTCTCCCTCGTGGTCCCATTAATGGGACAAAATCGTGGGACCACGAGAAAACAGCGCAATATACCTATCTTGTTTAGTTAGTCGCAATAACAGGTTTTTTATTTTAGAATTCAATTACAATGCAGGTACAGTATAAGAACTAAGGTTGGTTGTATTAGCATCATGGTATTAACCCTTATCCGAAAAAAATATTTCATTAACACGACTATTTATTTCTCAGTAAATTTATTTTTAATTCTTTCGAATCATTTCGATTAAAAGTTATGACGAGTATAAAAATGTTCGAGCTTACTCAGCAATACCACGTCTCGCGATGTCTTGAATGGTCACAGAGTAGATAATCACTACATAGTATAAAACAAAGTCGCTTTCCGCTGTCTGTCCCTATGTATGCTTAGATCTTTAAAACTACGCAACGGATTTTGATGCCATGCCGCCGGGGCGAGTGGCTAGTCTATCTATAATATAAAAATGAATCGCTGAAGTGTTCCTAAGCGCAGATCTCGAGAACAGCTGAACCGATTTCGCTAATCATTTTATTTTTAAATTGCCTGAAAAAGTCTAAAAACAACAAAGTCAAAGTCATTTTTTTTTATTCATTTTGATTTATTTGTACAAAGATCACATAATCGTCTTAAAAACTATGTTAGGATGTGTGCCTTTGGAACGCGCCCAGCGCCCACCAATGAGAAGAAGGCACAAGAAACATATGGGTTTTTTTTTCATGTGATCACGCTCACAAAGGTCAATATTACAAATATTTGAAAGTACTTATTATTTGAATTGGAGCAACTACAGTCACGTCCATGGGTTCCTTTCATTGAGGTAAGACGAAGTAGGTATCATAGTAGGTACGCCTTACTGTAGGTACACTCTAAAAAAAGTTTTGAACCTGGTAATGGACGATCTTTATGTAATCTACTATATAAAAATAAGTCGGGTTTTCCTTTCTGACGCTATAACTCCAAACGCACGAACCGATTTAGATGATTTCGGTTTTGAAATGTTTGTCGTAGTCCAGGGGCTCTATTTTTGAATCGCTCGTGTGACAAAGCTTCGTCGTATACGCCTACAAGTCACGCTCGACTTCCAAGTCGCATGACACAAATTTACTGTATTTTTGAATCGTTCGTCGTCGAAATTTAAAATGTCAATTTTTATTCGTTTTACGCAGTTATTTGAAAAGCGGTAATTACCAGCGGACATCCGAAATTATCCCAAAAGATATAAATATTTTTCAAAGACCGTTTCCGAATGTTTGACTATGATTGTTTGATGTTTATTCTACCACTCGCCTGTCGGCGACGAGTGGTGGAGACCACTCGTTACGATGGAGCGAAAGGGGGGGTCTCTTATAATATTGAATAAACACTTAAAATATAAAGAAAGAAAAGATGTCGTGTCTATGTCTGTAGAATGCGTAACGGAAATAGCCTGTGTAGAACTGGAGCAATTAATAGTAGTATGTGTATATAGACGACCTGTTTTTGTAATTTTAAAGAATTTATTGATATATTAGATGAAATGTTAACAAAATTGACTAAATCAAAAAAACAATTGCTTGTTTGCGGTGACTTTAATGTAGATTTACTAAAAGTAAGTACTTTTTCCACGAAACTTCTAAATTTGTATAAATCACATAATTTATCTAACGTCTTTCTGGAGCCTACTAGAACCACTGACACTACTGCGACATGTATTGATAATATTTATGTTACTGATAATATAACCACGATTAGCAAATCTATTATTGAGAAATTGGAATCGGACCATAGTGGTCAGTTTGTCAAATTTGCAATTGTTATAAAACCAATATCAAAAAGGAAAATTACGTATGTACCAGTGACTGCTGCTCGTCTGGAGGGACTTAAATTGGGTTTGGCCAACGTTTTACCATTTTTGCCTTGTGATACAAATCCAAATGTATTGTACAATAACTTCTTTTCGATTCTTAATGCCCAATTTCAGTCTATCTTTACGCCCAGAACCATAGTGGTCTCCGACAAACGCGAATTTAGTGACTGGGCAACGGTTGGTATTCATCGAAGTAGACAAAGACTGTATGAGTTATACGCGGAAAGACAGATTAATACATCAGAGGAGTTTGGAGCTTTCGTTAAAAACTATTCAAAGATATTTAAAAAGGTATGTATA
Source organism: Idaea aversata (assembly GCA_907269075.1). Taxonomy (NCBI): domain Eukaryota; kingdom Metazoa; phylum Arthropoda; class Insecta; order Lepidoptera; family Geometridae; genus Idaea; species Idaea aversata. The sequence goes on along the minus strand of OU026099.1, from coordinate 12,766,188 downwards.
TTGGCTAAATCTCTCTCCATTAAATCTGTGATAAACACTAGTGTTGATAAAATTAAAGCTACGTGGAAAGTAATTAATGCTGAAACAGGGAGAGTCGCAGCCAAAGACACCGAGTTTAAATTAAGTATTAATGGAAACATAATTAATAATAATCAAGATATCGCAAATGAGTTTGAAAACTTTTTCAGTAATGTGGCTATTACTTTGACGAAGGCTTTAAAATCTTCTACCCCCCTTGCAGAAAGTTTAATAAAAACCAATGTACCAAATTGTAATAAAATATTTCAATTCCAATATGTTACAAATCATGACATTATTGTAGTGCTTAAGCAAATAAATCTTAAGAAAACTAAAGATCTATGGGGGATCTCCGTTCCGATTGTTAAATCAATTATTGAACTCATTATACCGGAACTTGTCATTGTATTTAATAGATGTATAGATTGTGGTGTGTTTCCTGATTTAATGAAATTGAGTAAAGTAGTTCCACTGTTTAAATCTGGTAGTACCTCAGACCCCTCCAATTTTAGACCAATATCAGTGCTACCCACGTTAAGTAAAATTTTTTAAAAACTTATTTTAAATCAACTACTTAAACATTTTCATGATAATAATATTTTACATAGTAAACAGTTCGGTTTTAGTAAGGGGCGCTCGACCACTGATGCGGGGATAGCGTTAATTAAAAATATATTTGATGCTTGGGAGGAGTCGCATGATGCGTATGGCATATTCTGTGACTTATCCAAGGCATTTGATTGCGTTCAACATAAAACATTGATCATGAAACTACACCACTACGGTATTAGGAACGGCGCCCTGGATCTTATCTCTTCTTATCTGAGTGGTAGGGTCCAGTGTGTCGATGTTAACGGAAAACGATCTCCCGGATCTGCGATAGTAATGGGGGTTCCTCAAGGATCCATATTAGGACCTTTCTTGTTCTTAGTTTATATAAATGACTTACCTTACCTTGTAAGGGACAACCATGGGATAGTGTTGTTTGCAGATGACACCTCCTTGGTGTTCAAGGTTAAAAGGCGTCAGTCCAACGTTGACGATGTGAACAATGCTCTCTCTCTAGAATAGTTGATTGGTTCAACTCCAATAATTTATTACTGAATGGATCCAAAACTAAATTAATTCGATTCACACTTCCAAATGTAAAACAAGTAAAAACTGTTGTAAAGATTAATGATGAGGAAGTTGAATTAGTCAGTAAGGCTGTCTTTCTAGGTATAACTTTAGATGCTAAGCTTCAGTGGGGCCCGCATGTGGAAGCTTTGTCCAATAGACTTAGTTCTGCCGCTTACGCCGTTAAGAAAATTCGCGAATACACGGACATTGAGACTGCTCGTCTAGTCTATTTCAGCTGCTTCCACAGTGTCATGTCGTATGGCATCCTGCTGTGGGGGTGTAGTGCAGATATTGATGCTATTTTTATATTACAAAAAAGAGCTGTCCGAGCTATCTATAAGATGGGCCCCAGGGAATCACTTAGAGAAAAATTTAAAGAGATAAATATATTAACGCTCTATTCACAATATATTTACGAAAACTTGCTCTACGTTCACAAAAATCCTGATATTTTTCGCAAAAATAGCGATATTCATAATTTCAACTTAAGAAACAGGGATGAGCTGACCTTGCCTGGTAGTAGGCTCCGGAAAATAAGCAGGTCGTTTAATAGTACATGTGTGCTCTATTACAATAAATTACCTAAAGATGTATATGACATGTCCATTAACAAATTCAAAACTTTTATAAAGCATAAATTGTGCGGTAAGGCATACTATGATACCTCTTCGTACCTTAATGATAAGAATCCATGGATGTGACTTTAATTGCTCCATTTCAAATAATACCTTCAAATATTTGTAATATTGACCTTTGTGAGCGTGATCACATAAAAAAAAAAACCCCATCAGTTTCTTGTGCCTTCTTCTCATTGGTGGGCGCGTTCCGAAGACACACATCCTAACTTAGTTTTTAAGACTATTTCAAGTGATCATGTGTATGTAAAGCATTGAAAGAAATAAAGAAATTTGAAATTTGAAAATTTGATTCAAAAATAGCGAATTTCCGATGTCGAACGAATATCAGTAGAAATCGAGCGCTCGACGCGGCGCGAACGATTCAAAAATAGGGCTCCAGGGAAGGTGAGAAAGATCGGACTTACGCGAGTGAAACCGCGGGGCGCAGCTAGTTTATTATAAAAGAGCACACAACATGTACCTACTATTAAAGTTTATTTTCCGGAGCCTACTACCGGGCACGGTCAGTTCATCCTTATTTCTTAAGTTGAACTTATGAACATCGCTCTTCTTACGAAAAATATCAGGAGCCCTATTTTTGAATCGTTCGCCCTGCGTCGAGCGCTCGATTTCTACTGATATTCGTTCGACATCGGAAATTCGCTATTTTTGAATCGCTCCATCGTAACGAGTGGTCTCCACCACTCGTCGCCGACAGGCGAGTGGTAGAATAAACATCAAACAATCATAGTCAAACATTCGGAAACGGCTTTTGAAAAATATTTATATCTTTTGGGATAATTTCGGATGTCCGCTGGTAATTACCGCTTTTCAAATAACTGCGTAAAACGAATAAAAATTGACATTTTAAATTTCGACGACGAACGATTCAAAAATACAGTAAATTTGTGTCATGCGACTTGGAAGTCGAGCGTGACTTGTAGGCGTATACGACGAAGCTTTGTCACACGAGCGATTCAAAAATAGAGCCCCAGGATTTTTGTGAACGTAAAACACTTTTCTATATTCTCCCATACAAATTTATATAAAATAAACGCGGTGTTCGTAAGCTCATTACACGAAAACGGCTAAACCGATTTCGCTAATTATTTTTTTAAATATTCCTTGAAATTCGAGGGTTCTTACAGGTTCTTCTGGAGAGAGTCCTTCCAGCTTTGAGTCTATGACCACATGAGTATTTACTCATGTGCTATGACTACGCCCAAAAAGTTTGTAAGTTGGTAAGTTCCTAAGTAAGTTTTAATTGTTCAAGAATTCGATAAAAAACAATGGGTCAATAAGTACCTACAACCGAACTCTGCCATTCATTACTTACACTTCTCTTCTACACTATTCGTCAGTAGTGTTAACATCTCCGTGGATATAATACCAGCTTAGTCAACTTTGCCCTATAAAAAAAAGTACTAGGCAATCAGAAGTTAGTAGAAGGTACAAATCACACTAATTACGTCATCTCTCTTTTTCAATTTTTCTCCTCAAAAAGTATGTGATGGCCATGAAGAAATTGAACTGGAAAAATAACTCGAGCATGATTTCACATTAGATATCTCTGACAGTTTTTTTGTAGGATACCCTCTACTGCGTTCTGATTGCCTGGTACTTGCAGACCAATTTACTATCAAACAATTTACACGGTAACGGAAAGAGATCAGTTGAAGAAAGAGAGAGATAGCGTTATAAATGTGACGACCCTCTACACAGTGTTCTGATTGTCTGGTACTTACAGACCAAATTACTATCAAAAACGGAAAGAGAGCAGTTTAAGAAAGAGATAGCGTTATAATGTCATTTTATACCCTCTACTGAGTTCTGATTGCCTGGTACTTAGACCAAATTACTATCAAACAATTTACACGGTAACGGAAAGAAAGCAGTTGAAGAAAGAGAGAGATAGCGTTATAAATGTGATTTTATACCTTCTGCTGACTTCTGATTGCCTAGTACTTTTTACAGACCAACGACTATTTTATAGAGCAAAATGGTTGACTCAGCTGGTATTTATTATAAGCACGGAGATGTTAACATCATTGGCGAGTAGTGTAGAAGGGAAAAAAAAAACAGCGCACTCCGGGAGTGCAGGCAGAAGTGAAAACTGTAAAGCGAACTGCGTACGGCAGCTCCACAGAGTACATTATTATATACGGAAAGGCAGCTCGCTGCGAACCTGCACCATCCACCGAGAGATGTCGCTGTTAACACTGTTGTACAGAAGTGAGTATCGTAGTTCGGCCGTTTGCACAGAGATGGCGCTGTTTTCAATATTGCATAGTAGTAGAAGCACAATAACTGTTAAAATCTCATCTGTCGCGAGAACGGCTGAAAATGCTCACCTACAAAAGTGCCCAACGCGCCATAAGAAGTTTTCACTTCAATAACCTACTACACTATCGATACCCATTATTTTTACCGAATTCTGGGACAATTAAAACTTAGGTACTTACTTACAAACTTGGGTGTAGTCATAGACTCTAAGCTGGAAGGCACAATGCGGAAAGTAAACAGTAAACTATCCCAATACTGAAATGCATTGTCCAATGCCCATACTATCTAGTGTCACAATGGACATGTAATATACCCTCAATTTTAACAGCGAATGCTCGACGTTCTGTAAATGCTCCAGTCTATACCCACCACAATAAAGAGTAAGTATGTAATAAAACAAAATGATTAATAAAGCCGTTTATATAGAATCGTAATAAGAAATCGGCTGTACAATACATTAACACGTAAGTATAATACATGAAACTATTCACTATCTATATTTATATAATCAATATAATAGCAAAACCTAAACTAAAACCGTACGATTACAATACAACATCTAAATATGCTATTAGGAAAAACAATAGTGCCCGCCTGGCGCCCTCTTGTGATGTCACAACGAAATCTAAGTTCATTCTGATTTTTTTTAATTATTGGCTTGGCACAATTTGAGCATATAGCCAGTGTAATCAAGACTACATAAAAAAGATACCAATTTAGGACTTTATCCAGTGACCATCTATAACGAAACCTTGCCGAGGATGTTTTTGCTTTTTTTGATAGGTACCTATGCAATTTTCTTAAAAAGGGAGTGCAAGCCTATCTCTTACGCACTTATAAATAAAAAGTTTAGAATGTCATTGAAATAAATTACAAAAACAAAGCACAAAGACGTGGTCATTCCTTTACTGAGCTTCAAGAAAATTCATTTAGTTGCACCAAATCAAACTCGAGTAGATAATGATTCATTTTTCTAATTGTGACGTCACAAGATGGCGCTAGGTCAGCCTTACTGTTAGTCTAAACATTTACAACAGGTTCATAAAAATTAAAATTATTGCGTTAACTAGTATCACCATTTACGATTAAAACTTTTGGTAAATAAATTTCAACACGTACAATACTTTAGGACCTTTCGTCACGTTATGCGTGCTGTGCCGCTACGTACCAATAACGCTTATTCCAATATTTAATCTAATGACGCTGATTTTAATCACCATTTTAATGAAACTGATCCTTAATATCGACGCTGATTCGAATGGCCAATGCAATGTCACTGATTCTAACTAATGGTCATTCCAACGACGTTGCTGAATCTAATTGCCAATCCAATAACAAGATTTTAATCGCCAAACCAATCCAATGATGGTGATTCTAATAGCCATTACATTCCAATGACACCGATTCTAATATGGCCATTCTATTCCAATGATAGTGATTCTAATGTCCATTCCATTTCAAAGACTCCTTTTTGATACATTGGCCATTCCAATATCGATCCTCAATACAACACGTTTAACGCGACGACAATGGTACACAAAATTAAACAATAATATTTCAAAAATATTTTGATAACAAATAGGTACTTAATCAACCTAATTATGGCAACATCTAAAAATGCAATATTTAAATACTGGGAAATATTTAACAGTTTGTGATTAAGCATCAATTTAAATTTACTAATAACTAACTGAAATGTTATAATTATCTATCAAAACCTAAAATCCATTTAAAATTATTCTACTTGGTCTGATACAGAGTAGGTTGGGGCGTACTGTGAGTTTTTTCGAGCATTTTACAATCGCGTCTGGATATTGATCCACTTCAGAAGGCTTATGAGACTTCACAGGGACGGACGCCATCGTCATGGCGACGTTGCCGGCTACGGATCCAACAAAGGGTGCCTGGAAAAAATCGCTTTTGAGCGATAAGGCCGCCCATTTGTGCAGCTTATAATTTCTCTCCCATACATTTCAATACGAAATATGTAGTTGGATACGTAGCAGGCGCGGGCGTCGTCGTTATGGCGTGAGGTAGGACTCTTACTCAAACAGACGGACAAAAGAGTGATCTTATATGGGTCTCTTTTTACCTTTTGAGGTAGGAAACCCTAAAAAGGACTAGTTTAACATGTTCCCTGTGGATGCACCACATGTGGGTCATTTTGAGGTTACGCTGACACGTGCGTGCACTACATGTGGGTCACGACTCCATGTAAATTTAAAGTTTTTTTTTTCAGTTTATACGTCAGATTTATTTCAATTTTTTTTGCATACATGTGTGAACAATAAACTATAAAATAAGTTTGCCCAAAAACCGGGCAACATTTTCATAGAGTTGTTAGCAAATAAAAGCCAAAAGTTACAAAATTTGAATTCATGCATACACGTGTGGGGTTCGCCTCATATTCAGTAGCTACACTGGTAACGTGTTTATGTCTCGTCTAGTTTAGAAATAAGTGAATCTTAGTATTCGGTACCCATTACTTTGTCGTAGCAAACAGGATAGTTCCTAGTAAAGATGCTAGTAAAAACTCACGCAACGCACTCAAGGTATGATTTCATAGTAAATACAACTATTATTAACTTCGTTTTTAACATTTCGTTACATTCTTTTACAACTAATATTACAGAAATGATTTGTTTGTTTGTTGAAGTTATAGCACTGATTTTGATGAAAATTTGTATGAGGATAAGGATCCTTTGAAGTAACTTCCACTGAAATTTTCTTGAATATTTTTGAAGGAAAAATGCACGTCGCAGAGTTTGGCGATGAATTTTCCCTTGTAACATGGGGTATATTTATCCCGATAGTTACGAATTACGCGGATGAAACCGCGGAGTGCGTAACTATTCTAAGCTAGTTCATTATATTTCATATCACAAAACTACAAAATAGTTTGAGCGTTTACAACATAAGACTTCATACTAGTGGATTTAACTAAATTCTGGATTTTTATGTAATTGAACGCGTGTTTAATAGATATTTCACACAGCGCCATCTAGCCTCAAACTAAGAAACTAGTCCTATGTTAGAGCTAGATAATGGACAATATATTTAGTAGGTATATTTTTAGCCTGCCCTCTTAGACAAGATGACGCCATTAGCTATATCGCCAATCGACAGATTTATTTGTATGAAATTGACGTAACATGAAACTTATCTACCATTATTTTTTCTCTAACGCAACACCAGGCACACGTGGCTTTTCGTTGGCAAGCCAATTTCCTACAATAAAAATTAAGAAAAAAGTTTGTCGATGGGAGATATCATTCTAAATAAAGTAGGTACCTAAGTATTCGCCCATTCCGCTAAGAGGGCATGTAATGCGACTTGTAAGTATTAGAGTTTGACTCGCGTTGAATTGTAGAGCTGATCTATAACCACATGAGTAACTAAGACCAGAGCCTAAGGTTGTTCTGGGCTGTCAAAGTTAATACGTAATTGTGACGTAATCATGTAGGGTTGGCACAGGTGGATTATATTAAATAAAAAAAATGTGTATCAGTGTCTCTTATTATGGGCGTTTATTTTGGCGCGGTGACAGTGTAGGTAATCTGAATTTTGATAAAAAAAAAGAAAGTGGGTACGAAACGTAATAAATTAGCAGGTAATGAAGAGCATCAAATTAAGTTGAAAGTAGCGGCTTTATAAATCAGTTAAATCATTTTTAACTTAAATTGCTATGAATTTATCATTCTGGTAACTGAATTTATTGATTTTTTTATTCACCTACAAGCGAAAAGATAAGACAATTAAAAACAGAAAGTGTTTCGAAAATTTAATTTTAGACAATCAGAAATTAAGGTGACCTGAATAATTAAATATCTCAGTTACTATGGGATTTTTAATATAAACGCCATCTAAAGATTTTTAAGCATATTGTTCCATGAAAATAATAGATGGTGAAGTGACACTGAAGCTAAAAATGAAGGTTACATTTGTGCGAACGCACGACGTGAGAAAAATTAAAAAACAAAAATGTTTTTAAGGGTTAGCTGCAGAGACATAGCTGTTTCAAGTTTGACAGTTGTCAGTTGGAATGAAGTCCTCGACGAGTCTTATCACTTCCCTATAGAACCACCAGCCCAGGACCAACAGCTGCAGAGATATAGCTGTTTTAAGTTTGACAGCTGTCCGTGGTGTCGTTACAACTTTTGGTCTTAATTTTTTTCATCTAGCCCCCTTTCGCAACGCGCGATAAGGAACTATCGTTCCAAAAATCCTTTCGCGCACGCGCACGCCGCACGGCTTAAAACTATAACAAAAAGTGTCGAAAGTGTCGTTACAACTTTTGGTCTTAATTTTTTCAGTCTAGCCCTCTTTCACAACGCGCGATAAGGAACTATCGTTCCAAAAATAATAAATGTTACTACTTACCTAGTGGAGTTCATAGTATAGTTAAAAAACGATATGTTTTTATGTCTTCTATTATTATTCATACACACAGTGCAGTACACCATATAAAATTTACAATTTTGATGTGAAACATCTACACGTAACCGCACGTAAAACCGATTTCTGGCGTGGCGACGCATGCCGCGCACGCTATATGATGGTATATAAATACAGTCTATATGCAGTAGTGTGTACGGTGTGCACACCGTAATCGACTGTGCCATTCTATCACAATTTGTTCTTTTCTGCATATTACTTTTACAAAATAATGTCGATATTTCGCATCTGCAAGGCATCCCGTGTTTGAAACCTTTACAATAATTATAAGATAAAGCTATAAAACACGCGACGCTTGAAGTTTACCACATGCATGCGTGTGTCACAGCCCTATAGTCGGGCAGTGTTTGGGCACTATCCGAGCCAGTATATACCGGTTTCTCTCCGTACGTCACGGGCCGCCAGTGCTCAGGCACACACGCGCGTTAAGCTTGTAGTAGTGTACTTATCAAAGAGCCTTGTATGACACCTTAGTCTCTGGTCTTAGTTACTCATGTGCTATAACTATGTACAGATATTTCAAATCATATTGGCGCGAAGTTCTATGTGTGAGTGAGTGTCTAAATAACACTAATATTAGAGGAAAGATTTTTTGTTTGTTTGTAACGAATATAGTGGTACAATATGCAACCTTATAAGGTGGTGTTTTGCGTTTCCACTCCAAAATTAAAAGGTGGTGTTTTGCGTTTGTGGAATTGTGCGTAGTTGGAATTTTATATACTTAATTATTTCTACTTATCCGCAAAACACCACAAAACCTAGAGTTGGTGGTTCGCGTAGGTATAATATGATGTTATGCATCTATAGGACGCTTATCACTAATAGCGGTCTCTTTCAAGCAAGCTTTGGACTTACGTTGCTCAAACAACTCTGCCACTGCCACACAAATCAAAGCTACAGTACTTAGACAAGTATTTATGCTTAGATATTTGTCTATGGTCTGGTTGTTTCTACGTATTATAAGTATATACTAGCTGTCCCGGCAAACGTTTTGCCATTTACAAATAAATAACTAAAGGAAACAAAAAAAAAAATAGGTAGTAGCCGATTCTCAGACCTACTGAATACCTATGCATATAATTATTTACAAAAATCGGTCAAGCCGTTTCATAGGAGTATGGTAACTAACATTGTGACACGAGAATTTTATATATTAGATTAACAAAAGAAAAGCTGAAGTGGTATATCCGTTGTCTAGCACCCATAACAAAAGTCTAGTTACTTAGCTTGGGGCTAGATGGCGATGTGTGAAATGTCCTGCAATATTTATTTAAAGTAACAGACAACCACGCGCCATCATGACTTTAAATATCTATATTAAAATCTAAGGATACCTAAGTATTTTGTAACTAAATCGAACAAGATATGTGACCGTTCTTTCTATAGAAATCACAACCCGTTCTGTAACCTCTACCACATAGGTCAGTAGTATGTTTGTATGCATTAAGGTGAAAGGGTACCTGCGCTCTCTCCATACAAACGTAGTCGACTGTTTCCTCCCCGGATATTGACACTAGCACAAATATTTTTGTGCCATAAAAACTATAACTGCCATGACTATGCCCCTATGTTTTGGTTTTTTTCATTTTCTAATTAACATAGAAATTAAGATTTTAAAAATAAAACTAAAAATAGGGCCATGGTCATGGCAGTTAAAGTTTAATGCACCAAAAATAATTGCTCTAGTGTCATTATCCAGGGAGAAAACAGTTGACTACGTTTGTAATAGTTTGTATGAAAAGAGCCCCCGGTACCCTTTCCTCTTAACTACTGAATCGAGTGACATGAAACTTTGTATGCAAATAGCTGGTATCCTGGATATGTTTTATCCCGAAATTCCCACAGGATCGTGGACTTATGCTGGTGAAAGAGCGGGCGTAATTAAATGTATAACCATGTCTGCAAAGGTTGGTTTGTACGTTTTCGAATAAAAACAAAAAAGGTTTCTTTAAGAACAAGAAATAATCTTCTCTCTATAGACGCTAGAGAATAATTTCTTGTTTTTAGTAAATGTTCTTGAAAATTTTAAGCAGTAAGTAGGTATTCTTAATTTTTTTTGACTAAAAACAAGAAATAATGCTTCAGTGTCTTTAAAGCAGAGGAGAATTTGGCTAGTATGGAAACCAAGTGGTCCAACTGACTTTTATAAGTTTCGAGATATGAAGCAAAACGCGTTTTTGCTTATTGCGTCCATGTTTCTGAATGAATTGTTGTAATGTTTTCAGATTAAAGGACAAAAAAATCTAAAAAATTATACTTATCTTATTTTTTTACTAACGACCCGCTCCGGCTTCGCACGGCTATGTTATGCATGTAATATGAAAAACTTGAATCACTCTATCTATTAAAAAAACCGTATCAAAATCCGTTGCGTAGTTTTAAAGATTTATTTAAGCATACAAAGGGAAATAGGGACAGAGAAAGCGACTTTATTTTATACTATGTAGTAATGATTTGTATTAAAATACGAATAGAGTTTTAATGTAATTTTAAAACTTAAATCAATTTTGACCAAAATGTCAGTTCGATCACTTGGCTTCTACACATATCATTATTTTTTGTAACTGTCATTCAACTAGTGGTAGAGGTACTATAGTATGAACACACCCGTTTGGCACGCTCGAAGTTGTTTTGAGACTAGTTCAATAAAACACGACTGAATACTTGACTAAATTAATAACTAAAGCAAAGGCATTTAGATCACAATGAAATAGATAAAGCATCTGGTTTTTCTAAGTAGAGCGCGTGCCAGATAAGACTGCGCGATTGGTGGCGCTTTCGTCGAGTTTGAACACCCAAATTAAAGGTCGATTGTTGTAATTGGTGACAAAAATGATGATAAAGCATTTTTATATCGTTTAAATGTTTTTCATTCTGACTGTAGGTACTTTTTATCATTTCGGGTAGAGTTCAGATTATTTTTCAAGTAATTTTGGGGACAAAAATCGGAATATCATCGATTGGATTCGATTTTGACTACGAACAAACTTATCTGGCGCGCACTTTAGTGTTAGTTACGTACGCCTGATGTATTTCAAAGCGAGTTTTTCATTGACAAACTCGTAATCCCACTCTAGTGCAGTGGGTCTACGGGTATAAAACTCTGAAGATTCAGTGGGGCATGGCACCACGGTTTAAAAAGTCGATGAAACTAGATTGTATTCTATTTCACTGCAATGTTAAATACCTTAAAACTAAGGCTTACTTTACTTTTAACCTTTTACTTTTTTCAGTTCAGCTCGATCGATTGAGAACCTTTCTTTTTTGGTAGTTTGGTTAAAAATCCGACTTATCCAATGAAATCGTATCCGCTCTCTAACCTGTTAATTTAATATTTTAATTTATGTAATGTATCTAGTTCATTACCTTAACCTAACCTATCAGGCGATGGCGTTACATTTCTAAACACGTCCAAGGAAGGTGACGACGATCTAAGCAACTCTGGACAGGGGGTATTTGCGCGCGTCATACTTTCAAACCGCTCTCTCATTGCAGCCACGTGACCGGCTATCACACACTCTTTACCCTCATCTTTATCTAAACATTCCTCTTTCACTTTATCCGGTATCTCCGTGTCGGATAGGAGAGAAACTTCCGAAGATGCCGTGTAGTACATTTCGCTGGTCTGTTCGCAAGGTGGTGCGGTATCTGATGTTAGAGTATCGTCTGCTAAACCCGGTGGGGATGTTAGAGTGTCGCTCCATTTCTCTTCCCTTTGCGCAGACACTTCTGAACCGGTCAGTGATGCTTGGGAATTTTTCCATTGGTCGGTCTCTTGGTTGCTCACTGGAGATGTCCAGCTTTCTCTGTTATCGAATTGTGCAGAATTTACCGGAGACGTCCAAGTGTCTCTCGTTTCGTTTTGACTTGAATTAGAAGGTGTTTCGTTATCTTTCACTTCGTTTTCAAATTGGGAGTTCACAGACGTCCTATTGTTTCTGGCTTCGCTATCGAATTGAGCCGAATTTACCGGAGGCGACCAACTTTCTTCTTCGTATTCCAGTTGTGTTGAATTCATAGACGTAAATTCTATAACCTCAGATTCTTCAGCCGAGTTAGATGCCCAAGCATCTTCAAGTTCATTAACAGTCGAAGTAATATTAGAAGTTCTCGTATTTACAGTATATTCAACGTTTGCACTCTGTTCGTACTTCTCAGCGTGGAATATTTCCACTTTTTTAACCAACACTTGTTGAGGATCGACGAGTCCATCAGTACACTCCGTGAGGCGAGGTTCGTCGTCAGAGTAATCGGAGGAGTTCATCGTGTCACAGAGCCGGTTGATGGCATCGAACACGTCTTTGAGATCGCCGACGTCGTTCTCTGGTAGAGTTACTTCTTCAATCGGAAGGACTGGTAAAGCTTTGGTCGGTGTCGTGGCACTCGAAGGTAACGAAGTAGAAGCTGTCGATACAGGGGTGGTGTTCGCTACAGCAGCTGGACGTAGTAGTTTATGTGCGACAGAGAGGAGGGCATGTGCGGGGTGTGCGTGGAACAGGGAGGGAGTGGCGGTATGCGCGGGGGATGGCCCCGCGCGCCCCTGCTAGCAGGCAGACGAGGTCCGCGACCAGCCGTCCAGTGGGACGCGGAGTGGCGGCGCCGGCGCGGGGGCCTTCTGACCTAGAAACACATACGACAAACACGTATAAATAAACATCACACACGGAATTCGATCTGGAGCTCGATTTTTGAATAGCTCGTGTGACATAGCTTTGTCGTATACGCCTACAAGTAATGCTCTACTTCCAAGTCGCATGACACCAATTTCCGGTATTTTTTAATCGTTCGTCGTCGGTGTTGCCATTGAAATTTGAAATTTAAATTTTTTATTCGTTTTACGCAGAAAATTGAAAACCGGCGGTTACCGACGAACATCCGAAATAATCCCAAAAGATATACAATATTTTTCAAAGATCGTTTCCGAATGTTTGACTATGATTGTTTGACGTTTATTCTACCACTCGCCTGTCGGCGACGAGTGGTGAAGACCACTCGTTACGATCGAGCAATTCAAAAATAGCGAATTTCCGATGTCGAACGAATATCAGTAGGTAGAGCGCGGGGCGAACGATTCAAAAATAGAGCCCCTAGGTATACGTATTATTAGAGCAACATAATTTCAAGGTAAAAGACGCGAGTCAAACTTAATGGAGGTTCTGATATTGGGCTCTGCGCAACAGCTAAATATTAGGACGACCCAGTTGGCACAATGGTCACCATGCCGGATTGCCAGACACAGGGTTGCGGGTTCGATTCCCGCCTCAGACATGCATTTATACTTAGATATTTGTCTGTAGTCTGGTTGTTTCTATGTATTATAAGTATATATTTACAAAAGAAAATTATATAAGTAGTATATCCGCTGTCTAGCACCCATAACACAAAACTAGTTACTCAGCTTGGGGCTAGATGGCGTTGAGTGGAATGTCCCGCAATATTTATTTATTTATTTAACTTATCCAACACATTCAAAGCCGCTAAATAACTTAAGAACAACCAATAACTTAAACTCGCACTTTACCTCGAGCAATCTAGACACGCTTGTTTTAGCAATCCATCTTGAAAACTCTAGGGATGTAGTAAACTAAATGTCCTTCACTTAGTTGGCCAATAGTTTTCAAAATAAATTATTAAGTAAAATCACACAAAACCTAAATGAATATTTACAGATGGTTATTCTTATTTTCATATCACAAACTTATAATTTATTTTACAAACAATGCAATTTCGAATACATCTTTTTTAATTAATTAGTAAGTATACTTAGTACTTATATAAAATCTTTACAATATAAAAAAGCTGAAGAATTTGTATGTTTGTTTGAATGCGCTAATCTCTGGAACTACCAATCGAATAGTGATGTGCTTTGTCGACTATCAGAAGGCTTTCGATTGTGTAAGGTGGCAGAATTTGTGGGAGGTCCTTAACGAGAATGGAGTCCCATCTCATATCATTCAGTTGATTGAGAATCTGTATAAAACAGGTTATGGTACTGTCAAGCTCGGAGATACTGTATCCAAAAGTTTTAAATTTGAAAAAGGAGTTCGCCAGGGATGTGTCATCTCCCCCATATTGTTCAACATTTACGGGGAACACATTATGCGTAAAACTCTTGATGAGTGGGAAGGTGGCGTCAGAGTTGGGGGAGTTAAAATATCTAACCTGCGCTACGCAGATGACACCACGTTGTTCGCTTCATCGGAGGAGGAGATGGCAGAGCTGCTAAAGCGGCTGGAGACAGCTAGCCTTGAGATGGGTCTTAGCATCAACTGCAGGAAGACTAAAGTAATGATAATCGATCGTTTCGCAACTATCCAACGTACCAATTTGCTGCAGAAATATGAGACGGTTCAACAATTTGTATACCTCGGATCAGCCATTAATAATAAGGGTAGTTGCGAACCTGAAATTCGGCGTCGTATTGGCATGGCAAAGACTGCAATGACCCAGCTCAAGAAAGTATGGAGAGACCGGAATATAAGGAAATGCACAAAAGTTCACATTGTGCGTACCCTTGTTTTCTCCATATTTTTATATGGGGCTGAATCTTGGACCCTAAAAGCCGCGGATAGGCAAAGAGTGGATGCTTTTGAGATGTAATGTTGGCGCCTCCTTTTGCGGATACCTTGGACCGCTCACCGCACGAACGTCTCCATTCTGGAGGAGCTGCAACTAGCACAGACTCCGAGGCTCTCCACTATATGCTTACAGCGTGTGCTACAATACTTTGGCCATATTGCGCGCAGGAACTCTGACAATCTCGAGCGCCTAATGGTGACGGGGAAGGTTGAGGGCAAAAGACCACGAGGGCGAAGCCCCAAACGGTGGACCGACCAAGTATCCGAACAGCTGGATATACCGCTCAGCACGGCTCTACACCGGGCGTCGGACAGAGTCCATTGGAGGAAGACAGTAAATCGACTGCACCAGCAGAGTCACGATCCTCAGCATTGAGGGAACGACGGAGGAGGAGGACCAATCGAATTTGAATTATGCTTATTGCATTTGATAGCGTAATTCTTAAAAAATGTTTAATTTGTAGGTATTTTTGAGATTAGCTGCGCAGTTTCAGCGGGTGAAACTGCGCAGCTAATAATAATTCAATTTATTATAAAGTGGTGTATTCAATACATCGAGCACATACCCAGTAGAGGCGTAATGCCGGCCATAAAACTTCGAAACTGATAAATGGTTTTCAACTGATGTGCTAGTTATGTACCTATACTCCATACAATCAAATTAAGTATTATACATTGTTATCCGACTACGACGAGGCCAAAATGTGCTAGTTCTGCACTTATGCAATCAAATGAAGTATTTCAAATTGTTACCCGCCACTACCCCATAGTAAGATAGAAAAATAAAAGAATACCTCAATGTACGATTACAATTTAAAATTTATTAAGAGTTTATATTGTTTCCAATTTCTTTGTGTGCTCTGTATCCCATTAATTGATTGATTTAAAATGAAATGATCAGTATATTTTCATAAAATAACCTTTACCAAACAGCAACGTTGACAATCAAAACGAAGCAATCGCCAAAATAATTTGCCGGAATTAAAAAAAAAAAAAACGACATACCTACGCTACTAAAGTTATTTAAAACTAAATATCTGTAAGTACTAGTAAACTAACTTTTTCTCTGTAACTTTTATATTTTTATTCATCAACCTTTTTTTATTTAACATCTAAGTAGCGCTCCACAAAATAAAAACAATAAATATCTCGTTTCAAATAACTTCAGTGGTTAAACGACATTACCTCTCTACTACGTATAATGCTCGATGATCCAATACCATGCATGGATGATGCAGAACACATGCAAAAGCGTTAGTGCGTCATGAAAGCAACTATGAAGTGTTAGATCTATTTATCTAATGACATGCTAAAGTAATAAAACATTACTTACCCAATAAAATGACATGCTGTAACCATTGCAGAGGAGTTACTAATAATAACTTTACTACGAAAAAAATACAAATTTAAGGCAATTGAAATAGGAAATTTTAAATAAAAGGACCTACAGATAATAGCTTCTACCATTAAAATTTTAATGATCTATAATTTCTCTAAATTTTAAATACCAAAATTTAATATTAAATTTCCTAAATACCTACATAAATAATGTAGAGCTAATTATCAATAAAGTTATCTTTACGTTAAGTTACTTAGTAAAAAAATATTATTACTTGACACTGGCTATATATAGTCGCGCTAGTCATGCAAAATAAACAGAAGAAAAAATAATTGGTGTTGCCTGGATGATATTCATGATTAATGCTCATTAGCAAAATGAGAATTATTGTAATTTTAATTAAAATCACTTTTCTAAAGTTTTCCAATATTATATTGTTAGAAACCGTTGTTCGCTAAGCTGAAAATAATCAATATTCCCTATTAAAATTGCCAATTAAATCATTCAAATTGTTAATTTACTAACAACGGATTCATCAGAAGATCCTTTTGGTGATCCATGTAGGACTGTAGGTGTTATATACGTTTGTTTATCGCCTAGAGTAAAAAAATCTAAGCAAATACGAAACATACATAATATCAAAGACGATAGATACTAGATATAGACTGCCAATCATAGACAAAAAGAGCTTTAAGTACCCTTTATTTCTAGATGGCGCCACCGCTATTTTTTTAACTAATCCTTTATGTAATTTAGTTCATTTAGTTTTCTAAGTATAAATAATTTTCAGCTCCTGATAAAAATATATTAAATGTGAAAATACTAATTTTACAACTCAAAAACATCGCAAAAATAGAACATAAACGTCTTAATACAACGCCATCTCTGCGACTAATATCAAAACTTGTTCAAAGAAAGAGCAAATTTTGTAGATTTGGGCGCTAAACTGGATGTACAATATGCGTCATAATAAGTCAACACTATCAGTGTGCTACAATAATACTATAAACAAGTATAAACATAAATACTTGAATGTGACTTGTGATTATTATTTTCAACATGTTAGCTATGATATGGTATTTAGTTGTGTGAGTGGTATAAGCCACCACCCGCTACACCAACCGAAGTGGGTTCGATCCACAGGTTACGTTGTTATAATGTTCAAATAGTGCTGCACAGGATTGTAAACGTTACGGTGGCGGTGGACTTTTGAGCGTAGATTGTACGTCATGTTGTATGGGCGGTCTTCGTCTATATCCGTATCTTTTGTCTATGATAATATAAACTAAGCCGACGCGAATACAAACCACAATGTAATGTTAGGTTGAACAATGAAATACAGGACATGTCATTATTATTACCATTTTATTACAAATAATAATAGTAAATAAAGTAAGCATAGTACATAACTATCACAATACCGCGTTTTACATAAATAATAATTAAAAAAAAAATGAAATGCCATCACTAATAATACTTAACTGCGACTTCATGCGAAAGCAAACAAGGTACCGACTCCCGATAGCAAAAAAAATGACCAGCGTTTGTATGTAGATGTGTTAAGTCATATTGGCGCGCGGTTATGTGTGCCTCGGTCTACAGGGTTATTAGAAATTGAGGTTATGTTCATACAAAAAATCAGTATTTTTATCAAATAAATAAATATTACAGGACATTCCACACCATCTAGCTTCAAAACTAGACTTGTGTTATGGATGTTAGACAACGGATATAATACTTAAAAAAATAAAAATCAATAAAAATATTAAATATTATTATTTTTGTTGTGCAAGCAAACCTAAGACTTCAAATATTTAATCAAACTTGAGAAATAAGTATTTTAAGGTCCATGAAAAAGGTAATTTTAAAAATATTAACATAATTATTATCGTTTCTTTTTTTTTAAACAAAACTCGTAGAACAAAATTTGTTTGTTGAATTGTAAGTAGTCCTTATCTGATTGTAAGCTAATATCCAATAACCTTGCATAAAAAGCAGCTTTAATTTGTGTCACTACCTACCACACGAATCAAAGCTGCATAGTTAGACTCACGCACACATAGAACAGCGCGTCAACATGAGTTGAGACAATTATATCTTATATGTAAACAAGATTGGTTTATTTTATGATCATCACCATAATTATCCCACCCACCATTAAATGGTCCATCTGAGATTGTTAAGCAAAATCACCGAAAGGCAGCAGTTAGGCATCTTAGTGAACTGCACCAAACTAATAATATACAAAAAAAAATGAAAGTGTTCAAGCAAACATGTACGATATTACATAATTATTGCAGTAAATGGCACCTCGCTACATACAAAATAATCACACTTAGGGTACGACTATGCCGAAGAAGCATCGCACATAGCACTTCGCACATCGATGTCGCCTAAATGTAAAACAAATGTATGGAAATAGAGGCGCATGCACATGTCATCTCTAGCTCGTGATTGATCAAGGCGCCCCGTCTCGGGCAAAACTGCTTCGTAACTTGTGCGATGTCGATTTGCGATGCATCTTTAACATAACCGAACCCTTAGATCCAACGTAGACGAAGGACAGGATGGAGGAAGGACAGGGCAAATTATGTAAAGCTAGGTTTACACTACACTAATGCACTCGAACGATTTACTGTTACTTTACTACGAATTGTTTGGATACCTAGCTGGAACCCAGTGAGGTAAGGCCCTAAGTTTCATGATAAACACGGTCCTCCTTATTCCAAAACGAGGTTTAAGGATAGTCCGAGATGTGGATTTAAACCTTAGATTTAGACACAAATTTACTCGTGAACTATATGAACAGATGGTGTTTAGATAGTGTTTAGTGTTTAGACTATAGTTCCCTATATATATAGGTTCACGAGTAAATCTGTGTCTAAATCCACATCTCGGACTATCCTTAAACCTCGTTTTGGAATAAGGGGGGGTACGTTTAAAGGAGTGTGTAAACTCGCTTAGGTCTCAAGCCTGTCCGTCGTCTGCGGCAGACTATAGAATTTCTTACAACATTCATAATGAAATGTTTCTAGTATCTACTATTACTTAGTCCTGACAAACCGATGCTGTAGGCTTTGAAACTATTACAGCGAATCGCCGCTAGATTAGGCAGCACATGAATTTAAACATTTTTGACACGATATGTTTCTTAACTAGCTAATAAATTGCGTATGATAATAAAACCGCGGGGCGCGGTTGTTGTAGTTGTTAATACAAAAAGTTATTGTCATCCAAAAAACGGCACCTAAGTTGTTGGAATGAATTAAATGCAATTTCGGACAGTCAAGATCAGAAGCAAATCGTCGCTTAGCCGATGATTATGTGACAAAAAAATGAAATTAACTTATCACAAGTCAAGCAACTTTTGCTCTCTATTAAACTAATCGTGTAAATAATAGGATTTTTAGTAATTTAAACCGGGATATTTAACATGTTTTTCTTCAATGGATATTTCGATGTTTTTTCAATCACCATTTTCACAAGTATTATATTTTTTGTTTTAAATACTTCATTATTCAGTTCATTTAAAATATTTGCTGGCCAAGCAACATGCTAATTTGAAGTGACATCTTTGTACCATATTTCTTGTAAATGACAATGATTTATTCAAGACTTGGCGTAACAAAAAACGTGGTAAACATCGCGTTTCAAATAACTTGAATGATGGTGTAAACGTTTCATATTATGCAGAAAATAGTTCTTAGTTTATTTATTTTGTATACAATGTGATTCGATGAAGGGTTTTTAATACGAAACGGCATTGTTCTAGACATCTAACAACTTTTGTTTTGCAACTTTTGAATATTGGAACTTTTTTTCTAGAAAAAAAGTTATAATTTAATATTTACTCTAAAATCAGCTGTTTCTTAGAGTTAGAGGTCATTGACCTTTGGGTTTTATTCGTTTATTAAGTTTCGAATACTTAATTTGAAACATTAATAGTATTTATTGCCGAAAAACAGCTAATTTTCCAATATACAAAAATTCAAAATGAAAATAGTTTTTTTTTTTTTACATATTTGACTACCTGCCTGATAGAATTTCCAAATTTTGTTCGCCTAGGTAGATGTCTAAAACAACCCTCTATAGAATTAGAAACCCTATGTCGTAACACACTGTATAAACTTCATAATTTTAATATTTCAGTCTCGGACAGAACACAATATAAGAAGACAATGTTTCATGCAACATGCATAATATATGTTAGACATAGATATAATAAAACTATAGTTAATTTAGAGAGAACATCTGAACCTAACCGGTTTCATCAAACAACTCGCTTTTTAACGGAATTTAAAAAAAAATAATGAGGTTCTCAACCTTTCGCGTTTTTTTTTAAACTAGAAGACTGCTCACCCAATTAAGATGACTCTTTTTGTGTTAGAAAGGGGATAACTCAGAGGTGGTCCCATAAAAATTTGGCGAGGATCTGATGAGGATCTTTGGAGTGATGAACATTTCGAGCGCGCAGCAAATTGCTCAAATTGAAAATTGCAGTTAACTAGTAACATTGTACACCTTTGGCTTAAATTGTATAAAATGTCATGATATATAAAATTATAAGGGTTCCTTTTTTACTTATTTAGGCACGGAACCCTAAAAGCGAAATTCATTCCACATTTTTTATCCTATTAAGTCGAATTCTTTTTTTTGAAGTCAATTTAAATTGATAAAACACAGACATCCACCATCTTTTTAGCGACAAAAAGTTAATACGCTTAGAAATACGTCAAAGTGTGACACTACTAAACTTGTGTTCATTTATTGGCTGTAGCACAACCAGTAGTGAAACTTCCCGTGTCACTGGACCAACCGGTCCAGTAGTGACACGGGAACTTATTTTTAAGGATAGGTATGTCGCTCGAATTTAAACCTTTTAAGGAAAATATTCAGATGTTCTCTTTATACCACTATAATTTCAATCTTTTATTATTAATACATACAAAAAACGACTTCAAAAATAATACTTTGACTAACTAACTACATAAGAACATAAACTAGGCGATTTTAATAACAATGAGACTGGCTTAGCGCCATGTTGTGACGTCACAACTCGACGTACAACTTCATTCGAATCGAATTTGATCATAGATATAAAATTTATAGTATAAAAGAATGTACATTGGCAGAATATTTTAATTCATTCTTAAACAATTGCCTAGGTACGTTTGCCTTGTGATTTCGTCAAAAGTTTAAACCAGAACCAGAATTATGGACCAAAATTTTACCTATTGAGTCGCCAATTGTTAGTTATTGGGGCGCCAATTGTAACCTATTGGGGCGCCAATTGTAACCTATTGAGACATCAATTGTGGAACCAATTTTACCTATTGAAGCGCCAAATGTTACCTACTAAGGCACCAATTGTTATCTTTTACGGCGCCAATTACCAATTAAGGTGCCGATTTTTATCAAAAATTGTATTTGTATGTATTATATATTAATCATAACTTAAATTTATTTTTACCAACCGTAACATTAATTTATAATTTGGTTTAAATATATTTCTGACTATCTAACGATCTTAAACTTAACTAAATATGGTATAATACTTATATTATTATGCCATAACTATGACTTTTATGTACCTATTGCACTTATATATAAATATAAAATACTAAAGCCGTGTTTACACTATACTGATGAACTCGTAATAGTACATTGTGATACAAGGGTGGAAAGTTATTGCAAAGGAGCTGTAATTAACAAGCCCGAGCCGATGGGGGAGGGTTTTTAATGTCACGAGTTTGTAATAACCTACACACACAACCGTGTATAACACGACGTTTTTCAATACAGTTATGAAAAATAGTAAAAAAAGAACAATTTATCACGGAAAAAATGAAAATTTCCAGATAATGGCGCGTTATTGCAACTGAACGTATTTTTTTACAACAAAACTAGGCAACGGGCTCGTACGCGTATACAGCCTACTCGATTTTTGACAAATGTTGATGTGAAAATAATTAAATCAAAACGGGTAATTATATAAAATAAATGTATTTATTATTAATTAGTAGTTTATTTTATTATAATAAACAACCATTTCCATTAATTTTGAGAATCCAATGCTAAGACGTGCGTATGAAGTCATACATGTTTACTCGTATAGTGTAAACCCGGCTTTATGTACCTATAACGTACTATATATACTTACTTAATATTATTGTATACTTCTATATGACTAAGAGCATTGTGCGTTTTGCTCAATACAACTTACACTATAAAAATTAAAGTTTGTATGTTTATTGCTTCAACTACTGAACAGTTTGCAATGAAACTACTCGTTTTTGTAGACTTACGCGGGTGAAAAAGTGGAGCGTAACTACCAATTATGTAATATTTTTTTCATCAGTAAGAGCACTTTTTTTAAAGCAAAATAATACACAAGTACAAAATTTAAAACTAATATTCCGATTATTATAATATTTGTTTAAAGTGTACTTAAATTTGAATAAAATAAATATATTTTTGTAAACCTAAAGTACAACTTTTAGTTATTAATTGTGACAAGTTTTGTTTTTACAAAAATTAAAGTAATTTAAGTTGTACAGTAGGTTAAACTTGTTGAATAAAACGACCGCACTTTATTAGATGGCATTCCAAAATTTGGCTTAAGTCAGAGGGGACGAACGAAAAGTTACGCATAATTTGATTTCTTTCGATTAGTACGATATTGTCTGTACCTCAAAAGGTAAAAAAAAGGAACCCATAACGGCTCACTTTCTTGTTGAGTTTGACAGCTGTCACTTTGAAATCTGTCATTATCACTACATAGTATAAAACAAAGTCGCTTCTCTCGCTGTCTGACCCTATGTATGTTTGATCTTTCATACTACACAACGGATTTTGATGAGGTTTATTTTAATAGATAGAGCGATTCAAGAGAAAGGTTTTAGTATATAAAACATAACTACCCCGCGTATGAAGTCGCGGGCACAAACTAGCTCTGAATATGCATAAGTATTGGCTTGCCATTGCCTCATTTTTATAGTGACGGTCGTTCTAATCAACAATAAAATATCAATCATTAAAAACTACGTATACTTACCGGCGACAGTGGCGCTGCTGTAGCCCTTAGTGATCCTTAGGAACGGATCGGGGGGAGGGAAGATCGAGGGCGAATGGAACCAGTCAGCGAAACGACCCTCCAAGTCCAGTGACCGCATCGAAGAGCCTCGCATTGGGGGCGCGGGCGCGGGGGCTTCGTCGCCGTTCACGGGGACACTCTGGAAGACGAGATTTAGATTTAATGAATGAATGAAAAACTTCATTGAATCTTAAATATAGGTACATATTTTGGTAAGTAGATGATTTTGCTTTTATTATTTCAGACTAAATTTTACCTTTTCTGGTGCAAAATACCTTTACAGTCTTTTTGAGGGTTTGCAGTCCTTTTACTAACTCCACTGTCCGTCTGTCTGTCACCAAGCTGTATCTCATGAACTGTGATAGCTAGACAGTTGAAATTTTTACAACGGATATACTACATAAATACTTTTTTTTTGTATACTTATAATACATTGAAAAAACAACCAGACCACCGACAAATATCTGTAAGCATAAATACTAGTCTTGAGGCGGGAATCGAACCCGCAACCGAACCTGTGATTCGCAGTGCGGCATGGTGACCATTGTCCCAACTGGGTCGTCAAAAATATATTATTATAGTACGTGATCTCTTTAAGAACGACCTTCATCGAGCAGTGAATGGTCTAAAAACTAAAAAATAATAATCATACTGGACTGAAATTTGTCAGACAACTCATTTGCAATATTTTTATTGACCTATTTTTAATATAATATAAATATAACCTATATAAATATAATATGAAATATATATTAAAAATATATTTTTAATAAAATATGACATAAAACTCATAACTACCATGACCATGCACCTATTTTTTCTTTTTTTTCTTTTTATTTTAATTTCTATTAAGTATAATTAGAAAATGAAAAAACCAAAACATAGGGGCATCATGGCAGTTATAGGTTTTACGGCACAAGAATATTTGTGCTAGTGTCATTATAAAAAAAAAAAAGAGTATATAAGTAGTTTATCCGTTATCTGGCACCCATAACACAAGCATTAAGTTGCTTAGCTTGGGGCTGGATGGCGATGTGTAATATGTCCTGAAATATATTTATTTATTTATTTTTATTTATTATCCAGGGAGGAAACAGTCGACTACGTTTATATGGAGAGAGCGCAGGTACCCTTTCACCTTAATTAAATAAATTAAATCAAATACTATATAAAATATTTTTCATTCATTAAACAGCTCGATGAAGGTCGTTGTTAAAGGGATCTTAGATTAATATCAAAATAACGAACATTTTGTCTGAAATGCGGCGGCGGAGGCGGCGGATGGTGTGCGAGTGAGGCGTTCCTCGCGGGCGGCGGAGGGGGCGGCGCGGCGGGAGGCGGCGGGGGACGCATGCCTCGCGACGGTCGCATCGTACCTGCTCACATATACGAGCATTTTTAAAAAAAAATCTGAATTCTGATTTTGATGTGTCCCATAAATTGACTTTTGTTTTTTACGTAATATAAACATATTTTGTTCAAGATAACAATTACATAAATAAAAGCACTGAATTATTGTTTATATTCCTGCTCTAATTCTTGTAAAAGTTAGATCATTTATGAAAAAAAAATATTAAAAATTAGAACTTTGAGTGTGCAAATGTATGGAGAGTGATGTGTCCCATTAAGCAGTGTTGACTTTCTATAAGAATATTTAAGAAAAAATTTAGTTTGCATTTAACTTTTTGGTACTATCTTACACTGATTATAATCATTTATCACTTGAATAAACAATTCTGCGAACACAATTTAACATTTTAAAATAATTAATGTTTTTTAACATTCATAAAAAAGGTCATTTTGCGGTTTCCTAGTTAGTTACGTGATTAATCGAAAATATTTAAATAAAGTTAAGTAGATTATGGTTTTCTGTGCACTGGAAACATTTAAGAAGAACGTAGCACAAAGTTATTTTGCTGTAATCTATCAAATTAATCTAAAAACATTGTTGGATTGTGTGGTGCTCCCCGGATTCAAAAATTGTTTCCTGGTTAGTTACGGAAAAACAAGTGTAAGTTAATGCTCTTTTACGTTTATAGTAATATGGATTGATAATTGTATATTAAGTTTTCGATATCTTATCACAAAACAGTCGATTTTATCAGATTTTTTGTAGAAAAGATGAAATTAAACTTTCGTTCTCATGTTCGTTACTTCCTGTTAGTAACTTTTGTAATTGGAAATCGTAAGGCAGAATCCACATCTTAAACAATAATTCAGTGCTTTTATTTATGTCATTGTTATCTTGAACAAAATATGTTAATATTACGTAAAAACAAAAGTTAATTTATGGGACACATAAAAATCAGAATTCAGAATTTTTTTGAAAATTGCACATACGGGTTATTGGAAATTATACTAGCAACCCGTTAAGGGCTACTTCTGTGCACCTAAACAAACAACTTTTGTTATACGACTTTTGGAAATTCGAAAAAAAAAATGAAAATTTTGAGGTTATGTAAATTCGAAAATCAGCTGATTTATCAAAATAAAGGTCATTCAGACCAAGAACAGTAGATGAAACTTAAAAAATAAGTAAAAATTTAAGGTTACTGACCTCTCCGTGTAAGGAACAGCTGATTGTCAGGCAAACCTAACCTCAAAATTTTCGAAAAAATGTTCGAATTTCCAAAAGTCGTAGAACAAAAGTTGTTTGTTTAGGTGCACAGAAGTAGCCCTTAATGGCTTGCTAGTATAATTTCCAATAACCCGTATTATCATATATAGGTACATTTATTGAGAAAACTTTAAAACAAATTCCTACTTTCCTATCCTACTCTTCTTTTTCTTCTCGTATACTGGTGTGGCTCACCTATCACACCACCACGAGTTTTCAGAAGGCCAAGTCTCGTAATTAACATTGTTCAAATTACATTTCAATATCATCCCGATTGCATTTCAAGATACCCTCAAAGACAGTTTTTTTTTTACAAAAAGGTAACTTTGAGGGTATTTTGAGCTACGTTGAGGGTATTATTTGTGAAGAAAATGCAATGGAAATGATATCGAAATGTAATTTGAACAATGTTTTTTACAAGAATTGGCCTTCTGATCGCCTTAAGGCCTCTAACTTGACCTAACGACTGCTAATAGAGGTTACAACCGGGACCAACGGCTTAACGTGCCTTCCGAAGCACGGAGGGGCTCACGAAAACACATTTTTGCCATACTACTAATTAGCCACCCATCGAAGTAATGACCGCGCCAGGCGTCGCTTAACCCGCACGACCGTAAACGATCAGCGAGCGTCGCTTAGCTGTGAGCCTCCTCCTATCCTACTAATATTATAAATATGAAAGTTTGCGTGTGTGTATGTTTGTTACTTCTTCAAGCTAAAACTAATGGGCCGATTGCGATAAAACTCGGTATGTAGATAGTTGGAGACCTGGATTAACACATAGATATCCAATATTTTGACAGATCAGCCTGTATGTCGCGTTTGTCGTTCACCTAAGCCAACGGGTAAGATGTAGCACTCGCGCTAGAAGATACCTGTTCACTTTGTGGTCATTTTTTGGCAACTGATTCCATAGAATGATCAAGCAAAACGATTTGGGTGTCTGGCGTTTCCACCATGAATTCATCATTATTTCTTTATTAGAATCAAACTTACCGAAATGTGAGGCAGGGTTTTTGGTACCAATAGGCGGGTTGATCGGCGCTGGAGGCAGGTTGAACGGACGTCCGCTGCCTGTCTGAGGAGACGATGGAGACACTGGAGGCGATCTGGAACACAATGGGTAGAAATTTAACCTTGAGAACATGCCCTCATCATCATACGAGCGCTGTTTCCGGTTGCATCCCTCTCGGGAGCCCGGGGTCCGCTTTCCTACTTTTACGCCTCCACTTCGCACGATCTTCGGCATCCTGTTTGGTAAGGCCACTTGCACGCATATCACTACCTACGACGATCTCTGCCCATTTGCACGCATATCGCCCTCTACGACGTCAAGCCAGCACTTCTAGGGTCTACCCAATCTACCACGACCTGGCGGAGGCGCCATGGCAAGACATTTGTCTTGCCATAGCGCCGGTTTTAGCAAGTTTTATGTACAGGGGCTTTGAGTATACACTGGACTGTTAAGTTGGCTTGCATGAGTATCGAACCCACGACCTTCGAGGTATCTACGACTAGGCCAGCACCGTTACCGTTAAAATCTTAAGTGTCATATTTTATCAACTGGCAGACAGATGGCGTCATCGTCATAATGAAAATGCTTGAAACCGCATTGAAAGGAAATATTCAATGCATTCGAACGTTTTCCTTCTAATTAATATGCCATGTTTCTCTTCAAAGGCTGATTTGTTAAGGATAATACATTGGACATACCTAGGCATCCTCATACTCTGCGTCCTAGAAGCGACCTTCCCGTTGGTGATCAACTTCTTAGGCGGCGGTGAAGGCTTGTTGCTCTGCTCCTGGTTGAACGTTGGTGGTTTGGGTGCGAGGTTGGGCTTCCCGTGGCTGACTCGCGGCCGCTCTGACAGGTCGGACGTGGAAAGCGAGGAAGGTGGGGTTGGAGTGGGGGGAGCTGACGATAGAGAGGTCATACTACCACCTGGAATTTATAATATACAGGGTTATTGGCAAGCGTTTGAGGCCCACTTTTATGCACCCAAACAAACAACCTTTGTTTAACGAATTCTAAAATCAGCTGATTTTTAAAACAAAGGTCTTTCAGATTTAGAACAGTAGATATGATTAAAAAATATGTATAAGCTTTAGGTCAATGAACTCTCCGTGAAGAAACACAGCTGATTTCCAGGTAAACAAAACGTCATTTTCAAAACAATTTACTAATTTTCAAAAATCGTCGAACTAAAGTTGTTTGTTTACGTGCACAGAAGTGGCCCTCAACCTATTATAGTGCAATTTGCTTTTTTGATTTGACTACCTCTGTGTCGGGTCGGGCGACGAAGAATGTTGCGGGTTCGATTCTCGCCTCAAACAAGTATTTATGCTATATATATTTGTTTCTGGTATGGGTGTCTGTATGTGTATTAAGTATATATTTATATATATATGTTCTTTTTTGTCCCACCCCTAGAGTGTTTTATAACCCCGGAGGCGCGGAGGGGCTGTACTTCCCGAAGCGCCGGAGACGTCCCAGATTCGAATCAGTTGATATTTAATTTTGTTTAATTACTTCATTAATTCTTGATTTCACTAGATTTAGTTTAGTGAAACGACATATTACTGAATATCACTAGTAAGAAGACGTCATAAATAAGAATATTCAACATTTACCGTGATTTCGTGGTATCCCTAGGGATTTCGTGAAATCACTGATATCCTCAATTCCCTGCAACATATATATGTATTCGATCCATAACACAAGCCTAGTTGCTTAGCTTGGGGCTAGATGGCGATATGTAAAATTTTCTATAATATATTTTTTAAGTAACGTATTTCACAAAGCCACGGTTCCAGTACAGTTCGGACCAAATAACCGAAACTACGAAGACGAAAGAAGACACCCTTCTAATTTCAGCTCTCTATGATCAGCGGTTTAGGCTGTGCGTTGATCCGTCAATCAGTCAGGACAAAGCATTTCACATATAGTTTCGTTTAGTTTTACGGGGCTGTTTCCACACTTAGCCTCATTATTTGGGCCATTGTGCGTGGCATTTCACATATGTATAGAAGATTTATTAGGCAGGTAACTTACCCAAATTAGGTTGTGGCCCAGAATGCAAGGAGCTCCTGTTCCTCTGCAGCGTGTTAGTGGCGACATGGGGAGGTTCAGCTGGTTGCTGCAGGTTGTTGATACGGTCCAATATTGAACCTGTTGTTAACACCGAGTCCGATGAACTCTGAAATAACAAATACAACATTTCAAAAATATAATACTACTAGCTTTCCCGGCTAACGTTGTTTAGAGGAAAATATATAAAAATAGATGTTGTATGATTCTCCGACCTAACAAGGTTATTGGAAATTATACTAGCAAACCGTTGAGGGCTAATTCTGTGCACCTTAACAAACAACTTTTGTTCTACGACTTTTGGAAATTCGTTTTCGTTTTAAATGGAAGTCGTTTTAACTTTATAAATCACTAGCGTTACCTAAATACAATGGCACAACTAACCACGAAAGAGTTTTAAACATCACTTAATTGTTTATTCTGCCTTTTGTTACCCACAATAACAAGTAAAATATACATGAAAACGCCCGCACAGAATACGCGCAAATTTTTAATGAGTAAACTCATTCAATAATCGTAGTTAACTTCATTACTCTATGAGGTAACCTACTGCTGAATTTACGACGTAGTCAAAATGATTAGTTAATATTGATATAGTTACGCCCCGTGGTTTTACCTGATCCCGTAGGAATTTTAAGATAAAAATGTGTACTCCAGGTTCTTAAAATCTCGATTATCTCGAGTCAAAATCTCTAGTAAGTATTATTAGTAGTATAGGTATATTATAATAGATAGATAAACACTTTATTTGTACAACACACAAAACATTGAAAAAAAACAAAGAGGACAAGAAAGCTTATTAAATTGTACAAACAGGCGACCTTATCGCTTAAAGCTATTTCTTCCAGGCAACCTTAGGATGGAGAAGTTCTGTTAATATCCGTTATCTAGCACCCATAACACAAGTCTAGTTAATTAGCTTGGGGCTAGATAGCGATGTGTGGAATGTCTTGCAATATTTATTTATTAGTTAGGTATCCTTACATTCGTTTGAGAACTTAGTTATTAGGTTAAATAAAAAAGATTTATTATTAGTTTTTTCGGGCGTTATTTTTTTGTTAAAATGTTTTTATATCTATAGAATACGATGTTTCGTAGAGATTGACTCGAATGATATAACGAGATTGTTAATTATATCAGTGATTATATCACAACAAATGGAAAACTATTGTCTTACGTCTAACCTAAACAAACATACAACCGTTAATTTGCAATTTCATATCGAATAGTAAACAATTTCAACGTAAATATTTTATGTTTTATTCTAATTCGAATTCAACTACAGTCACCCATTGAACTCTCTTTCGTGGTTATAATACTTATATGATTTTTTTTGTGTATATTCGTTAGGTCTGAGAATCGAACATCTTTTTTAAGCTATTGCATAGCTTTTATCGCGGGCTTTGAGCGCGGCGACCGAATCAAGAAATTCCATAACGAAAATAAAACCTAACGACCCCCACTCCGACTATTTATTTTCACTTCTCTACTACGGATTTTTGTAAATGGCAAAACAACATTTGCCGGGAGAGCTAGTCTATTCTATAAATATAAAATTCAAAATCCTGATTGATATATCAAAATACAGGTCAAACCAATTATTATTATTGTTGGTCA
Organism: Idaea aversata; assembly: GCA_907269075.1. Taxonomy (NCBI): domain Eukaryota; kingdom Metazoa; phylum Arthropoda; class Insecta; order Lepidoptera; family Geometridae; genus Idaea; species Idaea aversata. The sequence continues at coordinate 12,735,364 of OU026099.1, read as the reverse complement.
ACAAAATTTGTTTCTCCCCGCGTTGGAGGGATAAAGAGCACGGGCCGAAGCCAAGTGCAAGTGTGACCTATCAAGGATCTAAAGAATTAAAAAAATTGCGAGTTAGACGGCATGTGTTTAGTATAACCGCCTTTTGTAACAATAGATAATTATATGGATGGTGTGATATGAAGTGTATTGAGACCAGTATGAAGTGTTTTAGTCTTCGACGGGGTCTGCCGGGTAATCTTTTTCCGTTGGTGGGTGTCCAAAAAGTTGTTGATTTGGCCCGGCAAAGTTCTTCCGGCATACGGCAGATATGGCCGGCCCAATTCCACTTCAGTGTGGCAGCTTTTGGGTGACATCGGTTACTTGGGTTTTGGAACGTATTTCGGTATTCCGAATTCGGTCAGTAAGTCTGACCCCGAGAATACTTCGTTCCATCGCCCTTTGGCATACCCCGACCTCTGACGACCAGTCAAAGACCAAGTTTTAGCGCCGTACGTTAGGTCAAACCAGTGGACCGATTAAACTAAAATTTGGCATAAAGGTAACTGTTACAACGTCCGCTAAAAAAAGATTATGTAATATCCAACTCCTACGCAGACAAAGTTGCAGGTAAAAGCTAGCCTGGTAATTGAAATTCTTCGGTTTAAAACAATGATAACCATACTACAAAATGTTTTAGTACTCGACTGATCAAACAAGTGATATTTAATTTAACATAGCATGAGTCAGTCAGGAAGGTGCGTCGTGTTAACTTGTTTTCAATTATAAATAATCGATAATAATATGTCGACTTGATAACACTATATCACTATCACTACATATTATGAAACAAAGAATAAATATTTGAGAAGTCGTGTGTTGCCCGAATGGATAAAGCCTATGTCTAGCCTAATGTGTGCCATTAAATATAATCTGGCAACTCACTGTACATCATGGTAGCCAGTGCCATAGAGCTTATGCCAAGTTTTGACGCGATAAACTTAAAAACTAGTTGGAGTTATTCTTATGGAAGGATTAAGACTATATTATCAAGGTTTTTGGCCGAAATATGACAAAAAAAAAAACAACATCAAAATAGATCCAATAGTTTCGGAGTCAACTTTACTAACCTTTATAATTTTAGTGTAGATATAGATTTAAATAACAATACATAAAAAATACACGACGAATTGAAAACGTCCCATTTTTTTAAAGTCGGTTAAAACATGATACCTATTGATAACTTTATTCAAACTTTCACATAGGGTTGGGTGGGCAACAGTGAGCCAGGTGGAAACAATGAGCCACCCCACCTAACTAAAAAAAGCGAGGTTGCCGCTCGTATGCATTACGCAGACACGAACGCTATTATAGCTACGTCCCTTACTACCCAGTTTCCAACGAGATCCTGAGTGAAGTGGACGGCACAGTAGCATTTTTTAATTTTAATATCGGAAATCGAACAAAAAATGTAAGTACATCGTTTGATTTATTTCATTTCGTATGAATTATATTATAATTGGTGTTCGTTACATATAATATACGTTTAATTGTTCTTCATTTAAGAGTTTTACCACTGCCGGCATGTATTTCGTTTAGTTTCTACATAATCTCAAACTTTATTTGATACGGGGTGTACTCATTGGGCCAATGTATAGACGTCAACAATGAGACAGTCAAGTGGCTCATTGAGTACTACGTGTGGCTTATTGTATGCAATATACATTATGTATATGGTTTCTTACCAAATAAGTTGCTTTAATTAATCCTAAAGTTAGTAAAATAGGAAGTGGTAAGGTACCTACTAACCGCTACAAACGCACCGCCTATAAACATCGCATACAATGCTGCATGTAGATGCTAGTGCTTTGTTTGTGATCTTAATTTTTGATCCTGTGTTGTTGTGTCGACAGCTGATGTTTGCTTGCTTTTTATGCTAAGAATATTTTATTTATTTCTTTACAGCATGCCTCGACCTAGTGGATATTTCCTCAGTCGCAATGAAACGTGCTATAGATCTTCATTTGAATAGTCATAGCATTTGACAAGCTGCAAAGGAATCCCATATACCATTCCAGACCCTACAGAGATACGTCGCGAAATAAAAAAAGGGCCACTGATAAGATTTGAGCCAAACTGTTTTAAAAAATTGTGAAAAACTTTCTTTTATTGCCAAAGAAACAATACGATTTTATTAATAATAGATTAAAATTGTGTTTTGAATACTTTATATTTACCTGTTGAATATTTCTAATAAATATTTTCTATAATTTTACCTATTGATTTAAGTTTTAAATCTTTTTTTAAATTAAAATTTTAGTTCTAAATATGAATATTTTTGTTCATATTTGGTTTATAATAAAAAAAATGTAAGTCTGATTAATATTTGTTTCCTTATTTATTAGTTCTTCGGTAATAATAGGGAATTCTATGTCAACTGTTGTGCACCGACCCATTGAGTACTACCTGAATCATTGTGTACCACCCCCTATGCTCATTGTGTACCACTGGGTGTAAACAATGAGCCACTTTCCCACTTTTTTAAATTACATTTTGTAGCTTAGTGTGTACTTTTTATGGGAATTATAAGCATGCCACTTTAAAACCAATGAAATTTCCTATCAAATGGTATATTTGAAGTTACATTTGGACAAGTGGGGGCAGATATATATGATTCCAAACTTTTTATGGCTCATTGTCGACCACTCAACCCTACGCAAACGTACCTAAACTAGCTCATCCGAAAAATATTTGTCACACAAACAGAAATATTAAACTCCATCTAATTACATAAGTTATTTACATAACAAGTTCTTAACTTTGTTCATATGAATCATTCGGTGTCAACTAAGTAATATCAGTTTGAATCATCAGTGAGTCAGTTCATCATTGAAGGCTTTGAAGGAAAAATGTGGTGTCCTTTATGTGTAAATGTTGCTTGAATCATCAGATTGACGTCAAGGGACATGGATTTAAGTTAAAAATGATGAAAATTTGAGGTAAATAAGAAGGAAGGAAAGAAGTAATCAATGTAACATGTATTTTTAAAACAATAAACCACAAATTATGAATTTAATTCTAGGTAATTACTTGTTTCTGTTTTCCGCAATTAGACCTCTTTGGTTAGGTCCTTTTTGGGTTAGGATGAAGTAGGTTTTCTTTTTTTGCAGTTGAATGCGTCTGTCTTTCCTGACGTGTACAATTTGAGGGTTTTTAAGTCGCGAGTGAACAGGTATCCTCTTAGGGTGCGTGTTACATCTCAGACCGCATCGTCACCTACCATCAGACAGATGTGATAGTGGTTATACGCTAATTTCCTTTGATTGGCACTATGTTTGTGTCTAGGAATTATTTTTTATCGATTAGTATAAATATATAGGATTATTAGCTGTCCCGGCAAACGTTGTTTTGCCATTTATAAAAAAAAAGGAAAAAAAATGGATGTTGTCCAATTCTCAGACCTAACGAATATACACAAAACTTAAAAAAAGTTAATACAAATCGGTTCAGTCGTTTAGGTGGACATAGGTAACTAACACCATGACACGAGAATTTTATCACTACATAGTATAAAACAAAGTCGCTTTCTCTGTCCCTATATCCCTTTGTATGCTTAAATCTTTAAAACTACGCAACGGATTTTGATGCGGTTTTTTTAATAGATAGAGTGATTCAAGAGGAAGGTTTATATGTATAATACATGCATAACATAGCCGTGCGAAGCCGGGGCGGGTCGCTATGTATATTTATTATATACTTAGGGACAATGAAGGATTTTTTTTGCAAAATCAACAGGCTCGATTCCTGGCTAGGGTAATGACTTTTTCAAAAATCTGATGATGCAGTTTTAGTTTTTGTCAAAATCGGGCACGCAACTCCTTTCAGCATTTTTCGCTTTCTCTTATAGTTTAAGATATAGCTCTGAAGGTCCATGTAAAAATTTCAAGTATGTTAAAAAAACCCGTATAAAAAGCCAAAGAGGTCTTTAGTTGCGGAAAACTGATCGTAAACAAGAATCAATTGAATGATGAAATGTCACTGGTCACTTGTTAGGTAGGTAGGTACCTACCTACGTACAAATTGCATTAACCTGTCCAGTCAAACTTGAAGAGAGAGTAAAAAAAATACCATCATTAAAACATTGATCGGACGAAATCGAGGCCTCGAGATGTACAAGGCAAGCAAGATCTACACTGGACATTGTGCAAGTTGCAACCCTACTAATATTAAAAATGTAAAAGTTTGTGTGTTTGTGTTAGGGTTTGGAAATTCCCGACAATTTCAAGATGTCTATACGCAACTTTTGGAACCATTGATAAATTCATGCCAAGCATACGGTAGTAACACAGTCATTTAACCCATATAGGAAGCTCCGTAACTATAACGGAAATTCAATCTAATATCTCGTCAGTTCCTATGGTAAAAAGAAATAAGCGTGTGTTTTTAAACCAGACAGACTGTCACTGCGTAATTATGTAATAGAAAGTATAGGTATGTTTACTTTCTGTTAAGGTACGGTAGAGAGCGTCTTTATGACGCGTTGTAGAGGTGTAATTAAGCTTAATATTAAGCCAAACGCCGCAAAACGTCTGTCGCCGATAACTAAAATTGGCTGTCTTTGGACTAGGGCAGGGGTCGCGAGCCACATGCGGCTCTTTGGATGTGAAGCTGTGGCTCTTTATAGTTCCATATGCAAATATTATATATTTTAAAGAAATACCGCGAGTTGAGGCACTTATATTCGACGCTTGGAACAGTCTTCCCGATTGCTAAAGTGAGGTGAAGATCTTATCATTTGGAGAGCTGACAATTTAAAAAAAAAAATATGAAAGTGGTGGTAGCTACCACTTGCGGACTACGGTCTTTTTAATGTTTTTTTTATTTTATTTAAACACCTATATTTTCCCACTGTAGGGCTAAGGTCTCTCTTACTTTCTTCCAACCCCAACGACAACCCCAGAACATGCAATTCATCTCGAAATACGTTAAGATCGTCACGCCACCGTTTTTAGGGTGTGTCACGACCACGTTAACCGTCTTTCGACACTAAATTCCAATTTTTTACTTTTTATATTAAAACAACAACCAGGTATTAATAAATTAATGCGCCAACGCGTTGGTCATACCATACATCTACACTAATATTATAAAGAGGAAAACTTTGTTTGTATGTTTGTTTGTTTGTACTGAATAGGCTCAAAAACTACTGGACCGATTTAAAAAATTCTTTCACCATTGGAAAGCTACATTATCCACGAGTAACATAGGCTATATTTTATTTTGGAAAAAAATAGGGTTCCGTAAGATATTTGGGTTTTTCGGACACAAGGTGTAAAAAATCAACCAAAAAAGTTACTTATTTTGCGTACGCTGCCTAAACTCTATCTACACTAATATTATAAAGAGGAAAACTTTGTTTGTATGTTTGTTTGTTTGTACTGAATAGGCTCAAAAACTACTGGACCGATTTAAAAAATTCTTTCACCATTCGAAAGCTACATTATCCACGAGTAACATAGGCTATATTTTATTTTGGAAAAAAATAGGGTTCCGTAAGATATTTGGGTTTTTCGGACACAAGGTGTAAAAAATCAACCAGAAAAGTTACTTATTTTGCGTACGCTGCCTAAACTATAAAAGATAGAACCATAAAATGTTCTAATTAATTGTAGATCTTATAAATATCTACAAAAAGTCCGCGACACACTATACCCATCTATGTCGAGTGAGGCACAGCAACCATTTTTTTATCTAAAAATCTTGAATTTTTTTTGGACTACATTTAAACGCGTTTATTTTACTCATGCTATTAATCCTTATCAAAATAAATTTCATCACTAAGAACAGTTTATGGAGATAATATTTGGTCTTTGAATGATTAAAATTGGACGTTTGGTTTTGAAGTTATGGCGAAATTAAAATATTACGATTTCTGCTGCACGGCCCGTTGCAAAGTGGGCGTCACCAAGGGGGGGGTGCGCGTGCGGGAGGGGAGTTTAGATCTATGAGTAAGGTAACCGCGCGGCTCCCTACGCAGCGGTCGTGCGCGAAGTCTAATAATTTTCGTGCGACCAATTTGGCCAATTCTCTTTTTGTTGTGTTTGTTATTGTCAGGAGAAGGTTCTTATGAAAGAAAATATTAAGAAAATTGCGTAGAACATTATTACGCGGGTGAAACCGCGGGGCGCAGCTAGTCATAATATATTTTGAAAAACATCGCATGGGGCATCTAGACATATTTTTAATCTCACATGCTTCATAAGGCAATAATGATGGACGATCAGCTTGTTGTTTTAAAGTGCAAGGTTACAGAATCCGATATTTAAATGAGGTTAGGGCACATGTGGAAATAAAACATCGTAATTAAACCCACAGTTTAGTTGGATCAAACGTATTGACGGCTTCTTGCTACAACTTGCACTGTTCGTATGTAAGTTAGTAAGTAAGTTGTCTGTCAATTTGCAAACTATTTTTCGACCATTTGTTGTGTTCCTCTGAACACAGTCGAGATAGTTATTTGTACAACACAGTAAGGAACATAGAAATACACAAAGTAAAGTAAAAGCTAGAAAGTACAAGGTGCACAAATGGGCGGCCTTATCGCTGAAAGCTATTTCTTCCAGGCAACCTTTAGATGGAAAATAACTGATTTAGTTTTTATGGTATGTTGCGAGGTCGAGCTGAAAGGGTGTTATAGGTTCTGGGAAAGCCTTTTTTTATAATCGAAATACGCGAATTAAAGTAGGAAGACGGGAGTGGAACAGAAACTATTCCGTCCTTCTTTTGTGGCCTAACTCCATCTAATACATGTCCGAACATTACAGCGAGCGTCGAGCGTCCTGCCTGAATAACATCTAATACTATTATTATAAAGCTGAAGAGTTTGTTTGTTTGAACGCGCTAATCTTAGGAACTACTGGTTCAAATTGAAAAGTTATTTTTGTGTTGGATAGTCTATTTATCGAGGAAGGCTATAGACTACTTTTTATTTTAATATTCCCACGGGATCCGGACTTACGCGGGTGAAACCGCGGGGCGCAGCTAGTGGGTTAATATAGCTGGCGCTGTATAACCATCTGGATTAGATGTTAAGGCACATAACTTCCCATAATTTTGCTCAGTTTTGGGGCTAGGCGACGACACCTGTGCGCAATCTTTTATTTTTCATATCAGAAACAAAATAATGTCGCTTAGTTATAAAATGACAACGATCCCACGAATGAGTCAGACATTTAATGTACTTATAACGTGACTAATACAAGAGAATCAATTTTATTTACAATATAAATACAGCCGCGATGCATTGTGCAAGTTGAACTCTTGAATATTGATGTGGGTTTTCGATGTTAGCATTTCTATTCGAGCCACAAAAGGAGGACGGCTCGGAAAAGTTTTTGTTCCGCTGCTGACTTCCTACCTTCACTCGCGTCGCTCCCGTTTATTTAGGGGTCTTTAACATGGCTTTAAGTCAGGAGCGTATAGGTATCTTTTAGAAAAGCGTGCTATATCTTAGACCGCATCGTCACTTACCATCGTGTGAGATAGTGGTCAAACGCTGACCAATTTCTCTCCCTTTCTCCTAGCCTTATCCCATTATTTAGGGTTAGGGTCAGCTCTCCTAGTTACTCTTCGCCAGGAGATACGGTCCGGTCGTCTTTGTCGATGTGCTAAACGCTGACCAATTGATTTAAAAAAAAACGTATCTATCAGATTTTTATGAAACTTCTTAAAAAAAAAGTTAAAAAATAGACTTCGCTGTCCGTCTGTCTGTCACCAGGCTGTATGTCATGAACCATGATAGCTAGAGAGTTGAAATTTTCACAGATGATGTATTTCTGTTGCCGCTATAACAACAAATACTTAAAACAGAGAAAACTAAATATTATTTGATTATGTTTTTAAGAATTTTAGGTTATAAATGTTTACAATTTTTTTTTGCCAATATCTTTATTGTTATTTATACTCCCAAAAGGGCAGGCAAAAGACTTTAAACCAATACAGCCTCGTCTGACATACAATATTTTAAGGGTTTTTGTGCATATTTTTGCGCCGGGGGTTAAAAACACAATATAATGGCAACGGAACCCTTCATGCGCGAGTCCGACTCGCACTTGGCCGGTTTATTATTTTTCTGTGTAAGTATAGAATTGTCTAGTAAAACCTATCAGCGATACCTACATTTAAATAACTGATTCTATAATAATAACAGCACGGTTAGTCGGTTAATTAGAAAACGTAGCCTTCGAGCGCTAATAGATTCATTGTTGGTAAGTATGCGGTCATAGGCGCGATCGTTTTTACAAACATTAAACATTACTTGAATATAAATTACTTGTATCGTTACGACAGATGTCTCTGTTTCTCTACGTTAAACTCTAATGCGATTTACAATCGTGTTTTAATCGACTTCAAAGGAAGGAGGACGTTCTCAATTTGTAGATTTTATGCCTCTTCGGCATAACATTTGTTTTTGAACCGATTTGATGATTCTTTTTTTTTTTACGTATGACAGGTCAGCGTTTGACCACTATCACACCTGCCTGATGGCAGGTGACGATGCGGCCTAAGATGTAACACGCCTTCCTAGAAGATACCTATTCACTCGCGACTTGAAGACCCCCAAATTGTACACGTCAGGAAAGACAGACGCAGGCAACCGATTCCATTCCCTTGCAGTACGAATAAGGAATGACGAAGCAAAGCGCTTAGTGCGAACGTCTGGTATGTCCACCATGAATCGGTGCCCACACCACACCAGTCTGCCTGGTTGTATGACGAAAGAATGGAGATAACAAGATTAGGTCGTGGAGTTCTGTTGATGCACACTCCCCGAAATGTATCCGGTAAAAAGCCGACAAGCAAAAAATAACGAAGTAATGAAGTTCTTACGCGTTACGAAAACTGTAAGAGAAACTGTAAAGGTACTAAAACCTTCCTCGAAAACCACTCTGTCTATTTGTGAAGACAGCATCAAAATCGGTGCAGTAGTTTTTGAGTTTATAGCGCACAGACAGACAGACGCGGCGGAGGACTTCACTATCACTACATAGTATAAAACAAAGTCGCTTTCTCTGTCCCTATATCCCTATGTATGCTTAAATCTTTAAAACTACGCAACGGATTTTGATGCGGTTTTTTTAATAGATAAGAGTGATTCAAGAGGAAGGTTTATTATGTATAGTACGAGTACATGCATAATATAGCCGTGCGAAGCCGGGGTGGGTCGCTGGTTGTTGTATAATATATAGTGATAACTTTGTTGTATAATATACTAGCGACCCGCCCCGGCTTCGCACGGCTATATTATGCGTGTATTATACAAATAAAAAATTTCCTCTTGAATCAGTGCTATCTAATAAAAAAACCACATCAAAATCCGTTGCGTAGTTTTAAAGATCTAAGCATACAAAGGGATATAGGGACAGAGAAAGCGACTTTGTTTTATACTATGGTGTGATGGAGTGATAGAGAGAAACAATGACCTCAACAAACTGAATTTTGAAAATATGTAGGCACTTATTTCGCGCAATCAGCCGAGATAAACTAAGCGATGAAGATATCGTCAATTGCAGATATTGAATTCTTTCAATTTATTGCATTTAGAAAACGACATTGAATGAAGTTTTTTTTAATACGAGTTTTATCAGTATTATATACCACGTGGTGTTATGGAAAAGAGGAAGGATTATTGTGTTTGTAACAAATCTTTTGCTAGTAATTAGTAATTTTATTTTTTAAGTTAAAGTAAGTCCTGATTCGCCTGAGATACAGGAATCTATTAGTTCAGGCATATGTGTTTTTATTGTTCTCTTGTTTGTTTAGTTCTAAGTTTACTATGTAAAATATGTTTTGATTAAATATATTATATATATTATAGTATTATTAAATAGGCTCAGAAACTAATGGACCGATTTTTTATGAAACTTGGTGTAAGGATACATTTGACGACCCAATTGGGATAATGGTCACCATGCCGGACTACCAAACACAGGGTTGCGGATTCGATTCCCGCCTCAGACATGTATTTATGCTTAGATATTTGTCTGAGGTCTGGTTGTTTTATGTATTATAAGTATAAATATTTACAAAAGAAAAGTATATATGTAGTATATCCGTTCTCTAGCAGCCATAACACAAGTCTAGTTACTTAGCTGCCTGCAATATTTATTTAAGTATTTATTTATTGATTCACTGGGAGAAAATTTACTTTTTATCCCGATATTTCCACTTAGTCTTAGTTAAAAGGGTCCTGCTAAGTCCCGTTTTACCCTTTGGGTACAGAACGGATCAAGATTTTTTTTAAAACTAATTTTAACAAAATAATGATCATCAGATAATGTTTTTTTATCCGATGTCAGCCACAGCATTTGTTTATTGGCTATGTGAGTAGGGGTTTCCAAAGTTTTTGATGACCATATTTGATGATGAAGTATCAGTAATCTGACACAGTAACGTGGCGTCTTGTAGTATACTTTATTTATGACTAAATATAATAAACTAGCAGCGCTCCGCGGTTTTACCCGCAAAAGTCCCAAACCCGTGGAAATATCAAAATGAAAAGTAGTCTAAAGCCTTCCTCGATAAATGGACTATCCAACACACAAAGAATTTTTCAATTCGAACCTGTAGTTCCTGAGATTAGCGCTTTCAAACAAACAAACAAACTCTTCAGCTTTATAATATTAAGTATAGATTAAAGTCCATTGTATTTAATATAATCAACTTGTTACATCGTCAAATATTTGTGAGAATTATTTAACATATAATAGTCAATTCGCAGTCCTTGTACGTATTATTATAATTGCGAATAAGGCAAGGTCCCCTTTTAGATACATCCTCATGCAATGTTCGTACTGGCATCGGATGGTTTTCGACGATATATTGCACTAGGAACCGACATTATGACGCAAAATGGTAGAGTTACAGACTTCCCATACTATTTTTGAATATATGACAGGAAAACACTTAGTTTTAAATTAAGGAAGCCTATGAACAAAATTATATTTACACTGCAACAAAGACAACAAACTAACAAGTGTTTGGAGTCGTAAAACATTATAACTACTTCGAAAATGGGGGACGGTACGTCTTTCCGGTGAAAACACATTAAAACCATTATGGTGTCAAGAAATTGTCGGTTTACCGATTGGAACAAACAAAGTAAGTAATAAAAGTCAAAAGTCAAATTTCTTTATTCATTTCGATGCATATTATTATGTATTATACCTATACATTGATCACTTAGAAACGTCTTAAAAACTAAGTTAGGATGTGTGCCTTCGGAACGCGCCCACCAATGAGAAGAAGGCACAAGAAACTCATGGGGTTTTTTTATGTGATCACGCTCACAAAGGTCAATTTTACAAATATTTGAAGGTATTATTTGAAATGGAGCAATTAAAGTCACATCCATGGATTCTTATCATTAAGGTACGAAGAGGTATCATAGTATGCCTTACCGCACAATTTATGCTTTATAAAAGTTTTGAATTTGTTAATGGACATGTCATATAGGTTAGTTTATCAACGCGGCCATGTTCATTTTCATAACGAAATATTTTTCGCACAATTTAGCGCCTAAAACACCAGCAAACGTTATCTTAATACCTAAATTATCATCGAATCTAGTAGATAAGTAATGTACTAAGTATACTCACCCGTATTAAATTCAAATAACGTTTCACTCCATCGTCCATAGTTGAACAAAATAAAATTATGTACGTGATTATATCGAAATTTCGCAACTGATAAAGATTTGGACGCGATAAATAAGTATTATGATAATATTTAATCAGTTTATTGATGTAAATAATTGCTATGCCATTGGAGATTATTGAAATCATTGAAGAGAATCATGAGTTTTCGATATGTGGCGCGAGTAGGTATTTTCAAAAATGACCCGTATCGTGCGATAGAGAGAGTTTAAGTTCGGACGTAATTGCCTTCATTTTGCTGTCAAATAATGTTGCGGGCCGTAACGTTTTTACTCCCTTTATCCTTCACAAAATGGAATAAATTTGGTCTCATTGAATTTAATGCATCTTATTCTAGTTTTCCTTTTTTGGTAATTCAGTTTAGTATAATACACAACAATTGAAACGCTCGATGAAGTTTTTAAGTCAAAATTATAGATATTCAGATACTAATAACTTTTATCTTAGGCACTATTTCTTTAAAATAAAAACGGTTAAACCTAGTTTTCCATTAGATCTAGAACATTTTCGAAAATTATAAAAATCGGCCTTCGTATATTGGGGGGGAAACGTTACCGCTTTTTGTATGGAAATTGACAGCCTCACACTGGCCTTAAGAAAAAGTAATATTTACTTTCGCATTTTCTAAATCAGTAGGGATGTCATTCCTTATTCTCGTGAAGTACCTATTACGAATAACAATTCGAGACACGTATCAAGTTGCGAAATGGTGTTAGTTTTTGGACATTATTTCAAATGCCCTTGAGAACCTTTAAGATCGTATCGAAGTTATGATGTAACTTTATGTGGACCTCTATCTGCGACATAGCATAGAGTTTCAAGTTAGATTCCACCGTTTTCATAGTAAAAGCTTTTAGTTGGCAACCAATGGATTTGCCTAGCACAAGACTTAGTATAATATTTATTTACTAGCCGTGTTCTGCGGTTAGCGGTGAGTCTCGATCCAATGGGAATATCGGGATAAAAACTAGCCTATGTTAATTCTAAAATTTGAATATATGCTTATACCAAGTTTTATTAAAATCGAACAAGTAGTTTTTAACCCTTTTTTTAACATTCTAAACCGATCTAGTAGTTAAACTTTTCTTTTTATAAATATTAGTTTAGATGACTGATAATTTTTGTGATTAAAATTACTAATTACTATCAAACTTATTAAAAATCGCAATATTTTTTTACACAGTTCGATAGAAAAATCATTTTTTATAGTTAATATTAATTAATGAAGATATATTTCAGGAACGCAGACCTCACACATGGTGCAATCCAAATATAAATGTTATGTAAAATATGGTTATAACAAATTTAGCCGGACCAAGTGTGGGCAAGGTAAACGTGAAATGAGATAAACGTACCGATTTGGGCCTATACCCCACCCACGAGGCGAGGTATTTTGTGATGGTATCACACTGCGCTCGATCCCGCAAAGGATATTTATATATTACTAGCGACCCGCTCCGGCTTCGCACGGCTATATTATGTATGTATTATACATATAAACCTTCCTATTTGAATCACTCTATCTATTAAAAAATCCGCATCAAAATCCGTTGCGTAGTTTTAAAGATCTAAGCATACATAGGGACATAAGGACATAGGGACGGCGAAAAGTGACTTTATTTTATACTATGTAGTGACTAGCGACCCGCTCCAGCTTCGCACGGCTATATTATGCATGTATTATACATATTAACCTTCCTATTGAATCATTGTATCTATTAAAAACAATGTTGCGTAGTTTAAAAGATTTAAGCATGCAAAGGGACAGTTTTATTCTATGTAACTATGCTGTTTCCATTGTTTAAAGTAATCATTACAAAACGTGACGTAAATTTGGTTTCTTAGGGTTCTGTACTCAAGGGGTAAGAAACGAGACCATTTTACTAAGACTCCACTGTCTGTCTGTCACCAGGCTGTTTCTCATGAACAGTGATAGCTAGACAGTTGTATGATATATTTCTGTTGCCGCTATAACAACAAACACTAAAAACAGAATATAATGATACGGAACCCCACATTAACAAGTCCGACTCGCACTTGGCCAGTTTTTATTTTCTACCTATGGTTCTTCTATCAGTCTCATTGATCGGATTGAACTTATAAAACCCTAAGGCACAAGTATACTTTAGAGGAGCCTGTATCTTACATTCTTTCTTTATAGTTTCCAAGCTTATCAATAATTTTGTTGACATTTTGACAGGCAATTTGCAATTAGCGTGTTCCAGGACCTTAAAGCCAGCACGATTGTAAAAAACAGTGCCTTTTGTACAACTTTTTAGTGTTCAAATGCTCCCTAGAATATTCATTTCAAATGGACTAGTTTCAACACATAAACGAACGCGTAAATTTTCTCTAATGTACACAACATTGTAGGATTAAGCGTAAAGCGACGGAAAAAGGTTTTTTTGTCTCATTTGCCTTTACCAAAACTTAAACTTGCTATTATTAGTGCTACCTAATAAACTCTGACAGATGGTTGGTAATTCATCCTCGTTTCGTGAAAATAGTGTTTGAAACAACATAGAAATATTTATCAACTCTTCTTCTTTTTGGACCGTAACTGTTTCATTTATCCTGTTTTTGATTCAGCCTCGTAAAAATTATGCTTCTAACAACATTGAAATATCGATCTTCAAAACGTAAAATATGGTAAAATATCCTATGTTTGTTTGTTTAAAATCCTAGTTTTATTTCATTTGGATTTTAATGTAAGGACAAACTAGTGGTTCGTGTGCTAATTGATCGGCACTGAGCAATTAATACGTGAAGGTTACCTTTGAAACTCAATCAACACGTCTGATTGCCAACTTTTAAGCTTCTTAATCTATCAGTAGGACTAGATCAGGGAAAATTTAGAAGTACGAGTAATAACTCTATTTTGTAAGGGTATCGAAAATTGATATATTCCTTCTTCAACCCTATCCTCCTTCTTATTACCCGACTGCGCGTCGCAAAGAAGGGTAATTTGTTTATCAGCCTATGTATGTATGTTTGTATCTCTATGGATCTCTAAAGACTAACGCATGGACCAATTTTGTAAGAGTAAAAACTCTTTAAACGCCAAAAAGAAGGTCGTTTAGAATTTATTTCCCAAAGAATACAGTCGGAAAAGGACTGAGGGTAGCAGGTACATATTTTAAAGTTTTAAGTTTTTAATGACGGATCAATCATTTTTGGTTATTCTGCGTGAAATAACTAACACTTCGAAAGCTTTAGTGATATCAAGCAGAATAATTAACAATTACTGAACAGTTATTTAAAAAACTTAAATCTTTAAAATATGCACCTGCTACCCTCAGTCCTTTTCTGACTACATTGTTTTTTTAACGTTTCGTAGAATCCTAATATGTTTTTATAAATTCTGTGATAGTTTTAAGGTTGACTTGCAGCATTGTAATTTTAACTATGAAAAATTAATTACTTAAAATTATAATATTATCTATAATATGTACGTTAGTCTGTAAGGTATATATTTTATATGAGTCTGTACTTATTTATAAGGCTGTTACCTAAAATAAATGATTTATTTATTTATTTTATTTAAAGCTAAAAACTTAATGTTTAGCAAATTCTAGGTATGTTTTCTTGTCAACTTACCAAAGGCATAGCTGGTTTCTGTACAGGCGGCTGCGGCGGCGGTCCTCTGACTCTGATATCACTAGGTTGTCTTCTAATAGGTTTAGATTGTTGTACATGCTCTCTAGGAGCCTCTCTCGGGCTATCCCTGTTCGCTAGGGCTCCGCTAATGGCCGCTGAGAGCGCGGACACGTTGCTCGGCGGCGCGGGCGGTAGAGCCGGTCGTGTGCGCTCAGGGGAGGTCTTTGGTGGCTGCTGGGGTTGTGGAGGTTGGGACCGAGGTGCTTCTGTTCTGACCTGGCCATTTGGTGTTGGTCCTGGTGGGGAAAATGATGATTTAGATTAATTTATTTGTTTCTTTAATGCTCCGGCAACATCTATAGAGTCTATAGGTTTGTTTATATCTGTTAAAATTGTTAAGTTTTAAATCGGTTCAGTAGTGAGATAAAGAGCAAAGATTTTTTGTTTGTAAAGAATAGGTCTTTACAAACAAAAAATCTTTGCTCTTTATAATATTACTAGCTGCACCCCGCGGTTTATGAAAATAAACAGTAGCCTATAACCTTCCTCGATAAATGGACTATCGAACACTAAAATATTTTTTTTTAATTCGATCCAGTAGTTCCTGAGAATAGAGCGTTCAAACAAACAACGGAAGCACTCAAAGATTAATAATTTTCCCCGTTTTTTCCACATTTCCCACTGATTCTTCACTCCTATTGGTCGCAGCGAGCGTGAGGTTATATAGCCTATAGCCTTCCTCGATAAATAGACTATCCAACACAAAAATAATTTTTCAATTCGAACCAGTAGTTCCTGAGATTAGCGCGTTCAAACAAACAAACAAACTCTTCAGTTTTATAATATTAGTATAGTATACTCGCAGCGCTCCGCGGTTTCACCGGCGCGCGGCGGCGTTACTCCCGATCCCGGGAATATCGGGATAAAAAGTAGCCTATGTTATTGCCAATGAATCAATAATGTATCCTCATACTAAGTTTTATCAAAATCGGTAGTTTCGGTGCCTTGCCTATTAGTTACAAACAAAAAAACAATCTTTCCTCTTTATTTTAGCGTAGATGTAGATAGAATAGATAGATATGGTATAGTTTAGATAATAATGTGGTAGATACATGGCGTACCTAGATCAAAAGTACTGTAAAAAGTAGATTTTGGTGTAGTCTTTAATGTGTCAAAGGCCAAAGGTTAAAATAATAAAAAAGATAAAATGAATAAAACTGTTAGTTAAATACAAATTAGACAACAACCTAACCTTACTAACCTAACAACGGTACCTTTGTTGTATAACAAATCCGTTATCAAACAGCTGATTGTGGTTCTGCTTTGTTAATCGTTTTATATGATAATTTACACAATCTTAAAATGTAGGTATTTCACATTGAATATCTATACAAATATTATAAAGCTGAATAGTTTGTTTGTTTGAACGCGCTAATATCAGGAACTAGTGGTTCGAATTAAAAAAATAGTTTTGTGTTGGATAGTCCATTTATCGAGAAAGGCTATAGGATACTTTTCATTTTGATATTTCCACGGGATCGGGACTCACGCGGGTGAAACCGCGGTGCTCAGCTAGTTATTATTAATAATAACAACTTTCGCATTTCAATAATATTAGTCAAATCTATATACTTATATTTTATAAAGATTTGATTGTTTGAATTTAGTAGGCTCTGAAACGACAGAACTGATTTTGATGAAACTTGGTATGAGGATACATTGATTCATTGGGAGTACCATAGGCTACTTTTTATCCCGATATTCCCACGGGATCGGGAGTTAAGCGGGTAAAACCAAGGAGCGCTGCTAGTGGTATTTTAAAAAATGGATATTAGTTTAATATGTGCTTTATTTAAATATGTAAAATAACTTTCTTTCTTATAAAACAAAATGGAAGCAAAAGTTATGATTCTATTAAACTCTATTTTTGCATTACTTCCTATGCAAAATTTTGATAATAAAAAAAATTTAAATGAGTCAAGAGATTATGTATATCTGAGCATTTAAATTTTTTATATTCGAAAGAAAGTGTATGTAAATCACTTTGCAAAAATACATTATAATTAAGACGTAAATCTACATATTTTTTCTAATCTTTTTTAGTTTGGTTTCGGTTTGTCAGTCAGTCAGGACTGAGGACTTTTAATGTATATTTATACATGCGATAATTGTGTGTTATATCATTAATCAGGCTTATAAGTGATCTGAGCCATGGACAATAGATAATAAATGATAAGATTATATACTTATTTTTATAATAACGACAAAAGTAGTATAATGGTTAAGCTATTTAAATTACAGAGATCCTAATGCTAAAAACAACTATATTCATGATGGAGACGGTTCTAATTGTAAAGTTCCAATTTGTTAAAGAAAACTTAAGCTTAGTAGTATAAATCAGTTTACATTAAGTGCTCTTAATGATAGTCTAGCAGCACCCAATGGTTTCCTGGGATCCCTTGGATATATTGGCATAAAAAGTAGCCTATGTTACTTCCAATAAATGAATGTATCCTCATCCCAAGTGTCATTAAAATCGGTCCAGTACTTTCGAAGTGGATTCTTTACAAACAATGATTAACCAAATCAATCTTAATTCTATAAAAAGGTGTTAGTTTTTCCTGTCAGATGGATCTATTTGATTAAAAAACTTAATAAATATGTTGATCCAGAACTCCAACTATGATGATACCTACCAAGGTTTATTGCGATCAGTTTTGTAGTTTTAGCGTGAAGATAACACATACTTTAACATACACTAATATTATAAAGCTGAAGAGTTTGTTGGTTTGAACGCGCAAATCTCAGGATATACTGATTCAAATTGTAAAATTATTTTTGTGTTTTGAGTCTATTTGTCGAGGAAGGCTATAGGCTATTGAATATTTCGATATTACCACTGAATCATGAGTTACGCGGGTGAAACCGCGGAGTGCTGCTAGTTTATAATACTCAGATTAATGTAGGAGTATAGTTCAGCTCACCTGCAAGTTTCCCCGTTGGCCTCAGCTTGGGCATGCCACCAGCAAACAGGCCACCCAAACCCGGAGGAGCTCCGCCATTCTGTATAGGAGCAGCACTCCTCGTTCCATTACCTCCTGAAGGTGAACTCTCTACGCTTGCCGCTTTACCAGGTATGTATGGACCACTTTTATCAACAGTCACAGCTTTTTTCAACTTTGTACCTTGTCTAATAGAGCTTAATAAAGCACCTCTGTTATCTGGCGAGCTACCCTTCGAGGAGCCTCCGAACATTGGCGGCGGAGGCGGCCCCGGTGGCGGCGGAGGCCCGGGAGGCGGTGGTGGCTTCGGACCCATCACGACTGATCAACTAATCAACTTACAATATGTGCCATCGATTTACAAACGATACAATATAAGTTTTTCTTGGTGAATGCTCTCCTCGAAGCTATGCCGCAACTCAACGCGCAAACATTCGCGTCAAACTCGTTAATTGATAACAACACTCAATACACAACACGTCACTCAGATTCATTCCTTATTTACATAAAATATTAAAAACCTTGCACTAGGAGATTAATCATTGTAGGAAATACGTAGGCACTAGAAATTGTTTTTACTTCATTCACCTCATTACAGTTTTGCAATGAATATCTAGGAACTCCGTTTTTTATTTGTTATATTCTGTACAGAATAGAAATGAGTTCACTTTTTTAAAAAATATCACAGCTCGTCTCGTTTGTATTGAAACAAATTCTGAAATAAAATCGACTCAACTGTGCATTCTCAAAAATCAAAATTCACAAATGGCCGACCGAAAGCAGCTGTCAAAATTGCACACAACCACAGATATTTTTCTGCTATGTTGCCATAAAAATAATCATAAAATTGCCAGTTGCAGAATAAATAAATCTACTAATAAATCTTTTTTGTATATAGCCAGTGTCATATAATATTTTTTTTTTCGAACAATTAATGCCTTTACACGATATTACACGAATTTACACGGCTTTACACCAAACCTCGAACTAAAACGTCTCGAAAACGGGATACCTATACAAAGAAACGTGATTTGTTCAACAATATGATTCAACAAATATCCCGTTTCCAAGACGCTTCGCCATATCCAAGACGGTTCGCCATATTGCCCTTTATCGAAAGGTATGGGTCTCAAAATGCACCACGCATTTATTGAAAATCATAGGACAACAACATCACGTTTGGTTATCTATCCCGTTTCTGACACGCTTTAGTTTATAGGTTCGTTATGACGGCATTATTTAGTCGCCGTAATACATGCGTAATACCCACTATCGATTGGTATGGATCTCGAAATGCACCGCAACATTTTAAGTTAGGTACCTACTATGCCAAAATGTCCAAAGGCTTTTGGTTTTGCATGGCTTGACCTGTGATTTGCACAATAAAATTGTTCTTTCCTAGAATAAGTTTCTTAGATTTGCATCTAGCATTCAAAATAGCAAAGGCCTGGGCTTTGAAATTAAGCCGAATAGCTCCAGATCAAAGACGCTTTGCCGAAAAAATAATAAATGATACTCTTTTTGAAGCAGAAATGGGTACACTAACAATAAACGGAGTGGTTTTTTTAACGTCAACTTCACAATCTTCTCGAGACTTATCACCCGCATCATACTCATCAAGCCCTTCGACGCTTTATCACCTACATTATTCTCATCTACATCACCAGACCCTTCGACTCCTAAACCGCCAGTACAAATACATAAGTATACCGGATAATCCAAATATTCCCACTCAGTTCATCATCTTAAAGGAGTTGCAACAACCTGTGTCATCAGTGGAACTACATAATACTCAGGAAATTCAGGACAGTGAGGAAACAGCATCTACCTATTTATCACAATTTAATTCCTTTTAAGTTATGTCACCGATTTTGATTTGTAATTTCATTGAACTATACTGTAATTAAATAAAAATGACTAAGTACCTACTTACCTTTATATTGTTTTTTAGTTTGTTTCCACATGTTTCCATTATTATTCCTTCTAACGTCCGAGGGGCAATTGCACATACAAATTTCAAATCTTCTAAATTCATGCCCGATGCTAAGTATCTCAATGTAATAGATAGTCTCTTGATTAGCTGGAATTGATCTGTTCGAATCATCTCCAATAATGTAGGTATCATAAGATTCTTCATCCATTCTAAGGAAATTTTTGTAGTCATCTGGTTTAGTTTCTCTCAATACTCTTAACAAATGCTCATGGGTAAAGCGGGTTCTCAATTTATACCACTCTTTACACCAGCGTTCTTGATTTTTTTTTTCTTAACAGACAAAGTAATGGCTAGAAATGCCAAATCGCTATCTGATACAGATACCATGACGCTCACAGGATGGCCAAAACTAGGCTGAAATAATTGAAGAACTGATTGAAGCTCAAACAATCAGACTTCAATCGTGATTGTCAATAACGCAACACGATTGACAATCGCGATTGTCAATTCTACGTGATTGATACAGCTGATTGATCATCTACCAGTGTGATTGAGCGAATGTCAATCGGTACTACGTGATTGAAGTCGATTGAAAGAAAATTTAATTGAAGCGCCGATTGATCGTCTTCCTGTGTAATTGACAATCGTTCGGACATTCGTGCTTCGAACGCTGAATAGGAAACATGTCCGATCTAGCTGAAATAATTGAAGAACTGATTGAAGCTCAAACAATCAGACTGCAATCGCGATTGTCAATAACGTAACGCGATTGACAATCGCGATTGATCGTCTCGGGAGGCCTTTATGTTTGCCTGGTGCTTTCACACACAACGCACACTGCACAAACTTCACGCACCACATATCGTTAAAAAACAAAATAATTTACGTTAATTTTATTTATTAGAATGAAGAGAAATAAAAAGAAACTAAAACAGATACATTACCTACTGTTCATAACATAATAATATTAATCTCACTATCCCCATGAGAATCAACTTAAGCAAAATTAATATAAAATAACATGTTTTGAAAAACAATTAAAAGTCATAAATTAATAATCGTTGACTAGAAATAGACCAATCCGCAAAGTTACTGTTGTGCGCATTCTAATACGCGCACTCTACTGCTGCTTTTATACTAATGAACTAAATTGTCATTACACGTCGTCGTTGCGTTGTTCAAAGGGCCCATTGAACATGACAACGACGAGCGACGCTAAGTCAATGTTCCCAATTTGTGTTAAAATCGACAGAAGAGTAGAATTTCACTTGCACTAGCCAAATGTTCCGGGTGTAACGTCACAAGTACGCTAGAAGTACAGCGAAATGGAGAACTTGGTTTAACCATAAATAAAGGTAGATTAGCTACATCCGCTAGAATTACGTCAACTTGGTGTGACGTTTAACGCACTTCTTCACGTTTCTGAAAAAGCCTAAACTAAAAAAAATGGTCATTGAAATGGAAACAAAACTCGAATTCACTTTCTATCATCTTGTGTTTGATTCGAAAACCGATCAAGGAATAAAAAAATTAAATTTTAAAGCACCTTAATAACTGAAGTCTGGAAACTGCTTTTGAGGTTGGTCGCTTTATATACTTTACGGTGCTCGAATAGATACTTATTTAGAACTGGCAGAAGGTATATCATCATTATTACCATATTTCAGTAAGTTAGAATCAAAGCTAGCTTCACTGCCACCCTGTGCCAGTAGCGCTGCTTCTAGTGCTGCCCTCTCTGCAGCAGCACGTTCTTCAGCTGCTATAATTTCTCTCTCTGTATTAAGTTCATCTCTTTCTCTAGAACGTTTTTCCTGTATTTCTATATTTTCTCTATATTTAACTAGACGAGAAGCCAAATACTTGATTGGATCAGCTGGTTG
Organism: Idaea aversata; assembly: GCA_907269075.1. NCBI lineage: Eukaryota > Metazoa > Arthropoda > Insecta > Lepidoptera > Geometridae > Idaea > Idaea aversata. The sequence continues at coordinate 12,713,271 of OU026099.1, read as the reverse complement.
GTGTAAAATACAATCTGCAATACAAACTTTGAGGGCAGCACCAACATTCTGCTTTAGATATTTGAAATCTTCAGTGACGACGACATCGTCTGGACAAGGTTCAAACAGATCTGTTCGACTGCGAATTCTAACGAGGTTCCCGAGACCATCATTTTCATATTCACTCATTCTGTCAGTGTCTTTGTAAATATGGTTTCCTTCTGAATTCACATAGTAACGTCCAAAGTTATCGTAGTAAAACGTAGTTCCTTCACAAACTTCTTTTGTTTTCAATAATATTCCTGTAGAATCCATCATATACTCGCTCTCAGTGCCAAAAGCTTTGTAAACTCTTTGTCTTGTTTTAGGGTCCGTATAATATCTGCCACACGCATCATAAAAATAAATATGTTCTGTATCATCAGCAATCGGTACAAGCTCATTATGCTCGTTAGGTTGATACAAGATTTCGTCTTCTGGTATTTTATACACTTTCCTACTATGTTCGTCGATAAAGAAAGTGCCTAGTTCATCGGTATACTCTTCTTTCATTTCAGCTGCACTTAAAATAGAAATGATTGATTTATCAGTTTCAGAAACCCGATCTCCAAAAATTGCCAAATTCCACAAGCTACACAACTTTGTAACTAATTTTTCTCTTTCCTCCAAGGGTAGCAAATGATTAAAAATTCGTAGCTTAAAGAAGTCTTCACATATACATATTTCTTCATCCTCGACGTCTTCTAAATTGATATCAGCTGCATTATGAAGATTCTTTAAAGTCGTTTTCAGTTTTTCCAGAGAACCTAGTCTTCTTTCAAGATATTCTTTCTTATTTGTTAAAGCCGTAACAGCAGCAGATGTTGGTTCACTTTCAAGTCTTTGAATGCGATCTTCAAGTATATTGATTTTTTCAATAACCTTGCTTATCTCAAGTGAATGTCCAACAGTACAGCGAATCATTGTTCCTAATTCCTTGCCTTTTTCTTTCATTTCATTAAGAATTCTTTGAGCCGATGGTGATCTTGAAGTGTGAAGTTCATCGACAATTTCATGTAAGGTCTTAGTTAGATCACTTTGCAAGTGAGGTAAATGAATGTTAACGTATTTGCTGATTTGGGTAGATATATTATCGTTTATTTTATCAAACCAGTGCAAAAGTTCATCGACTGAAAAATGTATTTTTGCCCTAAATTCTTGATCTCCTGTAAAGTTTCTAAAACATGTTAATTTGTCAAGAAGTTCTTGGGTTACCTCTTTATGCATTTCTTCTACTATCTCTAGGTCAGCCAATAGGTTTGCTTGATCGGCATTCGACAAATACGATCTATATGTATTCATATATCGTTGATAATATTTAATGCGTGCCGCCATAGCATCTATAGTAAAACTTATTGCCTGAGAAACATCTTCTTTTGTAATATCATCCATAACTTTTTTGAAGTTTTCTATTTCGTTGACTGTATGCAGCCACTGCAAGTGGATATCGACAATTATATCTATAATTTCTTTTTTGGAATCGTTTTCCAGGGCACGTCTTAGATTACACATAGCAGAAAATATTGGGTCGGAATAATCCTTTTCTGTAAAATATATTACCGGAGTTTCATAGAATTGTTTTACTTGTTTGGTTATATCAAATATAAATTCAGCATTTACTTCCTTTTTCGCCATCATGGAGGCAAAAAACTCTCAATACCAATATCAAAAGAAAGTTTTCAATGAATTAATTGTAATAATATTTAATATTATTTATTAATGTCCTTGTGACAATCGGATTATTGTAAGATGACAGTAAAGTGACAACGTCAATATGGAATTATTTTCATCATAATTTAATGAAAAAGTATTATTAAAATATCTTGGACATCATAAAATTATTTGTGCGTTTAAAATATTATAGTCACTAAACAATTTGAAATTAAAGGTTAGTACCTAGGTACTTTATTTTTTGTGGCGCAAAATAATAGGAATATGTAATTTTCTACTCTTGATTGATTTATGAAGAGCATCCTTTTCTACCAAATCTACCATCATCACATTGTAAATTTTCAAATGGCAATACCGACCGTCCGCGTCTACGAATTTGTTTCCGAAGAAGTCGTCGATGACTTTGCGAATATCCACAAAATTACAAAGAAAAAGTGTATTCGAAACAACAAGATTCCACAGTTTAATTATTACGCTGTTATAGTATAAGTATATAAATATACAAATATGGCCGGAGCGATGTTATTCGAACGATCAGGCGTCTCATCATCGCCGAACAGAGACGACGACGTCCGCATGACCGACAAAATGGTTAGCACTGGTGAACTGCCCGAAGACGATGAAGAAAACATAAGGGCTAAAGAACAAGGGATTCTAAATCTCGGCGAGAAATACAAAAAGGAAGGTAAGGCAAAGGAGCTGGCAGAACTGATCAACTCGACGAGGCCTTTCCTGAGCCTGATAAGTAAAGCAAAAGCGGCAAAGTTGGTGCGTTCTCTCGTCGATTTCTTCTTGGATTTGGAAGCTGGTATTGGATTAGAGGTTCAGCTCTGCAAGGAATGTATAGAATGGGCCAAGGAAGAACGGCGTACGTTTCTGCGACAGTCTCTCGAAGCGAGACTGATAGCCCTCTACTTCGACACTGGCATGTACACAGAAGCTTTGGAGCTGGCCACTGCACTTCTCAAGGAGCTCAAAATGTTAGATGACAAAAATCTACTTGTTGAAGTTCTACTTTTAGAGAGTAAGACATACCATGCCCTGAGCAATTTACCTAAAGCTCGTGCTTCCTTGACTTCCGCTCGAACAACCGCTAATGCAATCTACTGTCCTCCAAAAATGCAAGCTGCCCTCGATTTACAGTCGGGAATATTGCATGCTGCTGATGAACGGGATTTCAAAACTGCATACTCATACTTTTATGAAGCTTTTGAAGGATATGATGGAGCGGACAGCCCAAAGGCACTCACAGCATTGAAGTACATGTTACTGTCAAAAATTATGCTCAATCAAGCCGAGGAAGTGGCCACTGTCTGCGGAAGCAAAACTGCTCTCAAATATGCAGGTAAGGAATTAGAAGCTATGAGAGCTGTAGCGACTGCCTCCCATAAAAGATCGCTGGCCGATTTCCAAGCTGCCCTCAAGTCATATAAAAGGGAATTGGAAGAGGATGCAGTGGTTAGAGCTCACCTCGGTGCCCTTTATGATACTATGTTGGAGCAGAACTTGTGTCGTATTGTTGAACCTTACATGAGGGTACAAGTAGACCATGTGGCACGCTCCATTCGACTCCCCGTTGTCCAAGTAGAAAAGAAATTGTCACAGATGATCCTGGACAAAAAGCTGAATGGCATCCTGGACCAAGGTGAAGGTGTACTGATTGTGTTTGATGAGTCCCCACTCGAGAAGACATACGAGACTGTATTGGAAACCATCCACCACATGAGCAAGGTTGTCGACACCCTCTACCAGAAGGCTAAGAAACTCTCATAGAACCATCATGTAAATTGTTGTAGCAATAATAAATAATCTATATCGAAACCCATAAATTTCAGTTCAAACAATATTTAAATGAAACTATTTTTTGAATCAATTCAAAATTCATTATTTGTACCACAGTTGTAAGCTACATAGTGTCTTAAATATTTTAAAGATTTTATGTATAAAGTGGTATTAGAAATTGGGGAATTTCTTTGCTTAGGGTTCGGTTTGTTTATTGTCCAACCCTCGTACCTTACATTATAATGTAACAAAATGCAAACATTTCATTTATAATACATTACTAATTACTTAATTCGGTTTTACATGTCATTTTTTTAACATAAGCTAGTGAAAAATTATAATATTCTGTTTTATTGAGAAAATAAAAGGTGTTCTCCAAAAACATTGTTTACTTTAGAGCGTCTTGCGCCCGCGCCGCCGCTCACGCCGCGCCGACACCTACACGTTTTATTCAAGCAAGTCATGTTATTTTAACTGTTGGCAAGGCAAGCTGACTGGTGATTCATTGGTTCACCTTGTGCAAGAATATTGCTGCAACCTACATGGACTCTGCTTGTATTTGTTTTAGTCTGTATTTATGTAATTTAGGATAATCTGTTTCTAATTAATTACTGAGAAATAGTTATCACTCATATACATCGACTCATATACAATACCTACCCATGGACCTGTGGTCTACCTAATGTATAATGAACTTTTTCCACTGATCTACCCACATAGTTCACCTCGGTGTTTCTTGGATAAGTATATAATATTTTAAAGAGGAAAGATGTTTGTTTCTTTTAACGAATTGGCTCCAAAACTACTAAGTCGATTTTAAAAATTATTTCTAGAAACTTACATTATTAATTAATTGATCTTCCAAACAAATTCGAACTATAGATAAGTACCCTGTCAACACCCATTTCACTCTTTTTTACGGCGCGACACAAGCAGCACGGCAATGCGACGCAGTTTGTATGGAAAAGTTTTAAAGCGGTATCAAATCAGCGCAGCATCACATGAGTGTATTCCTACTCATGTGGCAGCATCTCGTGGCGGCACAATATAATTCGATGGAAGTGCGATGCCGTCTATTCTGTGGTCTGCACCTACTCTATCGATCTGTATTTGTATACGGGCTGTTTTTCGCACCTATAATAATAAGTATGTAAGAGTAGGTAGGTATTGTATCTAGTAACTCTCAGAGTGGAAATAAGAATCACGGGTAAGAACCCTCTGGTACTTTCAGAGTTTACAATTTCTAACTATAAGTAACTACCTTTACTTATGCAGTTTAAAAGTGAAAAATATAGGTCTTTACTTACATAAACTTATAAAGAGTTCATCGACATTACAAACACCAGAATGTTGTTTAAAATTCGTTAAAAGTTCGTTAATGACATCTTATTAATGATTCAACATCTTTTTTTTAATTTTAGGTAGTATCTATCTACTGTGTCGACAACAGAGGCCTAGTAGAACTCTACAATAGTAGAAATTCGTAGAGCTATAATAACAATGTTTACAACTCAAGCAGGGCTTTAAAGTCCTACTAAAGAAATAATAAGCTTATATTAACTTTAGTAATGGCCTCCTTAAAGGCTAATAATAACGCCGCGCGGATTTGCCAATGTCGCGCGAATTACACTAAAAACGAAGGAGAGAATTTGGTGCATAAAAGAAACTTTGAGGTACGAACTCAAATTCTATGGGTGCATATTATGACTACTAATTAAGGTGAAAGGGTACCTGCGCGCTCTCCATACAAACGTAGTCGACTGTTTCCTCCCTGGATAATGACACTAGCACAAATATTTTTGTGCCATAAAACCTATAACTGCCATGACTATGCCCCTATGTTTTGTTTTTTTTAAATTTTCTAATTATCATAAAAATTAAATAATTAAAAAAAACAAAAAATAGGGGCATGGTCATGGCAGTTCTACATTTTATGCACCAAAAATATTTGCTCTAGTGTCATTATCCAGGGAGAAAACAGTCGACTACGTTTGTAATAGTTTGTATGGAGAAAGCCCCCGGTACCCTTTCCTCTTAACATAAGTAACTAAAATAATAGACAACTAATTAACATACTTACATAACTAAAATAATGGATGGAGGGAGATGGGGGAGACCCTAGGGGTTAGTTAAAAAATTAAAATAATAGGCAACTAATGAACATAATAACACAGGGTTGCGGGTTCGATTCCCGCCACAGACAAGTATTTATGCTTAGATATTTGTCTGTGGTCTGGTTGTTTCTATGTACTTATTATAAGTATATTATATTTACAAAAGAAAAGTATATGTAGTAAGTATATCCGTTGTCTAGCACCCATGACACAAGTCTAGTTACTAAGCTTGGGGCTAGATGGCGATGTGTGGAATGTTCTGCAATATTTATTTATTATTATTATAACTAAAATAATAGACATTTAAAAACTCTACTGAGTGTCCAATTTGTACCTACTTACTAAACCTTACATAATTATTATCTTATTAGGGTTCCGTACCCAAATAACCCTTTTACTAAGAGTCCACTGTCTGTCACCAGACTTTATCTCATTAACCGTGATAGCTAGAAAGTTGAAATTTTTATAGATGATGTATTTATGTTGCCGCTATAATAAATATTAAAAACAGAATACCTATAATGGTAAGTACGGAACATTTCGTGCGTGAGCCCGACTCGCACTTTGCCGGTTTTACTTAGTATTATAAGTTACCTACTATAAAATAGTGCAGTAACTAAATTATCTAGATACCTCACAACCTCTATTTCCTTTTAGGTAGAACCACCTAAACTTGTTTACATTGAATAGTTAATCTATAAAAGGTATTAAACCGCAGATGACCTTAGCTGTTGCTACTTTTATACGCATTAGTTATAACCAAAGACTTTAATTATTACCAATATACAGGAAAAGTATTTTTGTAGTGCACAAATTTCGGTATGTTTTAAGCACATTTAAATAAAAAACACTGTTTTTTTTATTTTGGAGCTAACTCAAAAACTCTCAGAGCTATAACCATTTAAGTGTTTCTAACAAAACGACGAAGTCCATGGACACAATACTAGCGCCAGCGAGTTTAATAGCGCGCTCTAAATGAAGGTAGGTACCTACGTGTCACTGTGTGTATCAATACTGAGATACCCAATAATTTAGAAATTGCAGGAAGTTTTTCACATTAAGTTTTGTTTTTTTTTTTTTTTTATTTTTTTGCGTAAATGTACTCCACTGCCGACATATATTCAGCAGAAAAAAAATGTGCACTACAAAAATACTTTTCCTGTATAGACCAGATAACAAAATTGTATTTAGTACAAAGACTTTACTTGATTAATCAATATAATAAAAGTCTTATGTGTCTTCTTAATAGCCTCGCACGGTTAGTGCATATAGCCAGTTTCAAGTTACATTTTACATCTAATTATTTCTTGATTTTCAGGAATCGGGCTTAAAGCGTAATAAAACAGTCATCATTTCTCAATTCACGGGCTTCATAGAGCGGTGGTACTTGACAACCTTCTCCCAGATTTTGGAGGAAACGAAAAAACTCACATGTTCGATACCTACTGATTTTTACTTTCACTATAATTCTGCACTTTCACGGAACTGAATTGAATAATATTCCACTAGAATTATACAATTCAATTTTGTTTACAACTAAGTTTCAAAAACCAAAGCATCTGTGATAAATCTACAGCACATGTTGGTTCGTTACCGCCAAAAATCCCCAGAAGACTTTATACCCCCAGTTTAGTGACGTTTGTTCTTGTTTAATTATTGGCCACTCTATGAATAGGTTTAATCTCTTTGGTTAGAACATTATGGAGATAAATTGTAGTTTTCTAGTAGGAAATGAAACATTAAAGTACTTAGAAAAATGTATTACTAAAATATAGAATTAACAATTACAACTAAAGATAAATTTTACATTACCTACATTATAATAACACAACGTTTTTACTTAATGACAAAGGCACATTTCGGAATAATTGAGTTTTATTTATGCTATTTGATTGGTATATAGATGACTTATATATATTTACCCGCGTGTTTCTTTAAAATTAATATTAATTTCCTACAAACACAGAATTCATAATAGTTACTATGGACTTCATCGTAAACGCTGTGTATGAAAAAGTTAACAAAAAATGCATTTTAAAATACTTATTTTTAGTGGCTCAATATCTATATCACATGTTGGTTATCATCTAAAACTAAAAAGACCTACTTATATTAAACTTATGGGTAAAAGAACTAACGAAGAAAAAAAAAGATAAAACCAGGATAATCTTAAATGTGGCAAATTGGATTAAATATGTTGCCACCGTTTAAATTCGGTTGTTTTTTGGTGTAGTTAGAGTTCGTTAGGAGGCGCTATGAAACTATTTTGTATGGGCAGTGTTTGTCTATTTCTAGTAATAGTTAATGTTTAGAATGAATGAACAGCAATCATACGGCGTCATTCATTCTGTTAAGTTCGTCAGTGTCTTGTGGCACCTCCCACCTTGGGTTCCAATAGCCCTCGGGAGTCTTGGGTCTTGCCGGGTTATGTTTACCGCGGTGCTTTGAACACTCTTCTATCTTGCGGGCCAACATTACTGGGTCGTCCTTGTAAAGGGCACCGTAGAACTGTAAACAATTGGATGTATTAGAAACGCAGCTGCGGTGGAGTACGTGAAACGGCTCTTTTAACGTCAGATCGACATTAAATTTTTAGAATTAAAAAAAGCCTCCAAACTTTCAGATGGCTGAACCGATGAAATAATTCCAGACTAATTCATCTTTTAAACAAAAGAAACGAAGTCAAAATCGATTCAGCCGTTCGGGAGCTACGATGCCACAGACGGACAGACATGTCAAACGGGGGTTAATAACACCCCGTCGGTTTTGCGTCTGAGGTTAAAAATTCACCCTCTCTGTTAGAAGGTTAAGGCCCCCATTCTCTTTCCTTACTTTCCTTATACGTTATTATGACGTAACATCCGTTACGTTTGCTTTTTGTAAATTACCCCCTACTTACAATGTCAATACAATGAAATAATGTAAAACTTATGTGACAGTTTCTGCGATGGTATGTTTGATACCTCTTCACGTACAAAATATATAACCGATTGCGATGATATAATATAGAAAGCTGGAATCCTAAAATGACATAGGCTACTTTTATCCCGATTTTCCAACGGGATTGGGACTTACACAGGTAAAACCGCGGGGCGCAGCTGGTTAAAAATAAATCAACTATTTTTTTTCTGCGGGAGTAGTATGTATTTACAGTCATTATTTTTCCGGGTCTTAATCGCGTATTTTTATTTCTCTTACCTCGATGTTTCGACTATGTTACAATAGTCATGGTCGCGGGGAAACGGAAAATAATTACTATGAATACAAATCGTGTAAGTTTAAATTTTTTAATAATATGTATTTGTTTAATTATTATTCTATAACTAGCTGCGCTCCGCGGTTTCACCCGCGTAACTCCCGATCCCGTGGGAATATCGGGATGTAAGCTATCCTATCTCTCAAGTTGGATCGAACTGCACATGGTGTGCGAATTTTATTATAATCGGTTAAGTGGTTTAGGAGTCCATTGAGGACAAACATTGTGACACGAGATTTATATATATTAAGAAGATTAGAAAGATATAACTTACATATCTACATTCGTCACAGCTCCAACCTTGCAGCGCGCGCTTTTCTAACTTATTCCTCACAGCGGGCTCTTTGTAAATCGGCTCTATTAATTCTATTTTCCTATAAAAATAATATTACATAATGAGATTTATTTTGTCAAGTATTTTTGTGCGATTTCTTTTTTTGTCGGATTATTTTATGAGGGATTATTGTTTCAAAATGGGTCGTTGGGGTCAGTTTCTACTATAAAGAGATAGCGAAAAATTATAAAAAGAGTCGCGTGTCCTTTGATCTAAACTAAAACTGCATTAATAGATTTTTGGAGAAGGCTTTGACCATTTTGCAAAATTAACAGGTTTGGCTTCTAGGCTCATGCTGTTCAGGCACGCGACTCCTTTCAGCATTTTTAGCTATCTCTTATAGCTTAAGGAGTTGGCCCAGAAGGCCCCGTTTAAAAAGTAATACAGTATAGTCATTACGAAATATAACAAAAACATGGTACATTGTTTTAAATAACTTTATAGCAATATTTATAAAACTTACCGTTTGGCAGTTTCAACGTTAAGTTTGTCCGTAGGCCTGAGTAAAGATACACTTGAGTCCGGATCTTGTTTGGAAGGTGTGTTCAATATATTGATGTTCTCATTTAGCGGACGTTTGAAGGGGCTACAACAATACATAATAAGATAAATCTACCATTAGTGTCACAGATAGCCCTCTGTGCAGAGAATGCATGGAGGCAGAAGAAACCCACAGAACGGGGTCATGGAGTGCAGTAGCGTGGCAGATCAACGGACCCGGTCTCAATCGCCGGCATCTCTTCCGGAGGTCTGCAGCAGCCTGCTTCTGGGTGCTTCTGGGAGGACCTGCGATGGTTGGACTGACAAGTAGGATATTCTCCCACGCACAATGGCCCAAATGAAGGGCGTTAACAGCCTCGCAGAACTAAACTAAGATAAATCTACTTAGTCTATTTTTTATCTAAGTATATCTTATAATACTATTGGACTTTACATCTAATCTAGCGCCAGAAATTTTAATCCATGGCTATACAGGACGTTATTTTATTGGCTTACTTGTACTTGTATACGAGCTGTTTTCCGCGATTAGACCCTTTTTAATTGGGTATTTTTTGCGTGAACATGGAGTAGGCTTGCCCAGCACCTACTACCCTCTCAGCTTAGTCGACCATGTCCAAAGGAGAGAACTTGTCAATACTTCTGGAGCCAACTAAGCCGCGGGTTTCATCACGATGTTTTCCTTCACCGTAAGAGCAATGTCAATTAGCGCACATAAATAATATTTCTTAAGTAAAATGCATTGGTGCACGGCCGGCTTGGATTCGAACTCACGACTTTTAGAATGAAAGTAGAGGTATCTACCACTAAGCCAACACCGCTCAGCATTTTATTGGCTTTTGACATATGTATTAGATAGAGTATGTCGTTACCTAGTCTGGTGTCCATTCAGTTGTTGTTTCTCAAGCTTATTGACTCGATCGAGCAATGAGACACTGAATTCAGTGTCACAACGTGTTGCATCTTCGTCTATTGCTTCCGTGTATGTTGGAGTCTCACATTTTATGTTCCTTTTTAATCTGTGGAATTTTATATAGGTATTTTTTTTATAATGTAGTTTTTTGGAATTTTGAGGGAAATGATATTTGTAAGTCAAGTCAAAATTAAAATTATTCATTTGGAATAGGAGAAACATATGGATTTGCATGAAATCACATTGCAACTTCTTAAAAATACTTATAAGTTTTCGCGAAAATCTAAATTTATCCATACCTTGATTATTATACACCTAAGTAGCTGTCCCGGCAAACGTTGTTTTGCCATTAACAAAAGAATAAAAAAAATAAAGGAAAAAAAATTAAAAATAATAGTGTAGGTACGATTATCAGACCTAACGATTATGCACAAAAAAATCATACAAATCGGTTAAGCCGTTTACGAGGAGTTTGGCAACTAACACCGCGACACGAGAATTTTGATTTAGGACACGTCCGTCAGAGTTTTCTTTCGTCAGTAAGTGCTTTATTGACTATTTTGGTTCAGGTTCAGCTGTTAGGCAAACATAGTTTTGTCATTTACAAAAAAACATTTAAAAAATAATGTTGTTCGATTCTCAGACCTAACGATTTTACACAAAAAATTCATACAAGTCGGTTCAGCCGTTTAGGTGTATTTAGCAAGTTGAAATTCATACCAGATACTGAGGTCTATAGTCCCAATTCCATTATATATAAAATTCTCGGTCGCGGTGTTAGGTGTTTATACAGGAAAAGTATTTTTGTAGTGCACATTTTTTTTCTGCTGAGTATATACCGGCAGTGGAGTACATTTACGCAAAAAAATAAATAAAAAAAAAACCAAAACTTAATGTGAAAAACTTCCTGCAATTTCTAAATTATTGGGTATCTCAGTATTGATACACACAGTGACACGTAGGTACCTACCTTCATTTAGAGCGCGCTATTAAACTCGCTGGCGCTAGTATTGTGTCCATGGACTTCGTCGTTTTGTTAGAAACACTTAAATGGTTATAGCTCTGAGAGTTTTTGAGTTAGCTCCAAAATAAAAAAAACAGTATTTTTTATTTTAATGTGCTTAAAACATACCGAAATTTGTGCACTACAAAAATACTTTTCCTGTATATCTACCGCCGCGACCGAGAATTTTATATATAATGGAATTGGGACTATAGACCTCAGTATCTGGTATGAATTTCAACTTGCTAGGTCCACACGTTCCTGAGAAAATCAGTGCTGACACACGGACAGACAGACAAGACAGTGATCTTATAACGGTTTCTTCTTTATCTTCTGAAGTACCTACGGAACCCTAATTAAATTAAGATGTGTGCCTTTGGCTAAAGAGTAGAAGGCACAAGGAACTCACTGGAATTTTTGGAACGAAGTTTATTATTTTGTGATTTTTTTGTAAACTTACCTATCAGGTATACGATTAAGTATGTTAATAGATTCCTCCATCTCTTTAATATCTTGATTTTCATCTCGGTTCGGTGAAATCTTTTCACTCTTAACCAAACTTAGCGTCGTCGGCTTCTTCCATTTCGCTGGACTTTCTTTACTGGATAATATTACAAGATTTAAAATAAAAAAACCGGTCATTTGCGAGTCGGACTCGCGCACGTTCCGTACCTGTACCATGTTGTATGGGGCCCCACTTAATTTTTTTTGTTCTGTGAAAATTTCAACTGTCTAGCTATCACGGTTCATGAGATACAGCCTGGTGACAGACAGTGAAGTCTTAGTAATAGGGTCCCGTAAGACGATCCAAAAGGATACAAAAGATGATCGAAATTAATAAAATATAATATATTATCGAAAAAGAAACAAAAGACCATTTCATCTTATTAACAGCACCGAGTGATTCATGGCTTCGTCTACCTACGGGCCAAATGCGTGGAGTCAAAATATTAAATACACACATCAACAAAGTCTAGGGAACACGGGTAAAATAGAGTTTTTTGGGGAAAAATTGTGTTTTTTTTGGGTTTTTGTTTTGAGTGTCGTATGTCGATAGAAGCGCAATTTTATACTCTTTTTAATGCTGTCATTTAACTTTCTGGTTTCAAAAGTTCTGGTTTCTGATGAATCTTGCTTCAAATTTTATTCTCATTCAAGGAGAGCACGTGTTTTACGAGTTCGAGTCAACTCTGATGACTAATCAGAGTTGACTTCAGAATCTACAGGAAATTCATCCCTACCAAAGCGGAATAATCATGTTGTGGGCTGAAATTCGTCTGGGTAAAAGAACAGATCTTGTTTTGGCACGAGACACTTTAAATGCAGAGCAATACCGTAATGAGGTTGTGTACTCTATGGTGATACCCAACCAATAGCAGCTCGACCAAGATTTCATGTTCATGCAAAATAATGGACGTATTCACACCGTAAGGCTGGTTGTTTAACGAGTTCAGCGAAATTAGTTTTCATACTAAATTTACATTTTTTTTCTATGGCAACCCTTTAATTAAATTACAGCATTAAAAAGAGTATAAAATTCCGCTTTTATTGACATACGACACTCAAGACAAAAAACCCAAAAACATACAATTTTTGCCCAAAAAACAATATATTAGCCGTGTTCCTTAGACTTTGTTGAGTGTGTATTTTCCATCGACATATGGTACACGAGTTTTTATACATATGTAAATTGTTCGAAAGCCAAATTGATAAATGTACTTACAAGTTAAAGTTAGAAGGTCCGCTCGTAGGTGACGGTAATATAGTGTCGTCGTTTTCTATTGATTCTTTCTTCACTAATGCCTGTTTATTTAATATATATTATTACTAACTTTTGCTATAGCGTATAGAAATCTAAAATGGACCAAGGAATCACGTCCCATACAAACTTTGCCCTCACCCCCTAAGGGGTATAATTTCGGAATATCATTTTATTTTCGGATGCCTACGTCATACAAAGAACACCCTTCAAGCTTCAGGTCTCTACAATAAATGGTTTAGGCTGTGCGTTGACCAGTCAGTCAGTCAGGACAAAGCATTTTATATGTATAGATTAACTAGCTGCGCTCTGCGGTTTCACCCGCGTCCCGATCCCGTGGGAATATCAAAATGAAAAGTACCCTATAGGCTTCCTCGACAAATGGACTATCCAACACAAAAAACAATTTTTCAATTCAAACCAGTAGTTTTAAGATTAGCGCGTTCAAACAAACAAACTCTTTAGCTTTATAATATTCATATAGATAAAGTACTAATAACGCTTTTAAAAAATAGGGGTTGGTAAAAGAACGGTAAAAATTTATGGATGTGAATGTATGTATTTGGCATTATTAATGTCAAATCATAAACAAAAAAAATGCCCAAAGAATAAAAAAAAATATTTGGGGTGGACCACCCTTAGCACATGGCTTAGCACTTGGGGCACATGGTCACCTCTGACCTCAAAGATCATGATGATATGGAACGGGAGCGAAGAGCGCTGTCGAGAAGAGCAAACATGCTCGCCCGTAGATTCTCGCGGTGTTCAGATGCGGTAAAGATTACACTATTTCAGGCATACTGCACATCATTATACACATGCAGCCTATGGTGTAACTATACAAAACAAAACTACAGCGCTCTTCGCGTCCAGTTTAATAACGCTTTTAGAGCTGTTCTGGGGTTACCTAGATACTGTAGCGCTTCAGGAATGTTTCTGGCAGCGAATACTAGTTGTTTCAACGCAATACTAAGAAAAAAATCGGCCTCTCTAGTTAACAGGGTACGGAACAGCTCTAACGCAGTCATGATGATGATAGCTGATAGATGGGATTGTCCGTTTATGCGGCACTGCTGTGAAAGGCACAATCCAATTACACGTAGGCCACGTAGCTACGATTAGCAGTAATTTTATTGTGTCTTGTTTGTGTGTGGATTATGTTTTGTATTTTATAATTATTTGGATTGAAATGATATTTATAATTGACTTTTACTTTGATCTATTGTTTGACTTATCATAATATATTTTACTTATTGACTTTTTTAATTTGCATATTTTATTTTTATTTTGAAAATTATGATATTTTGATTTGTTTGTATTGATATCTTTTAACATTAATTATCTGTAAATGGGTGTAATTTGCCTGAATAAAGAGTTATTTTATTTATTTATTTAGCACATAGTCACATAGGGTTTTGAAAAATAGTTTACGTCCTATTCTCAGACCTACCGACTATACACAGAACATTTCATAAAAATCGGTCAAGCCGTTTTGGTAGTTTAATGGACAAACACTGTGACAATAATTAGTCTATGTTTATTTCAGCTAAAAAAAAATATATGAGTATTTTCTATCCATTGTCATGCCACCATAACACAAGCCTAGTTGCTTGACTTGAGTCTAGATGGCGCTGTGTGGTATAATAAATAAATAAATAAATATTGCAGGACATTCCACACATCGCCATCTAGCTCCAAGTTAAGTAACTAGACTTGTGTTATGGGAGCTAGACAACGGATATACTACTTATATACTTTTCTTTTGTTAATATATACCTACTTATAATACATAGAAACAACCAGACCACAGACAAATATCTAAGCATAAATACATGTCTGAGGCGGTAATCGAACCCGCGACCCTGTGTTTGGCAGTCCGGCATGGTGACCATTGTGCCAACTGGGTCGTCGAGTATGCTTTATGTAGGATACAAAAATGAGAAAAATAAATTACCTGTACATGAAATTCCTGTTTAACCTTCCCAAGTTCAGGTGAGCAAGTCAAATCGACGACCATACTCGGTTTAGTTCTAATTAAACTTATTTTAGATTGTTTCAGTCCACCTTTAGTACCTCTAGGTGTAGCGAACATTAGTTTTATTGATTTAGAGTTTGATTGGTTGTTTGACCTGGAAAATTAAATATTATCAGAAGGCCAATTCTCGTAAATATAATTGATCAAATTACATTGCAATATAATTCCAATTGCATTTCGATTACAAAAAATATTCTTAAGAATGCCAAAAGCTGTTTTTGAGGGTATTTTGAGCTACTCAGAGGGTATTTTTAACACGCTTTTATTAGTTTCACCTGTATATTTGCTTGTATGTAACCGACTCTTTTGGGCTCGATTTTGTTTGTAATCGAAATGCAATGCAATGCCAAGTAATTTTAACAATGCTATTTGCGAGAATTGGCCTTCTGTATGTATTATCACTACATAGTATAAAAAAGTCGCTGCCCGCTGTCTATCCCTATGTATCTTTAAAACTACTCAACGGATTTTGATGCAGTTTTTTTAATAGATAGAGTGATTCAAGAGGAAGGTTTTAGTATATAAAACAAACCTACCACACGTGCGAAGTCGCGGGCAACAGCTAGATAAGTAGTATAATATAATATTATAAGGCGAAGAGATTTTATTGTTTGTTTGTTTGAAACGAATATGCTCCGAAACTACTCGACAGATTTTAATGAAACTTGGTATGAGAATATATTGATTCATTGGAAGCGACATAGGCTACTTTTTATCCCGATATACCCACGGGATCGGGAGTTACGAGGGTGAAACCGCGGAGCGCAGCTGGTAATTAATAATTAATTCCTTTAATAATTAACACTTACCAATCATCAGGCAATTTCTTCTTTTCTCTAAAATCCGAGGACTTTCCTAAATTATTTTTAGTCTTTTTACTTTGTATTATAGGACTTACGCGTCCTGTTGGAGTCCCTTCAATTTCACAGAGCGATTCCTCTTTGAATGACACATCTTCTATTATTGATGTGTTCGGTTCTTTAGGACTTTGTTTTAACGCGTTTGAGTCTTTTAAGGCGGTGAAAACTTGTGAAGCGTTTGAGTCTTTTGAGCATTTCGTTGGGTTTTTTGAACTATTTGAGTCCTTTAGGTTTTTTGAGTCCTTTAAATCTTTTGAGCATTTTGTTGGGTCATTCAAACTGTTTAATTCCTTTGTGCCTTTCAAGATGTTAGAGTATTTTAAGTCCTTTGAGCCTTTTAAAGCGTTGGAGTCTTTCGAGGCATTTAAGTCTTCAGGCGGTGTCAGAGGAGATGAGTCTTGACACAAGATTTTGAAAGCAATATTTATAATGTTCATGTCACGTGTTTCATCTAGTTTTGTCAGTAATGAAGCTGTCAATAAATTATTTAGTAAGTATATGAATAAATTTAGGTGAAATAATGAATAATGGGCAAAAATGTGGTCTATGTTCTTCTCAATATACTGTACAAACTTATATCCTCTCTGTCCTATAAGTTATGTGACGTGACGAGACGTGTACAACGTCTGGCTAACAAAGGGGAAACATTTGATTTTGGATCTAATTAATGGGAAGTATTGGGAAGTATAATGGTTTTACACAATAATGAAGTACATTATTATGTCTCAGCCCTTGGCTTCTTGATCGAATGGAGAATGCGCAACATTAGCCTTCCTTTTACTAATTTATCTCTCACAGATTTTTTTTTTAAGAGGTAAGGGTACCGGGGCCTCTTTCCATACAAACTATTACAAACATAGTCGACTGTTTTCTCCCTGGATAATGACACTAGAGCAAATATTTTTGGTGCATAAAACTTATAACTGCCATGAACATGCCCTTATTTTTGGTTTTTTGTTTTTATTTTTTAAATCTTATTATCTATGATAATTAGAAAATGAAAAATTAAAACAATGGGGGATAGTCGTGGCAGTTATAGGTTTAATGGCAAAAAAATATTTGTGCTAGTGTCATTATCCAGGGAGGAAACAGTCGACTACGTTTGTATGGAGAGAGAGCAGGTACCCTTTCACCTTAAATCTGCCATCGGCACCTCTGGCCATAATCAGATCTGTTCTTGAACTGTGAATGGCAGTGGGTAGCATCCCATTAGATAATCCATGGATATTTCACTCTCTTTGGTCCAAATCTAGGATGTGCCATCTCTTTAAGCGCCTCACATTGTTACTACTGTCCAGTAAGTTAATTGCAAGTTGATTAATGTGTGTGGTTAGCCGTTCTTTGTACTTTGTGCTGTATTTGCTCACTTCCTCCTTTACAGTAGGCATTTGGAGGTGTTTGTGTATTTAATTGTTGGTTACAAACCAAAGACGGTCCTCTCTCGTAGATGTATGCAATTTCTATAACTACTAGGGGTTTACTCCACTAGTATTATGTGTAATGTTCTCGCCACTTTTGCCTTTTGGTGAATGCAATAAATAGTTAAATAATGTACTTACCAACTGACTGTATGATTTCATCCCTTTTAGTTATCTCTTTATGTAATTGTTTGGCACCAGAACATGTTTTGCTGGAATGCATACAGTTAACAGTTTTTACAAGGTTTTAGGTACCAAAAACAAAAATTTGTGGTTTAATCATGATGATAAAATATATAAACTACAACTAGCTGTTCCGCCAAACGTTTTATTGCCATACTAGCTGACCCGTGCCCACTTCGTTGGGCATAATGTTAATAATCCTTTTTTAGTACAGAGTGTTATGTTTTAATTTCTAACTGCCTAAAGGAGGGTATGACTAATAAATATGACCTAACGATTTAAATTATTTTATTAATATTAAAAATTAAATTATCTATACTAATATTAAAAAAAATACTTTTTGTAACTTAAATATAAAAGTTAGACATATGCTGTCGTTGACTTTTTTGTAGGCATTTTCAAGCTCCACATCTTTTCTATAGAACTCAAAAATATATCTTTCATAGTTAAGGCAGCGTTCGTAAGAAACGCTTTCATTCGACCGTTTTTTCTCCGATTCACTTTGCAAAACGGACTACCACGTAAAAGCCTTTTTATTTTTCGGTTTTTTATATATCCTATGACACTCAGCAATAATGTGGCTTTCTATTGGTGAAAGAATTTTTAAAATCGGTTCAGTAGATCCCGAGATTACCCCTTACAATTTAACAAATATACAAACACACAAACTTTACTTCTTTATAATATTAGTATAGAAGTATAGATGCAAAAAAATAATGTTGTTAGATTCTCAGACCTAACGAATATACACAAAAAAATTATACAAATCGGTTCAGCCCTTTATGTGGAGTTTGGCAACTAACACCGCGAAACGAGAATAAAATTAGGGACCAATAAATACAGAGGTCGCTTAGTATGTCATCAGTCACGGTGGTTAAAAAGTTTTAAGTATGTAGGAACTTACCTATCACATTTTTCTTTTAAGCTAATGTATTGAGATTTCGTATTTTCAGACTCAATTTGAAGAGATTCAAGATCTGTGATAAGCTCTGGAACCAAATATGTTTTTATTATTTTTATCATTTTATAGCCAACTAGCTGTCCCGGCAAACGTTGTTTTGCCATATAAAAAAAAACTAAATCAAAATCGGTTCAGCCGTTCGGGAGCTACGATGCCACAGACAGACACACACACACAGACACGTTAAACTTATAACACCCCGTCGTTTTTGCGTCGGGGGTTAAAAGTCATACAAATCGGTTCAGCCGTTTAGGTGTAGTTTGGCAACTAACACCGCGGCACATGAGTAGAGATTCATGTGACCGCGGCACGATTGACATCAATATTTATACGTCACTCAATTGTTTTGCCTTCCCGGCACCTCTCCATTAAAACTTGAACTTTATGTTATGGTATTAAAGTTCTTATTGACTTGTATTATTACGAATCGTTTGTATGGTATGGAGTACAGAAAAGTGTTGTTTTTAGACATTTTCAGGCAATTTTTTAAATTTTTCTCTCCGTAAGAACCATCCTCGTACCATATGGAATATTCTAAAAAAAGAATTGGCCAAATTGGTCCAGGCGTTGTTGAGTTATGCGCTTACCAACACATTTTGCGATTCATTTTTATATATAAGAAGATGTTACATACCTACATACACACACATATAAACATTAGTTACTAGCTGTCAAAACACAGCGTACAGCTAGAAGACAGCTAAAAGCTTATTTGAGACAGTGTTTTTCGAGAATAGTAGCAGTAAGCATAGTGGTAAGATATCTCTCTCACGTAAACTTTCGCATTTTTTCTATGTTAGATCAATATTGGAATTGAGGATGGGAAGTATCCTGTTCCTGTAATACTATAAATAGGCTACAAACTAATAAAAACGTAGTATCAGCTAAGATTTACCTCTAAAATCCACAAAACACTTTTGTAAATTCGATTCCAGTGCCACAACTTTTGAGTTTTTAGATAACACAGATAAACTGGAGCTACAGCCTCCAGACAATATCATTTTTACCGTGTCACAAGGAATAAGAAAAGTTGATAGAACACAAAAACACCAAATAAGTACCTATATTGAAAAATCCTCTGAGAAAAAGCTCAGCAAAACAAACAAAAATTAGTTTATCTATGGTTGTACATTGGTCGGTCGTACCCACAGATACTGTAGTTTTTTCTTGTTTCAAGCTGTTTTACCGACAAAACTCTTGAACTATTGAACGTTTCCGTTTTGAATTATTTAATCTGTGCCTCGTGACAGTGACAGCTGACAGCTGTCATGACTGACATTTTCTTTTTTGGGGTCTGGCTATCGTGCGTTTTGCATTCTATTTTCTCAAAATCCTATTGAAAATACTTGCAATTTGCGTTTGTTTTAGTGTACAATTTTAATACAATAAACGTTACCTATTACCTAAAACATAACTGAGAACCTTAGTATAAAGGTGAAGGTTTCTTTTACATTGTTTGTGTCATGGCGTGGTTGTGTGGTTTTATGTGATGTGTGATGATAATGGAGCGTCGATGATGTAAGAAAAAAAAAGTTTGCCGCCTTTTCCCAAATAAATATTGATAACAGTGAACATTGTCCAACCAAAACAATGGAAGTAAACGAGCAAAATGACGATGAAATGATTCTTGTTGTCGTTGAAGATGAAGACGGCACCAATAAATATGAAAACCCTGAACCAGAAATACACGTACCTATCAGTGCAAAAATTGAACCGAGAGAAGATTTCGAGCACTACAGTAGTGAAGAGGATGTAAACGAAACATATAAACATGAAGACTTCATTGCAGCAACACCAGATATTGAATTATTTGATGAGTATTTTTCACAAGATGGAGAAAAATTAATTCAAGATGATGTTAGTGTTACAAAAAACATAGAAACGTTTGTTTCTAAAAAGAAACATGCCCCGAGGAAGACTCATCACGAATATTTAGTAGATGAAGAAGATATTCTCTCTCCAAAGACTAAAAAAAGGAAAGCTAATGTCGTTACTCCAAAGAATAAAAAAAGAAAAGCAAATGTTTCCCAAAAACCGAAACGTGCCCCGAAGACTGTGCAAAATGTCCAAACGAAAATAGAACCTAATACATCCATCTCAGATGAAGATGACTTTGAAATAGAATTTCTCGAAGATGATGCTGTGGTTTTATCAAAGAACACCTTAAAAGACACTGAATCAGAATATCCTAATAACCCTCCAAAGAAAACTAGAAGAAAAACAATTCCTCCAAAGAAAATTAGAAGAAAAACAATTCCTCCAAAGAAACATATTCTGAAGAAAGAAGAAGATATTGAAGAAGACTTTGTAGAAAATTACTACAAAGAAGATTTCACTGAAATAGATTTTCTTGAAAATCCTCCAAAGAAAAACAGAAGAAAAACAATTCGTCCAAAGAAACATATTGCGAAAATGGAGGAAGAACATATATTGGAAGAAGATATTGAAGAAGACTTTATAGAAAACGACTTTAAAGAAGATTTAAATAGAATCGAATTTCTTAATAATCCTCCAAAGAAAAATAAAAGAAAAACAAAAGTTTCTAAAAAGAAATGTGTTGTGAAGAAGGAAGAAGAAGAAGAAGAAGATATTGTAGAAGACCTTATAGAGAATGAGTATACAGAAGATTTCACTGAAATAGAATTTCTTGATGATCCTCCAAAGAAAAATAAGAGAAAGCCAGAAGTTTCTCCAAAGAAATGTGTTGTGAAAAAGGAAGCAGAAGAAGATATTGTAGAAGACCTTATAGAGAATGACTACACAGAAGATTTCACTGAAATAGAATTTCTTGATGATCCTCCAAAGAAAAATAAAAGCAAGACAAAAGTTGCTCCAAAGAAGGGTTTAAATACGTTCGAAGAAGGAGATTATGAACCGGAAGAAGATGAAGAACTCGATGAAGACTTTATGTTGGAGGATTATGTTCCACAAAGGGGAAGAAAGAAGAAAGCAAAAAGAAGACCTGCCAAATCAGGTCAAAAACGTACTAAGTCAGTAGAAAGACCTATCACATCATTTATAGGAGAACTTATGGAGAATGAGCCCATTTTTAAAGAAGATCAAGATCAATTGGTGAATTATCTTGTGGAATACATGAGGAAAAGAAGACCTCCGTCACCTCCACCCAACTATTGTATTCTTAGCGATGTTAATACATATAGGTAAGATCTATTTAGAGGTTCTCAATCCCTATATACAGGATGATTTTTTTAAGTTTCAGGATATAGCCCTTCAGGGCTATATCCTAAACTATAAAAGATAGCGATAAATGCTGAAAGCAGTTCCGTGCCTGATTTTAATAAAAACCAAAACTGCATCATTAGATTTTTGGAAAAGTCATTATGACGTTATTTGAAAATGATGTTTACAATAAATAATTTATTTATTTATCTATCTACTATAGCTGGGAATCGAACTTGATCATTTTCCAAAAAAATAATCAGTCAGTTTTTGTTCAATATAAATTTAGAAGTTTATACGAACTATTATGTATTCTGTGTTTGTAGGAAATTGTGGGTAAAGCTAGTTGTTTACTTGTACTTGTATACGGGCTGTTTTTCTGCTATGAGACCCTTTTCCACTTGCAATGTATAAAATGTATGTATGTTTGGGTGGAATCTTGCAACTTAATTTCGATCCACTTCCCGGTTATTTAATGGGTCCTTTTTGTGTGAGGACGAAGTAGGCTTGCCCAGCACCTACTACCCTTTCAACTTACTACACCATGTCCAGAGGAGAGAACTTGTCAATACTTCTGGAGCCAACTAAGCCGCGGGTTTCATCAAGATGTTTTCCTTCACAGTTGCTTATACTTAATTCAGTTTGATGTCCTTCAAACAGGACTTTGCAAGCCCTATTATCTAATAGCAATTTTTCTCCAGTACCGCCTCTACTTTTGTTGCCGACTGTAAAATATTATCTTTTTCTTTTCCAGTTGTTCATACTGTGACATAGAAAAGCCGACGGAATCAGCAGCCAGTCGACATTATCAAGCTGCTCATGGACCTCGGTACCTCGTGTGTTTGGCTTGTGGCAGTGGGTTTAGGAGGTAATTCCTGCACAAATAAGTATTATAAAGACTAGCTTTTTCCTGCTAATAGCGAAACGTCGATAATGGTTTCAACAGTTTTTTTTGTTAATTTAAAATCATCACTCAGTGAGTGAGAAGTGTATTTTTGTCCCCTTAATGTTAGAAGTTCCTAAAATTCTTGCGTTATAAAATAAACCTATGTGTCCATCCCAGCTTTCTAGAGTTCTGTACCCAAAGGGTAAAAACGGGACCTTGTAAAGAATTCACAGTTTGTACATATGTCTGTCACCAAGCTGTGCCTTATGAACCGTGATAGCTAGACAGTTGAAGTTTTCACAGATGTATTTCTGTTGCCGCTACAACAAGAAATACAAAAAAAAAAATTAAGTGGATCTCCTACTTCATCAACCGGCAGATAGATGGCGCTGCTTAGAAAATGTATGAATCGACCTATTTTATTTTATTTGGAAAACAAAAAACAGTTATAAATCTTCTTACAAAACTAAAAAAGTAGCTAAGAACCAAGAACTATAATTGGTCGATCTGCCAGTTGACAGGACAACATAGTACGGAACCCATCATGCTCGAATCCGACTCGCCCTTGGCCGGTTTTTGTTTAAATATTTGTTGAAACCTATTTTGTATTTTCCAGTACAGTGATTCTCTACAAGCACGAGAAGCGTTGCAGTGCACCTGACGCCGAGATCCAGTTGATCGCGCGCGGCGTCTTCCTCGGCCGCAAGGGCAGGGGACGGCCGTTCCTCACAGAGAACAAGTTCATACCGAAGGAACCACCGCCAGGGCAACCGCCTAAGCGAATCCACATACCGCACAGTGAAAAAATTAAGTCAGTATACAAAAAATTAAGTCAGTATACAAAAAATTAAGTTAGTTTACAAATAATTAAGTCAGTATACAAAAAATTAAGGCAGTATACAAAAAATGTTGTATACCGACTTAATTTTTTGTATACTTACTATACAAAAAATTAAGTCGGTATACAACATACTTAAGTCCTACAAAAACCTAAAATTTAAATTAACTACGATGCAAGAGTGACTAATTTATTAATAACAATAATTCGTCTTCATAGCAAAATGAATTAATTGTTAAATAACTTATTTACAGAAATGCCGTCAGAGTAAATAGACTAGTCTGTCAAAACACTAAAACTTGAAATGACTACGTTATAAAATGACTGCCTTTTTAGACACGTTGCTTCATAGACTAATTTGGGAAAAAACATTCCTGTTCATCTTACTTACTTATGAATCAAATTAATTGCAAAGTTAATTGGATAATTTTTTGCAAAGTTCTAGTTTTATTTTTCTCGTCAAATTATATTTAGCGTAGCTATAGATAAACTATGTTCTATATCTATAGCCTTAACTTCATTATTGTTAACAGATTCTACTGCGAGCAATGTCCCGCATATTTCACGAGGGAGATTCTATTAGAGGAGCACATGCACAAACATACCGGGTTCAGAGCGTTCCAATGTCCTGATTGTCCAGCGGCTTACGTCTCACGTTACCAGCTCAATGTAAGTAATTAACTTCGCTCACCATTTCGCCGTCTTAGGGGTGCAATCTAACGCTGCTGCTGAAAAATTTGACTGGTCGAGCGTCACTGACTCGGAAAGAAGGAGCGGTGGAATTTCGAAAAAGCCTTTCTTAGTCTATACCTACATTTCACAAAAAACGATGTTTTAGAGTATCTAGGACCACTTGATTGAGATGAGCAGCAGCAATTGGACCCGCAAACAGTGGCGTAATTTGCCGCCCTTTTGATGTCATAAAAATAATAATGTTGACAATTTGCCGTCGTTTTGACGTCATAATAACGATGATGTAGACAGTTTGCCGCCCTTTTCATGTCACAAAAATATTAATGTTGGTATTTGTAAGAAGAATTGAGTGAAAAATATTTATTTCGAAACCATTTTACAAGTTACGAGGTTGGAAGTTGGTTAGGAACTGACCTGAAAGATTTGGGTACATTTATAGAGAACGTCATTAGGTAAATGAGTGGGAATGGTAAATAAAGATTGGGTACAGATCTGTTCACTCACAAAGACATCCTATTAAGGATGCGGGGCGACTCATGATTTGCAACAACTGTAGTGGGCTGGAGGACTAATTGTATAAAATAGTTTTTCCGATTTTGCCGGCCTCTGATGGCGCAAGGGGCAGTCCGCCCCTCCGCCCTTTCCCTCGCTACGCTACTGCGTATATCTAACTATTTGTATATTATAATTTCAGAAACATTCCAAAAAGCACAGTAATTGTGAATACATTTGCGATCACTGCGGGAAGGTGTTCAAGTTGAAGACTACGCTCACATGCCATATGGACACGCATCTACGTAAGATGCTTTATGTTATATCTAGTAGCTGCGGTTTCACCAAAATGAAAAGTAGTCTATAGCCTTCCTCGATAAATAAACTATCCAACACAAAAATAATTTTTCAATTCGAACCAGTAGTTAATGAGATTAGCGCGTTCAAACTCTTTAGCTTGATAATAAAGATACTAGCTGCGCTCCGCGGTTTCACTCGCGTAAGTCCCGATCCCGTGAGAATATCAATGAAAAGTAGCCTAAAGCCTTCATCGATAAATTGACTATCCAACACACAAATATTTTTTCAATTCGAACCAGAAGTTTCCGAGATAAGCGCGTTCAAACAAACAAACAAACTCTTTAGCTTTATAACATAGACTAGCGACCCGCCCCGGCTTCGCATGGCTATATTATGCATGTATTATACATATAAACCTTCCTCTTGAATCACTCTATCTATTAAAAAAAACCGCATCAAAATCCGTAGTTTTAAAGATCTAAGCATACAAAGGGAAATAGGGACAGAAAAAGCGACTTTGTTTTATACTATGTAGTGATAGTGATACTAGCTGCGCTCCGCGGTTTCACCCGCGTAACTCCCAATCCCGTGGGAATATCGGGATAAAAAGTAGCCTATGTGTTAATCCAGGTCTCCAGCTATCTACAAACCAAATTTCATCGCAATCGGTCCAGTGGTTTTAGCGTGAAGAAGTAATAAACATACATACATAATTTCACATCATTTAATAGTATAAAACAAAGTCGCTTTCTCTGTCCCTATATCCCTTTGTATGCTTAAATCTTAAAAACTACGCAACGGATTTTGATGCGGTTTTTTTAATAGATAGAGTGATTCAAGAGGAAGGTTTATATGTATAATACATGCATAATATAGCCGTGTGAAGCTATTACATAGTAGAATTTGATTTGTATTGTCCATTCTCATTTTTATTAATTTTTTTTGCTTTGTAATTATGTCTAGGTACCTTTTTTTTCTATATTTGTTTTCTTGTCCGTGTGCTTTTCTAACAAATGTCTATTCTATTTGAGTCTAATTACCTCTAGTACCATGCAATCCAGCAGCACATACGCTGTCGTTTCTTCAGCCTCCGTGCCCGCTCTATGTTCGTACTCTATGTTCACAGCTCGGCCACGGTTTGGCTGCGGTCGATGCGGGCGACGGTACGCGAAGCGAGCCGCGGTCCGCGTGCACATCATGCGGAACCATATGAACATGCCACCGCCTGCCGCTTGTCCCGTCTGCCCTAAACGGTAAATATTAATAATATTGATCATAACCGGAGGTTGTCCTTGGCTGCATTTTATAGTGCAGATTGGTGTCCATATTATATATTACTATTGAATAATCATTGTAAATTGCCTCTATGTGTTGGCTTCGGCTCCACGCACGCCTTCCAAAGGTCCGGGGCTCCATAGCCCCGTGATATGGGACACATAATCATAATAATGATTGATTGTTAGACATTGTTACGGCAGGCGCCATACTACATATAATTCCCTAGTATCCATTCCACTACCATCCTGTCACAATAGCCCAAGTAATTTTCTCCTGTAGCTTATCAATAGTACTATCGAAACCGGAGTTTGGTCTTTTATTATTTTTACCAGTTTAGTGTCCACATCATACTTTGCTATTTAACTTGTTATTGCAAATAAAGCATTTTATATGTATAGATTATTAATAACAATTTATTTATTTGACAGATATAACAGAATGTCACATGTGAAATTGCATATGAAGAGGGACCATGGACTGACGTTGATGACCAAAAGGGTAAGCTCATGTCCTTCAACTTGTATCGTACTTGTGCCCAGAGGTTTCCCCCGCGTAAGTCCCGATCCCGTATGAATATCGGGATATACAATAGCCTATGTTACTTCCAAACATTTAATGTACCTTCATACCTAGTCTCATGAAAATCGAACCAGTAGTTTCCTAGCATATTCGTTACAAACTAAAATCTTTCCTCTTTATAATATTAGTGTACACCTGGGCCCAGCGGTTTCACCCGCGCTATTCCTGATCCCGTGGAAATATCAGAATAAAAAATAGCCTGCTAATATTATTAATGTGGAAGTTTGTATGTCAAAATGTAATTATGTATTTGTGTAAGTATGTTACATTTTCACGCAAAAAAACTGGACTGATTGCGATTAAACTCGGTATATAGATAGTTTGAGTCCTGGAATAACACAGGCTAAGACTTCATGGGCATAGTAAGGAAAACTCACAAACAAACCACTTTTTATCCCGATATTCCCACGAGATCAGGACTTACGCAAATGAAACCACGGGGCAAAGCCAGAATTTAATAATTTTATACCTTTTTTAGTGTTCCGTACCCTATTACTAAGACTTAACTGTCCGTCCGTCTGTCTGTCACCAGGCTGTATTACATAATGATAGCTAGAGAGTTGAAATTTTCACAGATTATGTATTTCTGTTGCCACTATAGTAATAAATACCAAAAACTTGAAAAATAAAGTGGGGCTCCCATGCGACATGGTTACAGAACCTTTCGTGCTAACATATGACAGGCCTAAGACTCTATGGGACTAGCGAAAAAATAAAACTCCTCACATACCACTTTTTTCCCGATATTCCCACGAGATCGGGACTTACGCGAATGAAACCACGAGGCAAAGCTAGTATTTATTAAAATTCGACTTTATTTAAAACTAGCTAGCTGCGCCCCGCGGTTTCACCCGCGTAAGTACTCACCGTTTAAACCTTCCCTGGACTACAACAAACACAACAAAAAAAGAATTGGCCAAATCGGTTCAGCCGTTCTCGAGTTTTAGCCAGACTAACGAACAGCAATTGATTTTTATATTATAGATTGAAGATTGATTAATATGTGTTTTTTATTTGTAATTGCAGTCAATCGATCGAGAGCTACCGTACATGAAAGTAGAAGACCTAGCGGGCGCCAAAATAGTGTTTAACAAAGATGATGGTATAGAAGTTGTTGATATAAATGCTACATTAAACGAACACATTCTACCATAAAATAGTAAACTTTACCCAAAATGATAATTTCATTGGAGTCGCCTTTAAGGACCAGAAGGTTAATTCTCGTAAATAAATTATTCAAATTACTTTGCAATATCATTTCCTTAATGGTATATGGAGAGAGCGCAGGTACCCTTTCACCTTAAAGTAGCTCAGAACACCCTGAAAGTCAGCTTTTGGTATTCTCGAAAATATTTTTTGTAATCTTATTGCTATCGGAATGATATTGAACTGTATTTAAATAACATTGCAACATCATTCCGATTGCATTTCGTTTGTAAAAGATATCTTCAAAGTCATTTTTTTTTATAAGAAGCTACTTTGATATATCGAAATTATGTTAAAATGTAAAATGTTATATACGAGAATTAGCCTTCTGGGTGCTTATTTTCACAGTTGCTCAAAGGACACCAAAGTGTTTCCTGATGATATCACCCAGGTTCTTAAAGTGGAAAGATCGGGGTAAAGGTGGACGCAGATTGATCAGAGCCGAACGAATCGAATTTTGCCGTCCACGGGAAAAATACCTTATATTAATAGAGATAAGGTACATTTATATCTCAGAGTCGGCCGCCTCTGACGATGCGGTCGACTCTGATGACGTCATCGGAAATATAAATGTAGATACCTTATCTCTATTACAATAAGGTACCTTTTCCCGTGGACGGCAAAAATTCGATTCGTTCAGCTCTGATCAATCTGCGACCACCTTAAGACCTCTGTTCAGAGTCGAATTAACCTTGTCAGGCAATGCAATTCTTAGACTGCCTGATTGAATCATGGTTTGACATCATTGCCTTCTACCCCGCGGTCCCAGGTACGATTCCAGGCATAGGCATTAATGTTGTCCTACGTCTGGGTGTTCTCTATGTATATAATACTAGTTGCGCTCCACGGTTTCACCCGCGTAAGTCCCGACCCCTTGGAAATATCAAAATAAAAAGTAATTAAGTAAAAAAAAGAGCTAATTACTTCGCCCCTCCACCCCCTCGCTATGCTACTGCTTGTAAGTTCTAAAACTAAAAATGATGTCGCCATTTTTATTAAGAATTCTAGAGTGTTGTTTAAACTAGTAGGACGGAATGAAGAGTCGCCACCACTCAGGATTATCTATGGTATTTCTACCAGGTTTTGGTTATTTTTTATCTTGAACCCGGAATTATATACGAGTGAAACTGCGGGGCGCAGCTAATACTCGATAGATTTAATAATAAGGTAGTATATTTTTCTTACAATTTATCCATAATGTATTATATTAAATTAGAAATAATGAAGCTGTATTTCAGACACTTTTGGCACGCACACAGACGTATTTGCCGTTGTTTATTCGTGTGTGTGTACCATAGATAAGTTATACGTATAAGTTGGACGCAATGGTGAGGAAAGCGTTTAAAAAATATAACATCTGAACCTTTTTCAACTGTTTTTTATGGAACTAGTATCACCTCCCGCTTTCACTCGTGTAACTCCCGATCCCGTGAGAATATCGTTCGTGTGACAAAGCTTCGTCGAATACGCCTACAAGTCATACTCGACTTCCAAGTCGCATGACACCAATATCCTGTATTTCTGAATCGTTCGTCGGCGTTTGATATGTAAAGTTTTGTTCGTTTTACGCAGAAAATTGAAAACCGGTAATTACCGACGAACATCCGAAATAATCCCAAAAGATATAAATATTTTTCAAAGATCGTTGCCAAATGTTCGACTATGATTGTTTGACGTTTATTCTACCACTCGCCTGACGGCGACGAGTGGTGGAGACTATTGCGATCGAGCGATTCTAAAATAGCGAATTTCCGATATCGAACGAATATCAGTAGAAATCGAGCGCTCGACGCGGGGCGCACAATTCAAAAATAGGGCTCCTGGGTAAAACGCCTAAGACAATCCCAATGAATCAATGTATTCTTATATTAAGTTATCAAAATCGGTCCAGTAGTTTCGGAGCCATTCAATGTAAACAAACAATCAATCAAATCTATTCTCTTTATAATATTGGTATTGTATAGATGTAACATCCAAATGAAAAGTTTCAGATGTTATCTATTATATTTTAATCGACCTATCTTTTGGGTTTATTTTATATTTAAAAATAAATGTTATGTTTGATATTAAAAAGTGTTTTATTACTGAGTTATACAATGTCACCCTACAAAATAAAGAAGTGAGCGTATATTATAATAATAGCATGAATTGAGGTGGTCGCACATTGATCAGAGCCGAAGGAATCGAATTTTTGCCGTCCACGGGAAAAGGTACCTTATTGTAATAGAGATAAGGTACACCTACATTTTTATTTCCGATGACGTCATCAGAGGCGGCCGACTCTGAAATATAAAAGTACCTAATATCTATTAATATAAGGTACTTTTTCCCGTGGACGGCAAAAATTCGATTCGTTCGGCTCTGATCAATCTGCGTCCACCTTTAAAGTCCCTGGTGCTGTATAAAGCTGGGGACATATTATTGGACGCGTCCGACAGCCGCGACTGATAATTAAGTGTTGCACGGTCGTAGCATCTAGCGGCCCAGATCGCTCTAGGACGTCCGAACACTCAAGGGCGGCCCAAGGTTACATCCGATAGTGTGCACAGTTACATACATTTACATTATACAGATGCCTCTAAGTCGCGGCTGTCGGACGCGTCCAAGCAATGTGTCCCCAGCTTAAGCCTGGGCGCAAACGTGCGTTTTTCGTATGCGGTTATCGCATACGGAACGCATTCGGGTTCCGTATGCGATAAAACGGTCAAAATTCTCTGCCCACCGTAACGTTTACAATCCTGTGCAGCACTATTTGAACATTATAACAACGTAACCTGAGGATCGAACCCACGTCGGTTGGTGTAGCGGGTGGCGACTTATACCACTCGGCCAACAAAAGACATAGGTAGCTAACATGTTGAAAATAATAATCACACTGAGTACTTTTAATTCAAGTACCTATTTATGTTTGTGTGTAACGTCTATTAGAAGAAGGTCGCAAGTCCAATACTTGTTGATAGTATTATTGTAGCAAACTGATCATTTACTTACGACCCATACTGTACGTCAAATTATACAAAACCAGCGACCCGTCCCGGCTTCGCACGGCTATATTATGCATGTATTAAACATAAAAACCTTCCTCTTGAATCACTCTATCTATTAAAAAAAACCACATCAAAATCCGTTGCGTAGTTTTAAAGATTTAAGCATACATAGGGATATAGGGACAGAGAAAGCGACTTTGTTTTATACTATGTAGTGATAGATGATGCTCTGTCAACGCACACGTGCGTTTTTTTTCCGGACGGAATCCATTCCGTACGTTAGTTTCGATTGCTAGCCCTTGCGTTCGGAGAGACCGTAAGGAAAAAACCTAATGACGTCATTCGGATCGTACGCAACAACGCAGCATTTCTATACATTTTGTACCAGCCCCCGCCATAGAGGAATAGGTAAATGATCTAAGGCCCCCCGCACGCGTACGGAAATTACGAATCGGAATCTCGGGGACTGCGCCGCGGTAAAGCTATTGCATCGTGCGAGCTTCGTACAGTCGTACCGTAGGTATACATACCTACACGCTCCTACACGTTAAAGCGAAGGCTCGGCCGAGCTACATGGTAGGCAGAGTGGGGGGTATTAGGTTTTATTTTCGTTACGGAATTTCTTGATTCGGTCGCCGCGCTCAAAGCCCGCGATAAAAGCTATGCAATAGCTTAAAACCGTACGTATGCGTTATCGAGCGGTTTAACGTAGGTAGGTACTTCTTAAGTTAGGATTAAAATTTATTACAAACATTAAGATTGGCGCGAAAAACAATACCTTTCCCTTGCATGGGGGGTAAAAATAATTAGGTAATAATGACAACACAACCTTTCCACGAAAACAGCTGAAAAAATTATATAGAGAAAAACCACATCAAGTTATGCCTTAAAAATCCATGTTCGTACCTTTTTGTTTCTTGGGTAATACAGATCAAAACTTCCGGTAAAAGATAATACCAATGAGGTCTTCATTGGTATTATCTTTTACCGGAATCCTCCTCCTTTTTCGGATAAAAATAAATTAAATCCCAAAGCCCAAAGGCTATAAAATATAAATTGTCGGTATTCCCGCCAAAAAATTGAAAGTAGGAAAACAAATCTTTTTTCTTACCGCCACTCCACAGAGAAAAAAAACATTTTATCCATAGAAGATTGATTCCGGGCTGCTTTGCCGACACAATGAATGATTTCCGTTCGTACCGAATATTCTTTGTAGTTTGTACACAAATGGCCAACTCTTGGCCATACGCTTACGCACGATCATGGAAAAAAATCTTAGATAAACCTACTGTTGAATTTATTTTATTTTATAATAATTTTACACTTTCGGAAAATTAATGATTTTGTTTTTATTTGTGAATAATAATGAGTGTTTTCATTTTCTTCAACTGATTTTAGTCATACATAATGACGTTCTAATTTTTTTTAACACTTTGTCTCTGTGTTGTTTTATTTAAATCATACGATACGCCAAAACTAGTAAGGCAGAACGTGGGTCCGCCTAGTGTTGGACGTGTGCGAAAGCATCGAAATTTTATGACTGCCATGGATTGGCCCATTGTGTATAGATATCTTAAATCGTGACAATGACAGTTTCCTTGAGTGACATTTTGATTTCATTTTTGGCATAGGTCGGCGTAATTCTTACACCATTTTGGTTAAAATCTTTGCAATTTTCCTTACCTATTCCAATAAAATGTTGTAATATTTTAATGTTGAGCGTTGTATAACACAAAAGATTGAAAATACTATTTTAAGAGTAAAAGTTTCATGTTTAAGTTTTCATTATTTTGTGTCACGGAGTGGTTTTATGTGATGTCGGTGTGATGCTAATGGTGGGTCGATGATGTAAGAAAAAAAAAACTTTGCCGCCTTACACAAAATATTCTTATCAGTGAAGATTTGCACAACATTAAACAATGGAAGCAAACGAGCAAAACGACGATGAAATGATTCTTGTTGTCGTTGGAGATGAAGACCAGACCAAGAAATATGAAACATCTAAAAGTTCTGAATATTCAGAAACAACGCCTATTCCTATCAGTGTAAAAATTGAGCCAATAGAAGATGTTGATAGTTTATACTGTACTGAGGACGTAAAAGAAATATTTCCTATCAAAGTAGATCGTGGAGAATCCATTGAAGTAAAACCGGATATTGAAGTATTAGAGGAGTATTTATCAGAAGTAGATTTCCTTGATGAAGAATTCTCTCAAGATGACAGTGATCTAAAAGTTGAAAGTAATGATTCTCAAAAGAAACGTGCCCCCAGGAAGGCCCACCACAAATACCTATTAGATGAGGGAGATATCCATCTCTCTCATAAGAATAAGAAAAGCAAAACAAATGTTGTTTCTTCAAAGAAAAAGAGAAAACCTAATGTCATTGCAAAAAAAAGTGCTTCAAAGAAGGAGCCTATCTTAGAAAACGAAGATTTTACAAAAAAAAGTGGTCCAAAGAAGGAGCCTATCTTAGAAGACGAAGATTACTATGAAATTGAGTTTCTAGAAGACGATATTGTTCCTCCCAAAGTTCCAAAGAAGACCCCTGTTTCAGATGAAGAATTCCTAGAAATAGAATATCTCGATGATTATCCAAAGGAAAAAAAACATAAAAAACCTATTACATACAAAAAAAAGAAATTATTTTCTTCTTTGACGGACGATGAAGAATATTTGCCAGATGACAAAAATGACGAAGATGATGAAGAATTTAAAATAGAGGAACATGTTCGGCCAAAGAGAACGAATAAAAAAACAAAAACTCCTTCAAAAAAGCCCACTCAAAAAACTCACAGAAAAAAGCCTCCAGTAAAGGCTAAGAAAGAAGAACCGGTAATAAGATCAATCATAGATGAACTTCGTAAGAAAAACCCAATGTTTAATGACAATAAAGATAAGTTGGTGGAACATTTATCTATATTAATGAGGAGAAGACGGCCTCCACAACCACTGCCAAATTCATTTCTTCTCAAAGATGATAATGAATACAGGTAAGATATTGAAACTCAAACTCTTGTACTTTTTAGTTTAGTTTTACGGGGCTGTTTCCGCACTTAGCCTCGTCATTTGGGCCATTGTGCGTGTGAGAATATCCTACTTGTCACTCCGACCTCCCCAGGTCCTCCCAGAAAGCTAGCAGCCTTTTCAGGTTACTACAGGCCTCCTGACGAGATGCCGGCGATTGAAGAGACCGAGCCCATTGATCTGCCATACTACTGCACTCAATGAGCAATGAGCATGTGCTGTGGGTTTTCTTCTGCTTACATGCATCTACTTGCCTACCACTTCTGTGGTTACTTCCATACTACGCCACTGATCAGTTAAGCAAAGAGCTGAAATTGGACATCATTTATTGTTAAATTGTTTGACAGATCGTCTGTGTGTTCAGTGATGTAAATGTGTCCGTTATTTGTGATTTATATCTACGAAAGGTGGGCGGTCTTCTGCATTAGTGTGCGTTGCTACCCTCTGTCTTTTGGAGACTGTACTAAACTCTTGTACTTGTGCGTTATCTAATTTTCCACATCTAGACCTCTTAAATTGGGTCCTTTTTGTGTCTCATTAGAGGGAGAACTGGAGAAGAAAAGTCTGATTTCCAGTGCCTCACAGTTCACAAGTGCGCGACAGTCTTTTCAGCCTGCATTTGTGCTCTGGATTCCTATCCACAGCGTAAATGCAGCTCAAAATTTCATAATTTTCACTCTTTCCCGTGGGAATATCGGAATAAAAAGTAGCCTATGTTACTCTTCAGGTATCTTGTAACAATAGTTAAGAGGGAAGGGTACCCGGCTCTCTCTCCATACAAACATAGTCAACCGTTTCCTCCCTGGATAATGACACTAGAGCAAAAATTTTTGTAGCATAACCCTACTACTCTACTTCACTATTGTCATTGCTCTTAAGCCTAGTTCGCATTAAGCTAGTATTTTAGTCGAGTAGCGAGTAATTTAGTAGCTGTTTCCACAGTTAGCCTCTTTTTTATTTATATACTACAAACTAGAAACAAAAATATAAATCAGATAGCCAATAATGGGTATCCACAACTAGAACTAAATTGAGGTAAAAAAGCAGTTATTACACTATATCAGAACCTGAATAAAGATCTACATATTAGTTAAAGAGAGTCACATGTCTTCAAATACAAAACATAACTAGCAATACTACTAGCAATGAATTGTATAAATATTAAGGCTAAGGAGCATCATACATAACAAATAAAGTAACTTATTCGTCACCAGTGAAAAATTGTTTGCTGCTCTTTATTTGAGCCATTGTCAAGAACAAGTAAATTTTACAATTTTTTCCCAGAAAACGATATCAATGTCAATGTTATTTACATTTTTCAAGTATATATTTTTTACTCCAGCTGCTCGTACTGTGATGTGGAAAGTCCGACGTTGGCAGCGGCCGGTAGACACTACCAAGCTGCTCACGGGCCTCGGTATCTCGTCTGTTACGCTTGCGGAGAAGATTTTAGAAGGTAATCATAATGCAAACAATCTATTGCAAGGAAATGGAATTATTTGCCTGCGTCTGTCTTTCCTGACGTGTACAATTTGGGGGTCGTAAGTGAATAGGTATCCATGCTACATCTTAGGCCGCATCATCTGACGCTGCCCTATCATAAGTAAAAAAAAATTAAATAAATGCAATTTCTTAAATTTTGACCATAAACGTAGAATAAAAATAGACTACAAAAATGAGCCAGTATTTGCTTTTATTTGCCATACTATGTTTGTTTCCACGAATTGGCCTCTATTAGCAACACTCCATTAGTAAGTACAAACAAAAATATTAGGTAATAATTTAGAAAATTATCAGTTTCGAATCCTGGTTTGAACATCCAATATACAATACAAGTAATTTTTAATTAATTTATTTGCTTAAAATTGTAGTCAAAAAACGGATAGTTTATTTTTGCTGAGAAATATTTTTTAACACCATAACATTTTCATATTGAACTGGCTTGAAATTGTCAACAAAGAAATCTAAGGTCTATGTTACGGGATTTATTCGCAATTTGACCCAGTTGGCACAATGGTTTCCGCCTCAGACAAGTATATATGCTTAGATATTTGTATGTGGTCTGGTTGTGTCTATGTATTGTAAGTATCTATTTAGAAAAGAAAAGTATATAATAATAATAATAATAAATATTTCAGGACATATTACACATCGCCATCCAGCCCCAAGCTAAGCAACTTAATGCTTGTGTTATGGGTGCCAGATAACGGATAAACTACTTATATACTTTTTTTTTTTTTGTAAATATATACATATCCTACTAATATTATAAATGTGAAAGTTTGTGTGTATGTGTGTATGTGTGTGTGTGTGTGTGTATGTTTGTTACTCCTTCACGCAAAAACTACTGGACCGATTGCGTTAAAACTCGGTATTTAGATAGCTGAGTACCTGGATTAACACATAGGCTACTTTTTATCCCGATATTCCCACGGGATCGGGACTTACTGGATTATTCTTTCACACAAAAAACTTCTGGACCGAATGCGTTGAAACTCGGTACATAGATAGCCAAAGACCTGGATTAACACATAGGCTATTTTTAATCCCGATATTCCTACGGGATCGGGACTTACGGGGTTACTCCTTTACGCAAAAACTACCGAACAGATTGCGGTGAAAATCAGTAAGTAGATA
The DNA here is from genome assembly GCA_907269075.1 of Idaea aversata. Classification (NCBI taxonomy): domain Eukaryota; kingdom Metazoa; phylum Arthropoda; class Insecta; order Lepidoptera; family Geometridae; genus Idaea; species Idaea aversata. The sequence goes on along the minus strand of OU026099.1, from coordinate 12,676,364 downwards.
GCTGGAGACCTGAATTAACACAAAGGCTACTTTTTTCCCGATATTCCCACGGGATCTGGACTTACGGGATCAGGACTCAAAATATATTTTAAAAGGTTGTAGGTGGGCGGAGGCGGAGAGAGTGATGAAGGGGAGAAGGGTAAGAAAAATAAAAAGGGGGAGCACAGGAAAGGGGGAGGATAGGAAAGAGGAAGAGGATGTAAGAGGGAAGAGACGAAATGGGGAGAAGAGGAAAGGGGGAGGAGAGGAAAGGGGAAGACAGGAAAGAGAAAGGGTATGAAAGAGGGAGGGGACGAAATGGGGAGGGGACGAAATGGGGAGATGAGGAAATGAGGAGGAAAGGAAAGGGGGAGGAGAGGAAAAGCGGAGGAGAGGAAAGGGGGAGGGGACCTAACCTAACCTTCTCCATCCGTGAAGGTAATTTGTCAAAAAAACATTTCGAGCCTATCTGGACTCCTAGAAATGTAAGCGCTCGCTTCGCTCGCACGTGTTTGCTACTCCATCCGCGACGGTTTCGTGTCAGAAAAGCATTCTGGGTCTGTCTGGACTCCTTAAAATATAACCGCTCACTTCGCTCGCACGTGTTTGCTACTCCATCCGCGACGGTTTCGTGTCAGAAAAGCATTCTGGGTCTGTCTGGACTCCTTAAAATATAACCGCTCACTTCGCTCGAACGTGTTTGCTACTCCATCCGCGACGGTTCTGTGTCAGAAAAGTATTCTGGGTCTGTCTGGACTCCTTAAAATATAACCGCTCACTTCGCTCGCACGTGTTTGCTACTCCATCCGCGACGGTTTCGTGTCAGAAAAGCATTCTGGGTCTGTCTGGACTCCTTAAAATATAACCGCTCACTTCGCTCGAACGTGTTTGCTACTCCATCCGCGACGGTTTCGTGTCAGAAAAGCATTCTGGGTCTGTCTGGACTCCTTAAATTATAACCGCTCACTGCGCTCGCACGTGTTTGCTACTCCATCCGCGACTGTTTCGTGTCAGAAAAGCATTCTGGGTCTGTCTGGACTCCTTAAAATATAACCGCTCGCTTCGCTCGCACGTGTTTGTTACTCCATCCGCGACGATTTCGTGTCAGAAAAGCATTCTGGGTCTGTCTGAACTCCTTAAAATATAACCGCTCACTTCGCTCGCACGTGTTTGCTACTCCATCCGCGACGGTTTCGTGTCAGAAAAGCATTCTGGGTCTGTCTGGACTCCTTAAAATATAACCGCTCGCTTCGCTCGCTTCGCTCGCACGTGTTTGCTACTCATTCCGCGACGGTTTCGTGTCAGAAAAGCATTCTGGGTCTGTCTGGACTCCTTAAAATATAACCGCTCGCTTCGCTCGCACGTGTTTGGTCACAATAACTAACGTTACCTACTCCATCCGCGACGGTTCCATGTCAGAAAAGCATTCTGGGTCTGTCTGGACTCCTAAAAATCTAACCGCTCGCTTCGCTCGCACGTGTTTGCTACTCATTCCGCGACGGTTTCGTGTCAGAAAAGCATTCTGGGTCTGTCTGGACTCCTTATAATATAACCGCTCACTTCGCTCGAACGTGTTTGCTACTCCATCCGCGACGGTTTCGTGTCAGAAAAGCATTCTGGGTCTGTCTGAACTCCTTAAATTATAACCGCTCACTGCGCTCGCACGTGTTTGCTACTCCATCCGCGACTGTTTCGTGTCAGAAAAGCATTCTGGGTCTGTCTGGACTCCTTAAAATATAACCGCTCGCTTCGCTCGCACGTGTTTGGTCACAATAACTAACGTTACCTACTCCATCCACGACGGTTCCATGTCAGAAAAGCATTCTGGGTCTGTCTGGACTCCTAAAAATCTAACCGCTCGCTTCGCTCGCACGTGTTTGCTACTCATTCCGCGACGGTTTCGTGTCAGAAAAGCATTCTGGGTCTGTCTGGACTCCTTAAAATATAACCGCTCGCTTCGCTCGCACGTGTTTGCTACTCCATCCGCGACGGTTTCGTGTCAGAAAAGCATTCTGGGTCTGTCTGGACTCCTAAAAACATAACCGCTCGCTTCGCTCGCACGTGTTTGGTCACAATAACTAACGTTACCTACTCCATCCGCGACGGTTCCGTGTCAGAAAAGCATTCTGGGTCTGTCTAGACTCCTAAAAATCTAACCGCTCGCTTAGCTCGCACGTGTTTGCTACTCATTCCGCGACGATTTCGTGTCAGTAAAGCATTATGGGTCTGTCTGGACTCCTTAAAATATAACCGCTCGCATCGCTCGCACGTGTTTGCTACTCCATCCGCGACGATTTCGTGTCAGAAAAGCATTCTGGGTCTGTCTGAACTCCTTAAAATATAACCGCTCACTTCGCTCGCACGTGTTTGCTACTCCATCCGCGACGGTTTCGTGTCAGAAAAGCATTCTGGGTCTGTCTGGACTCCTTAAAATATAACCGCTCACTTCGCTCGAACGTGTTTGCTACTCCATCCGCGACGGTTCTGTGTCAGAAAAGTATTCTGGGTCTGTCTGGACTCCTTAAAATATAACCGCTCACTTCGCTCGCACGTGTTTGCTACTCCATCCGCGACGGTTTCGTGTCAGAAAAGCATTCTGGGTCTGTCTGGACTCCTTAAAATATAACCGCTCACTTCGCTCGAACGTGTTTGCTACTCCATCCGCGACGGTTTCGTGTCAGAAAAGCATTCTGGGTCTGTCTGGACTCCTTAAAATATAACCGCTCGCTTCGCTCGCACGTGTTTGTTACTCCATCCGCGACGATTTCGTGTCAGAAAAGCATTCTGGGTCTGTCTGAACTCCTTAAAATATAACCGCTCACTTCGCTCGCACGTGTTTGCTACTCCATCCGCGACGGTTTCGTGTCAGAAAAGCATTCTGGGTCTGTCTGGACTCCTTAAAATATAACCGCTCACTTCGCTCGAACGTGTTTGCTACTCCATCCGCGACGGTTCTGTGTCAGAAAAGTATTCTGGGTCTGTCTGGACTCCTTAAAATATAACCGCTCACTTCGCTCGCACGTGTTTGCTACTCCATCCGCGACGGTTTCGTGTCAGAAAAGCATTCTGGGTCTGTCTGGACTCCTTAAATTTAACCGCTCACTTCGCTCGAACGTGTTTGCTACTCCATCCGCGACGGTTTCGTGTCAGAAAAGCATTCTGGGTCTGTCTGGACTCCTTAAATTATAACCGCTCACTGCGCTCGCACGTGTTTGCTACTCCATCCGCGACTGTTTCGTGTCAGAAAAGCATTCTGGGTCTGTCTGGACTCCTTAAAATATAACCGCTCGCTTCGCTCGCACGTGTTTGTTACTCCATCCGCGACGATTTCGTGTCAGAAAAGCATTCTGGGTCTGTCTGAACTCCTTAAAATATAACCGCTCACTTCGCTCGCACGTGTTTGCTACTCCATCCGCGACGGTTTCGTGTCAGAAAAGCATTCTGGGTCTGTCTGGACTCCTTAAAATATAACCGCTCGCTTCGCTCGCTTCGCTCGCACGTGTTTGCTACTCATTCCGCGACGGTTTCGTGTCAGAAAAGCATTCTGGGTCTGTCTGGACTCCTTAAAATATAACCGCTCGCTTCGCTCGCACGTGTTTGGTCACAATAACTAACGTTACCTACTCCATCCGCGACGGTTCCATGTCAGAAAAGCATTCTGGGTCTGTCTGGACTCCTAAAAATCTAACCGCTCGCTTCGCTCGCACGTGTTTGCTACTCATTCCGCGACGGTTTCGTGTCAGAAAAGCATTCTGGGTCTGTCTGGTCTCCTTATAATATAACCGCTCACTTCGCTCGAACGTGTTTGCTACTCCATCCGCGACGGTTTCGTGTCAGAAAAGCATTCTGGGTCTGTCTGAACTCCTTAAATTATAACCGCTCACTGCGCTCGCACGTGTTTGCTACTCCATCCGCGACTGTTTCGTGTCAGAAAAGCATTCTGGGTCTGTCTGGACTCCTTAAAATATAACCGCTCGCTTCGCTCGCACGTGTTTGGTCACAATAACTAACGTTACCTACTCCATCCACGACGGTTCCATGTCAGAAAAGCATTCTGGGTCTGTCTGGACTCCTAAAAATCTAACCGCTCGCTTCGCTCGCACGTGTTTGCTACTCATTCCGCGACGGTTTCGTGTCAGAAAAGCATTCTGGGTCTGTCTGGACTCCTTAAAATATAACCGCTCGCTTCGCTCGCACGTGTTTGCTACTCCATCCGCGACGGTTTCGTGTCAGAAAAGCATTCTGGGTCTGTCTGGACTCCTAAAAACATAACCGCTCGCTTCGCTCGCACGTGTTTGGTCACAATAACTAACGTTACCTACTCCATCCGCGACGGTTCCGTGTCAGAAAAGCATTCTGGGTCTGTCTAGACTCCTAAAAATCTAACCGCTCGCTTAGCTCGCACGTGTTTGCTACTCATTCCGCGACGATTTCGTGTCAGTAAAGCATTATGGGTCTGTCTGGACTCCTTAAAATATAACCGCTCGCATCGCTCGCACGTGTTTGCTACTCCATCCGCGACGGTTTCGTGTCAGAAAAGCATTCTGGGTCTGTCTGGACTCCTAAAAATATAACCGCTCGCTTCGCTCGCACGTGTTTGGTCACAATAACTAACGTTACCTACTCCATCCGCGACAGTTCCATGTCAGAAAAGCATTCTGGGTCTGTCTGGACTCCTAAAAATCTAACCGCTCGCTTCGCTCGCACGTGTTTGCTACTCATTCCGCAACGGTTTCGTGTCAGAAAAGCATTCTGGGTCTGTCTGGACTCCTTAAAATATAACCGCTCGCTTCGCTCGCACGTGTTTGCTACTCCATCCGCGACGGTTTCGTGTCAGAAAAGCATTCTGGGTCTGTCTGGACTCCTAAAAATATAACCGCTCGCTTCGCTCGCACGTGTTTGGTCACAATAACTAACGTTACCTACTCCATCCGCGACGGTTCCGTGTCAGAAAAGCATTCTGGGTCTGTCTGGACTCCTAAAAATCTAACCGCTCGCTTCGCTCGCACGTGTTTGCTACTCCATCCGCGACGGTTTCGTGTCAGAAAAGCATTTTGGGTCTGTCTGGACTCCTTAAAATATAACCGCTCGCTTCGCTTGCACGTGTTTGGTCACAATAACTAACGTTACCTACTCCATCCGCGACGGTTCCGTGTCAGAAAAGCATTCTGGGTCTGTCTGGACTCCTAGAAATCTAAGACCTCACGTTACCTTGACCTGACGTTCCTTCCTTTAACGTCTTGCTTTCCTATAACACCGCTTTCCCTTAATACTGGCATTGCTAAACACAAAAACTACTATACGAATTGTGATGAAAGTCTGTAGCAGGTAGCTAGAGACCCTTACAAATAAGCTACTTCTTATTCCGATATTCCTACGAGACTCGGACTTGCGCGGGTGAAACCGCGGGGCGCAGCTAGTTATACATATAGGAAACACCCAGAACCAGAAACAAGAATTTATGGTCAGCATAAATACTTGTTCCCGGCGGGAATCGAACCCGCAACCTTCTGCGTCGCAGTCGGGTGTTCGCCCGACGCGCCACAGAGGTCGTCATATAAAGTAGTATCCGTTGTCTAGCACCTATAACACAAGTCTAGTTACTTAGCTTGGGGCTAGATGGCGATGTGTGGAATGTCATGCAATATTTAGTTAAGTCCCGATCCCGTGGAATTATCGGGTTAAAAAGTAGCCTATGTGTTAATCCAGACCTCTAGCTATCTACATACCGAATTTCATTGCAATGGGTTTAGTAGTTTTACCGTGAAGGAGTAACAAACATACATACACACACACAAAATTTCACATTTATAGTATTACTAGCTGCGCCCCGCGGTTTCACCCGCGTAAGTTCCGATCCCGTGGGTATATCGGGATAAAAAGTAGCCTATGTGTTAATCCAGGTCTCCAACTATCTACCTACCAAGTTTCAACTCAATCGGTCTAGTAGTTTTTGCGTGAAGGAGTAACAAACATACATACACACACACACACTCACACACACACACACACAAACTTTCACATTTATAATATTAGTAGGATAGGATAGGATATAGGATAGCTACACCCCGCGGTTTCACCCGCGTAAGTCCTAATCCCGTGGTAATATCGGAATAAAAAGTAGCCTATGTGTTAATCCAGCTATCTAGATACCCGTTTTCATTGCAATCGCTCCTTTGGTTTTTGCGTGAAGGAGTAACAAACATACATACACACACACACACATGCACACACAAACTGTCACATTTATAATATTAAGTAGGATTATTAGTAGGACTAGCGACCCGCTCCGGCTTCGCACGGCTATATTATGCATGTATTATACATATAAACCTTCCTCTTGAATCACTCTATCTATTAAAAAAACCGCATCAAATCCGTTGCGTAATTTTAAAGATCATAGCATGCAAAGGGATATAGGGACGGCGAAAAGTGACTTTATTTTATACTAGCGACTCGCTCCGGCTTCGCACGGCTATATTATGCATGTATTATACATATAAACCTTGCTCTTGAATCACTATCTATTAAAAAAACCGCATCAAAATCCGTTGCGTAGTTTTAAAGATCTAAGCGTACAAAGGGACATAGGGACGGCGAAAAGTGACTTTATTTTACTTTCATCACTACATAGTCACAACATAGTAATGTAGTGACTATGTAGTGATGATAGTAGGAAGGATAGTAGGAAGTAGGATAGTAGGAAGTGGGATAGGATAGGATTTATTTACTTAATTACTTATTCTAAGTATATTTCAGTACAGGTAATCTGTACAAGCATGAGAAGCGTTGCCGCGCTCCCGACGCCGAGATCCAGCTGCGCGCGCGCGGCCTCTTCCTCGGCCGCAAGGGCAGGGCACGGCCGTTTCTCACCAAGAACAAGTACATACCGAAGACGCCGGAGATTCCTGAGATACCTGAAGAGAAACCAACCAAGTCAGTTACCATTTTTTTAAATAATAGATACGGGTTGAGGGTTCGATTCCCACCTCAAACAAGTATTTATGCCCAAAAGATTTTTTTATTTTTTAAAGTGCTAAGCCTGCACTGGGCTATCTGAAAATATTTTTAAGGAAAAATGCATCTTCAAAAATTGCGACTAAGACGAGACTCGAACTCGCATCCTTCTCATCTCATCTCACATCTCTTGTCGAATACGTTAACTAGATAAGTTAACTTTCGAGTTATATGTAATGTAAATTCATACTAACAGATGTCGCTAACGAAACTTAATTCGTAAAGAGGTTAATGCGATTCTTAAATTCGACTATGACGGTACTTGACTAAGTGGCGGAATTGGTAACGCATTTGAACGATATTCAAAGGATGCGAGTTCGAGTCTCGTCTTAGTCGCAATTTTTGAAGATGCATTTTTCCTTAAAAATATTTTAAGTATTTATGCTATGGATATTTGTTTCTGGTCTGGGTGTCTCTATGTATATTAAGTATCACTTCACTACATAGTATAAAACAAAGTCGCTTTCTCTGTCCCTATATCCCTATGTATGCTTAAATCTTTAAAACTACGCAACGGATTTTAATGCGGTATTTTTTAAATAGATAGAGTGGTTCAAGAGGAAGGTTTTTATGTATAATATATGCATAATGTAGCCGTGCGAAGCCGGGGCGGGTCGCTAGTATATTTACAAAAGAAAGTATTAATGTATTCTATCCATTTTCTAGAACCCATAACACAAGTCTAGTTGCTTAGCTTGGGGCTAGATGGCACGGTGTAAAATGTTCTTCAATATGTTCTATTCTATAATATTTCAGCCGCGTAAGTCTATAAAAACTACCCTATCTTTATACCATAATACATCAATATATGTGGTTTAGACTTATAAAAAACAACATACAGACGAATTGAGAACCTCCTCCTTTTTTGAAAAGAAGACTTATAGAAAGCGTAACAGACAGATAAGAGGTACTCTCGCATTTATAATATACTAGCGACCCGCCCCGGCTTCGCACGGCTATATGATGCATGTATTATACATATAAACCTTCCTCTTGAATCACTATCTATTCAAAAAAACCGCATCAAAATCCGTTGCGTAGTTTTAAAGATTTAAGCATACAAAGGGAAATAGGGACAGAAAAAGCGACTTTGTTTTATACTATGTAGTGATGATAGTGATAGTGAAGTTTGAATCTAGGTGTAGCATTTGCATCTCACGAAGCGACGCGGACCTTACTTGTAGTACCTAACGAACAAGTCAAAATAAATAAATAAATAAATAAATATTGCAGGACATTCCACACGTCGCCATCTAGCCCCAAGCTAAGTAACTAGACTTGTGTTATGGGTGCTAGACAACGGATATACTACTTATATACTTTTATTTTTTGTAAATATATACTTATAATACTTAGAAACAACCAGACCACAGACAAATATCTTAGCATAAATACTTGCCTGAGGCGGGAATCGAACCCGCAACCCTGTGTTTGGCAGTCCGGCATGGTGACCATTGTGCCAACTGGGTCGTCAAAAATCTTCTTTTAAAACCGTTTTATTCTTTCTTCTTTTCTCCTTGCCTTTTCCCATATCAGTTGGGGTTGGCACTCCTAATAATTTTTAACCGACTTTAAAAAAGGAGGAGGTTCTCAATTCGTCGCGTATATAGATATTTTTTCGCCACAATGGTCTGTTATGGGCCGTCTCTGCATCGGCGTCAATGGCTTTCAAGTAGTTTTTAATAGTTTACTAGCGACCCGCCCCGGCTTCGCACGGCTATATTATGCATGTATTATACATATAAACCTTCCTCTTGAATCACTCTATCTATTTAAAAAAACCGTATCAAAATCCGTTGCGTAGTTTTAAAGATTTAACATACAAAGGGAAATAGGGACAGAGAAAGCGACTTTGTTATATACTATGTAGTGATGAGAAGCTCGCCAGTGGGCGGCCCCTTTCTCTTCTTTTCTTTATGTCATGTTTTATTATGTGTTTAAAAATGCGTAAATGTTTGAACGTTATTTTTGTTCCTAGATTCTACTGTCCTCACTGTCCCGCAGTATACTGTAGGAACGGTCTATTAAAGGAGCACATGCACAAACACACTGGGTTCCGGCCGTTCCAATGTCAAGATTGTCCAGCTGCCTACGTCTCACGGCATCAGCTCAATGTAAAATATACTTTTTTATGTTTGAACTCGTGATAGCAGTGGCGTAGCTATCGCAGGGCAGGGTCGTGCAGTGCACTTGGGCCCCAGAGCGCAGGGAGCCCTCTAAGCTCAGCTTTGAAAATGGAGGAGCATGAAAGAAAAAGAGAAACAAATCTTGTGAACTGCTTTTTTTTCGCCGTAGTGCCCTCTATCGGGCAAAATGGGTCTCAAAATGCACAGCGCATTTTTGGAAAATCATAAGACAATAAGTTTTGTTAAAAATACCGTTTCCGAGAAGCTTTAGAGGTTCGCTGTGAAGGCATTATTTGTTCACCGTAATGCCACACGATTGGCATGGGTCTGGACATACATAGCGCAAAAAAACACTATGCCAAGCTCCCATACTAAATCTCCGGACCCCTATGAAGACCAATATAAGTTCAAGCTACGCGAAAGGAGGTGATGCGGTCCCAAATCTTTCCCTATGCGCCGGGGCCCTTGTCCACCTAGCTACGCTACTGCGTGATAGCGCCATTGATATTTTTTAATTTACACTTTAATAGCTGTTGCCCGCGACTTCGTACGCGTGGTAGTTTTATTTTATGTACCGAAACCTTGAATCACTCAATCTATTTAAAAACCGCATCAAAATCCATTGCGTAGTTTTAAAGTTCTAAGCATACATAGGGACAGACTGCGGGAAGCGACTTTATTATTTTATTAGCATAAATCATGTTCAACTCCTTTTACCACAATATTTATGGTGAAATGTTAATATCAAAAATTAAATTGCTTAAAACAGTTAAAAAAAACAATGGTTAAGTTTTCTATTAATTATAACGCCATCTGTGTGACACATTGTAATTTATGGATATAAATAACACAATGGTTGTTGGTTCTCAATTGTTGGCTCTTAATAACTGATCTTTATTGGGGAAACTCTTGTGCTTCTAAACTAATGTACAATTTATTTAATTATCATATATAAGTAAACATAGTTTGTTATTGCTATGATTTGTAGAAAATACAATATCAATTTTCTTACTATAATCATTCGTCATCGTATACGTTACACACTACAACATTTTCAAACTTTTGAAGTTTTAGTTTAAAAAAAAGTGTGCATCATCTGTAAATCTCAGAACCTTGTTGAGATGCTATAACCATAACCAATCTTATAAATCATAAAGTCCAATGTTATTGTAATTACAGAAACACGCAAAGAAACATAGCGATGAACAGTTTATATGCGATCACTGCGGGAAGGTGCTCCGGATGAAAGCATCTCTCGTATCGCATATGGACACGCATCTACGTAAGTATTCTTCATATTATTGTATATGCTGCGCCCGCGCATCCTGACAATTGAAAACAATATCCAAAGACGACCGAAAAACAACAAGTGATTTGTTTATGTTTGACTTTCTGTTTCGATTGTCTTTCGTTTTTAGAGTTCCGTGCCTAAATGGTTAAAAACAGAACCCTCTTCCTAAGACTCCACTGTCCGTCCGTCTGTCTATCACCGGGATTGCATGAACAGTGATAGCTAGACAGTTGAAATTATCAAAGACTAGCGACCCGCCCCGGCTTCGCACGGCTATATTATGCATGTATTATACATATAAACCTTCCTCTTGAATCACTCTATCTATTAAAAAGAAACGCATCAAAATCCGTTGCGTAGTTTTAAAGATTTAAGCATACAAAGGGATATAGGGACAGAGAAAGCGACTTTGTTTTACACTATGTAGTGATGATGTATGTCTGTTGCCGCTATAACAACAAATACTAAAAACAGAATATAATGGTACTGAACCCTTAGTGCGCGAGTCCGACTCGCACTTGGCTGTTTTTTTATCTCGACGGTCTTGTGACAACTAGTGTTGCCAGGACAAGTTTGTGAATAATCGGAAAACGTGAATAAAATAAGATAAATTATTGATTATATTTATTGCTTTATTGCAAACACCAAATTCAATTACATAACATATTATACAAAAAAAAACAAAGCCTATAACTAAGTATTACAAAAGCTAGCCTTATCGCTCAAAGTGATCTCTTCCAGGCAACTTTTGGATGGACAAGAAGTTTAAAATAAGCGAGACTTCGGGACACATAAACTGACATAATGATATGTATTGTATTATAAAAATAATAGAATTTTATAATAATTTTCTTCCACAATCAAATAAAAACAGAAAATAATGTGACAAAAGTACAGATTATTTCTGTTCTAGGAGATCTGAAACCTAAACTAAGCCGAGGCCTGTACTATAATAGGTCTCCAGGTCTTTTGGACACAAAATAGTTTACATATACTTGTAATGTGCACAGCACGGCCACGGTTCGGATGCGGTCAATGCGGTCGCCGGTACGTGCAACGTTCCGCCGTCAAGGTGCACATCATGCGGGACCACATGCACATGCCACCGCCTGCCGCTTGTCCAGTCTGCCCTAAACGGTAAATATATATTCTAAGTATTCTAAGACTACGACTAAGTTTCACGCGCGTAACTCCTGATCCCGTGGGAAAATCTGGATAAAGTAACATATGTCACTGTCAATGAATCAATGTCCTCCTCATCCTCATACCAAGTTTCATCTAAATCGGTAAAGTAATTTCAAAAAACTTTCCTCTAATATCTAATACTAGTGCCCCGGCCCGCTTCGCACGCTCCGGCACGCTATATTATGCATGTATTATACATATAAACCTTCCTTTTGAATCACTTTATCTATTCAAAAAAACCGCAAAATCCGTTGTTACTTATAAAGATTTAAGCATACAAAGGGATATAGGGACATAGGGACAGAGAAAGCGACTTTGTTTTATACTATGTAGTGATATAAAATTCTCGTGTCACAATGTTAGTACCATACTCCTCCGAAACGGCTTGACCGATTTTTATGAAATTTTATATGTATATTCAGTAGGTCTGAGAATCGGATACTATCAATTTTTTATTTTGTTTCCTTTAGTTTTTTTTTTGTAAATGGCAAAACCACGTTTGCCGGGACAGCTAGTTAGTATAAATAATTCTAATTTAAGAATGAGTTTCTTGTGCCTTCTTCTCACTGTCGTGATCCGATTGTTAAACAATTAAGGAAATTATGAAATTGAAAACCTTAAAAATTCGAAGCTTTATGTGGGGTTTGAACCCACGATGCCTTAACCGTAGCGGTGCTCTAACCAAAAGACCTGCGTTACGTTAGCTGAAGAGAAGTATAAAAGTATTCTATGCGTTCTCCAGCTACCATAACAGAAGCATAGCATAGCTAGATGGCGCTGTGTGAAATGACCTACGATATTTAATTATTATTATTCATTTGACAGATATAATAGAATGTCACACGTGAAATCTCACATGAAGAAGGACCATGGATTGATATTAATGACGAAAAACGTAAGTTATTATCCTAACTACTAAAATATATTGTAATGAAATATGGGTAACAATCTCAAACCATGTTGTAGGGGAACCCTACTTATTTTTGTTATTTGTTGTTATAGCGGCAACAGAAATACATAATCTGTAAAATTTTCAACTGTCTAGCTATCACGGTTCATCGGATACAGCCCGGTGACAGACAAACAGATGGACAGACAGAAGTCTTAGGAATAGGGTCCCGTTTTAACCCTTTGGGTACATTATTTGCCCACCATAACACATTAGCAAAGGGCTAGATGGCCCTGTGTGCAAAGTGTTCAAATATGGCAATTTGCGATGCCTTATCAAAACTTTAATCAAAATATAATTTAAATTCTTTCTGATTTCGAGACCCTTATTTAAAGGGTAAGAATTATATTATTTATTTTATTTACAGACGATCCTAAGGAACCTACCTTATATGAAGTTAGCAGATTTAGAAGGCGCTAAAATAGTGTTCAATAGTAATGAACATCAAATTATAGATTTACATCCTGGAGAAGATATCCTAATACCAGATAGGGTCACGAATGAGACCTTTATCCTTAAATCGCAGTAAAGGTAAATTACCCTATATTAAGGACAGTACAGTACCTTTTATTAAGTATAGGTTAAACAGCGAATGATGGCCTCTAGCGGAAAGTGGAAGGGGTATGCGCAGAACTCAATTTTTAGGTCCGTTTTACGGGGATAGGAGTGAAGGGAATCAGTTGCTCACGTCATCGCTCTCAGCTTTGAGAGGCTCACAGCTAAGCGACGCTCGCTGATCATTAACGGTCGTGCGGGTTAAGCGACGCCTGGCGCGGTCATCACTTCGATGGGTGGCCAATTAGTTGTGTGGCAAAAATGTGTTTTCGTGAGCCCCTCCGTGCTTCGGAAGGCACGTTAAGACGTTGGTCCAGGTTGCTACCTCAATCACCTCAGTAGCAATCGTTAGGTCAAGTTACAGGCCTTAGGGCAATCTGAAAACTCTATCAATAGGTGAGCCACACCACTATACGAGATTCTTCTCGTACGGAACAGAGAACAGAAACACAGAACAGAAGAAAACAGAGAGCGATGATCTTCTTCTGAAGATCATCGCTCTCTGTTCCGCGCACACATCTCTATCCGCGCCCTGTCCCGCTCCCGCACGTCTATAGTTGTCAAGTACTGTCGCGCACATAAAACCCACACACACAACTAACTTTGCCTAAGTCTAAATTGTAAAATTGGATAGACTAATGCATTAAAATTCAATGTCATTTTAGTATAAAACGTAAGTGTGTGTTAACAACATGATATCAGCATTGCCAATAGAAAATCTTGGAGGTGTAAATGGAGTTTATAAACTTTGGGTAGAAGCTGGCAAGTTAGTCTTCAAACAGAGCTCTGAAAACGTGAACTTGTTGGAATCTGCCACAGCAGTGATGAATGGCCATGGTGATGATGGTGTGGTGGGCCACTTTAGACAAGATCAAATTCAGAGAGAATGGTAACACAAGTGACTGTAACTTGTTCGGCGATTTAGCGTTATCAGATATTGAGGTAAATATTGAATTTGGACCCACGGCATACAAGCTACTAAATTAGCTAGTAGTCCATTGAAATAAAGGACAAATGCAACCCCAAATGTAACTTTTCAATGGACTATAGACAAATCGCAAGACAAAGGGAGATTAAGACAAAAATTTAAATACCTATTTCTTTTGCAACTCCATCGATTGGTCCAATAAAGTTATATATATTATATTAAATATTAAACGAGGTTAAAGCATGACGATTACTCTGTAGTAATTCTGTGTGCGATTGTACATGCGTAAACCATATCCACCAATTTCTGCCGGCGGCCATTATTCGCTGGTCTACCTATAAAGGTAATGTACTCTTTATTAAGTTACAATACAGTAGCTTTTATTAAGATATTCAAGTTAAGGTAAAATACCCTTTAGTATGTAAATTACGTCTATAATAAATATTGTAAAATAATTATTTCGTTTTTACCATTCCGTCTATGGATAGATTAGAAGTGTAAGTAATTTATAATGTATTTGTAAATAATTAATATTTTTAGTTCCACTTAAGCCTCTTATTATATTGATGATATAGCAACATCTCGCGGTTTCACCTGCATTAGTCCTTATCTTGAGGAAACAGCGGGATATAAAAGTAGCCTATATAGTACGGGATCCCTTTAAGGACGACCTTCGTCGATCTGTTTAATGGATAAAAAGTATTTTATATCAAATTAAATAGGTCAATATATATATTGCAAATGGGTTGCCCAAAAAAATTCAGTCCATAATTATAAATATTTTGTTTTGTTTTTAGACTTGTCACTGGTTTGGTCAACAGACAAATTCCGTACCAATAAAATACATAATCTTTATTTTAACTTAACTTTAATTAATTAACCAGACCAGTGCAAATGACTAGTAGTTTTGGAGCCTATTTATAACAAAAAAAACATATCTTTATAAATATAAGTAAGGGATAAAAAGTACCCTATGTTACTTTCAAGGAGTAATTGTAACTTCATAGCAAGTTTAATCAAAATAGGTCCAGTAGTTTCGGTCAATTCTCTACAAAAAAACAAAACAGAATCTCTTTCTTCTCTATAATATTAGTGTAGATTATTAATGACATTATTTTAATATATTTTTAATAAATTTAGGCATTTTGTTGTGTTTGAAAAAAGGGTATTATAACAAAATAAAAAGCAAGTTTTTTTTTGATACGAAAAAGTGTTTTATTACGCACTTATTATTTCAACCAAATGTATACGATACCTCAAATAGCTTATATGCGTCACAATCATAAAGACACCATATTTTTTTTCAACTTTTATCATAAATTATAACTTTTATTTTACAAACCGTGCTGTTTAAGATGAAAAGATCAAAATTTTACTGAAGTGTTAGGTTGTTTAGACTTGTAGGGCCAGTACAGGGGAAGTTCTTTTGTCTGCCATATACGTCACTACGGCAGAACCGTTGACGTTGTTGATGGTTTGAGACGTCTTCACGCCTTACAGAAATGTCAGTAAGCTACTGTTTTATGGCGCGGTGACGTATCTGACCGACTAAAATTTCACCACATCTTCCAAAATCTCAGTAAATTACCGTTTCTAATATAGTGATAATGTATTCACCGAACAAAAACGTCACAACACCTTACAAAATATCAGTAAATTACGGTTTTTATGGCAATGTGACGTTGTTGACTGTCAAAAACGTCACCACGTCTTACAAAATCTTAATAAGCTCTGTATTAAAGCGCGGTGATGTTTCTAACAGACGAAACGTGTCCACGCCTTAAAACATTTTAGTTGGCTATCGCTTTAAAGGGCGATGACGTATCTCACGGCTCAGTGAGCTACTATTTTTATGGCACTGTGACGTTGTTGATGGAATAATACGTCACCGTGCCTTACAACAAGCCACTGGTGATGTCCTTAACATACAAATACGTCACCGTGACTTATTTTTGTAAGCTATTTTTTTGTGACGTAGTGAACAAATGTGCTTCCACTGTGCTGGCCCTTAATTCGATAGAGCTACGGTTTGTAAAATAATAGCAATAACGCCTTTACACTATAAAATACAAAAATATTAAGCGGTTTTTTTTTGGTAAACTACTGGGATATCTTATTCATTAAAAATATGCGAACTTTACTATAAATGAAATGCACCTTTCAATACGAATGTTTAACAATCTTGGTCGTAAGATAACACTCCGAGACCTAAAAAGTTTGATCTCTGAAAACTGAATCTCCATTTTTTTACACTAAAAAATCCATCAAAAACAAATTAACTACTTAACTAAAAAACTCAGTGTACTCATCAATTAAACTAAATTCATTATTTAAAATAAGAACACAAAAAAAAAATTAAACTAGTGATGTTCGCATTTGAACATATCGATATTAAAATCGTACTTTAAAAAAATAGCTAAAATTTCCGATGGATAATGAAGAGACAATTTTCAGTAATAACAAACGCATGGTTAGAATTTTGTCGTGAACAGGGTGCATTGTATTAGACCTAGGAAAGCTTTCTCTCTAACTCGAAAAACGATCACTTTGACCAACATCCACAAAAACTAACATCTTCACAATACTGATCATTAGATTTATCTTAACAATGGTCCAAAAATATCTAATAGCATCCCTAAACGATCAAGTAGAAAAATACTTTAACTTTATGCCTCACAGAATCTAGCTTCGATTCTTCATAACACTAAATTATCAAGATATATTTTTATTTTCATTTTATAAGAGCGTGCTAGGAGTGTGAGTTTGATTTATACTCTGGACAAAATTAATGCTGATTTTAAGGCCATGCTGTAAGATTTAAATGTGTTTTTTTTAATTTTCTTTTATATTCTATAGTCTAATAGTAAAACTATCTCCGCACACTCTTTTTGATATTTTCGGCATCAAAATGTAGGGTAAATCGTGGGTCTAAGAGTGTTAATCTAAACTACAGTGACAATCTCAATTTTTTTTCGTTTTTCAGCCATAATGTTCATAAAAAAGCTTAACAGCAAGTTGGTATCGCTAATTTGTGACTATTAGACCTTATTTTTAGAAACTTTTTCATAAAACATTACGCATCGTTCTCTTAACTATTTTAAACCTATGATAACAGTTAATACGATTATATTAAACGTGAACTTGCAATGCTTATAATGGGATTTAAATAACAATGGGATGAGTGTAGCGGACTGTTGTGACGTCACTACTAATACTACTAATATTTATAGATGCGATGATAGTTGAGACTCGAAAAAATCAAATATTTTTTTTTTTACAAAATGAAGCCATTCTAGAATGTTGTTTCAATATTATTCGAATTATTTTTATGAAAAACTTTTTTTGTATAAAAACACTCGAGTGAAGGTTTCAAACGGAACTCCTTAAATAAAATAAAGTTAAATTTCCAGTACTTAATGACGCCACAAAATGGCGCTAAACCAGTCCCATTTGTTATTTAAATCACATTTTTTATCGATTAACCTTATCATTATAAAAATATTTTTAAAAGACGTATGAAAACAAATCGTGTACTAATTAAACAGATGAATTTAAATTGAGCATCACCGAAATAATGAGTTTGTTTTAATGAATTTATCGATATTTTCTATCGATAAAATTGTTGGGCATGTTTATCGATTGTACTACATCACTAGGCCTTTGTTGTTATTTCTGTGACAGTACTTAGACGTTGAATAAGTAGGCAGAAAAACAATACTTTTAAAAAGAAAACTTTGTCTATAAATATTTAAGTGAAAAAAAATAGTATAGAGCTCACTATCTAACAATATTTTTTATTATCCCAAGACAGTGTTCGATGTTTGTATAGAAAAATAAAGGATAGCTTGCCAATGGCATTTACAAAATTAATACAGTCATCATAAATACGTCTTCCCTGAGTAATAACAATGAGAAATCGGACTTTCTTTTTGTAAACGTAAGTTTGTTAACATCATATCGAGCTTTTGTAAAATCATGAACATTTTGTTTATTGTTTATACTAGTGGCAGTAGATACGCTTCTCGCGCCAATAATAACGTCAATAGCACTTGCATCTCATAAGGTGACATGGTGACATGGGCTTCACTTGCAGTATAGAAATAAAAAAACATAAATAATATACGCGACGAATTGAGCTATTGCTTTAAAAAAATATATTTTGCACGACTTGTATTAATCACAATCGATTGTTAGTGTTAAAACTGTCAAGTAAAAATATTTAACTTGACCAAATTGGGTCAAAAATGTTTCGAGTCTGTAGAAACAGAAATAGAAAAGTATTTATTTGGACAATGTACGATACAAAACTACAGATATTATTAGGTTAAAATAGAGAAAATTAAAGACTTACAGAAGAGAATGTATGAAATGATAGTGAAAAAAAATGAAGATATTA
Source organism: Idaea aversata (assembly GCA_907269075.1). Classification (NCBI taxonomy): domain Eukaryota; kingdom Metazoa; phylum Arthropoda; class Insecta; order Lepidoptera; family Geometridae; genus Idaea; species Idaea aversata. The sequence goes on along the minus strand of OU026099.1, from coordinate 12,657,938 downwards.
GAGACCGTCTTTGTCCGTGAGTCAGTTTTATCTAAAATAATGAGGGTAGATCAAATAATTTAAATTGCATTTTGAATCTTTTGGGGTAGGTATTATGAAAAATCATGATCCTGTTTTTATTTTCCAATACATTAATAATATTTTAACAAAATATAGCACCAAAATTCACGCACATATTCACAAATGTATTTATTCACCACAAGTGAAGAACGCGTCGCTTAGTGAGATGCAAGAACTATATAAAGTACATTATACATTAAAATATAATATAGTACAATTCATTACTTACTATTGAAATCGGACGTTACAAGACTTAATGGTTTTATTCTGTGTTAAGAGGGCCCTTCACGACTTGGTTTACAGTAAACGCAAAAAATAAAAAATCGACATACTTAACACAAGATTTTAATTACAAAATTCTAAAAAAAATAAGTAACGAAGCCATAAAAGCTCACGGGCGCTTATTTGGCTGGTATTTTTCAATGTTTTTTGCGTTGTTTCTTGTTTTTCTGTACTTTTTATTTTATTTTAACAAAACAAATATCTTGAGCACTATTATTAAGCTAAATATGGACAGAGCAAGTGGCTAAATGACTATAAAATAGATTTACTACTAAAGCTATTTAAAAAAAAATTACCATGCTCTCCGTTTTTATTTTGTAGCGCTCGATTTTTCACTGTTTCAAAATAATAAACGAGGAAGGTGGTAAACTAAATACACACACTCACTCACTTTGTTGGAAAAAATAATGTAGTTCACAAGAACAAAAACATTAGGACTCCACGGAATAATATAAGCCTTTGTAGGAGGATTGTCAAAGTGTTAATACTTATTTTTTTCTAAAGCGAAATACGCCCGAATACTGAAAGGCTACTTATCTTTTCGACTTCGTTAAGCGTTAAATATTTTTAAGTTGGATTTAAATATTTAGTGGTATTCACAAAGGCTATTACGAGATTTAAGATTATACTTAACAAAGCAGGCCTAAACTTTTACCAAATGGCAACATTTTAACAAAAAAGTTCGTTTTCTATTACAATTTTCTGCTTGATCCGTGATTGCTAAAAACAAGTTTTGTTTCACGCACTAAACTGGAGTAAAAGTTGATACATTTAATAAAAATAAACGTTTCTTTACACTCTGTGATTGAAAATATTTGACAACAAAATAAATATTATTTTGTTTATTGTTTACAAGTTTTTTCGATTTCGAGTTGTTCTACGTGAATAAATATTACTGTAACTATTAAAAATGTCTAGCGTTACGAAACAGAAAAGGGGCTGCAACTACACAGCCCCAGAAAAACAAATATTGGTGGATTATTCACACATACTCAACGGGCCTGCATAAATATTTTCATATTGTATTTTCTTCTGTATTTTGGAACATCTTGGAAAATAAGGAGACATACGGTAAAAAAAGGAGTGTGGTGGAGAGTTGCTGAGCAGTATTAGAGCAGCTAAAGGATGGAGAAACGTCACTGGATTTTAAACTGCTTCCCCGTCAGTTTTCACTACGACCAACCAATTATGGCAAGCTGGAGATGACGAACAGTGTTTTTAAGTGAATGCATATTACTGTGAAATGTCTAGCGTTACAAATAAAAAAAGGTGCTGCAACTACACAGCCCCAGAAAAACAAATATTGGTGGATCTTACACAATAAGTAGGTTTTATAAACCTATACCAATGATCAACTCGACGGGCCTATCTGCTTAGTTAAACTCATATTGTATTTTCTTCTGGATTTTGGATCATCTTGGAAAATACGGAGACAAACGGACAAAAAAGAAAGTGCTGGTAGAGAGTTGCCGATCAGTGTTGAGCGGCTAAAGGATGAATAGGTGTCACTTGATTTTAAACAGCTTCCTCGTCAGTGTTCACTCCGACTAATCAACTAAGGCAAGCCCGAGATGAGGAATGGTGACTTCCCCCTGGAACACTGGGGACCGCGGGGTCGCTACTCTCCGACACCTCACCTCAAGGTGCCCTGTGGACGTGTACTTTTAGTTTTACGGGGCTGTTTCCGCACTTAGCCTCATTATTTGGGCCATTGTGGTGGACGTGTACTTATTATTATTTCTGTATTAAATTCCTGTTTAATTTATCGATTATTGTTTTATTATAGACTAGTTAATCATGACCCCTCAGTATTTTAAAACCCAAAGGTTTCAGTGGACTATTAGGCCTTCTGTACCTAGAGAGCGAGTCTTTTCATATAACAAACATTGTAAAGCATAGCGGACCTAATACGAAGCTTTAACTTTCCATACAAATTTAGTTTAGTGAGAGTAATGTTTCTGAAAAAACTCCCATTATGGGCTCAGTTAAATATCAATGAGTAATATGGTGTATTCATAACTGACCTCCCGGTGCTGATATCTTGGATCTAGTGATAAAACCTGGAAGAAGGCTTTAGGAACACATTGTCTCAACAAGATAGGCCTATCATGCTTGGGTGTGCTAAATTATCTGATTCCAGGGTCAGATGATAACGATAGGCACCTATCATATAAACTAGATAGACCTCTAGTACTATTTGGAAAAGGTAAGTACCTAGGTAGGTACCTATTTCGTCGATTGAATTATATTAGGTATTTGTTACATTACGCTTATAAGTAAAAAAAACTCGTGAGGTCTTCAGGGCGAAGTACTATTTATTTAAGACTAACTGCACCCCGCGGTTTCACCCGCGGAATAATTTTCTGCCCAATTTTCTTTTTTTTTTTCATTAGAACCTTCTCTTGTCAATAAGAAACACAATAAAAGAAAAATTAGTGAAATTGATCCAGCCGTTCACGCGTGATGCCGTGACCAAGGAAAATAATCCATCAATTTTTATATTTAAGATAGCTTCCAAGCACTCTTAAATTTGTCAACCACTTATGATAAATAAGTGGTATTTAAGTCAGCTGTCAAACGCTAATTGTCGTTTCTGTATACCAAATTAACTTAAATTAACGAATAAGTGGGACTTAACAGCATGGCCTGCTAAATTTTAAGTGGTGTTTAAATTTACGTTAAGTGTATGTTTGCTATTAAAGCGTACGCTTAAATATCAATTTAAACGCCGCTTAAGATTAAGTAGCCTTTCAGTATTCGGGCGTTAGACTTGTGTCATCTCACCTTATATAAAAGGATGTAGCATGCTCGCCAAGAAAGCTATAAAAAATAAAAAGTTGAAGTCGCCGAAGAAATTTTACTTTTTTCGTTTCACGTAGCCGATTCATGAAGGGCCCTCTTAATTACCGTAAACTAATCGAAGCTCATAAAGAATTGAAGATACAAGTACCATGCAATATATAAGTTTAAAATTATATATCTATTACATTTTCTAAAGGTTACATTGTAATAGAAATAATAAATGAATAATAAAACTGTCAGCGAGTAAACTCGTGATTATCAACAATTCCTAAATTAACTAAGCCCACAAAAATATTAAAAATATAAATGGACCGGTTATAATATCTCTGCGAGCAAACTCAAAGATTTGGGTCAATAAAATGGCGGATAGGGTTGCGCATGCGTTGCTCCTATATTTTTGTCACTATTACATTTTATGTTACGTAAAAGTTATAAGACCTAGAAACTCCTTACGGACAGGCCCGGTTATATCTATAGAAACTGCGAACAAACTCAAGTACTTATTTGGGTCAATAAAATGGCGGCTTTACAACACTATCATTGCGCAATTTGCGCATGCGTTGCTTATGCGTTGATAATATTAAGCGTAGTATGTACATTTACTATACAAATAAATTTCAAACGAAGCATTAAGAATAATTTAACATAACAAGTCTTTATTCACGATATATATTATTGCTTATGAAAACTACCGCCTCTAACTTGTGATATTTTGGATCCGCAAATATTAAAAGAAAGTTAAATAATCACGTTCAAAAAACTAGTTGCCATTTATAATTTAAGAGACTTAGTTTTAGGAATCGTTGAAAAACGTGCATCAGACTCGTTACCTCCCCTCCAATCTAAGTTACAGTTTACACCGATGTGGTTCCAATACAAAAATAATATAAACTAAAAAAAAATATGTAACTAATTCAGACGAAAAGTCGATGATAAATGTAGTGGTTTTCCAACAAGGAATCGTTAGAGTGCGGCGAAAATACAAGGCACTTCATACATTGATGTCTCCATGTAAAACAAATGTATGGAATTAGAGGCGCACGCGCATGCTCTGAACTGCTCTTGGCTCGTGATTGGTCAAATGAAAATCACCGCGCTGTCGCTCGCGCCGCACTGTGCTATCTTACTAATATTATAAATGTGAAAGTTTGTGTGTGCGTGTGTGTATGTATGTTTGTTACTCCTTCACGCAAAAACTACTGGACCGATTGCGTTGAAACTCGGTATCTAGATAGCTGGAGACCTGGATTAACACGTAGGCTACTTTTTATCCCGATATTACCACGGGATCGGGACTTACGCGGGTGAAACCGCGGGGTGTATTTTCATACATTTGTTGTACATGACGGTGAAATCAATGTGTGACGTTCGTGCGATGTATTTTCGTTACATCCGTACTCTTAGGAACGAATGAAACAATGCGTCTGAGCAATCCCTTGACGATACAAGAAATTCATTCTCTAATCTAAATACTTATCACAGGTTAAAAAGGGGACAAGAGAAAGTATTAGTGTTCTCTCATTTAATATACGCTACGTAAGAAATAATAAACTAAGAAAACTTACGATGTATTAACGCAAACGGCGATTATTGTATCGTTTCAAAATTATTTTTTTGTTAAAACGTAAATTCTTAGCCCTCGGCCGGGGCGGCCTCTGAGATCGGTTACTTATACATTATATTAAAGGTTATCCAGAGCTATTGTTACTGTGGCAACACTATAGGTTTAGTAAGAATAGCCCCATTGTTACAAAATATCCCCTTAGTACCAATAGCCCCGAATCACCTTACTTAGATTAACGTTGACTGGCGGTGCTCACTGCAAGCGAAGCCGACTAAATACGAAAACGAGCGACATCCAAAGACACTCGCCTCATAACAACATCGATACAGAATCGACATCATCGACTCCGAATAATAATTCATGATTTTTGATAAAAATAAATGTTTCGATTTTGTCGATTTTATATAGATGTTTAGTTCGGTCGAGTTGTCCGCTCAGTGGTAGTTAAGGCGTCGCTCCACCAATCATATCACAACAATGTCCACTCGCACTGTCTATCACAGTCCTAATCCCATCCATTCTCCTTCACCATATGGGCCAGTTCTATTATGAACTTGCCCTCCTTGTATTTCTGACTCGATTCGAACGCGTGTTCCTGCAACAACGAAACATGTTTTATTACACAAACTAGCGATCGCACGGCTATATTATGCATGTATTATACATATAAACCTTCCTAAAGAATCACTCTATCTATTAAAAAACACTACTGCATATAGACTGTATATTTATATATACCATCATATAGCGTGCGCGGCATGCGTCGCCACGCCAGAAATCGGTTTTACGTGCGGCATCAAAAACTGCATCAAAATCCGTTGCGTAGATTTAAAGATTTAAACATACAGGGATATAGGGCCATAGGGACAGAGAAAGCGACTTTGTTTCATACTATGTAGTGATTGGTCCTAAAATATTTACACATCATAACAATTAAACACCCAAGATTTAAAAACTAAAGACAAAGAGAACTATAGAGCTGACTGGACAAACAAAAAAGAACTAAAACAGAACTTGAAACTGGCAAATCCGGGGCCAATAATTCGGTCACAGAGCTAACTGGACACAGAGAAAAAAAACCTGTTTTATAATAATTGACACACGTCGGATTACAGCGATTGTGCAAAATTAAACTGGTTTTACAATGTTTTAAAATAAGTATAGATTTTGCATCAAAAGAAGAGTAGAGAACTTTATTTGTGTTAAGTACGCTTTTGCGAATGTGTGCCTAAAACAAACTAATCCTTATGTTACTTTCTTCCACGACCCTTTTTGAGATGCAAGAACTATAAATTAAAAAGGGATATTAAATGCGATGATTTAAATTATGGAACTTGTTCAGTGAATATAGACCACAAGCTTTAAATTTTTTGTGCGCAGTATCGTGTCATACAGAGTTACCTGTATGACACGATACTGTTCCTATGCCTGTTCCATCAATCGATCATTCACACATCAAAACAACGGCATTGCTTTGATTGGTGAACGATTAACGGTGTAGTAAAAATATTTTCTTAAGGCTTAACTTCAAAAATTTTAACAAACAAGATTTAATTAATATGAATATATGAATAAAAGTTGTTTGTTTAGGTGCACAGAAGTGGCCCTCAACCGTTTTCCAATAAAGTTACCAATAACCCTGTATTAAGACGGATCACATACATTTCCGGTAACATATACAAATTATTTTTTATGATAATTGTTGTTAGCATTTCAACTCATAACTGGAACAAAGGATGATAGTATAAAATTGCGTTGTAACTTAGTAATCTAATCGTATTACAAACAAATACAACGAGGTTGACCTACATAGAGAATAAAGAGGTTTTTGCGCGGTATTAATTGACACAAAACATTATCTTGTTAGATAATATGAAACGGTCACATCTGATGTCTGACTTCAGAAGTGGGATTAGGCGTTATCAAATGAGTTTGGAACTTAGACGACATTATCTTGAGACCTGATTTGGGTAATAAACACACAATCTAGGATTAGAAAAGTATTGACTTTAGTTTTGCAAATATAAAGGCAACTTGTAAAAATATTTAAATTTACTTAGAGAAGAATAAAAACTCGATTTTAGATTAAATCTGTCGAAAATGTATGGACTAAATCTGGGTTTCATAAAATCTAAGTTTTTCAATTTTTTGCAAGTATTATTTATTTATGAGTAAAGCTTTGTTTGTTTTATTTTCCAAAGATATAAACCTAGCTTTATTATACCTACTTATTATCAATTTCAAAATATCAATTTACTAGGTCGTTCTTTGTTCACTTGTTTATTATTTGCATTTTCCTATTATAGATTGTTTGTAACTTTATTACTTGTTGTTTGTATATTATACAAAAAACCGTTATTTTTCTAATAAATTAATATGAATCAGGTCTCAAGTTAATTTCTATGCTCAATTATTAGTTTTGATAACCTTTTTATCTGAGGTTCTGAACTATAGATTAGTTAGAACTTTGTAATACGTATTTATTTACGTTCTTATTTCTTTTAATTAATAAATCGTATGATTGATATAAAGTACTACCAGTGGCAAAGGTCAGTGGGCCAATTTAATTAAAATAATAAAGTTATTTGTTATTTTATGTTATTAAATTGAAACTTAATAGCTTTTTTTCTAGTTCAGTGCCCTTTCCAAGCAAACCCGACCGACGAGACACTAAGGGAGGAATTTCACACAAAAAGAAGACAAGTAGCAAAATTGATTAGAGACACAAAAGATTTGTACCACTACAAAGAATTTACCAAATGTAACAAGAAACCAAAGAAAATGTGGAATTTAGTAAACACCCTAGCAAACAATAAAACACAACACACTTGTACTATTCCAAAACTCTTAATAAATTCTAGTGCAGTAACAGATCCTCATCAAATTTGCAACATTTTTAATAATTATTTTTCGACCATAGGGCAACTTTTAGCGGCTCAGATCCCTGCACAACACCACGAATATCAAATGCAATCACTACTAACACAACACGCTACTCAAAACGCACAACTGTCATTTTTTGAACCGTGTACTAATAAAGAAATTTTAAAAATAATTGATACCCTTGATTCAAACTGTAGTGTAGGACTTGATGGAATAAGTACCAAAGTGATAAAATGTCTGAAATATCTAATATCGACTAAATTAACTAATTGCTTTAATAAATTACTCTTAGATGGTAAATTCCCTGATACACTAAAAATTGCCAAAGTAACCCCCATATATAAATCCGGCCTAAAAACAGATCCAGGTAACTACCGGCCTATTTCTGTGCTACCACTGATGTCAAAAATCCTTGAAAAGCTTTTACATACCCGAATACAAATATATTTAAACACAATTGGTTATATCTCCGACCGGCAATATGGTTTTAGACCCAAAAGTAACACACTTACAGCTACTATAGATCTCATTACTAAAATAAAACAGAATATCGATAATAAAAATATAGTTCTCGGTATTTTTATAGATTTAAAAAAGGCATTTGATACCGTAAGCCACAAACTTATGGTACAAAAATTAGAGTCCATTGGTTTTTCCGGGAAAGTATTACAAATGTTTGAATCTTACTTATCACAAAGAACGCAAGTAGTCAAAATAGATCGCTTTGAGAGTACTTCACTACCAGTAACGTGTGGAGTTCCGCAGGGCTCAATTTTAGGCCCTCTGCTCTTTTTAATCTACGTCAATAGTATACACGACCTTGGTTTAAACGGACATATCACCCTTTACGCAGATGACACTTGTTTGTTCTACTTTGGCTCATCCATTCATGACTTAATCTCCCAAGCTCAAAACGATCTGAATATTCTATATGTTTGGTTTCAACAAAATTTGCTAACTATCAACATTTCCAAAACAAGTTTTATAATATTTAAAGCTAAAAACAAACCAATACCAAATCACGCACCCCTAATAATTAACGACATTCCTTTGCAACAAAAAACTGACGAAAAATACCTTGGCTTACATATTGACACTAACTTGTCATGGAGTATTCACATTAATCACATAAAGACCAAACTAAGATCACTTTGCGGCTCATTGCGTAATATTGTACGGTGCATACCCTCTAAGTTAAAATACACAATTTACAACGCACTCGTTAAACCACACCTTTCCTACCTAATAGAAATTTGGGGAAGCGCACCAGAAACAAGAATAAAAGAACTACAAATTTTACAGAATAAAATAATCAAATTACTTTTCAATTATCACTTTCGAACATCTACTAAATTAATTTACAAAGAAACAAATATAATGAACATAAAAAAACTATATAAATATAATATCTGCATTTTCATACGAAAAATTCTAAGTAGGAATATCCACACTAATATAACGCTCACCAAACACAAACAAGTAACTCATCGCAACACTCGTCGCGCTAGCTTCATTGCACTACCCAAGACTCGAACAAAATACGGCAAAACGATGATTACATTTGAAGGAGCGAATATTTACAATAAACTACCCTCACAATTAAAAAAATTAGACTCGTTTAACGTATTCAAAAAACAACTTGCGCAACACATTCTCGTTAATTGTTAACTAATTATAATTACTTGTTTCTTGGTATTGTCATCTTAGATTGTATACAACATAATAGTTAAAATTTTGTATTAATTTATTAGATATTTTTTTAATTTAACATTGCTGTAGGGTACTTAGACTTAGATTTATATTTTTGTTTGTTCTGCGACGAGACGAACGTTTTAAATATTTTTGTTTTAATTAAGTTCTCATGTAAGTGACAGTCATGTCTCTTTTGAGAATAAAGATCTTTAAACCTAAACCTAAGTTTTTATTTATTTTCTGGACGACGTACGTTTTAAAGGAACGTCATTTTTTTTTGGATAGGATAGGGTAATAATTTGAAAGGCTACTACATATTTATGTCGCTCGCTTCGTGTAAGCTTTCAAAAAGTACATTAACGTATTGGATAATGGCTTTTGTGACTAATTAAAGGGAAAAGAATCTTACAATATTACAGGCATTAAAGAAAACAAAAAGAAAATTTCAAGAACGAAGAGTTGCAAAGGAAAATTTTAGTTCTTGAAAGTGGGGAAGCTTTATAGAAATATAAAATTCAAGGTTCTGATTGACTGACTGATTTATCAATAAGACGACCCAGTTGGCACAATGGTCACCATGCCGGACTGCCAAACATAGGGTTGCGGGTTCGATTCCCGCCTCAGACAAGTATTTATGCTAAGATATTTGTCTGTCTTGATATGTGGTCTGGTTGTTTCTATGTATTCTAAGTATATATTTACAAAAGAAAAGTAGGTATATAAGTAGTGTATCCGTTGTCTAGCACCCATAACACAAGTGTAGTTACTAAGCTTGGGGCTAGATGGCGATGTGTGGAATGTCCTGCAATATTTATTTATCATGCATAGGTCAAACAAATAGACGGATCGAGCTCAAATTTAGCATAATATTTTTAGTTTTAAAATATTTGCTCTTGTGTCATTATCCAGGGAGGAAACAGTCGACTACGTTTGTATGGAGAGAGCGCCGGTACCCTTTCACCTTCAAAACTAGTCAAATAATAAAAAAATAAAGGAATTGAGAACATGTTCGGTAAAGATACTAACATATTTCCAGCCCAGCATCGTCTTGCAACACTCGCAGTATATATCAGCGACTGCGTGAAGACCCGTTAGTAACACACGCTCCTCTGCTGGGCCGCATCCCACGTTCACACTGGAATTATACATTACAGTCTTTACAGTATTACAGTTTTCAGTACTTTGCAGTCGGGTATAATTAGAACGAAACCTAATGTTTTTAACTCCCGAAGAAAAAAGAAGAGTGTTATAGTGTGTATGTCTGTCTGTGGCATCAGGTCTGTGGCATCGTAGCTCCCGAACGGATGAACCGATTTCGATTTAGTTTTTTTGTTTGAAAGGTGAATGAGTCGGGAGTGTTCTTAGGTATGTTTGATCAAAATCGGTTCAGCCATTCAAAAGTTATATGAAATTTTCCATATCAGTCGGGGTTTTTTTAATTTGTCTAAAAAATACGTCATTAATGGTCGAAATCAATACACCTATCAGCTACTAAAAGTTAACGTTTTTTAGTCCGTAACGTCGAAAAGGTGAAAGTACTAACAAAAATGGGATTTCGAAAAGTGGGCAAATATCAATTATATGTAAGAAGTGGACAATTTGCGTACAAAATTTCAAAAGAGAGCGAATACCGAACAGAACGTCAAAATCTATACTTACTAATATAATAAAGCTGAAGAGTTTGTTTGTTTGTTTGAACGCGCTAATCTCAGGATTTACTGGTTCGAATTGAAAAAATATTTTTGTGGTGGATAGTCCATTTTTCTAGAAAGGCTATAGGTTTCTTTACATTTTGATATTCCCACGGGATCGGGACTTACGCGGGTGAAACCGCGGAGCGGAGCTATAGTATATTTTAAGGGCTGGCATGTGCTTAAATAAATTTAGCCAAATTCTAGTTAAATGCAATTAACAGGTAACATAGAAACAAGAAAACCTTCATTTTCTTTTACCAAACTCGTTCTTTTGGATTAAGGTTACCATTTGCTAACTTAAGATAAATTAAACACCTGCAAATAGTAACATTCGAGTAAAATAAACATAGATACGATGCAAATACGTAATGAGAAGTGTTGAAATTCCAACGGGGCGTATGAAATATTCATGAATGGAAAATATATCTTGGAATAAAGGGGATATTTTATTCGCGATGTACATAGACCACACGGAAATATGGTATTAATAGTTGGCTTATAATTTGTATTTTGACGAAAATCAAAAAAGTTCTAAGGACTGAGATTGTGCGTGTCAAGACCGACGCGCGACTGAAGTTTCTCTTTAAGATTGTGTAAGATGTAACTAATTCAACCTCTTTGTTAAAAAGGAAAGGCAAGGAGCTCTGTAGTTAATCCAAACTCTCTGTTAGAAGGTAAAGGCAACCTCAGTTCACTTTTTATTCGATTTTTATTAGTAGGTAAGTATAGTAAAATGACCTCAAGCAAATAATACTTAAACTTTCACATAGTAATTATGTTTTAAGGTTATTTGTTCCCTATATTCATTATAATGTAGGTACACAGGAGTAATCTGTTTGATATACCTACATCACTTTTATCCTATCATGTCCTAATCAGGGGCATATTGCGGGCGAAGTCGCGGTTAAAATATAGTTGATAAATGTAACATACGTATACTTACACAGAATTGAAGAGATACGCGCGCCCCTGGCTGCCTTGAAACGACTGAAACATAAAAACAAATTTACTTTAGTATATCATGTACAAGCAGCGCGTAACGATCCCGTAGGAATATCGGGATAAAAACTAGCCTATGTTACTGTCAATGAATCATTGTATCCTCGTACTGAGTTTCATCTAAATCGGTTCAGTAGTTTCGAAGCCTATTCAATGTATACAAGCAATCAAATCTATGTTTGTTTCCAGGAATTGATCTCTATCAGCAACACTATCGTTCGGTATAAAAATATACTTAGGATGTTTTTTTTTTTGCAAAATCAACAGGTTAGATACCAGGGTGATGGTTTTTAAGGACGTCTAACCTACGCCATAGGATCGAGATATTTTGCCACTAAGATCTGAATGTGGATTCGTCTAAAATGATGCCCTTAAAGCAGGTAAATGTGTAGGCATGTAACGGTTTACTTTATTCATGCCAATCCCTTCTCTGATCTGTTACTATGATACAACTACAGTAAATAGAGAGGTCTGTCTGTTACCTGCTGGACTGTCCATGTGAACATGGACAATAGATGTAGTTACTTACCTAACTAAAGTTTTGTTAGATAATTGACTGTCTTTTGATTTAAGTTGTAAAAAAAACTTTTGGTATTCTTGAGTAACAAAATTCTATTGATTCAATTGACGGTTCATGAGATACAGCCTGGGGACAGAAATACAGACAGACGGACAGTTACACAATAGGGTCCCGTTTTTAACTTTTGGGTAACGAACCCTAAAAAGCGGAAATCGGTCTTTGTTTCAGGTGAAACTAGGGTTTTATGCAATATGCATACCCAATAGACCTTCACTGAGACAGAACTAGACATTTCCATTTTTTGGAGAAGGTTAGTGGCTAGTGCAAGGGTGCAGGGTGAAATTCTCGTTGGAAAGAATGGCAACAGAATGTAGGTAGTACCTATGTATTGTAAAGCGAACGCCATTTTTCCTTACCAAAACGTCGTTGATGACCATTTGACCGATGAAGGCATTGGAAGACTTTGTTAGTAAAAAAGAAGAGATAGGATATGTTAACTTATTCTTTGGAAGAGCTGGAGAAGATATCCATTTAATAAAGGAAGAGATGAACCCTTAAATCGTCTCTTTATGGTTACGATTAGGACCATTGCTGATAGTCTTGTTCTAGGAAATCCATTGCATTCGAGCAGTAGAAGATTGTGCAAGAGGTGTGTACCTCTGAACTTCGACAAGTCTTTAAAAGTCGTAAAGACATTTGAAATGCACTTTGCAGTACATTACTGTTTTCCTAAAATGATGGTGATTACCACGTTACGTCATAGCAGCAATGTACGGCAAAGTGCATATCAAATTGATGTCCACCGAGTTAGCCACTGGATAGAGAATAGGCCTACAGAGGTACACTCGTGCAAGAGGGAGGTCCTTGGTGTGTAAACTTACCTTGGATATAAGTTCGTCATGGCTGGCTAGATGCGCGCGGCAGTGTATGCAGCTGTAGGTGCGGTGCGCAGGAGGCAGGTACGCCTGGAACGTCTTGACGGGCGCGCGCGTGCGCACCGCCGCGTCCGCCGCGCCGCGCTCGCCTGCACCGCGCCCACGGTTACTCACCACGTCACGCATGAGTGCCTGCTACCTGACGAGTGACGACACGATCATCCAACACAACATTCATACCGATAACCACTACGTTGAGATTGACTTCCTAACATTACTCTAAGTTTTCTTGGACCCTCGAGATACAGGACGTGTTCCTAGTTCGAGGTCCATTGTTAATGCTAAGTAGGTACTGTTTGTAACATTTTGTTAAATAAACTATTATTTATTTAAGTAACTTGTCACAATTGATGCGTTCTTAAGGTCGCATACGGGATTTTTCCTGTGCCGGACGGAACGTGATATTTTTATATGAAACGTTGTCCAGTAATTGTCACGTCCCGTCCGGCACGGGAAAGATCACGTTACGTATGTTTAAAGTCCACGAACACTTTATGAACAATGCACGTCACGTCCCCGTCCCTTCCGAGGTTTTATTCCAGCGACTTTTTACACTTTAATATCATTCCGATCGCATTTCGATTGCAAAAAATCTTCTTGAGAATACCAAAAGTTGACTTTGACTTTGAGGGCATTTTGAGCTACTTTGAGGGTATTTTTTGTGCAATGTTATTTACGAAAATTGGCTTTCAGACGGCACCGAGCGGTTCGATCAAACATTGGCTAACCGAACCGCTGATGTTCGCAGAACATACAGTGTGACAAGTCCATATTTGGCCTATAAAACGATTTGATTTATCATCACTTCACTATCACTACATAGTATAAAACAAAGTCGCTTTCTCTGTCCCTATATCCCTATGTATGCTTAAATCTTTAAAACTACGCAACGGATTTTGATGCGGTTTTTTTAATAGATAGAGTAATTCAAGAGGAAGGTTTATATGTATAATATAGCCGTGCGAAGCCGGAGCGGGTCGCTAGTCTTTAATATATATGTAATCTGAAGTGGAATTGGGCCGGCCATATCTGCCGTACCTATGCCGGAAGAACTTTGGGCCAAATCAACAACTTTTTGGACACCCACTAACGGAACAAGATTACCCGGCAGACCCCGTCGAAGGTGGCGAGACGATATCGACAATATGACAGATTGGCAATCCGTCGCACAAGATCGCGATCAGTGGAGGGGGAGTAGAGAGGCCTTTGCCCTGCAGTGGGACACTACAGGCTCTTAAGAATAATAATAAAGTTTAATATCACAAAACGCAAAACTGCACTAAAGAGTTCTCGACTATGAAATAACAGGTTACAAGGCTGATTCATATATGCAAATATCGCGGCTGGTGGATCTATTTGTAATTCTGAACAACGGCTATGCCTCAGAATATTTAGAATATTCCTACAGAGCTATGCTATTCTTTTTTTTTGAGACGTAGTAGTTGCAGAGGTAGATAAATAATAAAAAAAACTATGACTACCAACTAGGTACATCGTCTAAGACCCCTGCACTAGATTTATTTTCAAAGTACTTTAAGATTTTTTTTAACATTTCTTCTATTATTATAAGTAGGTACCTCCTTTTAGATTTAGTAAGTATCGGAGCAACTGACATTGAAGAGCGCTGAAAACGTCTGATATGACCTGTTTTCAGTTATTCACAAATCGATTGTCATACAGTCTGTCTATCTATGTTACCTATAAAGAATAGGTAAATACCTACTTTCGTCTCTTACCTAAACAATATTCATAATAAACAAGAGGCTACAGTAAAATGTCAATCTCAACCACAGTGTTGGTATGTTTACAGTAAGAGCGTTACAAGCACTCATGGGGACATATAACTAACTTATATAGTAGATACGAAGCCGCCTACACTTCTACTGAAAACTGTGCCCGAAATGTCACTAAATTAACCTTTAACGAATCGTAAACCATTTCTCGGAAATAGTAAATTATTTACACGACAACTTGTGAACGTTAGTCTGGTGGAAAAGTGTTCAATTTATTCACTTGAGGTTTCTAAGGTTTTGAAGCATGAAGAATTTGTGCATTTGAGAAATTTAAGAAAACCACTTTCCGCCAGAACGACGCCATCCAGGACAATTTCAATGGACACAGTTACTCAGTAGAATTAAGGTACTAGGTATGTGCAGATTTCGCCCAGGAAAACTGCAAACTTATCTATGTTTGCTAAGCAGTTGTGTGGCTGTGTTCAGATTTCTTCTGGTCTTCAAGTCTAAGAGTGGAGCGATATGACCTTTGCTTTAGGCAGCAGAGGTTACTGCTTAATAAGAACTAAGGAGGACCATTACAAGCTAGGTATTTCATTACGCTAATAGCACGGTATGATAGGTTTATGTCATTCACATTCATTACATGATTGAGTAACCAGTAAATACCGGTTAAGGAAGACATAAATAGAACTTTAATGTCGGTATCAGACAGTGGTTTCAACCATTTTGTCTGATACCGACACGGTAATCGCCATGTTTGGAATGAAGGGTTTCCGAAACTCTTGAACAAGTCTTGGAAAGGTTCGTGAAAGGTAAATTCTTAAAGATAGAAAGGTACAAATCTGTTCACTCACGAAGGCGCGCCCTTCCACACCTTATGAATGTTGTTGTAAACATAATCTGTATATAATTCTATCTCTGTTGTATGTTGTCTCTACTGATAGTCTTCAGACACACATTAAGACATATTGTGAGAAAATTTACCCTGGAGGCTACTCATGTGCTGGAGGGGCGCGCCTTCGTGAGTGAACAGATCTGTAAATTATTATAGTTTGTGAACAAACCTGGCTGGCGCGAGCAGCAACCGCCCGCCACCCACATCCGCACTCTCCGGCGGTCACCTGGCGCGCGCGCAGCCGAACCGCGCCGCGCGCTTTCTCAATCCACCCGCCACCCTCTGTAACAATAGAAAATACTATTATTACATGGAAAATTTGGTATTCTCATTGTAACATAATGGTCTCAGAGATGCAAATGTAAAGACAGATGTGTGGTGTAACAAGAAGGGATAGGATATAGAAACGAGTGCGTTAGAAGAAGTATGAAAGTAGCGGCCATTACAGACTGTCGTGGTTCGGTCACATCTTGCGGAGACATGATACTCAGGCCACGAAGAGATAATCATTCCAAAGAAGAGGTGGAGATTACGTTAGGCGATATGGGAGAAAGGGGAGTAAAAGCGGACCACACGGGAAATAGTCTGGAGTGAGGAAAGACAACATGTTGTGCCTAGTGCTTACCCGGAAAAGTATTATTAAAGTGTAAAGCATTCTGTGTAGGTAGGTTGCATATGATTAGGGGTCAACCGGGAGTTCTTAGACCTTTCAAATTTATGTCTAAGTGACGAGTGGATGACGCGTAATCAAAATACTCGACTGTATTTGGCTCGAACAATCAGTATCGCGTCATAAGATAATTCTATGACCTATGCCTGGTGAACTCGTTAGCGTATCTTCAATAGATTGTAATTACTTACCAGCTTCGTATCTATAGCTAATTGGTATGTCTATAGCATTAACAATAAGAGCATCAACTATCCGCCTGTCAACGTGGTGACTGGCTCGTTGCAAGTGATGCTAATTAGGCAACGACATTGTGATATGACTTGATTGATTGATAACTCGGGCTCATGTTGAATTTTAATGTTATTGGTACCTATAGAGTCGAAAGGTGACTCTTTTGTTTTGTTTTGTATCTTCATTTGAGTACTACGTTGACCGCAGCGTTACTCTTGGCTTGATACCGTCAAAAGTTTCCTATGTCCTTTACAAAGGTCTTCTAGGTCATTTATGAGGGTCGTTCTAACCATGATCGGACGTGGTTTAACCTGAAGAGTCACAAGAAGCATATGGGCATGAACAATACCCAAAGCAACATTTTTCATCACTACATAGTATAAAACAAAGTCGCCCGCTGTCTAGATCTTTAAAACTACGCAAAGGATTTTGATGCGGTTTTTAATAGATAGAGTGATTCAAGAGGAAGGTTTTAGTATATGAAACAAAACTACTACGCGTACGAATTCGCGGGCAACAGCTAGTTATACATACAGCAAACACACTTGCCTCTCGTGGATTGATCTACTAAGTCTACTTAGACACAAAAGACTAAGAAGACGCTAAGACGTAAATCGTTTGAAACAAACGAAAAGGTCAGATAATTCTATAATCCTATAAGATTAGACAACTCTTTGCAACATCCAAATCAGGCCAGCTGTTCGTTCATTAACTTATTATTAACAAAGCAAGAATTTAGTTAAGACACACCATCTCCACTTCCTACCTATTGTTTCAAAATCAAAACCAAATGAAAACACTGAACAGAAAGTAACAATTGATCATATCGAAACAAGACAATAAAAGCAAAAAAGGTGATTGCTTCAATAGAAACCGCAATAACTCTTCAATTTAGATCATTAGTTGTGTTGCTAACTGCCAATCATATCGGTTGGATGCATCGTAATTATTCCTTCACTAGTGCAACGAAATAATAGGTTTGTGCAAAGAGAGTTGATGCTAGTTGGGAAAAAAAGTGTGTAAAAAGGCATCTCTATTTTTCTAATTTGTATCTGGGATAGTTGATACGTATTGTTGCCTGATATCTACGTTCGCTTCGTTCCTCCTTTATATCGATTCAGTCAAGGTGCTTCTACGGCTAATGGGTAAAGTTATTGTGTTTTTATTTATATAAACGTTAAAAGGCTTTGCAACAAAAAAAGTAAAGAAGAAATAGAAAGAAAGAACGTAAGTACCTATATGAGAGATATTATTACAACTATGATGGGATGCAATGTATATTATTCTTCTTTGCCAGTCGATTGTGAGTAATACTTGTATTCTTCAAAGAAATTAATTAAAAAAAAATTGTTCGTTTTAAGGAATATTCACATGCCAAATCCACATAACTTGCCATAGCTACGAAATCGTCACTTATTTCTAAGATTATGTACATTGTAAGTAGGTACATGTATATTGTTTGGGCGTGACGAACATACGTTTATGAGGCAAAGATTCCGATTGGAAATCCAGCCTGATTGCAATTTAATGGTTTATTTTAGTCATCTAATAAAAACTATAAATACAAGTAAGTAGGGTTGCCAGATGTGATAAAAAAAAAATCGGTCAATTATTGCAATTTTGTGAAAATACCATTTTTTTATTGTTTTTCAGATAGATCCGCCACTTTAACGATTATTTAGCTGTCGCCCCATTTTTTCAGTTTTTCATGCGGTTAACCAAATATTTTCTTGACAGACTGCAACGAAAACCAACCTGTCCGGACCACAATTGGAAACTGATAACCCTGCGTAAATTCGAGTAGCTAGTGTTGCGATACGGATCCGTCAGCCAAGCGGCAAGGTCGCGCGGCAGGAGTGCTGTCTGTAGATACCTAATTGCAGTGCGATGACCACTTCGTTCGACGACCGTCGTAGTATGAGTCCGTGAAACTTACTGAGTTGAAAGACCTTGGCAGGAAATATGACGGTTAAGGTGCTAAGTTGCTACTGATTCTTAGCTTGACAAAACTGACTATTTACTTTAATGCCTATATCTTAGGAATCGAAAGAAATAATGATCAAGAATGGTAGAGTTTTAAGGAGGCAAATCAGAGCAGAATGTTTAAGGCAGGGAAAGCCAGGGTAAGACTTTTGCCAAGCGGAATTAATCATAATGATATACCTATTTAGTGCATCATAATCACCGCTTCAATTGTGAAGATATTAACAATGCTATCTATTTTCGATTTTCCAGAAATTGAACTCTCTATGGCATGAAGGCGGTAGAGGCTTAAAATATCATGATAGTGTGAGCAAGAACACTGGAGCAGTGGAAAATGTACAGCAGTAAAACAGGTAGGCACCTTCCCTAAGCCACCTGCACATAAACGCACTAATTTTAAACGCTATAAATTTCCTTATTACTTATTATTAAATCGTTACTCTCTACAGTCTCCATAATAAAACATGTATTGTTCTATCTAACGAGGTCGCACTTCCCACAGGAAATCTCATATCCATCGCGCGAAACTGAATCAAAACAACTTTAAAATATTTATCGAGCGCCGCTTTTGATCTTTATATTTTCTTATTTTCTCAGAGGGGTAATTCTTGACTACAATTTAGCTTGTCTTACGAGTGAAAAGATAAAATATTTTCATAAATATTTCAGATATTGCTTAAAAATTGATACGAAGCGTCTACAAATAAATACAGCATGTAGAGTCAGCAAAGGACTGAGAGTGTATATTTTAAAGTATATTTTTTTAAATGACGGTTCAATATTTTGTGGTTATTCTGCGTGAAATAACTATTACTTCGAAAGCTTTAGTGATATCAAGCAGAATGAGTAACAGTTACTGAATCGTTATTTAAAAAAATAAAACTTTAAAATATGCACCTATTACCCTCAGTCTTTTGCTGACTGTACATAAGTGGCTTTTGTAGGTACCTTTATTTAAATAGATTTTCCATTCGGAAGGGTAATTCAGTTGCTCATAGTACTAAAACTACAGCATTCAAGTAAAACTCATTTATCTGACCCAGTGCGGTGGCCAACTGTAAGACAAACACGCTAAGGTCCGTATTAATAAACCGAACACAATATCGATTTCAATCTTGAGTTTGCTCTTGAGTTGTTGCGCTGATTAATAAACCTATCTTAAGACGCGATTAAAGAGCGACGTATCACTTGAGTCATACCGTATTAATAAATTAAACTCAGCTCTCAAATATGTCTCAAGATGTAGTTTCGTGAACTCAAGTCTGATTGCGGGTCATGCAAATCTTACATTTTTTTAATATTTTCACATTAAAAACAAGTTGACAGCAAAATATGACGACACTACCTACCATAGGGTAAGAACATATCATTTAAGGTAAGAACAAAGCGTTACTGTCATTAAAGATCAGTCTCAAATCTCAAGAGTGATATCAGCCTGGTTAAAACTTGAGTTTTATCTATTAATTAACGCCTAACTTAAGATAATGACCACATCTCAAGACTCACTCGATTGATACGCACTCAAGATCGATATTGAGAGCGATTTAATACGGGCCTAAGAGAAGATTAAGGTGGGTAAATGTTAGAGTGCGTATTTCTGTTCTGTAACTTGATCACAGTTAAACCCCTTATTGGATTTGGTATCAGTACCTAAGCTATAAAGGTGATATTTTCGTTCAAAACGAAAGTGGTAGATTAAGGTTACACCTTCGATATCCTAACAGCATTAAGGCATCATTTTCCCAAAATATATCCTTTTTCTGAAATCCTCTTTAACCGTCTTCCTCCATTGGTCTCTATCGGTTGCCTGATGTAAAGCGGTAAGGCATTTAATCCATCAACTGGGCGACAGATGGCGTTGCTTTGAAAAATAACCGCAAGTGGTAGGTACACTACCCAGTTGAGAGGCCAGTTCTTCGGATTCCTGATCAGTTTAGGCTTTAAACTTTACCCTCAACATTTCCCGTTACAATCAAGCGCTTGAGATTCGAGAGCTTTTGCGCGTCAAATGCATTTACAGAATTGAAATTCCCTAATATTTTGCAATACTTTAGTTAGCCCATACCATCCCTATATACATATATAAAATTGTCGTGTGGCGTTGTTAGTTACCAAACTCCACCTAAACGGCTGAACCGATTTGTATGGATTTTTTTGTGTAGGTACCTACCTATATTCGTTAGGTCTGAGAATCGAACAACATGAATTTTTTTTCCTTTTTGTGCTTTGTATATTTTTTATATGGCAAAACATTTTTCCAGGACAGCTAGTAGTATAGAAATTATAATGAGCCCATACCAGTGGCCCAGTTAATCACTATCACTATACATAGTATAAAACAAAGTCGCTTTCTCTGTCCCTATGTCCCTATATCCCTATACCCTATGTATGCTTAAATCTTTAAAACTACGCAACGGATTTTGATGCGATTTTTTTAAATAGATAGAGTGATTCAAGAGGAAGTAATAAAGTAAAGATAATACATGCATAATATAGCCGTGCGAAGCCGGAGTGGGTCGCTAGTACTCAATAAATTATTGCACAAAGCCCCTAAACCGGCCAGTGTAGTTAAGAAGATTACGTGTTCGGTACCTCACCTGAATTTTGTATCACCCAAGAATCCCAATGGATGGAAAGCACTCAGACTTAAGGGTATTGCATTGAATTTTCGTAAACTTTGTTCTCTAAAAGCTGATATAGTGAACGTTAATTTGATTCAATTCGACTTTAAGGGTTAAGCTTTTGGAAAAGGTTTTTGACGTGACAACGTCTTATAAATTGGTTTGCCGGGTGACACTTCAAGAAACTGCGTTACGCTCCGCTGACGTTATGCGCTCACAATGAGAGCGAGTGAGAGGCACGCGGGCATGGTTAGCCCGCCTAAGAGCGAGAGAGACAGACATAAAAAGTGAAAGGCACGCGTCCCTTCCACTCGAGCACAGTAAAGTTGTTATCACGTAAAACTTTCGCCCGTATACCGACTTTACAGGCAACCAGTTTTTTTTTGTTAAAAAGAATGAACTTCTATATCTATCTACTTAAAAGAAATAGATCTCTTGTTATTATTCTTAGGTTACCTACCAAAACCAATTTAAGAAAAACAATTTCATATATCAAGTAAGAAACTAAGCTCTTCAAAGCAATTTTAGTTTGAGCCTCGCGAAAAATACACGATTGCACGTTATTTTCTTAATTGAAAAAGAAAGAAAAATAGCTATAATATAACAAATGTATTAATGTCAAAAACGATTAAAGTTTAAGAGCAGCGTTTAGCTTTGAGTAGGTATTCTGCTTGAGTGTTCGAATATGACTCAAATAAAGCTATATGTACCTAATTATTCCATTATCCCATAAAATATACCGACAAAGAAAAATAAAAGTGCATTTTTTATTATAGGTATAATTAAGCCCGGACGAAGTATTAAACATTCAGCTGTAACCGAACAAAGTTACAAAATTAAGCAAATTGTGGTCGATATTAGAGTGTGGGTAGTTTCGAACTTAGTTTAGAATAATTTCTCTTTTCTTTGATATAAAGATTCTACAAAAAAACTGAGAAAATGTTCGATCAAAGACACAAAACACAAACTTATTTTTTTTTCCCGTAAATATTAATTATATGCGATGTTGGCCTATAACGGACGGTGCTTTCAGCTTCACTATCACTTCATCACTATCACTACATAGTATAAAATAAAGTCACTTTTCGCCGTCCCTATGTCCTTTTGTATGCTTAGATATTTAAAGCTACGCAACGGATTTTGATGCGGTATTTTTTAATAGATAGAGTGATTAACAATGAAGGTTTTTAGTTAGAATAAAATAACTATTATGACTATTATCAATAAAGTTGATTTCCAATATGACTTGAATCTATAACCAAAATTCGCAAACACAAGTTTTTCCAGTTGTGGATTTATAAGAACAAGATTTTACCTCTTGGGATTCCTAAAAATGATGTGGCTACACGAAAAAAGGTAGACGTAGAGAATGAACCATCCTTTAGGTACTTTGGTAGATATTTCTAGGGATCCGTACCCAAGCGGTAAAAACGGGCGGGACCCTATTACTAAGGGCGTGTTCAGATGACATGAAATTTGTTCTATACATAATTTGAGTCTTATGACACATCAATAGATCTCAAATTGCATTTCTGCAAGCGGGCGCGCGGGGCGGGCGCGGGGCGGGCGCGTGGTGTGTGGACTTGATAAATGCAATTTGAGATCTATTGATGTGTCATAAGACTCAAATTATATATAGAACAAATTTCAAAGCGTGTTCAACGTGTGTTCTACGCGTGTGATGCGCGTGGCCGTTGCGTGGTCGACGCGTGTCATCTGAACACGCCCTAAGACTCCGCTGTCTGTCTGTCACCCAGGCTGTAGGTATCTCATGAACAGTGATAGCTAGACAGTTGAAATTTTCACCAATTATGTATTTCTGTTGCCGCTATAACAACAAATACCGGAACCCTCGGTACGCGAGTCCGACTCGCACTTGGCAGGTTTTTTACGTTATGAAATTATGATGGTCTAAAAGCAAACCAACAAAATCTCGGCTATAAGCTTTTACTTCGGATTAATCTTGTTGTTAAACGCAAATGGCGGTTTTTATACGTACACGGAGACTTTTTTTATTACACTGGCAAAAAGGTAAACCTGGTAGTAAAATAGACTAGGTAGAACTATTCATTTTGTAGCGGAGTAGTTAACTATTGCCGTTACTACATCGTTTATTACAACATTTTGACGGTGACTGTACAACCACTGAATGTCATTTTCATATAGTTTCACTGTTTTTAGAAATAAAGCCTTATGTTTGCTGTTTTAATAGTTTTATCTGGTCAACAGTAAACTATGTGATAAGGTTTATTCCTTTTTGTATATATCTGTCTTTACTTTTCTTTTAATTCTGTCCTGTTGGTAAAAATGACCACTAAAAGGTTTGTTTTTAAACCTTGACATTAGTAACAAAATAACAGGTAATTACAAAATAACAAGTAAGTTTTTAATTGTAAAAGTATTAAAAATGTAATGAAAACAGATAATTACATAAATAACAAGAAAATAAACAAATTGTTGTTTTAGATCGACACTCAAGCAATTTTTAATTAAGGTGGGATGTGCCCCTCCTTAAACTTAGGTACCTTATCTATAAATTGTGCGTGCACTTTTATCATTTCCATAATAAAACATGAAATCGTCAAAACTACTAAAAAGGGATATTATTCGCTTCGCCAGTGCTTGCCTCCTTACAACAATGATCATTTTATCACTGCAAGTGTTACATCGTCATCCCAATCATGATGATTTCTAGATTTCTAGCTAGACCGGCCCCGGCATCGCACGGCTATATTGTGCATGTATTATACACCTTCCTCTTGAATCACTCTATCTTTTAAAAAAAACAGCATCAAAATCCGTTGCCTAGTTTTAAAGATTTAAGCATACATAGGGATATAGGGACAGAAAAAGCTACTTTGTTTTATACTATGTAGTGATGATAGTGATAACATTTGTATGATTTTTTTTACAATTTTTCATATCAACTGTATCTACTTTTACTTTTTTCTATATGCAAGAATGAAATCGGATAGAGTCGGGATTTTTTGTTAGGTAAGTATTTTAAAATCGGGTGTGTCGGGACGAAACCGTAGAATCGCTCAGTGACCTATTCCCGTATAATGATATATTTCGGCCATAGATGTATGTAGGTATATACGGTAAACGGGTCAGATTTTCGTGTTGCATTCGAGCCTGATTACAATTTGTGTACCAATCAAAGCGAGATCGATTTCCGACGTCATTTCAGGATGTTTAGACTTCTGTCGGACTGTTTGGTTGAGTTACAAACAAAGTGCTTAATCCAACTGGTCTATTCATAAACCAAATAGACGGTCAGATTACTAATGAAATAAAATTTTAATTCAAAATATCTCGGTTCATGCGATCCAACCTGGTGACAGACAGACAGACGGACGTACAGACAGACATACTTAGTAATAGTGGTCCCGTTTATACCCTTTTAGCCTAAAGTCTTACTCGATAAATGGACTTTCCAACACAAAAATATTTTTTCAATTAGAACCAGTAGTTCCTGAGGTTAGCGCGTACAAACAAACAAATATCACGGTTCATGAGATACACTCTGGTGACATACAGACAGACGGACGTACAGACAGACATACTTAGTAATAGTGGTCCCGTTTTTACCCTTTTAGCCTAAAGTCTTACTCGATAAATGGACTTTCCAACACAAAAATATTTTTTCAATTAGAACCAGTAGTTCCTGAGATTAGCGCGTACAAACAAACATACAAACAAACTTTTTAGAATTAAAAATTATGTCAAAATGTATGAATGTATGATAAGAAAAATTTGTTATATTATGTCATTTGTGTTGTGTTTGTGCAAATTATGTCGTGTGTTTGTTCGAATAAATTCTATTCTATTTTATTCTATTTATTATAATATTAAGTAGTTTCACAGGTCCAGGTCAATGTTGCACATATGGTCCCTACGGAATGTAGGTAGGTAGGTATAATGCAACGCAACGCAATGTAACAATTGCATATTGTGTATTGTAATACTCGCTTGGGAATTTTATTTGCAAGCTAGCTACCTGTCTACCTGGCTCCGAATCACAAGGACTATAAAGGAAAATGCCATTGTTTGTAGAAAGTCCACATGTTAAAACGTCTATTACTAGATAGATAAGCTTGATATGTCAGCAGCAATATATTGTTTTGTATTTAGTATAAAGTCACTAATTATTGTATGTCCGGGATGGACAAACCGTTAATACTTACCTACTATAATATGTCATCTTATGTACACAGTTTTTCAATAAACATTCTTGATAATCATTTTGCTACCCCGAACTCTTGTTCGGGGTAGCAAAATGATTAGCTAGACAAAAACATAGCTACAATCAGTGTGATATGTTAAAAAAATGAATAAAAGGAATCTTTTATTTTAGTTCAGATCGTCGTTAGATCGTCTTTTGTTTCCGTTTCGATCGTATTTTGTTCCGTTTCGATCGAATTTTGTTGAAATTCAGATCGTCTTTTGTTTTCGATTTGAAAATAGTTGGACGACCACCCTGCACTCGGGCCTCTGACTAAGGGTCATGGTCAAACTTTTTAATTAGTAGGACTTGGTGGTCCAACCGCTTAAATAAATCCTATATATGTTTCTATTTATTCCTATGTTAGTAGGCCAACCAATAAAGAAAATACGAGTGATATATCGTTCGGAAAAAAAAATTCTTTCCTTAAATGTAGCACCTGCACATTTTGACATGTGTACTTATTGACTAGTTGTCTTTGTAGCATCTAGACATTCTGACCTTTGGACTAATACACCCCGGAGGCTATAATTTAATGAACTGTATTGTTCCCTAGATCCATGGAAAAACCTTCCAAATTCGTTTATTACTGTTACGTTACTATTTTTTGCTTTGGTTTTCCGGTTACCAACTATATCATGATCTTAATAATGTATTCTAAAAACGTACCTGAGACGCTTTTTGGAGCCAAAATGAGCAATGACTAAGAAGTTTCGCAGAGAACGGACATTCTATCAACTGATCATTCAAAGTAATTTACAATGTACTTTTAATTTACTTAAATACTTACTTTACTTTTAATTTAGTTGTGGATGATGCCGCGTGGAGACGCTCTGGACGGTATTTTTTATTTGTGATGTGTATGTATGTTTTTGTTTTATTTATTTTATTTATGTTATTTAAGTTTTATTTTTGTTATTTTATATAGGTACCTACTTGATCTTTTAAAAAAAATATATTTAGACATAATTATTTACTTAAATGTAGCAGACCTTTCTAGTTCAATAAAATTCTACGTTACTTATTTAAAATTTATTTAGCTAAATGACTGACTGATATCATAGCAAAGTTCAAACCAATAATGGACTGACTAAAGCTAAAATTAAGCAAACAGATAGGGTTACCAGACGACAGGTATTTTACAAGTCAGTAGTTTAGCAAGTACTTTACAGGGAAACAGGGAAAATTCCAAATTGTCAGGAATTTATGCGTAAAAAAATGTTGTTGTTTTTTTAACAATGTTAAAATAAAATATTTGATTAAATTAAACGATGAC
Source organism: Idaea aversata (assembly GCA_907269075.1). Classification (NCBI taxonomy): domain Eukaryota; kingdom Metazoa; phylum Arthropoda; class Insecta; order Lepidoptera; family Geometridae; genus Idaea; species Idaea aversata. The sequence continues at coordinate 12,630,870 of OU026099.1, read as the reverse complement.
TAAAACGAATGAAATGTCAACAATTAAATCAAAGTTTCAACGTAATTAAGTTTAGGGAAGGAAAAGGGGAATTGAATTGTGTCTATTATTAATCAGAAGACCTATCCTATCGCGTAAAGCAATTGCTGGTTCTCTATATTAGACTTGTAAAAATTCACAATGAACTGCGCGTTTGATATCAAATTGGCACACGTGTGTGAAAATTAAAAGTGGTTAGCTAGTCTTCATACTATTAGTATTTGGTGACATCCATTTTGAACCCCCAATTTCAACCAGCAAATATTTTTTCCATGTTCTACCTAAAACGTGTTCCATTTTCTACCCCCAATAATTTAATTGATTATTTTTCCAATTTCTACCTAAAATGTATTCCATTTTCAACCCAAGTGATTATAGTACTTAGGTAATATGATGTTTTTTGTACAGACAGAAAAATAATTTAATATTTTAAAGTCGTATTTTAACTACTATTATAATTAACACTTTTACCGAAACTATGAATCTATTTTTTCTGTTGACGTTACTTGAGTAAAAATTAGGTAGGTAGTTAGGTACCCACTGCGTATTTGGGTAGAAAATCGACTATTGATTTGCAGGGGGTTGAATATGGAGGTATTTTAATTAAAATTATGCCGTGGGTTGAAATTGGATGCCACCTAGTATTTAGACGTATAGACTCGGGAAATTACACAAGTGAAGCCGCTGGTAAAATCTAGTATCTTTGTACTTGTATAAAATGTAGAAAGAAAATGATTTATAGTCCCTGTCAACAGTAGATTGCCAGGATAAATTGCAATGGCCAATGAAATTGCTTTTCTATTAATTTTTTGTTTCTTTGAATTTAATAGCGTTGTTTAGCTTTTTTGTGATGGAAAAATAATCTTTTTGAAGAATAGAAAGAAAAACATTTTATTGAACAAGCACCCCAACTAGCACACTAGTGGAAATAGCAGCCTATTTTGCAACTTTTAGTTGACAGTAGCGCTTTAGGGGTTCAGAAAGTTGTTATAAGTTCTACTATTGCTTCCGTAACTGCTCATAGCTGTAAATATCACTAGGGGTAGCAGAAACTGAACCAAATGCCACTCTAGGCTTTATAAGAGTTCATTTAACAACCCATTTGCCGTCTATAGCTTTAAAAGAGTTTTTAAACATATATGTTAAAGCTGCTAAAAAGCTTCTATTGTTTGTCTCTCAGACAAACAAACAAGAACACTGAGATGTACAATCAGGCAACAAAAGTGCAGATTCACTATAGAGCTCCAAAACTGCTATTATTAGAGTGATTTCAACTCAAGAAAGATTCTGAGATACTACTCGAGTAAAAATTTAAAGTTCTTTTCATTACTCATACTCCGAAAGTAGGTCTAAAGATGCATGAAGAGCGTGTAGAAAATAAAATTTCCAGCCCTAGGGCTTTTCTCTTTCACTGACAGCTGTCATGTCAAATTATGGCTTTGCACGACTTGTGCAATGTGCATGTAGCCAGTATCAGTAACATTACGCATAAGGAACTTTAAAAACCTAACCTCCTTGCTTTAAGTAACACCAAAGAATAACACTACATGTATATAACCTCTTTGGTCCCAACCTTGTAAGAGGATCAGGTAGTATGGAGTCTCTCATTCACTCTCGTTGTTAGGAAGAATTTTATGTATTATTCGTAATGAAAAGCACAGTGTTTACCTCGGGTGAAAGACTCATTAAGTCCCTCGAACTATTAGCGCCCTCGCTACGCTCGGGCGCCAAACTCCGTCTCGGGACTTGTAATGAGTGACTTTCACACCTAGGATAACAATGTACTATTAAATCATCATCACTACATAGTATAAAAAAAAGTCGCTTTCTCTGTCCCTATATCCCTATGTATGCCTAAATCTTGACGAACTCTGTGGCGCGTCGGGCGAACACCCGACTGCGACGCAGAAGGTTGCGGGTTCGATTCCCGCCGGGAACAAGTATTTATGCTGACCATAAATTCTTGTTTCTGGTTCTGGGTGTTTCCTATATGTATAATATGTATATATTTACAAAAAAAAAAAAAGTATATAAGTAGTTTATCCGTTATCTGGCACCCATAACACAAGCATTAAGTTGCTTAGCTTGGGGCTGGATGGCGATGTGTAATATGTCCTGAAATATTTATATTTATTATTTATTATCTTTAAAACTACGCAACTTACGCGGGTGAAACCGTGGGGCGCAGCTCGTCATAAATTACTCTGGCCACGTGGGTTTTGGGCCACCCGCAATGTAGGGTTCCTTTTTGTTTGACCGTTTTATTGAGTCTTATGATGTATATATTCTTGTCAAATTACAGCTTTCTAGTACTAATCGTTACTGACCTAAGTCGCGGATGGATGGACATGTAATTTAGGGTTCCTTTTTAGAGCTACGGAACCTTTAAAAGCGGGTCTAACTTGTACTTGTATACGGGCTGTTTTCCGCTAATTGGTATTCTCTTTAAGGTATTCTCTAACTGGTATTCTCTATTCTCTGTAAGACTCTTTTTAATTGGGCCTTTTTTACGTGAGGATGGAGTAGGCTTGCCCAGTTCCGCTACCCTCTCAGCTTAGTCGACCACGTGCAGAGGAGAGAACTTGTCAATAATTCTGGAGTCAACTAAGCCGCGGGTTTCATCATTCATCGCGATGTTGACCTTTACCGTAAGAGCAATGTCAATTAGCGCAAAATTTTTCTTAAGAAAAATCCATTGGTGCACTGCCGGCCGGGATTCGAACCCACGACAGTCAGAATGTAAGTCGAGGTATCTACCACTAAGCCAACACCGCTCTTAACTTAACGCGAGTAATATAGTAAGGCAACTAGTAGGTAAATTATAAAACACTGATAATAGGAAGTTTATTATGCAATAACACTGCAGCTGTTTGCCTACACGCTTAGAATTATAATCACATCGGCTGATTGTATACAAACATTTTTATCAAGAATATTTGACGTCATGAAGTTCAAGGCTTCTGGTTTTGTAGGTTAGTTGGCTTTAAGTAGACAAGAAATAGTTAAGAATATTGACGACCTCTGTGGGGCGACGGAGTTGCTAGCAGGTTCGATTCCCGCCTTAGACAAATATTTATATAGGTACTTACAAATATTTAAGAATAAGGATTTTTTATTGCATAAATTGTGTACAATGGATGGTAGGTAGTTTTATGATTAAGTAACAACAATTTACCCATTGCGGGCATGCAATAAGTACCTACTTATTAAAAGTACTAAAATAAAATTTCAGAAGAATATTTGTGTTTAATAATAATAATATTTCAAAATATTATTATTATTAAACACAAATATAAGGATTTTTTATTGCATAAATTGTGTACAATGGATGGTAGGTAGTTTTATGATTAAGTAACAACAATTTACACATTGCGGGCATGCAATAAGTACCTACTTATTAAAAGTACTAAAATAAAATTTCAGAAGAATATTTGTGTTTGATTTGTGTTCTATCGGTTGTCTGGCCAGTGGCCACCATAACACAAGACTTGCTTGGAGCTAGATGGCGCGGTGTGATATATCTCACAATATTTATTTATAGCGAATAAGTAGGGTTTTCCCGTTTTACTAATTTAATTTTAATCTATGTATGTTTTAAGTGGTGATAAAATACTTTCGAAGAAGTAAGATAAGATATGATATTTACCTAATTAGGAACATGTGACATAATATTTTTGTTTGTAGTTTCAAGGTGCACGTAGTATGTATTTTTAAAAACAACAGTTTTTGTTAACGCTTGATTACTTACTACCCATCAAATTTTCATATTTGGAGACTTTCAATGAAGTCGAATCTAAAACTGTTGATGTTTTCTTTAATTTATGAAAATAAATCTTATGTAATTTTTTTGTAAGTACATAGACTCCAATAATATCAAAATGGCGTTGGAAGTCTATGAAACAGCCGATACAGTTTATTCATGATGCCCTTTCTTCAAACAGAAAGAGCTAGCAATCAAAGCAAATGTTACCTACTAAAATTGAGGCTTATTGAGATCCCATTTAATAAAATTTAAACTTGTCGATATTCAGTCTCGTGAAAATGGTGTATGAAACGACATCGAAATATCGAGTTCCACAAAATAAAAGCAATAAATTTTAATATCTCGTTTTAAATAACTGACATTATGAAAATAGCAGCGCTCCGCGGTTTCACCCGCGTCTCTCCCGGTCACGTGGGCATATCAGGATAAAAAGTAACCTATATTATTCCCAATAAATCAATGTATCCTCATACCAAGTTTCATCAAAATGAGTCCGGTAGTTTCGGAGCCTATTCGTTACAAACATAAAAAAAAATTGGTGGTGACGCATGGACACACAGATGGACAAGAGAGTGATCTTATAAGGGTTCCTTTTTTACCATTTCCTCTATATAAAATCAGGTTAGATATAGATATTCAGGTATTTACAATCAACAGCTTGACTCAGTTCAATATACTTAATTTCATTCATTAATCATTCTCCGGGTCAATCCAATTCAGGGCTATATTTTCCACTAACAAACAAAGGTCGTTCAATAACACGTATACCGAAAATAGACGAAAACCCAATTCAATTACAAATAGATTCGAGTAAATAACACTAGATTACATTACATAGAGCGGCACGAGAGTAGTGCGTGCCAGATATGTGTGCGCGCGGTTCGTGGTGTTTGCGTCGTCGTGTTCTGGATCAAAAAACAGATCGACCAATCGAATGATCCCATTATGTGTCCCGTCTTTTCTTCTTGAGGTACGAAATCTTAAAATGACTAGTTCTTGTGCATCGGTAGATGGTAGAATTTGCTACAGGGTTAAAAAATAAAAAAAATATATTGCCAGTATAATACAATAAAAAAATTTGGTAAGGTGGAGGTAATTTTTTAATGTAGTCGTTTAAAAAAATCGACGATGTGTGAAACAAAGTTGTATGGGCTAATAATTAACCGGTTGCTATATTTTCTGTAACGGGAATAAAGAAGAACAAAAATGACACCCTCTGCCAAGCGATTCGAAACTTGAAAAACAAGAGGCGATCTTATCAAGAGCAACAGACGATCTGAACAAAACCAAAGGTAAACAAAACCTAAACAAAAAGCCATCTGAATAAAAGGAACGATCGGAACAAAAACAAAACACAATCGAAACATAACCAAAAGATGATCTGAACAAAAATCAAAGGATTTTGACTACGTTATCTGGCGCACACTCTAGACCAATTGCGTCAAAGGCGTCGAACAAACCGATAAAGTCACAATATAGCCCTTGCTCTTATGCAACTAGATAACATTTGCTGCGCATTACTGAAACACAATGCAATAACAACTCTATTTACTAAACCATAAAGTTCTAAATAACTAATGAAATTGTATAGATAAATACTCCTGAGTACCAAAACTGAAACATAGCAATAACAACTCTATTTACAGAACATAATAAGGTTCAAAATATCTAATTAATTTGTAGATATCTGGTTAGAAGCTCACAGCTGTTTCCATTTACATAATCTGACTGAAATGAAATTAGTTCATTTGAATATCAATCAAGATACTATGTGTTAAAGTTCTTGTTCAATTGATATGGATAAAGCGTATCTACTTGATTGAAATTGAACAGTTTATTTGTGGTTTGATAGATTTTCCTACCATGATTTGTTTTGGAGTTTCTAACTAGTTGATTTTACTACTAAAGTTATTTAAGGTGAAAGGGTACCGGCGCTCTCTCCATACAAACGTAGTAGACTGTTTCCTCCCTGGATAATGACACTAGCACAAAAATTCCTAGCCTGGCTAGAGATTATTGAGTCATCTATCATGGTATATTCGGAAATAGATTGAAAACAGAATCATGAAAAGGAACACGAACACGTTCAAACGAATTTTAGAATTATATAGGTAACTAGCGACCCGCCCCGGCTTCGCACGGCTATATTATGCATGTTTTATACATATAAACCTTCCTCTTGAATCACTCTGTCTATAAAAAAACCGCATCAAAATCCGTTGCGTAGTTTTAAAGATTTAAGCATACAGAGAAAGCGACTTTGTTTTATACTATGTATAGTGATACGCTGCTGTAATGTATGGATGGACCACCAAATATTGCAGGGCATAATAAATGAAGATAAAATAAGTAGGTACAATACCCTACCTATTATATTAACACACAATTTAAATAAAAATAAATGAAAAGTACTTACATCAAAATTAAATTATATAAAAAAAATTACATTTCGTTAATTAAAATGTAAAATTGAATAAGTATATAAAAATACCTACAAGTTTCGTTTCGACAACCAAGAGTGGAAACCGGCGACAGCTATTTCCTTTTTGGCAGATATTATGAAAAATAAAATTCCATTTTATTTGGCATATTTTTCTCAATTTTCCAGCATACCTAATAGATTATTATCACTGTTGATATATACTTCGATTGTTGTATATTTATAAGTAGGTACCTACATGCTTAGCTACTTTGATAGGTATTTGTTTTACCTATTTATCTTTAAATTTCTTTTTTTTTAGACCAAAAAGGAAGGTTCTTAATTTAGTTCAGTAAAGTTTTTTTTTGCCATTTCGTTATACTCGTAAGGTACCTCTGAAAATTTTTGTAACTTAATAAAAATATAACCCTACACTACACAAACATATTAGATTGCAACTGAAAGTTTTTTAATTGCATTAGCTATAATACCTTTAATTTTTTTACAGTAAAAATATTACCCTATAAGAATTTATTTATTGAAGGAAATGATAGCGAGCGATCGCAAAAATTTTCTTAACGAGTTCGAAAAAAAAATATTAGTTTTTTGGAGAAGAGGGTCTACACATTATCATTGAATTTTACCATTAATTTTATTTTAATGTTTCTTTTTAGTTTTATTTTGGCCTCTAGCTACCCCTCTGGATGACAAAACCTCTGGTGACACACGCAGAGAAAAATCTTGTTAAACGTACGAGAAATCTCGTAAGTGCAATCAGAACTTCTGTTTGGATCCGTGACAGCAGTACCCACTAGTTGTCTTTACCAAATATTTTTTTATTGGGGACCAACTAGAAATTATTGTACACACTACTAGTCTACTAGTATACACGGAGAAACAATCTAGTTACGTTTACTAGGTTATTGTAAATGTAACTAGATATTTTTGTAGTGTATAAAATATTCTAGTTCCGATAATTGCGTTTTATAAATCAATTATAATAATCCTAGAAAGCAAAAAGGGATATTAAAGTTAGACTACATTGTTTCGTAGACTACGCGTCTGTACGCTCTACGAGAAATGCAGCACTTATGGCTATAGTGGAGTATAGCCACATATCGCTTTAAGTGCGGAGTCCGTAATCCGTACGCACCCTCGTCGATACAAAACAAAATTGTCGTCTCGACCAAAGTAATTTGATAAAACACAACGATAGCGCGATCTAAAATTACTACTGGCGCCATCTAGTTGCGACTCATGAAACTAATTAAATAAGTAGGTACACATAAATCTAATTATTAAACTAGAATATTCTTGCATTCACAAAAATGTAGTATTGTAGTTTTGACAATAATTCTGTTGTATAAATAAATGAACACAGTGTTAAATTAACATGATATTCATCTATGACAACATAATTATTTTGTCACAATAACAATTTGTTTTAGTTATTTTCAGAAACAAACAGAATAGTAAGGATAATTATAGATTCTTGTAGTAATTAAAACAATGTTGTTGTGGTTACAGGCAACTTCGTAGTGCATTACTAACATGACTATCATTAATCAGAACACTTAACTTCGTTTAATGTACATTTTATTCTACTAAACAAAACAAATCATTTCGTTTATGAAGCAAGAATTATTGTTTGAAATATAAAATTATTGTAGCTTTGATTTAAAATATTTTTCTAGTGTACCATATTAAACATTTAGTGAGGTTTAAAATAAAATCGTAGAGATTACAAGAAAACAGTATTTCAGACTAAAATTATCGTGAAAAAATTTAACTACACTGTTTTGTACTTCTGGTTGACTCCGATTTCTCTGCGTGCAGCGTGTAGCGGATGTTCGCATAGGATTTTTTACGTGATTCGCCTCCACGAATGCCATCTCCAGGCTTCAGGTCTCAATGTCTATTTACTATTTAAGTCACACTAAAAATATTGTGCTAAAATACGTTAAGAAAATACGTGTGGAATACAAAAATAAAACAAGACGCGTCAAGAATTAATTAGGCCTTGAGGTGTTGCGATAAATTCAAATTACTATAGAGGTGAATTTCAGTTGTAAATAAATACAAACTTTATTTTAGTCCTAAAAAGAAACAAAAAAGGAAACTATGTTTTGAAAATTCGTTTCTTATTGCACCACATTTACCTATCGATTCCTTAGAATTAACTTAGTGAATTCAATTAGTATTTTATTTTTTTATTTATTCTATTTTAGTGTAAAAGTGGGTTACGGTCCATGGGTTACGAATAGCTACGGTCCCTGGTTAATATAAGTTTTTTTTTTCGTTTTAACTTAAAAGGCAAAATTAAACCTACTTTTTGAAAACTAGTTTAAAATTGGACTACTTTTATTTAAGTATACCTACCCATTTTATCCTTGGAATTAATTTATTGAATTTAACTAGTGCACGTGTTTTATTTTAACCTTATAACGAATAATAATAATTAAACCCACTTTTTAACAACAAACAAACGAGAAGAACCACTTTTGACTGACGTGACGACCTTTGTTGCGCGGTAAGCGAACACCAGCCTGTGACGCAGAAAGTCGCGAGTTCGATTCCTGCCTCAAACAAATATTTATGTACGGATATTTGTTTCTGGCTTGAGTGTATATATTTCGTATTAAGTACTTATAGGTATATTTACAAAAGAACATTTTTACCTAAGTATTTTATCAATTGTCTGGCCACCATGAGACAAGCCTTTTATTCACAAAATTTATTGAGGCTTCCGGCGACTGGGACCGTAATCAACTGGAACCGCGGTCCCGGTTGCCGGATTCATTTATTCTATTATTTTTCTTCCGTCGAGTGGGACCACTCGCAAATAAACAAAGAAATCAATTGTTCAAGAAAAATAGTACAGTCAAACGAAAAAATGTTTGAAGTACTTAATAATTTAAGAAAAATACTCTTTGATTCAAAAATATCATCGTAAAAATACACGAAACTATTGATTATTTTTAATTAAAAATAAAGACGTACTTAATTAAATACTTTTCTTCAAATGTTCAAATTCCTTTTCTAAATTACACCAGGCCGTTCGTTTGACTGTACTGCTTTTGATTTTAACAATATAATAGTTTTTTTTGATGTTTTTTTGCGAGTTGTGTCAGTCGACGGAAGAAAAATATTTAAAAATATTAATCCGGTAACCGGGACCGCGGTTCCAGTTGATTGCGGTCCCAGTCGCCGGAAGCCTCATTTATTTACTTATTAATTTACTAATTTATTTTTATTTTCTAAATTTAAATAGTCAAAAGTCAAAGTACATGTCTAGTTTCTGAGCCTAGAGCTGCTAGAGCTAAATGGCTCTGTGTGAAATGTCAAACAATTATTAAATTATTAGGCTTTTACCTAGATATTCCCACGGGATCAAGATTTGTCGAACCGTGGGATGCCCTATTTGAACATTGTTTTGATTTCGCAGAAGGCTTGACCGGAATCGATAAGAGTAATTCAATTTGACGCTATTGAACTGTGAATGGAGATTATTCAACCATCGAATTATTTTTCTGACGGACGAATTATTGTTTGAAAGCATAGTGTCTATCTATAGGTACTTACATTATGGCTTTTCCTTTACCAAAAGATCAAAGTGTACCACAATTTTGGCTTTATTCTATCTAAGTCCTTCTCCAAACATCACAATTAATAACAATCATAACTTTGTCGAGTGGTAAAATAAGCGGGAGGTCTTCGATACTCGAACTCGGTATTAATAGAGTCCAAGGAGGTCGGCGTAGTTACCTCCTTCAAGTTGCAACGCAGAGTTCCACTCCAAACTTGGAACTTTTTTGTGACTGGCTGGTAAACTTTTTTCTTTTTCGTTTTTGCGTGGCATAGTAACTCTGTAACCCAAAGAGGTTGCTTTTAGTTTTACCATCTATATCTTGCGCAAAGAGTTCCAATTAGAGCGTTGCTTTTTATAACTGGCCAGTGACATTTATTCCATTCATTTCGTCTATACAAATGCTCGAAGAGTTTCCTGTGTGGCCAGTAACAAAGTTAAAGTAAAAATAGGTTGTTTATTTCTCTTTTTGTTAAAATATAATAAAGATCAAATAGTCAGGTAGAGGTATTACTTATTCAGATATGAACAGTTTGTTAAGTTAAAATAATGGTCAATTATTAACCATTTGACACAATGTTTAAAATAGAAGCATATTAATAGAATTCTATTAAATGCCATTTGTCATTTGAATAATTAATTCGTATTGCGTAGGTAATAAACCATTGTTAACTAAAGTGAAACGTTACTGAACCCTAATAGAACCCATCTATCAATAAATAGCCCTAGCTATGATGAAGGTAAACATCTCAAGGGCTTACTCCACTCAATTGATACACAATGAATCTATAAACAGATCAATTATTCAATTGTTGTATGATTATTAGTGCCTACGCTAGAATGGGTTTAGGCAATTATCAACTTTATTCCATAAGACTTAAGATCGCAAATGTGTTAGCTATTAAATCAGCTGATATAACAGATGGTGACAACCTTGAACTTGTGAAACAGCTGATTTTAGAATCGTCCTACAGTCAAAGATTAAATCTAAGAGATAAAACGGACATTTAGACAAAGAGTTTTATGTTTTTTTCGATCGTCTTTTGTTATTTTTTGACTTATATTAATAATAATAATTATTATTATTAAGAGCCTGTAGTGTCCCACTGCAGGGCAAAGGCCTCTCTACTCAACCTCCACTGATCGCGATCTTGTGCGACGGATTGCCAATCTGTCATAAAATCGATATTAATAATAAATAATTTAAAAAAGTGACACGGGGAGTTTTTCTAATTAAAATTGGTTTGATTGAATAGACTTAATTTATTTGCACTTTCTTTATTTTCGAAGTGTCAATATTAATATTGTCAAATTGAAATAAAACAATAATATCAAAAAAGTATAAAAAAGAAACCATATACTTACCTACGCATACGATTTTTCTACGACAGATTTTCTAAGAACTTTCAAAATGGTTTCACTAGTAGTGATTTTCCATACATTATGAAATATTCTTTGAATAGGTATGAATATTTGATAGTAGGTAACTGATTTTATTGCGTTTATATTTAAGTCAAGTCCTAGACTAAGGTCCGTATTAATAAACCGAACTCAATATCGATTTCAATTTTGAGTTTGCTCTTGAGTTGTTGCGCTGATTAATAAACCTATCTTAAGACGCGATTAAAGAGCGACATATCACTTGAGTAATACCGTAATAATAAATCAAACTCAGCTCTCAAGATATGTCTCAAGATGTAGTTTCGTGAACTCAAGTCTGATTGCGGGTCATACATGACATAAGTTAGCTGTTTCGTTAGTTTTGTAGTTCAGGAACATGGAGCTAGAACAAATTTTGTCAGAAATCAATTATTATGATGATATTTTATGCTAATGACTTTTTGAACAAATCATTCGCATTTAAATAATTATTTAGTAGTAAAATCTTACATTTTGTAAAAAAATTCACATTAAAAACAAGTTGACAGCAAAATATGACGACACTACCTACCATAGGGTAAAAACATACCATTCAAGGTAAGAACAAAGCGTTACTGTCATTCAATGTCGCTCTCAAGATCAGTTTCAAATCTCAAGAGCGATATCAGCCTGGTTAAAACTTGAGTTTTATCTATTAATTAACGCCTAACTTAAGATAGTGACCGCATCTCAAGACTCACTCAATTGATACACACTCAAGATCGATATTGAGAGCGATTTATTAATACGGGCCTAAAATAGACGGGTAAAATTAGCGGGAATCTTTGTAAAATGTAATCGTTTCTAGACTTCTCTGATTCGAGTTTGTATAGTTTGTCTTTGAAAATTTTCAGCATAATGTGTTTTAAATTTAGATCGTTTTTTAACTCAATTAAAAAGCCCCGGCTTCGCACGGCTATATTATGCATGTATTATACATATAAACCTTCCTCTTGAATCACTCTATCTATTAAAAAAACCGCATCAAAATCCGTTGCGTAGTTTTAAAGATTTAAGCGTACAAAGGGATATAGGGACAGAAAAAGCGACTTTGTTTTATACTATGTAGTGATGTTAATTTGTTTTAAAGTTTAGATCGTTTTTCACTCAATAATTTTAAAATGTTCAGCAAAATGTGTTTTGAAGCTTAGGTACGATTTATTTTCACTCAATAATTTGAAACTTTTTATCACAGTTGCTCATAAAGTGGATCTTATTAAACCGCTTTTAGGCTCATAATGCAACGTAATACACGCGTGCGATAAAAAAAAATCCAACTAGTGTTGGAAAATAATACGTCATCCCGATATGTCAAATACGTATCTTACTGCTAATCACCTAATGACATATAGTAGATGAAACATTCTTAAGGACATCGTTCAAATCGTACCCAAAAATTAACGTGCCGGCCACAAAAAAAAAGTGTTTCTATCTTGTAGAGAATAACATTTTAAATGTTTAATAAGGCAACAAAGAGCTACGATGAACCATCGTTGAGTTATTTTACATTGAAAACCCAAAAAAATGCATTTTGTAGAGATCCGTTTGACCACTTTTAAGATATTACTACAGAAAAAATATAAAAATAAGTAGTAAATGGATAAGTTTTGTCTGTTTTTATTATATTTATATACATAGGTATATCCAATAACCCTTTCAGAAGTTATAGTGGGATCTTAAAAGTGGTCAAACGGATCCCTATAAAATGCATTTTTTGGGTTTTCAATGTAAAATAACTCAACGATTTTTGATCGTAGCTCTTTGTTGCCTTAGTAAACATTGTTTAAAATGTTATTCTCTACAAGATACAAATAATTTTTATTACTGGCCGGCATTTTTTTTTGTGGGTATTTTTTGTTAGAAACATGAATGATCTCCTTTATCTGGGTTATACTGTTTTGATGTATAGAAAAAGGTACCATCCAAAGAGTTTTTAAGCCTTGCTGGCTTAAAACTCTTTGTTGGTACCTTTTTTCTTCTTTTCAAAAGGTTGTCTCTAAAGTCTGCGAACGATAATATTACGTAATGACGTTTTTGAAAATAATTAAAAATTGAGTTTTGTTTTTATTTTGTTTTTTCTTTAGGTACATAAATATATTTTTTTATATATTCTGTTTTTAATGAAACCCGGAACTAATATATTCTGTTTTTAACCGCCGACGCAAAAACAAATGAAAAAAACCCTAAAAAAATATTGTATGTCAGACGCTGTATAGGTTAAAAGTCTTTTGCCTAGCCTTTCGGGAGTGTAATTAACAAAAAATAGTAAACATAACCTAAAATTCTTTAAAACTTTTTATTATTAAAATTTTAACAAGTCTTTTTTTTTATTCGCAACTGTGATAAAAAACGTCGTACGATACACGTGTGAATTGATCATTCCATCTCGGCTTTTGCCACGCTCGCGTTCCGCTCGCGCGTCATAAACCGCCTCTATGGAATGATCAACTTTCCACACTTGTATCGCAATGTACTATTTCAGCATTATGTGTTTTAAAGCTTACGATTGGTTTTTTTTTCACTCAATAATTTGAAAATTTTAAGCTTACTTTTTTCACTCAATAATTTGAAAATGTCCAGCATAATGTATTTTAAAGCTGAAGATTGTTTTAGTTTCTTGTGTTTTCACTTAATAATTTGAAAATGTTATAAATGTTCAATAGTTTTTTCACTCAATAATTTGTTAGAGTTCTATTACATATATCTATATGATAGCAGTCAAACCGGTCCGTCCGTCTGTCTACAGCTTCAGTCTTCCGGGTCGAACAAGTGTTAATACATAACATGTTATGTAATTTAAATATATCACACGACGATAAATATATCTGCATATACATAATTTACAACAATAGCTTTATTTGCACAACACGCGACACAGAAAATTATCTTACCTACTTACAAACAAATAATTAAACGCTCCCTATTAGAAGGTCGATCAAGCAAAATGACGTACTTTGCAGAACGTCGGCATATTAAAACGTCTATAATATGGTAAAAACCGGCTAAGTGCAAGTCGGAACCCGCGCATGAAAGGTTCCGTACCATTTTGTACGGGAGCCCAACTAAAATTTTTATTCTGTTTTTAATATTTGTTGTTGTAGCGGGAACAGAAAAACATAATCTGTGAAAATTTCAACTGTCTGAATATCACGGTTTATGAGATGGGACACACAGACGAACAGTGAAGTCTTAGTAATAGGGTACCGTTTCTACCCTTTGGGTACGGAACCCTAAAATACAGTCCCTCGTAGCTCAGTTGGCATGAGCACTGCTACCACAGAATCGATAATAGTCCAACTACGGTACAGCCTTGGTAGAGCGGGGGTCGTGAACGAGGCTGTGTGTGCCAAAAATCTTTTGCCTGCCCTTTCCTGGGTACGTATAAACAAAAATCTATACCCTAGTAGGTGGATATAGATACCTACTTAGTAGTTGATTCTTTTATGCAACACTTTCGAGTCAGTGAGCCGAAAAATAACCAAGCAACAGGTGGCAGTCTAAGCAAACCAACCTCAATAAAATTATACACTTTTTTGTTACAATTATTTTAACAAGCTAGAATTAGTTCTAGTTACAAACAATTGAGTAAGTACGTGCCTAGACTTTACTGGCTTAACTATTTTGTAGATTTTTTGTTGTTGTCATGAGTCAAGACGCAAAACGTCCAATTCACAAAAAGTCAATTAAAAAATAAAACTAATTAGCTGTAAAACGTGCTATTTTCAAAACGTCTACATTGCAAAATGACCTATCGATCCCAACAGACTCTATTTTTCGCGAATGTATGAAAAGTTGAAAATCCTTTTAAAGCAATGTCGCAAACTTTTTATTGTAAATCGAAAAAACAGTGTCAGTTAGGTTACTTGTTATCCCCCATGAGCGCGACGTCTAAAACGCAAAATGCCTAAGCAGCGTTATTCCTGAAGCACATAAATATGTATACCTGATCGTATAATGTCTAAAACGCATTCGAATAATTTTGTATAAAAATAAATTAACTTAGTAAAATTCATGACTAGTTATTATTGTTTCATCCAAATAATTTAAGTATCTGAAAAACTAACGAGCCAGTCAACGACCTCTATTTGTTTACATTGTTAAAGCCATTGGCATCTTCGCAATAGAAATAACACGTTGTGGCCATTTTTAGGTCACTGCGATAAATTACGTTAAATGGTTTTTGCACATTGGTAATGGATTAAAACTTTCAACATATTTATTTATATTATATTTAATTACGTAAAAAGATACGTCACAGGTAAGTATATATTTTTTTGTCAATTTTAAAAGAAACCAAAAACTATATTTTTAAAGGAAAAGATACGAAGTAAGTACGAGTAAGTAAGATATCGGTTTAGTAAGTATCTCAATAGTCAGTATGCCTGGAAGAGACCGCAATAAGGCCACCTATAGCCTTTAATTATTATGGACTCCATCCATTTTAACGTATCTATTAAAGTGTATGGAATGGTGCGGATCTATTTATACAAATAATAAAATATACCACACGCAAATGAAAGAGCATGCGAAAAACTATCCTCTGTTTTAAACGATTTGACTCATCAATTTACTTCCATAATAATCAGAATGCTCAGGCCAGATAAAACGGACATAAGACGCGGGCATGGCGCGTACGCAGTTATAAACTAACTAAGCAGTGGTATTTTCTGTATGTGCCCGTTTATAAAAAAATAAAAAACTTTCATTTATATTTCTAGTTGTACCAAAGTTTTTAATCTTATAATTAATTAGCAACCTTTTCCGATTTTTATTTTAAATATAATTAATATTTTACCTTAGTTATTTTAAGTTGTTTTTTTTTTAAGATTTTAAATAAATAAGTATCTTTCTTCCTTTAATCATTCCAGCCGTTTTCTCAAGCGACGCGGATACCATTCGCAGCATTTTTTTTTTCAGATGACAAAGAGCCTTGTCCGCATGTGTCACGTTGTTTTAATTAAAAAAGGATGTATATTTTGTATGAAATACATTAAAAACGGATGACATGCGTCCTCGCCGTGTCCATGTTTGTTTTGCACCTTAGTCATCAGTTTGCCTAAGTCTCTCCTACACCCGTGGGATTGTCAATAGAAACTGTAATAGAATCTGTGTTCGGTGTCAGCGTTCTTTTAAAAACAGTTTTTGTCGTGTTTACAAACATAACTACGTAGGTTACATAAGTACCTACCTATATACATCATGATCAACCCACGCTTTTCTAAATATGCGCGGGAGCATGAGAATCCAATGTTTGTTGAGAGCTTCCTACTCTATCTTCACATTGTTAGATTTACCTATTATTGACGTGAATTTTGTAGAAAAATTCAATTCAGGTGTAAGACTATAACGAGCGCAATTCGAAATATCATTTTTAGGTCAATAAGAGAATATAGCAAAATGACGATTTCGTCATAACGTCTTGATTTTAAAACGCCATAATTACTTTATATACATACATGTTTTGGGCCGATGATACCGCTAAAACAGGTTACTTTTTCAATTGAAAAAAATTTACAAAAATATACAAACTTTTGAAGAATTTTTATTTTAATAAAATTTCTAAGTGAAATTGACAATTTCGCTTAATGCAAAATATTTGAAATACTTGTTTAAAAACTGGCCATGATCACTTTTTGTCTCAAGCTTCATAAACGAGAATAACAATTTGTACAAATATTTTGCACGTAGCTATACTTTACCTAAACAATTATACTTTGCTAATTCCTCAGCTCCCCTCAGATCTCAGTTCATTAAGTTCTAGAATCTCTTAAAAAACCTACCTTCTAATTATTCCAAAATGCAAACAACGTGCGGTCCATGTCCGATTTATTCCCTTAAAGGAAATGGTCGCGACTAAATGAATTTAATTTCTATTTGAATTGGAGAATCGATATTAAAATGTGTTAATTTATTGCATTTACAGAAGGATTTTTAAAAGATTCAAGTAGTTCGGTCAATGAAAGAAAAGGTATAAAGCTATAAACACAGAAGTGGCAAGTGGCGAAACAATTCGTATAAGTATAGCATCACATCCCATCGCAATCCCAGAATGTCTCAAAATGACATCTCTAAAAGCTAAGAAAGATTGGGATGGTTTATTAAAGGTTCTTTCGTCGAAAAAAAAACTATGTTAAAACATATTGGACCTGAAAAAATCAACATAATTAACAAAGACGACCTAGGACTGAGCGTTTTGGCAAAAGATATTAAGGAGAATGAAACATTTATTTACAGGAATTCGTAAGCATAAAATAATATGAGCGAATTTTTCTTGAATGATCAAGTGGCCAAGAAGTGCAACAATTTGCGTAGTGCAGCCAAGCAACAGTGCACATCACGGGACGCGTGTTTAGCTATGTGTCGCCGCCACGTCCTCGCCTCTTGCCACTCGTATGTGGTCAACACCAAAGTCATCGTCCTCATTGCATATTGCCAAGGTTGGTTCGGGGTGAACGAATCGTTTTCAATCGATTGGACACATTCAACTAGGGTCAACGGATTCACTCGAAACCAGGGTATACTTACAATTTTTTTTATTTATTAGGTACCTAATAGTACATACAATATAACGTCTAATTGCTTCGGTCATTATTTTCTATTCCGGTTACGAATGTCAGCAACAGCTTTTCTATTAGATTTCAAATAAACAGTTTCTTTGCTGTATGGTGTTTAAGGCAAAAAGCTCAGTTCCCAAATGGTCATATTTTAGATATCATTAGATTTTTTTGTATTTATTATTTGTTTTTATCTAAATTCTAGAATAATTAAGTTCTTATTTTATTTACTTACTTAGTACTTATTTATAAAAATTCCCAAATGTAAAATAATAAATGCATTTTATTGAACAAAACAAAATTTAAATAGGAATCACTCAATTGCATCAGTAATTGAATACATAACTAATAATCAGTAAAATCACTTCGATAATTAATAATTATCTTTAAATTAAACGCAATGATTATTAATAATTAAATTGATTTTAAAATTAGTTTTCAAAATTAAAATAATCAATAATAATTATCAATACGAGTAAAATATATAAAAGAATAGAGCAGTTGTTTTGAATTTTTGTTATTAATGAATAGGCTCTGAAACTTTAATTTAAAGATTATAATTTTAAAGTGAATTAAAATATAAAAAAGTAGAAATGCGAGCTTAGTTTATAATGTACTAGCTGCGCCCCGCGGTTTCACCCGCGTAAGACCCGATCCCGTGGGAATATCGGGATAAAAAGTAGCCTATGTGTTAATCCAGATCTCCAGCTATGTAGATACCGAGTTTCATCGCAATCGGTCCAGTAGTTTTTGAGTGAAGGAGTAACAAACATACATACACACACACACCCACACACAAACTTTCACATTTATAATATTAGTAGGATAGGATTACATATAACATAGTTACACAAAAAAAAGAATAAACACCGGAATTGGACAATATAAAGAGAACAGAGCTATTTTCTTTTGTATGGATAATTATGCATGTATTTAACCACTTGCCTAGATACTATTTATTCGTGTCGTGACTCAAAAACCCCCAAATTTTAAACGGGATTGTATTTAAATGAAAGGTTAGGTTACTGTTATTGGGCTCAATGTTGTTGTTAAACCTAAATGTAAATGTGAACGCCTCAAAAACACAAGACTTTCAAACAATGTATTCGTTAATTACTTGCCTACTTTCACGTGGCGATACCTACTCAATTTATTGACAATACTTTATTTATTTTCTGCGGTTAAGTGTATAAATATTATTCATCATCATCATCCGAGCGATGTTCCCGGTTGCATCCCTCTCGGGAGCCCAGGGTCCGCCTTCCTACTTTTACGCCTCCACTTCGCACGATCTTCGGCATCCTGGGTTGTAAGGCCATTTGCACGCATATCACCCTTTACGACGTCAAGCCAGCACTTCTTGGGTCTACCCAGTCTGCCACGACCCGGCGGAGGCGCCATGGCAAGACATTTGTTCCCCACGTAACTAGCCGGTTTTCGCAAGACGTGGCCGTACCAGCGTAAGCGACATTATTGCAATTTATCTGCAATGTCTCGGACATGAAGGCTGCCCCGGATGCGGGAGTTCCTGACGCGATCCTTTCGCGTCACTCCACACATCCAGCGCAACATCTTCCTCCGTGTAAGTGTATAAATATTATTGAGTACGTTTATCCATACAAAAGTTCTTCTTCCCCATAATATAAAAATAATGTTCGGTGTTCCTTTTGACGTGATAACGTCTAATAAATTGATAGAACACCTGCATTCACACAAAAGTTTTATGTTACCGGAACATGAAGCGTCCCGTTCCCGATGTGTGACGTCATGCGTCATGGTAACATGAGAGTATATAATAATAATATCGCTTATCACGGCTTGTGTTATGGTGACGAGTGACGAATAGAAGACTTTTATAAAGAAAAAAGAGAAATAAAAGTAAAAAAATATATATAAAAGAATACTTAAGAAAAAATATCAATTTTCCA
Source organism: Idaea aversata (assembly GCA_907269075.1). Lineage (NCBI taxonomy): Eukaryota > Metazoa > Arthropoda > Insecta > Lepidoptera > Geometridae > Idaea > Idaea aversata. Next base: position 12,611,183 of record OU026099.1, on the reverse strand, counting down.
TCGTTTTCTTATGACGTAACCACGTAAAATTATCGCCCGTAAACAGACTTTACAGACAACCATTAAATAAAATAAAAAGTTAGCCGAGAATATATCTAAACAATTCAAGCGATTGACATCAATAACATACTATGACTATGATTCCCGGTACTAAAATTTCATAAAAACGCACTCCGGGAGTGCAGGCAGAAGTGAAAACTGTATATCTGTGTAAAATCTCATCTGTCGCGAGAACGGCTGAAAATGCTCACCCACAAAAGTGCCCAACGCGCCATAAGAAGTTTTCACTTCAAAAATGATATTCGTCGTGTTCTTTTAAGTTTTGGCAAAACTATACCTAACTGCTAATATTTTATCTTTTTTAAATATGTACTTAATTAATTAGTAAATAAAATATTGGCACTTAAGACTTTCAGTTTTCAAGTCACTACAAATTTAAAAAGAAATTTAATCTCTCGAAAAAATCGTTTTTATCAATTGTTTTGATACAACCGCGTCGCAATTAGTGATTCCAAAAATAAATAATACTTCATTACACTTTCCAATTAATTCTGAAAGGTCAGAAATTACTAATTGCAATGAGATATTCTTGAAAAACATAAAAGTAGTTCTTTATACTTCGATAGATGGCGCTGCTTAAAAGGCGAATGAAACAAAAAACAAGCTAAAAGATGTCTATGACCGAGCAGAGTCTAATTTTAAGGAAATTTTCTGAATAATCGAAGAAAATCCAGAGGTCATCCGAACAACTGCGAACAACAACTTTTTTTACGAACGTGACAAAATTAGGCATACTTACAAAATTTTTGATGTTTTGGCATTGACCTTTTTTCTTTAATAATTGATATATATTGGCCATAACGAACTTAAGTCGGACCGGGTAAAGGCTACTAAAATAATCTTTATTTTTGGCGAACGTAAAAAAATTGGGCAAACACACAATTTTTTTTTTTTTGGATTTTTGTATTGACAGCCTTTCTTTGATGATTGACATCTTTTCGCCCGCACGCAACAAACAGATACATTCTTCAATTCAGATAGTGTTATCTATCAGGCGAAAGGTTTTAAAAATCTCATAATAAATTATCAATACCTACTTGTTGAATACGAAAACATAATTTGTAAACATAAGAAATTGTTATATTCAAGGACGTTTTTGATAGTGATAAACATTGTATTGGCACGAGTTTCTACAAAATACTGAATATTGCGTCTTTCTCGGTATCAGAACTAACATTTTATTTACTTTTGGCTATTGTGTCTTTCTGGGCGACTATTTGAAGAATTGCCATGCACTGGTTTAATTACCTGAGAACAAGAAAATACAAGGTTAAAAATGCCAATTCTCTAAGTATTTGAATTTACAAAAGACCAATAACGTCCCGTTTATGGTTTTACAAGCGTAAGTCCTGATCCCGTAGGAATATCGGGTTTAAAATAAAACAGGCCATAAAATTCTTCAAAGGATTCAATGTATGTATTATCATAACAATTTCTCTAAGTATTCGAATTTGTATAAGACCAGCAACAGCCCGTTTATGGTTTTACAAGCGTAAGTCCCGATCCCGTTGGAATATCGGGTTTAAAACAAGCCCTATGTTCCTTCCAAGGATTCAATGTATTATCATATCAAATTTCATCGGCCTCGTAGTTTCAGAACCTATAATTTAGTAATGAATATTATTCATCCTACTAATATTATAAATGTGAAAGTTTGTGTGTTTGTATGTATCTCCTTCGCGCAAAATTGCTGCACCGATTGCAATGAAACTCGGTATCTAGATAGCTAGAGACCTTGATTAACACATAGGCTACTTTTTCCCACGGGAACGGGACTTACGCGGGGTGCAACTAGTTACAAATAAAAAGGAATATTTTATCTTTATTATTTAATTATATATAGACTAGCGACCCACCCCAGCTTCGCACGGCTACATTATGTATGTATTATACATATAAACTTTCCTCTGGCATCACTCTATCTATTAAAAAAACCGCATCAAAATCCGTTGCGTAGTTTTAAAGATCTAAGCATATACCCTATATCCCTAATAGGGACAGAGAAAGCGACTTTGTTTTATACTATGTAGTGAAGTGATAGTGATTTATATTATTTCGATTATTTTAATTAGTATCTAGCTTGTGCACTTAATTAAACTGTTACTGTTTGCTGTAGAGTCTATCTAAAGCGTAGGCAATCGAGCTATAAAAGAAAAAGTTTACAAAAATAATAAATTGTCGTTACTAGGTAGCACGGCACCTAAGTATTTATTTTATTATTCAGCCAATAAAACTAAAACACAGAAACAAAAGGCAGGCCAGCAGAACGTCCAGCAGGACAAAGGGTACCTACTTACATTATTATTCAAACTACCGTCTAGACGGGACAATGAGCCAGACTATTTAAAAACATTTCATTTTATTGCGAAGTGCACGTAAGTACCACACCCGTTACAGTGGAAGGCAATTGCGAGAGTTGTTTTAAGAGGAAAGGGTACCGGGGACTATTTCCATACAAACTATTACAAACGTAGTCGACTGTTTGCTCCCTGGATAATGACACTAGAGCAAATATTTTTGGTGCATAAAACTTATAACTGCCATGACCATGCCCCTATTTTTTGTTTTTATTTTTGAATTTTATTTTCTATGATAATTAGAAAATTAAAAAAAAAAACAAAACATAGGGGCATAGTCATGGTAGTTATAGGTTTTATGGCACAAAAATATTTGTGCTAGTGTCATTATCCAGGGAGGAAACAGTCGACTACGTTTGTATGAAGAGAGCGCAGGTACCCTTTCACCTTAAAAACGTTATTTATTGTAAGCTTAGGATTGCATAAAAATGATAGTTTTAATAGGATTGAAGCAAAATTTACACTCAACTATGATTTGGCTATATTGTGCTGTTGCCACCATTTTGACTAAAATTTAGATATGACTAACGAACGAAATTTCTTATAAGTTCGAGGGCCTAAATATTATGTTGTCAAAGAAAATTGATTTATAATTAAAAAAAGCAAATCCTTATTATTGTTGCTAAAGTAAAAATAGATAAGTAAAATTACTAATTATACGCTTCGGTACTATCTGACATTTTTCGATTTTTGCGAAACAAGCAGATGATAGAAAGAAGAAGAAATAAAACATCAGACTAGGCTGTATAAGCATGGGCATTTTGCCTGACCCTTGGGGATTACAAAAAAAGGAAATCCATCTATCCTGTGCTTTATGTTTAGAACTAAGTTAATTCATTCCATTACTATTAGACTCAAGTATCTATTTCCTTATCTTTTATATAAAAATGAATCGCAAAATGTGTTGGTAAGCGCATAATTCAACAACGCCTGGACCAATTTGGCCATTTCTTTTTTTGTTGTGTTTGTTATTGTCAGGAGAAGGTTCTTATGAAAGAAAAAATTAAGGAAATTTCGTAGAAAATTATTACGCGGGTGAAACCGCGGGGCTCAGCTAGTTTTATAATAATTTTATAATATATAATGATAGAAAGAAGAAGAAATAAAATATAAGACTAGGCTGCGTATGAGCATGGGCATTGCCTGACTCTTGGGGATTACTAAAAAAGGCAATCCATCTATCCTGTGCTTTATGTTTAGAACTAAGTTAATTCATTCCATTACTATTAGACTCAAGTATCTATTTCCTTATTTTATAATAATTTTATAATATATAATAATAGTAAGAAGAAGAAATAAAACATCAGACTAGGCTGTATGAGCATGGGCATTTTGCCTGACTCTTGGGGATTACTAAAAAAGGCAATCCATCTATCCTGTGCTTTATGTTTAGAACTAAGTTAATTCATTCCATTACTATTAGACTCAAGTATCTATTTCCTTATTTTATAATAATTTTATAATATATAATGATAGAAAGAAGAAGAAATAAAACATCAGACTAGGCTGTATGAGCATGGGCATTTTGCCTGACTCTTGGGGATTACTAAAAAAGGCAATCCATCTATCCTGTGCTTTATGTTTAGAACTAAGTTAATTCATTCCATTACTATTAGACTCAAGTATCTATTTCCTTATTTTATAATAATTTTATAATATATAATGATAGAAAGAAGAAGAAATAAAACATCAGACTAGGCTGTATGAGCATGGGCATTTTGCCTGACTCTTGGGGATTACTAAAAAAGGCAATCCATCTATCCTGTGCTTTATGTTTAGAACTAAGTTAATTCATTCCATTACTATTAGACTCAAGTATCTATTTCCTTATTTTATAATAATTTTATAATATATAATGATAGAAAGAAGAAGAAATAAAACATCAGACTAGGCTGTATGAGCATGGGCATTTTGCCTGACTCTTGGGGATTACTAAAAAAGGCAATCCATCTATCCTGTGCTTTATGTTTAGAACTAAGTTAATTCATTCCATTACTATTAGACTCAAGTATCTATTTCCTTATTTTATAATAATTTTATAATATATAATGATAGAAAGAAGAAGAAATAAAACATCAGACTAGGCTGTATGAGCATGGGCATTTTGCCTGACTCTTGGGGATTACTAAAAAAGGCAATCCATCTATCCTGTGCTTTATGTTTAGAACTAAGTTAATTCATTCCATTACTATTAGACTCAAGTATCTATTTCCTTATTTTATAATAATTTTATAATATATAATGATAGAAAGAAGAAGAAATAAAACATCAGACTAGGCTGTATGAGCATGGGCATTTTGCCTGACTCTTGGGGATTACTAAAAAAGGCAATCCATCTATCCTGTGCTTTATGTTTAGAACTAAGTTAATTCATTCCATTACTATTAGACTCAAGTATCTATTTCCTTATTTTATAATAATTTTATAATATATAATGATAGAAAGAAGAAGAAATAAAACATCAGACTAGGCTGTATGAGCATGGGCATTTTGCCTGACTCTTGGGGATTACTAAAAAAGGCAATCCATCTATCCTGTGCTTTATGTTTAGAACTAAGTTAATTCATTCCATTACTATTAGACTCAAGTATCTATTTCCTTATTTTATTCGATGAAAATAACTATTAAAACCACATTAAAACGTTGTAAATGTTTATAGTCTTAATTGTAATTCGCAATTACTATAAATCTTATAAACGGCAAGTCCAATTGTAATATTTTGAGCTGGACATTTTGCAATTTGGACATTTTGGTGTTATTACCCTACTTAAGGTGAAAGGGTGCCTGCGCGCTATCCATACAAACGTAGTCGACTGTTTCCTCCCTGGATAATGACACTAGCACAAATATTTTTGTGCCATAAAACCTATAACTGCCATGACTATGCCCCTATGTTTTGTTTTTTTTTAATTTTCTAATTATCATAAAAATTAAAATTAAAAAAATTAAATAATTAAAAAAAACAAAAATAGGGGCATGGTCATGGCAGTTCTACATTTTATGCACCAAAAATATTTGCTCTAGTGTCATTATCCAGGGAGAAAACAGTCGACTACGTTTGTAATAGTTTGTATGGAGAAAGCCCCCGGTACCCTTTCCTCTTAATACGTACGTCATATTATATCTTAGATTAAAAATTATCAGTTCATGTTACATATCAGTAAATATCAGTTTCAAAATAGTTTGCGTCATGCATCAAATTTTTATCAGTAGGATTAGAAGTGCAATTTTCGTCTGCACTCACATAAGTGATAATGGACTGTTGTTTTTAACCGACTTCAAAAAAGGAGGAGGCTCTCAATTTGGTTGTACCTACCTATGTATGTTTTTTTTTTCAGTTTGAATAGTTAGTGCTTAGTAGTAGATCCACGATTTTGTATCAAAATGGCTTGACTAAAGCAGCATACAATGGATGTAGCTAATCCAACCAAAGAGCTACGCTGTTCGCTTACTTACATTATCTTTCCTTACATCCGTTACATTTAGTTATTGCAAATTACCCCTTACTCTCCCAACCAATTGAAAAAAAAATGGTTGTCTGTAAAGTCGGTTTACGGACGACAATTTTACGTGATAACGTCCTAAGAACTCTTTTGTATCGTTGACATTACCATTTTGCATACTTCAATACGGTGGTATGGTGGCTATGGTGGTAACCATAGCAACGTATTGTGAAGTATGCAAAATGATAGGTATATCATGTCAACAGAACCAGAACACATTACCATTTTGCGTACTTTAATACGTTGCTATGGTTACCTTGTCAGTAACGTAACGTAACGCATGACGTCAAACTTTTTTGTGAATGCCGGTGTTTATCGCTTTGAAAGACGCTAAAACGTCAAAAATAACGTAAAAAAAAAGACAATCTGCAGCTACGTTTCTAGCATTATTTAGTATCTATCTATCTTAATTAAGTACCTAAGTACTATTTCATTTATTTATTTTTATTTTTTATTTTATTATATTAATGCCTACTAACATAGTTTACGTAAGTTTTTGTACTAACAACATATGGACTGTAAATTGTCTGAAATAAATGATTTTGAATTTTGAATTTTGAGTTTTGAATTTTGAATTTTGAATTTTGAATTTGGAATTTGGAATTTTGAATTTTGAATTTTGAATTTTGAATTTTGAATTTTGAATTTTGAATTTTGAATTTTGAATTTTGAATTTTGAATTTTGAATTTTGAATTTTGAATTTTGAATTTTGAATTTTAAATTTTGAATTTTGAATTTTGAATTTTGAATTTTGAATTTTGAATTTTGAATTTTGAATTTTGAATTTTGAATTTTGAATTTGAATTTGAATTTTATTTCATTGCTACGATTTATATAAATTCCGCTACGCAGTTGTGACGCTGGCTCGTACTACACAAAGGGCCGAGAGTGTCCTTTTTAAACTCATTGGAAGTTAGCCAAAACCTTCGAATCATAAAATCAAATTACTGCCTATTTTTAAGTTCAAGGATAAGATTAACCTGTTGGAGAGAAACTGATTTGTGTGTTAAAAGAATGGATTGATTTAGGTTCCTCATTCCACTAAGTACACAGAAACGAAGATTTCTTAAAGCAAGAAATAATCCTCTGCCTATAAACGCTAGAGAATAACAACCAGTATTCATAATTATAGTAAGAATTTTGCTTTTAAAATAAAAATACTGCTTGTAATTTTAATATTAAAAAAAAACAAGAAATTGATTTTCTAGCGTCCTTGGAGTAAGAGCTAGGATTGTTTCTTGCTTCAAGAAACCTTTTTTACTGTGTAGGATCCACAGACGAGGCTCTATCGGTGGATCTACGGATCAAATTTTTATTTCTTTGGATGCTTAATACATTAGTATAAAGACCACATGAAATCGTCTTAAAAACTAAGTTAGGATGTGAGCCTTCGGATTTTTTTCCTTTTCCGTGAATTCATCGTCGATTAAATGATTGGTTTTTTTTTAATTGTGTTTGGTCCCTTATCTTAATCGATTTACCTATCACTATAGGTACCTACTGTAAGGGATCAATGTACTTAATTCATATCTCTGATTGAATGTTTTAATCATTTTCATGGTGATTAAGTTTCAAAACAAGCGTAAAGAAGGAATTTGAAGCGTAAATAAATGACTGGATAGTATAATTTTTGTAAATTTCTCAAATAAAAAATCTATTCTCTTCTTCGAACTCCGCACGCAGTATGCAATTCTATTAGACCAAGACCCCACTTACCACAAACTTTCGTGATTTTATAAAAGCTGAGAATTTCTCAGCGCATATGCAATTATGCATGTCCCCAACACCGTTATGAACGATGTGCAATTATGAAGTTCAGACCATAATAGCTTGGAGAGTTATCAGGTAAATAGTAAAACGAAAAACCAAACCTGTTAATTTAAAAAAAAAAGAAATACTTAGCCTATATTTTTGTAATAATCGATAATGTTGCTGGAACTTGTGTGAAAACGCTGCCGCTCCGCTCCAGTGAATAGGCAACCTAAAGTCTCGTCTACCGAAATGTTTTTTTTCCACTATTTCCAAAAATACAACGAAGCCTACAGAATTTTACCGATTTTACACTTCAAGAATATATTCTAAGAAAACAAAGCAAAACATTTCTTGATAACATATTACGAGACTATTTCAAAACAATGTCAGTATAACTATTGTGTTCTAAAATAGATAGTGATTAAATTTTTATTAAGGCTATTAGTTTAATAACAAATAAACATCTATTAAACTAAAGTGAAAGTTCTAAATGGCAATTTTTTGGGTCAGAGTTGAACTCTTAAATTGAAAACTTGTTTTGTACGTTCGACGGTCTGTTGATACGTATTTACAAAATAATAGTTAGGACGTGAATCACGATGAAAAGTTCCGATTTAGGAACGCTATTTGTTGGCTATACTCCAAACTCGAATGGATTGTAGGTGTGTAAGTCACACCTCTTTGACTGTATATGAAGCATTGAAAATGTGTACATAAAATGAAAATATAGATTTTAGGCTCTTACATGTAATAATACACAAAATGCAATACCTCATAGGAGCGCTACGTCTAACGCAAAATGTTTAAGAGCATGACGCCTTTATAATGAATTTTGGACGTTTTACTAGTTAGTCATTTTGTCACTCTAGACATTGTCACCTAATAATATACATTTTAACATGTGGACTTTCTCCAAAAATGTAATTTTTCTATAGACCTTCTGATTCGTAAAAAACTGCAAATCAATATAGACTTTTAGATACACGTTTTTATCTAGTTAGACAAAGGGAGCCATGTCTTTATTTCCATTTTGAAGTGGTTCCTTTTGCCTGAATACACGAATATACGTGTACCAAATAGTAAAAGTAATTGCAGTTATATTTGTTAGAACTAGCGTCGTATATCTTCCACTAACTACTAACCACAATTTTTACCGTTAAAATTGTAAAAAGTAGGTTTGACCCTTTGAATCCCTGCATCATTCTACGACTTAATTTATCTTACGTTTTAGCATCGTTTAACAAGTAAACAAACAAACATGTAATTTTTATAATACAGGAAATGTATTATAAAAATTACACATAGTATGGTTAATAGAAATGAATGGACTTATGAAACAAAGACATTCGAACAAAGAATACTCACACAATTTGTCACAGATTTACGAAAGTGGACAGAAGCGTCATTTCGTGGAAACGCAACAAAAGAACTGACTGTACTTTAATACTACGTAAAATAAATACAGTTCTATACCAATTTTTACCTGGTTCTATCCCAACCAGGTAGATTTAGCTACATTAATATAGTAACTGATACAAAATAAAAGCTCTAAATAAGGAATATTTATAAACGAAAACTCTTTTTACAAGTATTTACTTAGATATTATTGTAGTGCCTAAAATCATATTATGCCACTGGCAGCTGGCATTAAAGGTCAAGCAATAAATCTCTATCATTAGCATTACACAGTAGAGTTTGCAAAATTCAAACTCTCGTTTGTATTCTATTTATTATTTACTAACAGCGCTCCGCGGTTTCCTCCGCGTAACTCCCGATCCCGTAGGAATATCGGGATAAAATGTAGTCTATGTCACTCCCAATTAATCAATGTATCCTTCATACCAAGCTTCATCAAAATCCGTCCAGTAGTTTCGGAGCCAATTCAATTCAAACAAACAACAATCAAATCTTTCCTCTTTACAAAATAAGATCTACAATTTAGGTAGAGGCATAATAATGGTGGCGTGGATATGAAAACAAATCACATACCTAAGTAGCGTTATTAAAAACTGTGTTTCTAGGTAGGTAATGTGTTGCAGAAATAATAGAATGTGCAATACACAGTCCTGTTAGTTTAGAGATGTCTCGTCGAGTTACCAGGCTAACATGCAGACAGAGGTAGGTACCGCTAACTATTCACCATCTACGGTAACCAGCCAAATTATAACTGTATCCAAGCACGAAACTTGCGATGTTTGTCTGCAGCATCTCATTAGCGGTGAAATCGACGGTGACAAATTTAATGACCACCGGTTTTCAACTTTCGAAACCTTTTATTCGTGTTTTTATTGCGAAACTAAAGTGCATTTTAATGTAAACAAACCGCGTCGACTGATAACAAGCATTGATATGAGATAATCATGATCAATAACTGTCGATATACCTACCTAATGCTACATATAGCGGACCTACATCGCTGTTACAAGGAAATAACAGTACTTTTAATACAAATGCGAAGAAAACAAAAGTATTCACCTACCTTCTGGCACGAAGGCGAACACGTAATTTTAGCAGCCGAAAAAAACAGGATCGAACTTTAGCAACCAACTTCCAACAAAACAGCACTGGCACACAAGATTATTGCGCAGAAAGAGGAAAAAAATAATATAACTGCACTAAATTTAGACGGAGAACGCGATAACACGAGTTGTCTAAACAAAGTAGAGGCGAGAGACGGTATACGTGCGTCTCGCACGGCGGTCGCACAACGAGTGCTAAACACGGAGCAGCAGCTTGTTGAGTTCACCAGACTCGGCTTGTCAACAAACAAAGAGAGGGCTTGGTCGCGAGCAGTTCTGCGCAGGCGCGACGACGCCACACTCACACTAAATACACTCGTGTGAATGAACACGTAAACATAACAAGTACATTTAGATAGATTCTATACTTAAAGACACCATCCAGAAATATGCAAGCGAATTGATCAAGATCAACCGATCTCTAGAGCCACATCCGCCACATCTTAACTAAACTCCTTTGTTCTCACTACTCCCTTCATTTTCTTTGTTGTATCAAGTTTTAACTCAAGGGACTTATATTTCTAAAGATGGTCCACGAAACTGTCCTATATTTTAGCAGGTGTATCGATAAGACCCAGTGACGTAACCGCATATAGCTCATACCAGAAAAATGGAACAGTTACGTAGGATATTGCGTTTCAGAACATTGTTATCCTTCAGTTGCAAACATTTAACGATGAGTTGTGACATCAAAACAATAACATGTCGTTATCATCCGTCCGTAGTCTGTTATCAATATAATATGATGATAAGGGTAAGGGAAAAGAGTCGCAGTCTAGACCATTCTTTTGAATATTTAGTTACAAACAGATTACTGAAGATGAAAGAATCGTTAGTATTTTTAAGATTAAAAACCGTTGATTTGTGTCATTGACGAAGGAATATTACTAATCTTTTAGTTTTAACTGACTTCAGAAATAGGAGGTTCTCAATTTGACAGTAGGTAATATAAGTTTTTTATGGTTGTTCGGGCATAATATCTTCATTGTTTATGATCAGATTTTAGTACTTTATCAATATAATTCGTGTTATTCCATCCGTCTCATTCCGTTTGCCATTCTAACTATCGGAGACGAAATGTCTTAAGTTCTTTTGTTCTTGAAAACTGAAAGCAAAACATTCAATCCCCTTTCAAGATTCCAAAAGAATTAGACACAATTCCCAAAATCAGTAAAACAAAGGCCAAATGACATAAACCAAATTCCTGATAATGAGCGTCAACATGTCACCAAACTGATAAACGAGACTGTAACGAGGAAAACTCGTTTATTCGTAATATTTTTGGCAGTCGGCACAGGCCATGAACCTGAGGACTGTATAAATAATAGGTAGGTAGGTAAGACAAATGCGTAAGAAATATATTCCGTCCAAACGAAGGAACGCGCGAACGTCCAAAGCGTGGGCGATTGTAAATACCACGCAGTAGAAAGTTAGTTGACATTGTTGTTCTTTACATCAGGGAATATATCGTGTCGTAGTATACATAAAAAAACACAACCCTCCCTTTTGGCTTCGCCGTAGTCGGGTGAACAAGGGCCTCTCGAGGTGTTTTCATTCTTATTTTTACAGTTAAAGTATTTGTACATACGGGCTGTTTTTCGCACTTTAGTTGGGTCCTTTTTGCATGAGGATGTAGTAGGCTTTCCCAGCACCTTACTCTCTCTCAACTTAATGAACCGTATCCAGCGGAAAGAACCTTAAATACGTCTGGATCCTACTATTATGATTCATCACGATATTTTCCTTTATCGTAAGAGCAATGTCAATTAACGCACATAATTTTTTCTTAAGAAAAATCCATTGGTGCACGGTATTCGAAGCCATAACCTTCGCAATGCAAATCGAGGTATCACAACGCCGCCGCATAAAAATATTTATAATAGTAATTGGAAATATTAGAATACAAATTTCAGACACGGAGATTATCACTCACTACTCACTACGATAAAACGTTTAGAAACAAACGTATCGATAAATAATACTTGCATTCAGTTGACCTTTTTTTTCGGAGAGAAAATCCTCGCGGATACCCGCCATCCCGGGGGTGACAACGGGTTATGTCGGAGTCAAACCGACTAAAAACTCTCCGGTGACCCTCCTCGGTGCAGCTTGGAGGCCCGGGGTCTTATTTGAACACTCTCCGGAACCTCCATGCACCGCGTTCATCCTGGGAAAAAATATTCCCCCCGTTTTCAATAGGGTCGCACGGGGCCACACCGCAGCCAGTCCCAGGTCCGCTTCTTCGAAAACGATCAGAGTCCGCTTCTTCGAAAACGCTCTGATCGCTCAACGGACCAGATCCCCTTTTGGTCGCCTTTTACGACGGGCAGGGGCTACCGTAGTCTTATTCTATTTCACCCAGAACTACAGGGTCCAAGCATTCAGTTGACCTGCATCATTGAGTAAAGACACATCGGTTCGCGTAATTTTAGTTTTGAATACAGTGATGGTACAGCACAGAGCTGTAGCCTATTCCAATTGTTTCAGATCATGGTTATTTTTCTCTACATTGCCATTATTTCATATTTTTTTTAATCGACTTCTAAATAGAAAATGGAAAAATAACCGCCCCAACATAATCCGAAGCCAAACTACGAGTACAAAATGGAACGAAAACTGCCAGACTGTCATTATGTTGGTGCGGTTATTTCTCCCTTTTTTAAAGTCGGTTTAAAAATAATAATCATGAGTGTGTTTTAGTTCGAATAAACCAGTTAATATATTCTTACGACTGGCGATGGCGTCGCGTTCAGTGCCTTACAGTACGTTTGTTTGTTGCGTAAAAAATACTAAACCATTTTCAATGTTTGGTAAGGAAATAAATGTTATCACTTAGATTAATCTTTATCCCAATTTTCTAGGAAATCAGAACATAAACAAGTAAACTCTAAGGCGAACTAAGCTAAGGTATGTTCACAAAATTTACTACAGCGGAAATAAAATAAGCAGACACGACTACGTAAAATTCGTGCTCGGAGCTACTAGAATACGTGTTGTATATCCCAGACTTGGTTATTGGTAAATATCAACTATTTAGAATACAAAGATAACACTTATATACAACGCAATAGCTATATACAACGTAGTTCATTGATATCGTGTGCTAATACGAACTTTAAACAACACGTGGTGGATTTATGTTTAAATACAAAAGCAATGGTACATAGTACGCAGTAAATACAATGCTGATGGTGAAGGAAAACATCGTGAGGAAACCGATATGTCCTGGAACTCATAAAATTCATAACTGTTCGAAGACAAAGCCCTTCCGGAAGGGAACAGTAATAGTTCTGGGAGAAGGCCAGTGCCCTATAATACCACAGATAATAAACAGTAGGATATACTTTATTAGCTACTATCGACCCGTTCCGGCTTTTTACGGCTATATTATGCATGTATTATACATATAAACCTTCCTCTTGAAACACTCTATCTATTAAAAAACACCGCATCAAAAGCCGTTGCGTAGTTTTAAAGATTTAAGCATACATAGGGATATAGGGACAGAAAGCGACTTTGTTCTAACATTCAGTGCCGTATTATCCATAAAGCACTTTAGGCCAGTGCCTAGGGGCCCACTATGACCAGGGGCCCGGCACTCCCGATTAAAAATGAAAAAAAAAGGCGAAGAAGAAAAATACATCACGACGACGGATCAGCAGAAGGAGTGGTTCATAGAGGTAGAGATAAATTAAAAATTGAAACTTATTTGCTCGTTATAGACATGCTCTGTACAAAATTGTCGCGACGACTAGAAGCATAATATAGTGAAATTAATTGTCTGTTTGGCTTCCTAACGGATTTCTTGAAAAAGCCCGATGAGGATAATATAAAGGCATGCTCTAAGTTTAAGGAGAATTATTGCAATGATATCGAACCCGAATTTATAGACAAGATGGTCTACTTCAAATACTTTGTGTCACAATTAGAGGATACCGGAAATAAAGAAAAAAATATACCTGCCGAAAAATCTTACAAACTGATTGATGGTAACATGGCACAACCGGCAATGTGATAAGTGAAGTCTGTTGTTGATGATGATGGTACCTACCTTCATTCTGTTTAGTACCTAATGTAGACAGTAAAAAATTCCAAATTGCGTTGTTGTGGTTTGAAAAAGGGGGGGGGGCCGAAACGAGCTGTGCCTAGGGGCCCCGAGATGGTTAATCCGGCCCTGCTAACATTACTTACCCAGTACCTAGAGTACCTACTATATTTTTTGGGTTTGTTATCACAAAGATTTGTAGATTACTAGAATTAAGAACATTTAGACTAACGAGACGAATCTAAGAATACCTTAAACAATGCATAGAGGCATGGTCACGGCAGTTATAAGTTTTATGCAACAAAAATATTTGCTCTAGTGTCACTCATTATTCAGGGAGGAAACAGTCGACTACGTTTGTATGGAGAGTGCGCCCGGTACCCTTTCCTCTTAATCCATCGAGTGGTTTGGAAGATATGAGGGAATAAAGAATACTACAAACATACGAAGTTAAGCGCGAAAAACATAGCCCTTTTCTTGCAGTCAGGTAAAAATATAAGGAGTAACGTTATCTCAGCTATTCAGAACACTAATAAAGCTTCTTGGATTCGATTTTTGTGTCCATTTTATTCGGCCAAGGTTCGTAAACATTACGAAGGTCCCTAAATAAGTCGTCAGGTAATTTTACCGTGTGTCAATGACTTGAGAGTGCTTGAACGAGACGAGTGGTGAGCACCGAACTTTTCCAATAAAATGTAATTATGGTAGAGAGATTTCAAGTACCTGCTATTTGATAATATTTACGTCCGGCGACACGCAGAGAGAGCCAATATTCAGAACAATTAACATCACATTAACCTAGAAAAGTAGATTAGGTTAGATTGTAACCTAACACATATGACACACATCTCCATCCTAAGGTTGCCTGGAAGACATAGCCTTAAGCGATAAGGTCGCCTATTTGTACAATGTCGTAGTTAATAAGTTTTCTCGTTCTTTTTTTATATTATTAATGTTTTGTGTTGTACAAATAAAGTGTTTATCTATCTATCTATATGAGCGCAGTGAGCGATGAACATACAAAGATGGTTTCAGGAAGCTATAACCAGATCTGAATTATCTTGAACTAGCTTCTGCCCACGGCTTCGACCGCTATTTCAAACTTCACAAAGAACACACCCTCCAAATGTCATGTTTCTAGGACCAGAGCGGTTCAAGCTATGCGTTGCTAAATCAGTCAGTCAGGACTTTGAGTTTTATATTTATATATTCCTAGTTGTTGCCCGCGAATTTGTACATGGTATTTTTGTTTTGTATACTAAAACTTTCCTCTTGAATCACTCTATCAATTAAAAAGCGCATTAAAATCCGTTGCGTAGTTTTAAAGATCCAAGCATACATAGGGACAAAGGGAATACCTACGTTTTTAGAATTGGTCTTTTTGGAATATGTACATTTCAACATTCAGTCGTACTAGACCGTGAACGGACAGACAGATAGCGGGAAGCGACTTTGTTTTATACTATGTAGTGATGTAGATTTTGTATCGAAGAAGGCCATTTATAAGTGCCATACCTCGCGTGATGTATAGACGCAAACCTCTCAAAACTATGAGAAACTTTCATCAAAATAAAGGTATCAAGAAAAACAACAGTGATCCTTAGGGAGCACTGTTTCCTTTTAGAGGAGGTACATTGATTAAGGAGTTGACCTACTTTGAGCTTCCATACACTTTCTTCATCCAATGTGTCAGGCGTAAGGGAGTGGTACTGATTTTCAGAATATAAAACACTAGCAGCGCTCCGCGGTTTCACCCACGTAACTCACGATCCCGTGAGAATATCGGGATAAAAATAGCCTATGTCGCTCCCAATGAATCAATGCATCCTCATCCCAAGTTTCATCAAAATCGGTCCAGTAGTTTCGGAGCATATTCGTTACAAACAAAAAAAACTAAAGAATATTCTCTGTTTATTATATTAGTATTATACTATAACTTTTATGATTCAGTTTGCAGTTTTACGAATTGAGTGCCTACTGAAAATTCCGACTCTCAGCCCAATTTTTATTATAAATTGCGATAAAAATTATGATAAAAATTCAACATAGCGGCTTTCTCTATCATATTTTGAGAGTTGATGTAGTTATATCGCTTTATCGTATCGTGTTTTGGTCTTCATGCTAGGCATACTGATTCACTAAACTCAAACAAGATGCTTGCGAATTAATTTCAGGTCACTTTGTTATTTGTATACGGATCGTCGCAATGCTTTTTTAGGGTTCCGTGATGTTAGAGAGTTAAAATTTTCAAAGAATATATTTTTCTGTTGCCGCTATAACAAAAAATAGGTACCAAAAACAGAAAAATAAATAAGTACCTACGGCTCCTATACAACATGGTGCGGAACCCTTCGTGCACGGGTATTCTCGTGTTACCTGTGTTACGTGGTAAGAAAAAAAAATAATATTTTTAGAAAACATGAATATATTTACATAGTAGGTACTAGGCTGCATCCCTGCGGTTTCACTCGCGTTTAATTTATTTATTTATTTTTATTTCCAAGAACCTTCTCCAGACAGTAACAAACACAACAAAAAAAGAATTAGCGAAGGTGTTAAAATTATACTAATCTATACTTAATATTATAAAGCAGAAGAGTTTGTTTGTGTGTTTATTTGATCTCGTTAATCTCAGGAACTACTGATTCGAATTGAAACATTATTTTTGTGTTGGATAGTCCATTTATCGGAAGGCTATAAGCTACTCTTTATTTTGATATTCCCACGGGATCGGGAGTTACGCGAGTAAAACTACGGAGCGCAGCTAGTAAATAAATAAACCAAATCGATCAGCTATCTTCCTACTGTAATTAGCTTGCCCATGCTTCAGACAAAATATGAGGTAATGGGCATAATTTATCTGACATATTACCCACACCGATGACGGTAGACCATCACAACATGTTCTAATGCCCATTGTGCTCTACCACTTGCACATTGGAGGACCTAACAGAGGCCAACGCTGCAGTTGCAGTGGCCAAGTCGAACAAAGACGATAAGCCCATAGAAATAGGATTATAGGTCTGCCCGGATAAACTTTGGAAAGATAAACTTTGGTTTTAGGCTTCCGTCAAAAGGTAAAAAAGGAACCCTTTTAAGATCACTCCTTTGTCCGTCTGTCTGTCCGTGTGTCACTACCGATTTTTTCAGGAACGGGTGGACCTAGCAAGTTGAAATGTATACCAGATACTGAGGTCTATTATATTTCCTTTTAGGTGTACTCGTATAAAAATGATGGTCCTGAATCAACACGATGAAAATATATGGAAAATTTAGATTAACGCGAGAACCTGTAAGTACCAAAATTTACCTTATTTTTTTATGTTTCGGAATTTTCCCTTTACTTGTGCTATAAGACCTTGTTTGGTCTTGTGCAAGCTCGAACACAGCTTTTCATCAATTTCAGCTACATTCTCTGTTTACCGTACAAGTGATTATTATTCTTATTCTGTTTCAGTATTCATTTACCAAAATAAATTTGCAGTTCGGTACGAAATTTTATACTGAAAAAGTATTTAATTTCATTGTAATCGCGAATTCTTTCAATGGAATTCAGTTTTCAGTGCAAACGCGACTGTCTGGTATTTATTAAATTTTCTCGACTTTAATTTTTCTCGTCAACGTAATCATTTTGGAATTTTAAAACGAATTATGAAATTTTGCGTTGAAAAGAGAATTTCATTTAGTTATTTATTCAGAGTTCATATTAATTTAATCTTTCAGAGTTAACATAAAATAAATAAGTACACAATATCTACCCAAAAAATATAAATCTGATAAATGAAGTTTTTAGATTGTGTTTCTGAATTTTACTTACACTATTATAAGTTACAAGTAACTCAATTAGAAAAGTAATAAAGATCATTAGTCCATTGAAAAGTGACATTTGGGGTTACATTTGTTTGGGAGAAGGGGAGGGGGGTTCCCCCTTTTGTGTTAAAGCTACAACCAAACTGTCAATGAGCAATTCGATCTAAAAACCATTAAAACCCCCTTTTCCAAGATGGCGGACGTGGGACAAGGGTTGCAACCCCACATCTTGGATTGAACATTAAACTGACCCCACCTTGATATCTAAAAAATAAAATTGCATCCTTTGACAAGTGCACGCTAAGCCCAAACAAATGTAACATTTCAATGGACTACATACGTAGAATATTGGTTATAATTTTCCTTGAAACTTCACACCAATCTACAGTAGGAACAACAATAAACTGAACCTAAAGATAAACCTCAGCCGTATCTATCAGGCATCTATGCCTTGACCAGCCACGTGGCCGGTGGAAGCACCTATCGAGGTATACCATCAAGGCCTTGACACAACACTCCGTGTAACACGACCTTTAGTTGTTACCTACATTGATTTCCATTACACCATGCACGAGCAGTGAGCACGAGGCAAACGCTTAGGTACCTGCTAATAGTAACACATTATGGTCGTAAACAGATTAATTAGCAAGAATTTCTTGGCGTTTCCTGAAATCGGGGTTTTGGAATGAAGTTCCTTATCGTAGGCTGGCGGGGAACCTAGCCGAGAAAATGTTAAAGGGGATTTATGTAACGCGTTACGAAAAACCGTACAAGAAAGAGAGAATGAAGGAGACCGATGACTAATCTCGATAAATAGCGTTTACTAAATGAGGATTGTCTCTATAGCAAAGAGCCGGTCAAAGTTCTTTATATTCAAGAATGGTCCAAGGGACTTTAGGCATTACTTTTTTATATTTTTCTTTAAAGAGGTCGGCATCAAAAAGTTCGTATAAAAACTTAGTGTAAGATTGTTATTATCAAAATAGAAAGTAAGTAAGTATAAGAAACCTATACACAATTAGCGGCCATGGTTTAGCTAACTGGGTAAAAATATCTAATTGTACCAATGTGGAATTGTACAAATATGAAAATTGTACCAATGTGTCTGAAGGCACTTTTTTGTATTCAACAATTATGAATATTTTGGTGTCCTAAAGCAGGTAGGTGTAGGAGCAATTTTCTAGTGATCTATTACCAATGGCCTATGTCATATTCCCAAGCGGACTAGTTCCACTACCGTCTGTCAACCTTTGCGTTTTTACTAGTGATCTATTACCAATGGCCTATGTCATATTCCCAAGCGGACTAGTTCCACTACCGTCTGTCAACCTTTGCGTATTTGATGCCCTCGCTTATTTGAGGGTCTTCAAGTCACCAGTAAAAGTATCATCCAGGAAACCATGCTTTATCTTAGATCCCATCGTCACTTACGGTGAGAAATTGTTCAAACGCTGAATAGACGCTTTAGATTTCCAAAGATCTACTTATGTAACTCATTATTGTATGTCCGGAATGGACAAACTGTTGATACTTTTCCACTATAATTTTTCATCTTATGTACCTACACAGTTTTTCAATAAATATTCTTGATTCTTGAAGATGAGAAATCCCACTGGGTTATAAATAAACTCAAACTTAATTTCAAACTTGAATCACAGTTGACCCCACACGTGTTCAGTGCTAAACCGAAAATGTTTTGCTTTTAGTCACGTTTCCAAGATTTCTTCTCGGTAATTCATCATGTCGGTGCCTCAGATCTGTCGGATAATATTTTATACTATTTGTCCGGGAGATTTTCGGAGGTTATCCATCAAGATAGACGCTTAAATCCTTAAATGGTTAGGGAACGTGTAGTTATTTGTATCACGTCCTTAAATTGTTTGGGAACCAGTATATCGTGACCGTAGATATTTGATAGCAAAAAAGTTTTTTTTTTTATATTGCAGGACATTCCACGCATCACCATCTAGTCCCAAGCTAAGTAACTAGACTTGTGTTAAACCCAATTAACTACTCTTAAACGTTCTTTTGTAAATATATACTTATAATACATAGAAACAATCAGACCACAGACAAATCTAAGCATAAATATTTGTCTGAGGCGGTATATAATCGAACCCCGCAACCCTGTGTTTGGCAGTCCGGCATGGTGACCATTGTGCGAACTGGGTCGTCTGATATGAAAATACCTTACGCATTACGGCTCCCCTAACCCCTACTTTCAACGGACTCGAGAACTTTTTCACGCTCTTCGTCTCCCCTGGACTAGGGGAAACGATAAGCGCTAATTTAAAATAAGATCGGAAGGTCTATGCTCCCCCAGGGGAGACGTTTAAAGCTGAACTGTTAAAAATCAAATCATCGAATCTCTTAGTCAAAATTCTATCGGAATAACTATAACTATATAGTGAATTCATAAAAAACACCTCAAAAGCGATTCGATTCAGTTAAAAAGCGGAATTAACACTTTAACGACTACAAGTCATTTCGCGAATAAGTCCAATGTCTACTAAGCCAGTAATCAATATACCGATTGAAGAATTGGGTCTAAATTAAAAATATTCGTCTACACATAAATTAGACGCTACTGTTTGTCATTCGCTGAGCACATCATGACATGAACAGCTGAACCAATATTTTTACAAGATCTTAAAATCTCTCCATCTCCCAATAGTGGAACATTATCAATGCATTAACTGTACTTATTGTACAATCAGGCAACAACATTGCAGACCCAACGTAGAGCTCCAAAACTGCATAGTAGTAGATAGAAATAGTATGTTTTCAACTTAAACAAGATTCAGTTTAATGACTTTCTACTCATGAATTTATTAGACAAACGTTTTTAGAATGAAAACATTACAGTAACAGTAATTTTAAGCCTATTCCTTATATCCATACTGACATATCCCTACTGGTAGGGATACTTGGAGTTTTTTTTTCTCAATTAAAGTAATAAAGTTAAAACGCATCATCATCCGAGCGATGGTTCCTGGTTGCATCCCTCTCAGGAGCCCGGGGTAGTAAAGAGTAAAAACTACCGGTGGGATATATGGAACGTTCTACTCCATCTATCCTACTGATCCGCACTGGTAGGGAAACTTTTAGAACTCTACGCTGGGTCTGCAATTCTGTTGTCGACTGTACATTCTAGTAATTGCTTCAGACATCGTCTCTACCAATTTATTTTGCGAATGTTCGCGTAACTTCCAAACGATAGGTTCAAAAGCCAGACGTCTCGGGCAGCTGACTGCTTTACTCCGAGACAAAACTTTAATAAACACAATTGATTGGAATTTTTTTGACGTGACAACGTTTTATAAATTGGTTTGCCGGGTGACACTTCAAGAAACTGCGTTACGCTCCGCTGACGTTATGCGCTCACAATGAGAGCGAGTGAGAGGCACGCGGGCATGGTTAGCCCGCCTAAGAGCGAGAGAGACAGACATAAAAAGTGAAAGGCACGCGTCCCTTCCACTCGAGCACAGTTGTTGTCACGTAAAACTTTCGCCCGTATACCGACTTTACAGGCAACCAGTTTTTTTTACTTTTTTATTGCTACGTATAGTTTGATATAATATATAAGTACGATGCTTTTACGATGAAGGCCACGACTTTAGTTGGTTCCAGACGTAGGATGAGTTCTTTCCTCTGGACACGGTCGACTAAGCTGAGAGGGTGGTATAGGTAAGGCAAGCTTGCTTGTCACGCAACAAGAGCACAATAAAGAGGTCTAGTTCCGGAAAACAGCAAGCATACAAGTTGATACAAGTACATAAGTACCTATAGGTTTTTTTTGAAGCTTTTTACAGAGATTCAGCGAATCATGTATGGGGACTACATTATATGGGGACAGTGGAACTCAATAAAAATAAATACAATTTATGCCTGTTCTCCCCATTGACGGTATGTACCTGTTATGGGGACAGTGGAACTCAATATCACTGTAATTGTCCCCATTGACGTTTTTTCATTATTGGGACAACAGGACTACCCAGCATATTCGACCGTGCAACAGATGTAGGTATAGTCTACGTACCTAAACTACTTATAGCGGGAAATTCTAGGTGAAAACCGTGTGCAATACTTCCTTAGAAATCGTCATATTTCGTTGAATTTAACCAAACTGCGCATGAGTGATCATCTTGTTCTAACTAAGTCTCGAATTTAGATATTGTAAGAATCGTGACAGTTCATGTAAACACCCATTTACTACTTTATATATTCTTAAACAAACGTGGTACTTTGTCTATACTAATATTATAAAGCTGAAGAGTTTGTTTGTTTGTTTGAACGCGCTAATCTCAAGAACTACTGGTTCGAATTAAAAAAATATTTTCCCTTTACCCTTTTTAAAAACTTACCCTTTTTAAGTAGGTAGCTAGTTTCAAAAATATATACTTAACTAGCTGCGCTCCGCGCTTTCACCCGCGTACCTCCCGATCCCGTGGGAATATCGGGATAAAAAGTAGCCTATAACCTTCCTCGATAAATGGACTATCCAACACAAAAAGAATTTTTGAATTCGAACCAGCAGTTCCTGAGATTAGCGCGTTCAAACCAACAAACAAACAAACAAACTCTTCAGCTTTATAATATTAGTATAGATAATATAAAGCTGAAGAGTTTGTTTGTTTGTACGCGATAATCTCAGTAACTACGGGTTCAAATAGAAAAAATCTTTTTGTGTTGGATAGTGCATTTATCAAGGAAGGCTATAGGCTACTTTTCATTTTGATATTTCCACGGGATCGGGACTTACGCGCTTGAAACCGCGGAGCGCAGATAGTCTAGCGAACATGCTACATCCTCTACCTAATCGTCGCTTCCCATCAGGTGATATGAGATCAAATGCCTATTTATTGTAAATAATTTAGCCTATTTTGTGTAAATAAATATTATAAAAAAATACTCATCACAAACATTCTGAAACTACAAGAACTACGGGTCTGAAACGTCACATTGGTATTTCTTTTAGTACATAGGCGCGCACTAAAAAAATATTTTTGGAAATACCATTAAAGGGGTAAAAATGGCTGTTTAAGTTTGTAGTTCGCCCATAGTTCGCCGTAACTTTTATGTATTTTGTGTTTAGGTATAGAAAATCAAAATATTTTTTTAATAGACACTCACGCGAGTAAAACCACGGGGCGCAGCTAGCGCACTTACGAAAAGCAGCTATAAAATGCTGAAAAGCTATAAAATATTCGGATACATTTGTTGCACAGCGCGTGCAGGTAAAAGCTTCTAAAAGTAAAGCATAAAATAGTTGAAGGCTTCTAGTACGACCTTAGCACTATCCTTGAGACCAATAGACGATTTTCCCTTGCGATTTGCGGCTTGATGCATGTTCTTAGTTTATTAACTTGCTTTATTGCGGTTAAAATGGAGCAGATAAAATAGATGCGGTAACATAATTATCTAGAGAGCTTGCAACATAAAATAAACAGTTTACAATTCTGTGACGATTCGTACTACAAAGGATAAATAAATACCACACATCGCCATCTAGCCCCAAGCTAAGTAACTAGACTTGTGTTATGGATTATGGTAGGGTTATGTTTTTAAACTTTATGTATGTATGTTCATCATCATCATTACATAGTATAAAACAAACTCACTTTCCGCTGTCTGTCTCTATGTATGCTTAGGTCTTTAAAACTACGCAACATATTTTGATGCGGTTTTTTAAAAAGATGGAGTGATTCAAGAGGAAGGTTTATATGTATAATACATGCATAATATAGCCGTGCGAAGCCGGGGCGGATCGCTAGTATCGAGATAGAAAGCAGCCTGTGTTAATTCTGATTTTAACCGGTTCTCTGACCATAAAACCATAGCTTGGTTCTTGATTTTACAGTAGTTTGTTTGTCATGAAGTTTTTCATGACAAACAAACTAGCATCGTCGTATTAAAATGTTGGATGTTGGTCAAAAGTAATCGAAACAACAGCAAGTACTAAAAACTAGGGCATTATAAGCACCACAAAACAACGATCTGAGTCGCGATTCACGTCTGATTCCATTCGTTTGCGGTGGGAATAAGCAATGACGAATATTCAGTAAGGTTTTTTTGGTGTTTTGGAGAATTAGATGGGTACTTAAAGATAACGTTAACGAAAAGCGTTACAAAAGAGGATTTAGATATTAAGCTCTTTGAGTTTACCTTTTAATAAAGGTTGGATTAACTACATCTTAAAAAATGCATCAACTTGACATCGCGCGTCATAGCGGACGAATAAAAAAGTAGGTACAGTTTGCGTTATAAGTCCACTATCAGTTTGCTACAATAATACTTGCTTTAAACAAGAATTAGACTTACGACCTTCTTCTAATAGACGTTACACACAAACATAAATACTTGAATTAAAAGTACTCAGAGTGATTATTATTCTCAAACATGTTAGCTATGTCTTTAGTTAGCTGAGTGGTATAAGCCGCCATTAGCTACACCAACCGACGTGGGTTCGATTAACAGGTTACGTTGTTATAATTTATTTATTTTAAAGGAAAGTAAACAACTAAGTTTAACATAATAAAACAGAAGAAATAGAAACAGAAAGCCAATTACAGACAATCACAAATAGAAATATACTAATAATACAAAAGACAGCGTATCGAAAAATAGATAGTTAGATATATAACAAAATAAATTCAGAACGCACACAACGACAAGAAGGATTCGCAGAAATAATATAAATATATATAACACATAAACAAGACTAGTAATCAGCGACAGATAAGTCAGATTCGAAGAAGAGCTGACTGAGCACGCGCCTGAGACTTCTGAAGTCTGTATTAAAAAGAGAAAAGATAATTGTTAACGTTACGGTGGCGGTGGACTATTGAGCGTCGATAGTACATATTACTATTTTCGTTTGGTATCTGAAGCGAGAAGAAAACCTACGATTTGGCTTCGCACCCTTTTCCCTCGTGATTGGTCCAGGTTTAATACCAACTCGTAACATTTCTAACCTTGAGTGGTTTCCCAAGGCCTCATATTGGTCACCAACTGGTCGCCACTTAACCTTATTTCATATCGGATTTCAGTGGAGAACACGAAATCTAACAATTATCTGGTAAGTATAAATATAGTTTTTAGTTTATATCACGCGAAAATAATTGCGGTGGTGATTTTAAAGGTATCATAAGCCAGATGAACACATTTTCGGTGCCTTTTTCTATGTTTTAACGTGATAACGTCTTATAATTTTATGAACACAGTATGCACTCACAAAAAAGTGTCACGTTCTATCTGGTAATACTAGGTAACCATAGCAACGTAGTTTCATCAATGTTTTCATATGACGTTATTACGTAAAATTATCGTTCGTAAACCGACTTTTTATTAAAGTGAAAACTTCTTTTTAGCGCGGTACGCATATTTTTTAATGAGATAAAATCTCTGATCTCGCGACACCGTTACGAGACGCAGCTACAGTGTGTGCGTATATGCATGTACATATAGCAGACCGCGAAAATTCATCAAAGGATGTATGTATTATATATATCGTCAAACTTCTTCATACAAAACTAGACCGTAACCACTAGACTAGTATTTAAGCTCAAAGTCAAATGGAGAGAGTGCGGTGACCGAGCACCGTGCCATTTTAATATGGCTTTATACCGTCAAACCCCGAGCGGTGCCCGGTCGCCACATTTTTACATACTTTTGTATGAAGAAGATTGACGTTTGGATTTCAACATAAACTTTGCAGACGATAAAAATCTACCATAATCCTACTAATATTATAAATCCAAAAATTTGTTAATCCTTTTGTTTGTTTATTCCCTTTTCACGGTCAAACGACTAGACCAATTCGGATGAAAAGCGGCATAGTGGTAGTTTAGGGAATGGAGAAGGACATAGGATAATTTTGATCCCGAAATTCCCGCGGGATCGGAGGATATACGCGGGCGAAGCCATAGGGCGCAGCTAGTTTGTTAAAAAATCCAAAATAGAACCAAATTGGGAAAGACACACAAATATTAAACGATAACACGGCACAGTTTTTTTTAATTAAATAGATAAATGTTATCATCATAATATTTATTAATACCGGCTTCTCTGCTCTTTGTAGTTAAATCGAAAAGAATATTTATTAAAAAACTAGCTGCGCCCCACGGTTTCACCCGCGTAAGTCACGATCCCGTGGGTATATCGGGATAAAAAGTAGCCTATGTGTAAATCCAGGTCTCCAGCTATCTAGATACCGAGTTTCATTGCAATCGGTCCAGTAGTTTTTGCGTGAAAGAGGACATACACACACAAACACACACACAAACTTTCACATTTATAATATTAGTAGGAGTAGGATTTATATTTATTCTAGACTAGCGACCCGCTCCGGCTTCGCACGGCTATATTATGCATGTATTATACATATAAACCTTCCTCTTGAATCACTCTATCTATTAAAAAAACCGCATCAAAATCCGTTGCGTAGTTTTAAAGATTTAAGCATACAAAGGGATATAGGGACATAGGGACTGAGAAAGACCTGAGATTTGACCTGTAACCTTATCAATAAATGAGTAAGTATTTGAGAAAGTGACTTTGTTTTATACTATGTACTACTATGTAGTGATTATATACAACACCAGTAATTTGAATCCATGCTATAACAGGGCTCTTTGTAGTGATTCGGACATGTATTAGATGGAATAGCTAGGCTTGTCCAACACCTGTACCACCCTTCTCAGCTTAGTTGACCGTTGTCCAGAGAAATCAACTCGTCAAACAATTGGAGCAAGTAGACCGCGGATTTCACTATGATGCTTTCCTTCACCGTAAGAGCTTTTTTATTAGCGCACATAAAATTCGTAAGAAGAAGAAGAATCCTTCGGAATTAAAGTCGATGTACTTAACACTAGACCTACAACTGCTCCGTTTTTTTAGTTTCCGTACCCATAGGAATTACTAAGAATTTCCCTGTCCATCCGTCTGTCTGTCTGGCACCAGGCTGTATCTCATGAACCATGATAGCTAGTTTATTTTTTTCTATTGATTACTTAAATAGGTATTGCATTAAATGCCCTGTCACAATGACACTTAACAAATGGCTTCCTAGATTATAAGGATTACGTTGCGATGTATTTGTGCAAAGACTAGGCTTGCGTTTGGCTTCTCTCACCCTCAGCGAACTTGAACCATGAACAGATAGATAAGTAGCTTATCTCACTTGACTAAATTCAGACTAAATTACATAGGTACACAGTACACAGTACACCTAGCTTTTGCCCGCAACTTCGACCGCGTAAATGTCAAAAATTTGAAGTAGATTGGACCAAGGAATCACGTAGTCCCATACAAACTTTGAACCCCTTTTTTTTTTGGGTTTGACCCGTTGGGTTTGATTGGGGGTGACCCAAGGGGTAGAATTTCGGAAAATCCTTTCTTATCAGATGCCGACGTCATACAAAGAACACACCCTCAAAGTTTCAGGTCTCTATGATCAGCGGTTTAGGCTGTGCGTTGATCCGTCAGTCAGTCAGGACAAAGGATTTTATATGTATAAAAAGAATATAGTATCCTTAACTTTTAATTCTTGACGCATTTGCTTTCCTACCTATAGTGCCTACGATTTAGGACACATCTGTCAGACTCCGCTTTTTTCAGTAAGTGCTTTATTGACTATTTTGGTTTAGTTTCGTCATGGAATGACTGAAGTAGAAAATGGAACTGACCCTTTACATTCCGCTTCCGTCAGTCAGCGTTTTATTGACTATTTTGATTCAGTTTCGTCAGAAACCTACCACTTGCTCAAGTGGTAGCGCCTAAGTGGTCGTGCCTAAGTGTTAGTCCTTTTAGGAACCGTGTGCCGCTAACCAGGATCTGCCTCAGCATTCGCTGAACAAAACCATCAAATAGGCCATAGATAACGTATGTGAAGTACATCGTGGAAAGATAAGCATGAGTAAATCGATATACATAGATATTATCGTGTCATGTCTGTCATGCAATGGCCCATGGTAACAGGCGTCGGATATTTCATTATGGCTATAGAAAAGTATAGGTAGGAAGTAGGTATATAGTATCTTACACACATAAAATGTCTTGTCATGGCGCCTCCGCCAGGTCGTGGCAGACTAGGTAGACCCAAGAAGTGCTGGTTTGACATTGTAAAGGGTGATATGTTTGCAAATGGCCTTACTAACCAGGATGCCGAAGATCGTGCGAAGTGGAGGCGTAAAAGTAGGAAAGCGGACCCCGGGCTCCCGAGAGGGATGCAACCGCGGGGAACATCGCTCGGATGATAATGACACATAAAAAAGAAAAGGACGAAATCTTTGAAACTACAATAGTCTGAAACTTTGCAGGGGGGTTGCATTTAGTATGTACATGAGCATTAAGAAAGGATTTTAGGAAATTAGGCCTTTAGTGGGGTAAAAAGGACTGATTAAGAATATATAAACCATGTTAAGCTGATGCTCAACGATTTCGTAGCAGGATGCCTACTACCGCACTTAGCCGAATGTTAAACCTTTCATGAAACTGTAGCACAAAGACATTACTAAAACAACCTGAATAAACTAACTAACTAAAATCACGTTGAATCTAAACTCTTTACTTTATAACAAAGAGATTTGATTAGCTCGCATATAAAGAGTAATCTAGTAGTCTAGTTGCTCGTTGGAGCTGACATGCACAATTTTTTGATAGGTTAAGGAATGAGTAAGATAAATGATTCGTTTTTCATTATCTCCTTTCTAATCTAGCGAGAGACCCAGTTTGGGTTGCTAAGTAGTGCAGCTAGTAATAAACTAAATACTGAACTATTACAAAATCTGTAAATCCTAGAAGGCATCCCCTGAGGCATCGTTCCTAGAAGTCAGTTAACATTACCCCTCTGGATAGCCAAACTGATCCTCTGAGAGAAAAAGCTACCAATCTTCGGACACAAGAAACCTTGTTGATACACACTCATAGATTCCTAAAGAATACAGAGGGCTTCGGGAAACCCACAACCCCATAGTCTCCATCCATACGCCAAAAATGTATGTATTGGTTAATCGCGTTTTTGCGGTAGTATGCGTATGCGTACACGAACATAAGAGAAGTAAACAAGTAACAGGTATATTACTCAAAATTATCTATGGTAGCGAAGACTGAGGATACAAATTTAAATTTAAAGGATTTTAAATTCAAGCAGAGACAAGAAAATATATCTTCCAACGAAATGGTCGACAGTGCAGCAAAGTGCAGTCTGCGAAGCGAGACAAAATTACTACAATAATGCACTAAAAGTACATTCGTCCCGACTCATTTCAGAGCTCAGACTCATAAAATAAAACAATATCCGAGACTTGAGACTCAAAATGTATGTAAATTTCATCCTCGAGTGTGGATTTGCCAAGATTGCATCGCGACTTCTATGCATTCTGAGCAATGAAATGTGAATAGCTTTGTGTGATAAAATGCTAGGTGCTGTGGTTTAGTAGGGGGATAAATAATTAAATATTGCAGGACATTGCTCCATCTAGCCCCGAGCTAAGCAATAAAGCTTGTGTTATGGTGACTAGACAATGGATACTTTTATACAAACTTTTATTATACGTATTTCACATACAGAGATACAACCAGAAACCAATAGCAGAACATAAATACTCGTATGAGGCGGGAGTCGAACCCGCAACCTTCTAAAGTTGAAGGCGGGTGTTAAAAGATATCGTCAATGGAGCTTAATGATGTTTGTAATAAAAAATAATCAATTTATGTACCTATATCTATAGGGGGAGCTCATTTATGAACTGGCAAAAATTTTAGGAATTTTGTGAAAAACAGTTTCGGTTTTGATGTTGATCGACGGCTTGATATCTTGATATTGATTCTCCCTACGTTTCCTCTGATTTTTTTAAATTCTAGCAACTAAGTAAGAAACTTTTGCTTTATTTTAGATCCTATTGCAATGACAAATAAAGACTCAAAGCGCTTCAAATATATAATATAGCTTTAAAGATGAAAAGATTCTCACGGAACATTGTAAGTTTAGAGCAAATATAAAAACTTTATAGACTGATCGTATCTATAGCAAAGACAATAATCATCTTTGTAGAATTAGAGAGAACATCTAAATTATATAAAAGTCGTGTTAGTTTTAGTATATCTACATATAGGTAGCTGAAGTCCGGGAATAACGTATTATTAATACTTCCATTACAGATTATGATGATGATGATGAAACCTTTAGATGTTCCCTCTACTCCATCGTTAAATCTCTTTCATGTATAGGTATATACCTATATCGATATATATAGACATCTACCTATAGATAGGTAGGTACCGTATTTGTAGATGTGGCTAGACGTCTCGCCGGTGGACGACCTGCCTCGGAAATGCATCCATAAAGTTCGAACAGGGGTGATTGGTACCTTTACAGACGCTGCAGTCTGCACCTTTGTGACGCCATCGCGCCAATCGAACACTTAAGTAACTTAGGTAGGTACTTATCACTGACTAGCAGCGCTCCGCGGTTTCACCCGTAGTAATACAGGTGAAACCGCGGAGCTCTGCGCTGATTGGCAACTTTTTATCCCGATATTCCCACGGGATCGGGCCTTAAAGCAGGTAAAACCGTGGACTCCAGCTAGTTTTAGTAATCGTTGCAAAACCGACGTCGAAAGGTGCGTACGGATAGCGCGTACACTGGTACGCGTAGTCAGTTTACGCGTGTCCGGAACGTCATATCCATACCTGCAGCTACGCGTACACTCTTGGGGAACGCGTACCGCGCGAGCTAGTCGCAACGCGAGCCGCCGTCAGTCGGTTTTTGGTCGCGCGTCAAAGAGGACGCACACGACCGGGTACGCTATATTTGGACGGCAAAATGGATAGACACGCGTGTTCTTGGAGTTTCAATAATGAAAATATGATAAGATTGATTCGCGCTCCGCGCTCTGGATCGATTGACCTCGCGTACAGGTTCGCGGCGGTCCGTACAGGAGCTGTACGCGTATCCAATGTACGCGTGGACAGTGTTTCCCAGCTACGCGTAACACAGGAACGCGCTATCCGTACGCACCTGAAGAAAGGATATTTACAAACATAGCGAAGTTAAAAGGTATTCAAGTCTATATAAATACAGTTATTGGGAAAACTAGTGTAAATTACCATGTCATTATAGCCTAATTTAAAAACAATAGCATTGTTATTGCGAAAAGTAAATAATTTATTAATTAGGGCCCTCGCCCACGGCGACTTTTTGTAGCGATGCAGTCGCGCGTTTCATAAACGAGCGACTGCATCGCTACTAAAGCGCGTTAGTCGCGTTTGCAACGCGCTACATACGCAATGCCAACGCGCTACAGCATCGCGACTGTATCGACGCAAACGCGCGACCGTATCGGCAAAACGTCGAATAAGTCATTCTATAACAACTTCTGAATTTATGCTCATAGTTTTTTAGTATTTTAAACGTTGTTACGTAATGTCCACCAAGTAATCTCTCTCTGTTAAATGGGTGCATCCAATATCGACGCCGCTTTCATTGCCCGCACGCTTCGGCTGCTTACAAAGCAGCACCAAAGACAACGTGACTAATGTTGCCTCAACGGAGTCCATCTTGCAACTGTAGCGATCACCACAGGCATTTTTGTGCCGTTACTGAATCGCGTTTGCATCACGACAGAAGCGCGACGGTATCGCGTTGGCATCGCGACTGAATCGTGGTTATGTGGGCGAGGGCACACAGCAAGCGATCGCATCGCGACTGTATCGATGCGAACGCGCGACAGCATAGCTACTGCATCGCTACAAAAAATCGCCGTGGGCAAGGGGCCTTACTAACAGTGGCCTGCAGTTTCACCCGCGGAAGTCCCGATCCCGTGGTCTAGATATAATATCGGGTTAAAAATAACCTATGTTTTTAACAATGAATCAATGTATCCTCACACCTAGTTTCATTAAAATCTATCTAGTATTTTCGGAGCCTATTCGTTACAAACGTAAAAAAATCCTCTTCATATATGTACAATCAACGGTCAAAAGACTCTGCCCAACGTAACATTTACAATCCTGTGCAGCTCTATTTGAACATTATACCACAGTAACCTGTGGATCGAACCCACGTCGTCGGTTGGTGTAGCGGGTGGCGGCTCTCACACAACTAAATACATAGCTAACATGTTGAAAATGATAATCACACTGAGTACCAACTTCTAATTCAAATTTATGTTTGTGTAACGAAGAAGGTCGTAAGTCCAATACTTGTTAATAGTATTATTGTAGCGCAAACTGATCATTTACTTATGACCCATACTGTACCTTTTATCCCGATATTCACACGGGATCGGGACTTATGCGGGTGAAACCGCGGATCGCAACTAGTGAATAAATAAAAAACAGGCGAGTGTTCGCCCGACGACACGCCCGTCCGCGTCGTCGGTCGTTATATGCAGTTGAATTTAATAACCACATGACCTATAATTAAGTACGTAAAAACAACATTCATATTTTTAAACTGATAGGTATCTAAATACGTATGTATTAGTATATCTAATACGTATGTAGTAGCTACCTAATGATTTAAACCTCACCCTGACACGGTTATACAATAACGATACACAATTGATACCCTGCGCTGCGCCTGAGTTGGAATAGTGTCCGGTTACACGTGAATAAATACTTCGTTTCCACATTTTTTTTCATTTGTTTCCTTTTTTAGGCAAGAAAATTCATGATATCGCGTTTGTTTTTTTAAATTACATTTACCTTAATTAATTGAATTGAATAAATTGCCACAAAATATGCAATCATTTTTCATATTTTTCTTTTTATTCCATTTATTTCTAAATAAAAACAAACAAAATGGTACTCTTTGCCTTTAGGCGATAATGGCTAAAGGATACGCCGCACTAACGATTATTAGATCAATAAAATCGGACATAAGTAAAAATGTGCAACTTAGTCAAAAGTGTCATGTAAGCTATTGTTCCTATAGCCAGGTAACCGACCTTTTAGACGGCGGCCATTAAAAATCCCCCCGCTCTAGACCTGTTTTAACAAATCAGTCGAAACTCAGCCGTTCGTGGAGTCGCATGTCTTTGTTTTCGGCACTTTTGTTCGCACTATAACTTCGCTTCACAGTTGTGTGTTTGTGTGGTTCAATTTAGAAAAAACTTTTATTGGATATGGCAGAAGAAGGTATGTACTACATTTTAAAATATTACATGATTACTTTGTCGTATAAAATTTATATTTTTATGTGATATGAAAACAGTTACAATTTAGGTACATTTTTTTGCTTTACTTTTTCAAACAATCGTGTTTTTATGTATATGTCGTGTCTTGTCGGGCTACAACTTTTATAACAATATAATAATTGATTTGTTGGCTATTGTAAATCATAATAAAACCATCCGCCTGCGTCCGCCATTTTGTTTTATATGACTTTTAAATTGTACGTAAAAATTACACAATTATTTTAAGTTAATATATTTATTTATTTGTCGTACAGATAATTCGAGAACTATCAAGATATTTACTAGAAGAGCATTGTGGGAGATCTTGAATGAATTCAAGGGCCACAAAATAGAAGAAAAGTTTTCATTGTTAGAAGATAGACTTGTCCAATTGACAAATTGTCCGGAACATGAGAAACATAAAATGGTAAATGGTTTGAAGCACTTTAAAAGTGAATTCAAAAAGAAGTGGAGAGGAGCTTCATACAAAGAAGAACGGTTTTTAAAAAGTAATGAAGTGTGGCTTACATCTTCGATGGAATTACCTAACTGGCCTGAAATGACCTTACCAAAACCTGGACGTCCAAAAAAATCATTTGAAGATGTGTGTGACCGTAGCAAACGGAGAAAAACAAAAGATCTGCGTGAACAAGTATCTGTCGAGGAGTTGACTTATGCTGCTGGCGTGAGTCAGGGCACTTCAGGAAATAAAGATGCATCAAAAATAATTAAAGAATTAATGGCTTCACCCACCAGAGCTACTAAACTTAGAAAAGTTATTTCTAGTACCAAGAAGCAAACAACTGTAAAAAAATATACGCCAGCAGAAGCACTGGCTATCTTTGTTGAAGGTGATTTCACTAGAAGACAATGGGAAATAATCCACAGATCTGGTAAAGCTATTTACCCATGCTATTCTGTCATACAAATGGCTAAGATTGAATGTTATCCCGAGGAAGAATCAATACATGTCACTGAGACAAGCGCAGAAGTTAAACTTCAAGCATTACTAAATCACACTGCATTGCGCTTGTACAAATATATAGCGGAGGTTGTCAATATGTCATGCACTGAAGAAGAAAAACAAAATATGGTGTTAATTTCGAAATGGGGATGTGACGGATCTCAGCAGACACAATACAAGCAAAAATTCGAAAATCACGGAGATAGTGATGCAAATATTTTTCAAAGCTCACTAGTGCCTCTAAGACTATCTGTTATCATTGAAGAAGAGGAGAAAAAAATCATTTGGCAAAATCCGGTTCCGTCTTCAGTCAGATTCTGCAGACCCATACGTATAAGATTTATAAATGAAACAAAAGATATCACAAAACAAGAAATACAATACATTGAAAACCAAGCCGAACAGCTTCAGGAGACAGAAATTGATGGCAGCAAAATAAAACATAAACTGTTACTTACCATGATTGATGGCAAGGTATGTAATGCTGCTACAGACACCTCATCTACAATGAGATGCTACATTTGCGGACAGACTTCGAAGGATTTTAATAAATTAATTAAAAAAGAAAGTAAAGTAGAAACGTTGAAGTTTGGATTATCAATTCTTCACGCAAGAATTCGATTTTTCGAATCTATTTTACATTTAGCCTATAAATTGCCTTTACAAAAATGGCAAGCACGGTCTACAGAAGAAAAAAGAATTGTAAAAGAGACTAAAGAAAAACTACAAAAAGCCTTTAAAGAGGAAATGGGATTACTCGTAGATGTTCCCAAAGCAGGGTTTGGGAACACTAATGACGGGAACACGTCAAGGAGATTTTTTGCAGATCCGGAATGCTCCTCAAGAATAACTGGCATCAATGTCGATTTAATAAAAAGGTTTAAAGTTATATTAGAAGTAATATCAAGTGGCAATAACATTGATGTAGAAAAATTTGAAGCATACGCAAATGAAACTGCAAAAATATATGTCGATCTGTATGGTTGGCATCCCATGTCACCAACCATACACAAAATTTTGATACATGGAGGTGAAGTAATAGCTCATGCACTCCTACCTATTGGCCAGTTATCGGAAGAGGCAGCTGAAGCCCGAAACAAACATTTTAGGCAATACAGATTACATTTTTCCCGCAAATTTTCGCGCAGAGACTGCAACATAGATATAATAAACAGACTTCTTTTAAGTTCAGATCCATTTATCAGCTGCAGCAGAAAGACGCAAAATAAAAAAAGACAGCCTTTCTCAAAGGAGGCAATAGAAATGATGTCTGCCAGCACGGTATTTAAAAATAGACAAAGCGAAGACGAAAGTTCCGACGAAGAAGAAGTTGAAGAATCCTAAAAATGTAAAAAGATGTAAAATTTTAAATATATAATTATTATATTGGTCAGACTTTGTGTTTTATTTAATTTAATTGCACATAAAATTATATAAATAAATTAAATATTTTTGTCCGATTTTTTCACTCAAATACTCGTTAGTGCGCCGCCCTTTGTGCCGCTTTAGAATATATCCGTATAAGTATTTTAGTTTATTTCCATACACTTTAGTGCAATAAAGTGTTTATCTAATCTACTTTGCAGATTCTACTCTAGAATCAATCAATTCGCTCTGGATTCAGTTTACGTGAAAAAGTAACATTTTAACCCTTTAGGATACAATCTACTATTTTGTTCCCGTCGAAAAATTAAAGTTACATTTAATATAGAGGCAACAAAACTACAGTCTTATTTTACAAAACAAAACATTAACACATTTTACAACCACAATGAAAATGTAAAGGGATTTGTGAGCAGACAGTAGGTTAGGTTGTGGTAGTGCCACAAAAGCATCTGATTTATAATAATAGTTCCAATGAGAACAATTCTTGCAATTTTTACTTTTTCGTAACTTCATGTTAAAATTCAGGATATTTTTTTAAAAGTTGTAAGTATAGTTTATTAGGCAGATTCTATCACTACATAGTATAAAATAAAGTCACTTTTCGCCGTCCCTATGTCCCTTTGTATGCTTAGATCTTTAAAACTACGCTACGGATTACGATGCGGTTTTTTTAAATAGATAGAGCGATTAACGAGGAAGGTTTTTAGATATAATACATCCTCTTTATTAATTCAAATAAACAAATCATAGTAATAAAATGACAAAAAATACAAATATAAAAAAATAAAAATACATCCTTAATACAGTCGTGCGAAGCCGGGGCGGGTCGCTAGTTTATTATGTAATGCAGCCGTGTAACTGGCTTGTAACAATGTAGGTAATAATAAAACAAAATAGAAATGTAAGTACAAAAAGAGGTTGCATATTTCGGAAAGAAATATCGAAGGAGCTACTGCAGCTGATGTAAGTTTTAGCAAAACCCCTAAGTATTAGTAGCAAAAACAAGAAAGTTCAGACTACAGGTTCAAATAACGCGAACAGATTTTGTAAAGGTCCCTTAGAAACGTTAATTAGTTCAAAGAACAATTGTTTACAAAAACCAAACTAGTTAATGTTGAATCTCCCTTTAAAATACCAGTAATTATGATTGACAAGTGCAGCAGAGTTCAGAGAACCTTTGCACCCAGACGCCGAGGTTACTTCGTTAAGCAAATATTAAAGCAATTTCACTGAATAAACTGAAATCATTATGTGACGTTAACTGAAACTTGGAACTGAGTTTCTGAAGGTTTTACTTTAGGGTATAGCAAATACGATGGATACCAGACCAGTGACAGCAAATCTTGTTAAAAATGCGTCACTTAAAAATTCGCATTATTTAAATCATTGATGTATCACACAAAGCACACGACTAATTAATAAAAATAAAAAAAATCGTTTTACTCAGGACCTTGATTTTTGTACACCTAAAGACCTCAATATCAGGGATAAACAAATTGCTAGGTCCTCCCGTTCCTGAGAAAATCGGTGACGACAAGAGAGTGATCTTATAGGGCCGTTTTTTTTTTAATTTTGAGGTACGGAACTCTAAAACCAAGTAAAATAGTTAAATCAAAAAATCAAAAAAGCAAAATAGGTATAGCAAAATATTCAAATGTAGTAAGAAGTGTTGCAAATGGTCAGTGGGCAGTAGCTCAGTATTGGGTTTGCTAAAAGAAGCAAAACACAGATTTTTAGTTTTTCATTGGTAGATGGCGCAACCGCTATTTTTTAACGTACTTCTAAAATTATTACGTAAAATTATAATGAGTTTTTTTTAAATCTCTAATCTCTAAAGTTATCTAATTCTTCATTACAAAGCAACCTTTGTGCTTATGTTACAAAAATTTAAAGACTTAGTTATTTTTTAAGAAAAAGATAAAAACATTTTCTACTAGCTTTAAGTGCATAGAGCGAGACACCCAGACATCCAAATCACCTAGGTGGGATACGAACCTAACACCTAAATTGAATGCAATAAAAAAACAAACAAATGTATAGGTAGGTACTACTTTCATACCTATAGGGTTGCCAACCGTTACTGTAAATTATTTTATTTTTAAACTACTATTTTTTTCACTTTTTTGACGTGATCGATGAACACCTGCACTCAGGAAAAAGTGTGACGTCATCGCTCACGTTCCCATCGTGAGTCATGTTATTGACAACAAATCATAGCAACGTATTATCGTTGCTATTATTATTATATTTATTTTTGATCTGCTGGACAATGATCTGCTAAGTTCACTAACATCTTACCTTTTCAAAAATAAAATTAATCTGCTCTTTATTAAATAAATCGACTTTGTAGAAAATATTAAAAATGTTGAAATAGGCGTTTCGGTAAGTCTCTACTAAATTTTTCGACGTGTACCTACTTACTATTTCTATCTTAAGTCAAAGTCAACATGTTTTAATCATTTGGATGCATATGTACGGTCGCCTGCATAATTGCAGCCCTCGGTAGAGTTCTAAAATTACTATTATTGAAATGTTTTCATTCTAATAATTTTTGTTTGATAAATTCAAGAGTAAAAGACTTTTAACTTCAGCTAAAGCAAGTGCCTAGAATCATGCTGTGTTCTAAACATTCTTATAACAGTCGTTTTAGAGCTCTACGGTGGGTCAGCAATTATGCAGCCGACTGTACCTACATTTTGTAGCAAGATCACATAGAAACGAAGTAAGGATGTGAATAAGAAGAAGGCACAAGAAACTCATGGGGGTTTTTTTGCCATGTCATCACGCTCACAAAAGTCAATATTACAAATATTTGAATATTATTTGGTAAAACTAAGAATCCAGCTAAGAAAGTTGGCAACCCTACATACCTACACGGTGCATTCAACGTAAACACGTCAATGTTAGGAAGTCTGGCAACTAGACAACAAAGGAGAGTTCCGCCAGAACCCTAGGTATGAAATTAGGGGGGAAGGAGTCTCTAGACAGCAGACACCCCTAGTCTAGCCAGGCTTATTGCAGTTTATAGGTACCTACCAGTCTGCAACGGAATTGCACACCCACCCACAGAGTTTTAAATTTACTAAGGTACTTGCGAGTATTAGGAGCCACTAAAACTAAGTATTTGGTAAAAAAAAAGCAAAAATTACTCAAAAACAGGTAATTAGATAAATATTTACTTTATTGTCAATCAAATTTGACGACCCAGTTGGCACAATGGTCACCATGCCGGACTGCCAAACATAGGGTTGTGGGTTCGATTCCCGCCACAGACAAGTATTTATGCTTAGATATTTGTCTGTGGTCTGGGTGTCTGTATGTATATTAAGTATATATTTACAAAAGAAAAGTATATAAGTAGTATATCCGTTGTCTAGCACCCATAACACAAGTCTAGTTACTTAGCTTGGGGCTAGATATGGCGATGTGTGGAATGTCCTGCAATATTTATTATTTGTTTATTTTCTTGTTATTTTGTCACTAATAGGTACAATCCACGGTCAAAAGTCTCTGCCCACCGTAACGTTTACAATCCTGTGCAGCACTATTTGAACATTATAACAACGTAACCTGTGGATCGAACCCACGTCGGTTGGTGTAGCGGGTGGCGGCTTATACCTCTCGGCCAACTAAAGACATAGCTAACATGTCGAAAATAATAATCACACCGAGTAGGTACCTACTTTTAATTCAAGTATTTAGAAGAAGGTCGTAAGTTCAATACTTGTTGATAGTATTATTGTAGCAAACTGATCATTTACTTATGACTTCTACTGACTACTTATACTGTACCTATATCAAGGTTTTAATAATTAAAATGTACGTTATGACGAAGAATAAACATACTAATACGGTGGATCTATCGCTACGACGCGCGACGTTTTGATACCGTGTACATTTTGATATAGTGGAAACTGGACATATTTCCAGTAGGTGGCTTATAAATACATACATAAACACCATTCGTC
The DNA here is from genome assembly GCA_907269075.1 of Idaea aversata. Classification (NCBI taxonomy): domain Eukaryota; kingdom Metazoa; phylum Arthropoda; class Insecta; order Lepidoptera; family Geometridae; genus Idaea; species Idaea aversata. Next base: position 12,571,639 of record OU026099.1, on the reverse strand, counting down.
TCTCACCCCTTAGAATGACGCGTATCCATGTGGATTTTCTCTCCGTCAAAAAAAGGAATGGTTGGCGTACGTATATATGACGTATACTAGAAGTACTAAGGTCGTACATACATGACACGTGTAAGTAATAAAACACTTAAAAACGAGTAAGATAATCAAGAATGTAATGTATTTTATCTATTTATAAAGAAGACACTTGAAGGAATTGCAATAAGTGGTGTAAATGGATGTAACATTTGTGTTGTGGGTGTAATACTAATACGGTCTAACGGGCAAGATGGAAAAGGAAAAACAAACAACAAAAAAACTCGATATTTTTAGTAGTGCCATAAGATCTTTTGCTGATATTAGAGAAAGGATTTGTTTCCGGTTCAGTCGTCCTTTGTATGTATAATTGAACAAATTATTTAAGAGTAGGTTTTAATAAAACATAACCCCCCAAACCCCCCTTGGCAGTACAGATGGTAATGCTCCTATTGGCAGTACAGATGTAGATTTTTCCCCAAATTGGTTTGTATTGGTGGAACAACCAGGACTTTTTTCCTACTAGTTCTATTGGTATAACAAATAGTACAACAGATGGGAAGTACTCGATTTTGATTTGATGTAACATAGGCTATCTTTTACCCAGCTATTGCAAAGGGATTGGAAATACCTTTTTGTTTAGTTTACTTACCCCCTATTTAATACGAAATTGAAGTTTAGACCACCTACATTTAATGACGACAATAGTTAGATTACTTTAGACCATCCGTGGCTTAGACGAGTTGCTTGCTTAGACAACCTCCCCCTTATTCCAAAACGAGGTTTAAGGATAGTCCGAGATGTGGATTTAAACCTTACATTTCGACACTGATTTACTCGTGAACTGTAGTCTAAACACTATCTCACTATATATTGATAGGGATAGTGTTTAGACTATAGTTCCCTATATAATCTATAGGGATAGTTATTAGACTATAGTTCACGAGTAAATCAGTGTCGAAATCTAAGGTTTAAAACTACATCTCGGACTATCCTTAAACCTCGTTTTGGAATAAGGGGGCCTGAGTTTGCGACGATTCGATACTAACTCATTATTTATACCTTTTACTTTAGCCATCGATGTACTTAATGGTATCCATTTATTAATTACGTAATTAGGTAGAGGTACCTGAAACAAAAAAATAAATAAATAAATAGACGAAAAAAATTGCAATTAAAGGTTATTAGAGGCCAGCTACGGATAATAAGGGACACTAAAAAGTCTTTTAAAAACCTTCATATAGTGACAAAATAACAAGAATATAAACAAATTGTTTTTCAGAATAACAATAATGCAAATATATTTATCTAATGACCTGTTTTATTTTTTACGAAATATTTGGTTTTTAACCCCGATGCAAAAAGGGCGGTGTTATAAGTTTGACGTGTCTGTGTGTAATGTATGTGTGTGTTTGTTGTATGTAGCATCGTAGCACCCGAGCGGATGAACCGATTTTGATTTTGTTTTTTTTTCGTCTATAAGATGATTATGGTGGGAGTGTTTTTACCTATGTTTGAACAAAATCGGTTCAGCCCTTCAAAACTATATGCATTTTTTAAATTATTTAAGTTGGCAGGTGGCCCTTATTACCCGAAGGTAGTACAATCCACAGTCAATAGTCTCTGCCCACCGTAACGTTTACAATCCTGTGCAGCACTATTTGAACCATAGACATCGATTTGAACATTATAACAACGTTACCTGTGTATCGAACCCACGTCGTCGGTTGGTGTAGCGGGTGCCGGCTTATACCACTCACACAACTAAACACATAGCTAACATGTTGAAAATAATAATTACCCTGAGTACTTTTCATTCAAGTATTTATGTTTGTGTAACGTCTATTATAAGAAGGTAACTTGTTGATATTATTATTGTAGGAAACTGATAATTGACTTATGACCCATACTGTACCTTATGTTGACCAGGGTCAAGGGTGGTTACATGCTAACTATCTATTTACTAACAATAACATTATCTATTTCTAAAATTAAAAATCAATTACGATTACGCAAAAGGGAAATCGAAACAATAGTTATTGTATTGTAAATATTTGCCTATTTAATTTATTTAAATTATTCTTCCATTTAAGGCCTAGGATCACGTCAATGGACACTTAATGCATGTTGCCTATTAAAATACTGAAATAATCCGCTTCGTATCAGAAGGTCTATCAAGGAATGTCATGGACCCATTAGGAAGCAAAGTATGAAAAAGTCATGGAGCTTCGGGAATAAGCCTCAAAATCATTGCATGTTTTTTTTTATATTTATAAAAATAGGGGTGTGATGAGTTTGAAGCACGTGGCTTTCTGTGACGTGTGTTTCTTTCGTAGCTTCTATATAAACGGAAAATTTTTGATTTAGTTTTTTCTATTTGAAAGTTTTTTAGGCATGCTTTTCTAACACGAAATACGACTTAAATCCATAATGCTTTTAAAACTAACTTTTGCCCGCGGCTTCATCTGGGTACGGTTTGAATTTTTCAAAATATTTTTTTAGCGGATGCCTACGTTATAACATCTATCTGTGTCCCAAATAACCCGACCTGACCTGACATTTTGGGAAAGGGACATTCTGGGAAAGGGACATTTTGGGAAAGGGACATTTTGGAACCGGGGGACATTTTGAAAAAGGGACATTTTGAGAAAGGAACATTATGAACTCGAAAGGGTTTGAGCTGTGCTGTGAAATATTAGTCAGTCATTGAATTTCATAGTTATAAATGCACACATAAACCGGAATTCGAACTAACGACCTTCATATCTATACTAATATTATAAAACTGAAAAGTTTGTTTGTTTGTACGCGCTAATCTTAGGAGTAGTTCCTGAGATTAGCGTTGTTCGAATTGAAAAATTATTTTTGTGTTGTATAGTCCATTTTTCGAGGAAGGCTATCTATAGGCTACTTTTTATTTTGATACTAGCTGCGCTCCGCGGTTTCACCCGCATAAGTCCCGATCCCGTGGAAATGTCTAAAAGAAAAGTAGCATATAGCCTTCCTCAATAAATGGACTATCCAACACAAAAATATTTTTTCATTTCGAACCATTAGTTCCTGAGATTAGGGCGTTCAAACAAACTTTTCAGCTTTATAATATTACTAGCGACCCGCCCCGGCTTCGCACGGCTATATTATTTATATATTATACATATAAACCTTCCTCTTGAATCACTCTATCTATTAAAAAAAACCGCATCAAAATCCGTTGCGTAGTTTTAAAGATTTAAGCATACATAGGGATATAGGGACATAGGGACAGAGAAAGCGACTTTGTTTTATACTATGTAGTGATGATGAAGTATAAATTTCCACGGGATTTTATAGTTGAATATAGCTATATATACCGCCATGAATCAGTCATCACGAAACATTAACAAAAACGTGTTAAAAGCATTTTTTATACATCAACCTTGCATGAGTTCACTTTAACGTTAGTAGGCGAACAACAAGATTTATCCCGCAAACAAAGGGAAGCAATTATATCAATAAAATGAATCATTTTCAATGAAACAGTGCAGTTTAATGGACCGAGATGGGACATGAGAATCGACGGATATTACTTGAACGATTCCGATTCGATTGGAACTCGATTTATTATATTACTAGCGACCCGCCCCGGCTTCGCACGGCTATATTATGCATGTATTACACATATAAACCTTCCTCTTGAATCACTCTATCTATTAAAAAACCCCATCAAAATCCGTTGCGTAGTTTTAAAGATTTAAGCAGTCAAAGGGAAATAGGGACAGAAAAAGCGACTTTGTTTTATACTATGTAGTGATATGTCTACGACTCTACGTGTGTAACAATGACCAAATCAATTATTTTAGGAACACTTTAAAATTATGATTAACATCATCGAACAAAAAAGTGAAGGTATTTTGTTGTGATGAAATTATAACTTACTTGAAATTAATATGTACGGTTGGCTGCATAATTGCAGACCCACCGTAGAGTTACAAAATTACTATTATTGGAATGTTTTTATTCTAATAATTTTTGTTTGATAAATTCGTGAGTTAGAAGACTTTAAACTTCAACTAAAGCAGAAATATAAAAGAAATGAATTTATTGTCTGTGGGTCGAAGTAGGTGAATTACAAATGTTAAATATAAAAAATAAAAAGTACCTCTAGTTCCTGCCCCTTGGGCTAACAAAAATCTAGATAAATTGCATACAGAATACCAAAGTTTTGAACGTAGGTAATCATTATCGTTTAGGTAGGGGCATTTAGGTTCCCCTAAATGCCCCTTTCCCCAAAATATCCCTCGTTCCAAAACGTAACTTTTCCAAAATATCCTTCGTTCCAAAACGTACCTATCCCAATATATCCCTCGATTTCAAAACGCCCTTTCCCCGTTTCCGGTTCATAAACGTCACATTTCCAAAAAAAATGTCTCTTGTCATAATCCGCGTCCTCATACCTACATCCAAATTTTATCAGTTCATGTTCAGTTCAATATGAACAAACAAACTAGCATTTTATTAGCATTCAATAAATAGTTCTCAATCACTGATAAAAACTGATGACTATGAAAGAACTCTATTCTTCGACCATAACTCTATTATTAATAACTAGCGACCCGCCCCGGCTTCGCACGGCTATATTATGCATGTATTATACATATAAACCTTCCTCTTGAATCACTCTATCTATCTATTTAAAAAAAAAACGCATCAAAATCCGTTGCGTAGTTTTAAAGATCTAAGCATACAAAGAGATATAGGGACATAGGGACGGCGAAAAGTGACTTTATTTTATACTATGTAGTGATAGTGATCAGTAACTAGACAAGTAGGTATCGGAGTCAGAATTGGAGATTCACCGTAGAGCTCCAAAACTGCTTTTATTAGAATGTTTTTTAAAGGTCTTGCTCGAGTTCAAGTTTAATCTTTCATCTTTCAAAAAATGTTTGTCTGTAAAGTTGGTTTACGGACGATAATTTTACGTGATAACGTCATTTGAGAACTCTTTTGTATCGTTGAAATTATTGACTTTAATACGTTGCTATCGTAACTTGTCAATAACGTTTCTATGGTTACTTGTCAATAACATACTGTAACACTTTTTGAGAGTGCAAGTGTTTATCATCACTACATATCACTATCACTAATAGTAGTATAAAATAAAGTCGCTTTCTCTGTCCCTATTTCCCTTTGTATGCTTAAATCTTTAAAACTACGCAACGGATTTTGATGCGGTTTTTTTTTAATAGATAGAGTGATTCAAGAGGAAGGTTTATATGTATAATACATGCATAATACAGCCGTGCGAAGCCGGGACGGGTCGCTAGTATCAAATAAAGTCACTTTTCGCCGTCCCTATGTCCCTTTGTATGCTTAGATTTTTGAAACTACGCAACGGATTTTGATGCGGTGTTTTTTAATATAGATAGAGTGATTAAAGAGGAAGGTTTTTAGATATAATACATGCATAATACAGCCGTGCGAAGCCGGGACGGGTCGCTAGTTAATTTATAAGACGTTATCACGTCAAAAAAAACTGTCCTCTATAAAATTAGTATAAATTAGAACTCTACGGTGGGTCTGCAATTATGACTCCATCCATACCCGTGTAGATAAAGACCCAAAGAGAACTTTAGCTAGATAAAGGGTAGGTTTACCAAAGTTTTAGCTGACTTAACACAATGTTAGCACAACTTGTCTAGACAGAGGTTATCACGCTTGTAATGGGCGTCCAGTAGACTGTAGCAAAGCTCATTTCCTTCGAATGGTTACTGAATTTTTCACTTGGTGAAAATAAATACCTTTAAGCTCTACCAACTGTTCGAGTTTATAAAGTTGACTGAGTAGAGTAAATAAATGATTATTGCAGGACAATGACACAGTGCCATCTAGCCCTAAGCTAAGCAACTAGACTTGTGTTATGGTGGTAGCTAGACAACGGATGGTTTTTTTTTAAATTGACTTGTAAAAATGTGTCCACCAGCATTTCCTTACCCGATGTCCAAAAGAATCCTCATAAATAGTTACCCAGAAAACTCTAACTAAGCTATCAAGGTGATCTTAGTATTATACTTTAATTCAACAGAAAACGAGAAATTCACCAAACGAGACGATCGAAACAAAAGACGATCACAGCAGAAACAAAAGATAGTTGCCAATTTCACAACCTTCCGGAATAAGGTTCCTTTCTCATTACAGCTTCTGAATAAGATATAAAATTAAGAAAGGGTAGTTCGTTAATTGCTTAATTTTCGATATCCTTTCGAGATTTGGTATAAAACGTGCCAATTATGAATAGTACACATCCTTGGTTTCTTTAGTATAAGATCTTTGCAAAGCAAGTAACGATGACGTGACTGTGGTTCCCTATTGGGTTTGATTTTGCATGTAAATATTGAAATTTATTAAAATTTTGAATATATAAAACTAGCGACCCGCCCCGGCTTCGCACGGCTGTATTATGCATGTATTATATCTTAAAACCTTCCTCGTTAATCACTCTATCTATTAAAAAAACCGCATCAAAATCCGTTGCGTAGTTTTAAAGATCTAAGCATACAAAGGGATATAGGGACGGCATAAAAGTGACTTTATTTTATACTATGTTTAAAAAAAACTTAATAAAAAAACCGGCCAAGTGCGAGTCGGACTCACGCACGAAGGGTTCCGTCTCTTTTTAGTATTTGTTGTTATAGCGGCAACAGAAACACTTATCTGTGAAAATTTCAACGTCACGGTCACAAGCTATCACGGTTCATGAGATACAGCCTAGTGACAGACAGACAGACGGACAGTGAAGTCTTAGCAAAAAAAAGGGCCCAGTTTTTACTCTTTGGGTATGAAACCCTAAAAAAACCATCGGAATCGACAAGCAAGAATAAGAAGAAGTTTAATTAACTTCATTTTCTTGTTACTCTACACATATTTTTACATCCGCGTTTCATATTTTCCAATAGGGAAAACGCGTAGGGGAGAGTCCCACAGTACCGAACACTTAAGCTTAAATGGCATTTTAAAAAAAACGAATGTTTTATTAAACATTTAATGAAAATTATTTGGTACCTAACAATCATACATACACGTATAAATGAACAAAACAAACAAAAATACTAAAATTATATGTTGAAACACAAGTTCCTCATGGGTATACATTTTTGGATAACCATACAGTAGCACCTAGTACCGAACATATATATTAAAAGGCACATATGGCCGAACACTCCTAAAAAAAGGTAACATCGGTCACAAATATATAATTCAGAGCACAGACCATGCCTCGTGCGCCCATTCTTTGCATGAATTGCATTGAATTCAGTCCTTCTCATCAATCCCATATCTTGAAGGTACTTCTCTCGAATACATTTTTTTCTTGGTAACTTTTTAAATTGCGATCTATAAGTTTTACGATTCTCAACGACCCTTCTTGATTTTTTCGATGTTGTAAGGTATACTTGTTCCTGAAATAATTAAATACACATTTTACCTGTAACACTTAGAATAACAGCGTAATCGTCGAAACATTTATGTTCGGTCATAGGGGAAAAAAAAAACTGTTCGGTACTAGGGATTCACTAGAGAGAATTGATATTCGAATAAACCAATAAAATACTATTTATTGCATGTTTAAGGCACTAAAACGTAAAAACTACTCACCAATGTCAATCAAAACTCGTACCAAAATGATCCCACACTTATATTTAAGTCACAACAAGTGAAGTTTGTGGCCGACAAGTGTAGTTTGTGGGCGACGCTGATTTCCCTTGTAAAATCCACTGCGACCGTTCTCACTCACGCCGCGAGTGTAACATCGAGCTCGCGCGCCACCCGCTGCCTAACTACCTTTTTCTCTTTCCGTTGCACGACAAAGCATCGTACTTGTTCGTGTATTAGTTACAGTTACAGCATTCGTTCGGTACTACCTGCCGTTCGCGCTAGGGGACTCTCCCCTACCTTGAAGTGAAAAGTAAAAACCTATAATTTACGTGATTATTATATGCATTTAAATGTCTGTCTACTCAGGTAGCGTGCTGGTAACGACGTTAGGTTGTAATAATGATTAATTTGTAGATAGATATTGTAAGCCGTAGACCCACCGTAGAGTTATAAAATTACTACATAATAATATTATTGAAATGTTTTTATTCTAATAATATTTATCTATTAAATTCTTAATAAATGATATAAATGATTTATCTTTCTATCTATCTAAATTCAAGAGTCGAAAAACTTTAAACTTGAACTCGAGCAAGATCTTAGAATCTTGCTTGAGTTGAAAACATTCTAATCATAGCAGTTTTGGAGCTCTACGGTGGGTCTGCAATTCTGACTCGGACCGTACCTAATGTCAAATTACATGTTTTTAAGTAAGTTTCCTCTATTTTTTTTTTTTTTACAAAATACTTAGTTTTTCATTTAGGCAGGTGACCCTTATTCAAAAATTTGGAACACATACAGATTTATTCCGGACGGATCCCCTGTATCTGATACCCTGCTATTATGGCGTAGGCATCCACTAAGAAAGAATTTTGAAAAATATTATTAATATTCGGTCTCAAACCGAAGGAAAAATAAAACCATCTTGTTTTAGATAAATAGCGAACTTATTTTTGTACCTGAGATTCAGTATGTTGACTAGGTCTCCTATTTTAGATCGAAGCAATCTGTAGCATAACTAGTTTAAAAATATATTTCAGGGGTACTCTAGATCAAATCACATAAGATCGAAAACCAATCTTAGCAATTGCTACCTATTAAATGGAAAGCTTTTTAGAACGAAATCTACTAACCCGAATGTAAAAGCTCGAAAAGAAGAAAAAAGTAGACCACTTTTCGCAACTTAATAAAAACGTCACCACTCTAGAGCTTTTACACAAACGTTTAGAACCAATAAAAACTTCGTAACCTCGTCAATTTAAGTAGGCAAGTATTAGTAGGTATTGAGATCTAAAGAAAAAACTAAGGAGATCAAAAAAACTGAAGCCAAATTGGGATAAAAAATTCAAATGAAATGAATTATATATCAGACAGTTTGAGTGAATGAACTCTGCCCTTGATCGTCTGTGATGTACCGCGAAACTTTGTTAAGCTATGACTAAGCAAGTATTTAAGTAATTTTAAATTAGACAAACTGAAATGTAGAAATGTACAGACAAATTACAGATGTGATTTTTAAGGGGTAATCATCACTATCACTACATAGTATAAAATAAAGTCGCTTTCTCTGTCCCTATTTCCCTTTGTATGCTTAGATCTTTAAAACTACGCAACGGATTTTGATGCGGTTTTTTTAATAGATAGAGTGATTCATGAATAAGGATTATATGTATAATACATGCATAATATAGCCGTGCGAAGCCGGAGCGGGTCGCTAGAAATGTATAAGTTTCGATACTGGCATTGCAGTCGACCTAAGCTTTTTTTTAATTTTTGCGCGGGCACAGTTCCCTACAGGACCACTATGTTGAATTTGCAAAATGTTGAATTCCTATCATGTTGAATCTCAAAATAATTAATTCGTAAAAAGTTGAATTTCGTTGAATTAAAAATATCATTATCCACTCTGACCAGAGACAACGGTCGCTATAAAGCCCGCCATCTTATTAATGGCCTTCACTAAAAGGAGGAGGTTCTCAATTCGGTTGTATGTATGTTTTTTTAATGGATGTTCCCGCATATCTTCTTTGTTTTATCTGAACTAATCCCAATCGCTCGATGGAGACGTAGTTGAGATCTAATTCCTAGTCCAAACAACTATTATTTCTTCTTTAATTTTCAGGTGGCTGACCACAATCTTTTGTTTTTTAATCCCGTAGGCATAGACCCAGTTTCTATTTTATATCGAGGCATAATGAAACTAGTCTTCCTTTTTGAGCCTTTATTGACGGATGGTTTCGAAGAATAGCAACATCATTAGTAGACATCAAAGCGCGAATACTAACACAAAAATAACTTTTTATAATATCAAAAGAAACCAAAGAAAAGAATCCGAACAAAATGTTGTTTGCATACCGCTTCCACGAGATAACGTCCGACCTATATTTAGAAGTGTTGACACCGCTTGACCCCGTGACCTGTGTTACCTGCAATTCAGCATAATATCGGAATTACTCTCGCTGATTTATGATAGCCTGGTACACGGGTGGATAGCAAGATCAGCATTTTAAAATTAACTTCGGTATAATCCCTGGGTATTTTTAGAACAAATGAACCAAACTGATTAAACAGAAAAGAAAATAGATGATATAGGATCATCAAAAATCTTTCGTTTTAGTAGTTACTACCTGCTCCCCACGGTTTCACCCGCGTTAGTTCCGATCTCGTGGAAATATCGGGATAAAAGTATGATTTTTAAGTACTTAATTAGTAGGATGTTATCAAAAACTAGAGTCTGGAACCAAATAATTACTTGAATATCGATTTAGGTTATTTGTAATATAAGGAAGCAGTCGGGAGCTATTTCTGTGCATTTTAACAATTTAACTTTAAACTTTGTTCTACAGAAATAGAACAAAATTTCGATTCTTTTTAAAGAAAATTCGTTCAGACTTTGTACTGCCGATAAAATTTTAAAAATAAGTATAATCTTAAAGTAAATGACATCTCTCTGTAGGTAACAGTTTATTTTTAGGTTTAACATTACCTCAAAAATGTTCGAATTTTCAAAAGTCGTAGAAGTGGATTTTTGCGGTGCACAGAAACCGCTTTCTTCTAAGATAACCACTAACCCTGTATTCCAGTAATGCAAGACTCGGTTTATTTTGGTATCGACGAAAGCTAGCCTGTGACCTAGTTAGCTGACACGGGCATGACCTCACGGCCTAGGTCGCATCCTCCACCCCTGTAGCGGGGCTTGTAGCCAGACTGATCTGAATGCAGCTCCGACAAACTCATGCTCTCCTGGTACTGAAGCGCCCGTTACACGTGCAAAAAACGCGTATTCTTTTTTTAAATCTATGACTGACTCTTAAAAGGACTAGTTCTAGATACTTTGATAATTGCCAGACCCAGTTTGCTACAGGATTTAAAAAAATAATGTCTATGGCCAGTAAAAATCGACGAAGTGTGTAATGAATGAACGAGGCTGTATTGGTTAGTAATTAACCATTTGCCTTTCCTGAAAAGGCAATAAAGAAGACAAAAAAATGTTGTTTGACCCTTAAAAGAAAGGGTTTTTCAAAATGGCGGGCGAGCGGTTTGAAGCTTGTAGGATACATTCCAAAGAATCACTTATTTATTCTTATTTGGCTTCACTACAAACCACTACAAAATTATAATCTACACTAATATTATAAAGAGGAAAGCTTTTTGTTTGTTTGTTTGTAACGAATAGGCTCCGAAACTTCTGGACCGATTTAAAAAATTCTTTCATCAATATAGATAACTTTATAAGCTAAATTATCAGGGAATAACGTAGGCTATATCTATCTATCTCTATACATATAAAATGCTTTGTCCTGAATGACTGACTGACGGATCAACATACAGCTTAAACCGCTGATCGTAGAGACCTGAAACTTTCGGATTTTTCGAAATTCTACCATTTAGGGGGTGAAAACAGGGGCAAAGTTTGCATAGGACAACGTGATTCCAATTCAATTCGTGGTCCAATTCTATTAGAACCATTTTAGACTGTTACGCGGACGAAGTCGCGGGCAAAAGCTAGTATCGAATAAAATAATAAAAAACTTCAATGAAAAATAAAAACAACCAATGTCAATAAAATTTAACTACCACTACGTACGGTCGGCTGCATAATTGCAGACCCACCGTAGAGCTCCAAACGGCTGTTAAAAGAATGTTTTCAACACGAGCAAGATTCTAGTAAAGTCTTCTAACTCATCAATGAATCAAACAAAAATTATTAGAATGCAAACCTTCCAATAATAGTAATTTTTAAACTCTATCGAGGGATGCAATTACGCAGCCGACTGTACCTACATAAAAGTTTTTTCACTAATATCAAGGTTTTTATAAACCATTTTAGTGGCCGCAGATACCATAGTAGGTATATTTATTCTCTGGTATTGGTTCAGATTGGTTTCTATTGATTTTCTGGTCGCATACATGTATCAGACACTGATGTAGGTAAATAGAATTGTATCGTTGCGCAATGTTCGGTAAATAAGTACGATTTACTTCAAATACGAACTATTTACAGTTCGCCAATCAAATTGAACAAAGCTCTTGTGTCTGACGTCTGCTGACTGAAATTTCATATTATTCAGCAAATTCAATGCGCCACCGGTGCCGCCGACAAATTGCTCAGAGTCCTTCTTTTAACCTAAGCCTAGCCGCAAACGTACGTTCTAAGTCAAACAACAAAATGCCCTGCCACTGCACAGTTGCACACGTGCGTTTTTATCCAGGACGGAATTTATTCCGTACGTACCTCAGTACGTTCTGAATGTCAGGCCTTGCGTTCTGATTGGCTGATTTGAAGTATCGAGAACCTGAATGCGGTACAACATCCGGAAAACGTACGTTTGCGCCCAGGCTAAAACTCTTTCATACACTGGTAAGCGACTTGTTTGACTGATTGTATTATTTTATTTATTTATTTGTATTTTATTTTTATGTACTTACTAATATTAAGGTATTAAGGGCCACATGCCACCTTGATTAAAACCTAAATATTTCGTAAAAATAGGGGAAAACTATCATTAGATAAACATTTTTTACGCACACTGGCCCAAATTAAAAGTCTAAGTGCGAAAACAGCCCCGCAAGAACTGAACTGAAATATTTGCTTTATTGTCAATCTGGACAACAATTATTTTTCTTGTTATTTTGTCACCAATATCAAAGTTTTTAAAAACCTTTTAATGGCCCTTAGTAGCACGCAGATACCTTATTTAAATGACGCCTTAAATTTCTATTTAAAAGTAGGTACGGTCGGAGTCAAAATTGCAGACCCACCGTAGAGATCTAATTACTATTATTGGATTTTTTTTTCTAATAAATTCATGAGTAGAAAGACTAAACTTGAACTTGAGCAAGACTTGAGAATCTTGCTTGAGTTGAAAACAGTCTTATAAAAGTTCGGAGCTCTACGATGGTCCTGCAATTCTGACTCCGACTGTACCTTAAAAACAAGAAGGTATACTATCACTAACCCAATGCAACTGCAACAAGCTAATCTAAATAAACTAGATTCTCCTCAAACATCTAAACAAAACATAACCTGAACGAAAAAATACGCGATTAAGACCCGGGAAAATAATTACTATGAATACAAATCGTGTGAGTTTAAAAAGTTTATTAACCTGAACGAACATTAAACAGTTCGAAATACCTGCGTCCTAGTTACTGTTTATTTCAGATGCTAACAGCATCTCGGATGCGAGTGAAACCTCTACGCGTAGCTAGTATAAATAATAAATAAATATTACAGGACATTCCACACCTCGCCATCTAGACCTAAGCTAAGTAATTAGACTTGTGTTATGGGTGCTAGACAACGGATATACTACTTATATACTTTTTCTTTTGTAAAATGGTGACCATTGTGCTAAATGGATCGTCGAATACGCTATCCGTCTAAGCAAATTTTGCTGTCAAACTTGAAGTCGAGAATTTGATATTTCTTATACTTAAGTTCAATTCATCTCCAAGTATAGAAAAGAAAAAAAACCGGCCAAGTGTGAGTCGGACTCGCTCACGAAAGGACCATGTTGTATGGGAGCCCTACTTATTTTTTTTTGTGTTTTTAGTATTTAAATAAAATAAAAAAATAAATAAATATTTCAGGACATATTACACATCGCCATCCAGCCCCAAGCTAAGCAACTTAATGCTTGTGTTATGGGTGCCAGATAACGGATAAACTACTTATACACTTTTTTTTTTTTTGTAAATATATACATATTATACATATAGGAAGTATTTGTTTTTATAACGGCAACAGAAATACATTATCTGTTAAAATTTCAACTGATAACACGGTTCTTGAGGCACGGCCTGGTAAAATATAGACAGACAGACGGACAGTGGAGTATTAGTAAAAGGTTTTTACCCTTTAGGTATGGAACCTTAAAAAAAATGGGTCCTCAATCCAGATGCACATGTTTTACTCATGTTATGAACGATGTGCAATTATGAAGTTATAGCACCAGACCTGAAGTTACAGACCATATTATAGGCTTGGAGAGTTATCAGGTAGCAAAGCCAAGAATAGAACCTGTTAGTAATTATTTTCCCAGGTCTTAATCGCGTATTTTTTATTTCTCTTACCTCATGTCATGGTCGTGAGGAGACCATGACTATGACATTTAAGTGTCATGTTTCAATAGGATAGGAGTGTCTTAAATATTTAGGAGCACGTGTACTCAAACGTAAGGCCAATTCTCGTAAATAATATTGTTTAAATTACATTTCAATATCATCCCGATTTCGATTGCAAAAGATACTTTCAAGTCAGTTTTTTTTTACAAAAAGCTAACTTTGAGGGTATTTTGAGCTACTTTGAGGGTATTATTTGAGATCGAAATGCAATCGAAATGATATTGAAATGTAATTTTAACAATGTTATTTACGAGAATAAGCCTTCAGGGAACTTAACGTTTGAGTATACGTTTTGTTACCCTTTTTAACCGACTTCATTTTTTTAATTTTTTTTAAAACGAGACCACACCAATATCAACCCTAGGGCTCACTGCCTCTCTTCCTCTTCATCCAATACAATAGTCATGGGTCTCTTCGCGACCATGACTATTGTAACATAGTCGAAACGTCGAAGTAAGAGAAATAAAAATACGCAATTAAGACCCGGGAAAACAATTACAATGAATACAAATCGTGTGAGTTTAAAAAGTTTATTAGTACCTACCTGTTAATTTTGCAAAAAACAAACCGGCTATATTATTCTAGCAATCGATTTTCTCTTGCAAATAAATCCAGTAGTTCTCAGTTCCAACTCAAAGTGCCCAGATTTAATTGAAAACAACCGCAGTTAGAGAATTGAATCTGGTTTGATTCGCAACAGAACAGACTGGACCGAATCAGATCACCTAACTACAGTTAACTTTGTGGGTAATGGGTAGGTGGCCCAGTTTCATACTTACAATTTGATTCTAAACATTTGATACGTACGAGAGAAGTATTTTGATAAAATTAGGTTTCTATGGAAATAATTTATACAATGTGTTATAAAAAAACCCCTGTAGTTCCTTTTAGGTACCATGTAGAACAAAACTAAAAATAATAAAAAAAAAACTGGTTGCCTGTAAAGTCGGTATACGAGCGAAAGTTTTACGTGACAACAACTGTGCTCGAGTGGAAGGGACGCGTGCCTTTCACTTTTTATGTCTGTCTCTCTCGCTCTTAGGCGGGCTAACCATGCCCGCGTGCCTCTCACTCGCTCTCATTGTGAGCGCATAACGTCAGCGGAGCGTAACGCAGTTTCTTGAAGTGTCACCCGGCAAACCAATTTATAAAACGTTGTCACGTCAAAAAGCGATACCTCATTTGTTGAATTATAGTAAGTAGTTTTGAAGTTAGGTGGGAACAGATGAACATACATACATACGTCATACATACATACAGGTCAAACACATAACCCTCCCTTTTGGCTTCGCCGTAGTCGGGTAATAAACAGTGCGTGAAAATACATTTTAAGATTTAGGTATATGTATTTGAAGTTTAGGAAAATTGTTATAATTTACTGAAAATTTAACGAATTTTCAAAATTTGACATTATGAAAATCATAGTGGCTACATAAATAATGGTGTTGTCACGTTTTGTAAATTTCCCAACCTTTGGGAGAAATTAATTTCAAATCCTTAAATATGTCCCATTTCGGCCGTAGATAAATATATTCTTGGTTGTTGGGACGAATGTAAAGGTCAATCGATGCAACACAAGACATATTACCATTTGTTACTCGCTTTACATAAAGTGCATTTTCTTCATGTTTGTCATTTTAACCTTTGAACAATAGTGTGTAACACATACCCTGTAATCTCTATAAGGTATCTACTTGTGGGGACAATAAAAAAACATTATTTTTGCATGAAAACTAAATACTTAATTAATTAAGTTCCCCTAACTTTAATTTCGGCAATATTACCCCAATTTACTGAAAATGTAAGGAATTTTCAAGATTGTTGCAGGCAACATAATTATTGGCAATAAGCCGTTAGAAATGGTGTTGTCACATTTTGATTACCTCAAACTGGGTAAATTATATTACAATTTTCCTTATTATTCAATTTTTTATTTCAGTGAGGTGTATCAAGCTCAGAGTGATTACAGGGCATTCATAACACACTGTATAGACAACACGATACAAACAAACGATCAATAAAACACGATCAAACTGCGCAAACGCATCACGTCCATCGACCGCGAGCCATTGGCTGCACGGTACGCGCCAACATTTATTACCAACAATCGATGACTAACCCTTCCATATAAGTCAGGCAGGACAAAGACACTGCGTATCGCTTACAATAAAAGGGCTAATACAGATTACATGATAAACTGTAGGTCGATATCTTATCGGTAGCAGAAGCTAACAGTTGTAAAATTTTAGGAGTTTGCAAGCTGGTTCCAAGTGCTTTATCAATCTACGCAAAAAGAGGCTCGCCTTCCTCAACTCATCTGATGGTGGGGCGTCAATGAGGTCTAATAATAAACTTGACACCTATTAGTTAAAGGGCCGATTTCACTGGTAGAAATCAAATAGTGAGCAATTTACTGCATATCAGGTAAATGGTTTTAGGTTTTACTGTAAATCTTCATTAGATCTTCGTCAAAGAATCATCGGAATTGAATCTCATAAGGTGGAGATAAGGTGGAGATATTCAGTAGGCTCATTTTTTGCCATTTTTGGAGGAAGTAATCCAATCAAAAAGGTCTTAGGGTCATCTCTTTAATTGTAATTTCAATCTCAAATAGTTCAAGAAGCCAGGCTCCAAAGATTTGGGAGCTAAAGACTGGACACAAAATGGTCATACTAGATATCCAAGGTCCACAAGGGAGGTAGAGCTCCGTGATTTCACTTAAAATAGATTTATAAATAGAAGATAGATTATAGAAGAAATAAGATGGGATTAAACGGCACAGGAGAAAGAAAGAGACTAACTATCAACGAATATCGGCCAATGTAATGTCGTCAGTCTGCGCCTTTAAAATAATACGTGATTCATACGATCGTGAGAACAAGTTAATGGGTCCTATTAGTGTGATATGGACTTTGAAAGCTTGATGCATGACAAGTTACACCTACGCTACTTGCAGTAAAGTAGTCATAGTGGAAGACTAAGTAGTTGATTAAAAGCTAGAAGAAATAATTGAATTCATCAAATTCATTTGGTTTCTACACTAGCCGTCAAAAAAAAGGACCCACCAACGATTTTGGTGAAAGGAAGCCTTATTCCGAAACTAACCAACCACCTTCCTGATCCAGGTCCTAAATAAACAATCTATTATTTATACTAGTATGATGCGCAACAAATATATCACTATCACTATCATCACTATCACTATCATCACTATCACTATCATCACTATCACTATCACTACATAGTTTAAAACAAAGTCGCTTTTTCTGTCCCTATATCCCTATGGTAGGTATGCTTAAATCTTTAAAACTACTCAACGGATTTTGTTGCGGTTTTTTTTAATAGATAGAGTGATTCAAGAGGAAGGTTTATATGTATAATACATAAATATTATAGCCGTGCGAAGCCGGGGCGGGTCGCTAGTACCAAGATAAAAAAGACTGAAACCGAATCTGACGAATAAAGGATCTGGCAATAAACGTATCTGACGTATATACTTAGTGGAATCCCTTTCAATGTATCCTCATACCAAATTTTATCAAAACCAGTCCAATAACTTTAGCTGATAGCTAGCAGTGATGTCGATTTAGCACTTTTGGTGCTTTTAAAGCGAAAGGGTACCTGCGCTCTCTCCATACAAACGTAGTCGACTGTTTCCTCCCTGGATAATGACACTAGCACAAATATTTTTGTGCCATAAAACCTATAACTGCCATGACTATGCCCTATGTTTTGGTTTTTCTTCATTTTCTATTTATTATAGAAAAAAAAATTAAAAAAAAAAACAAATAAAATATGGGCATGATCATGGCAGTTATAAGTTTTATGCACCAAAAATATTTGCACTAGTGTTATTATCCAGGGAGAAAACAGTCGACTACGTTTTTAATAGTTTGTATGGAGAAAGCCCCCGGTACCCTTTCTTCTGACAACTAAACGTTCGTAAAATGTGCTAAATTACTGTCAAAAAAGTACTAGACTTTTTTGACAGTAATTTAGTACATTTTACGAACGTTTAGTTGGCAACACTGGTAACAAAGCTAGTTATAAGTTAATAGCTTTTGTAAAGTTTTCCTGTAAAATATCAAGTAAGTAATGCAGTGGTTAACGAACTGAGACTGTTCATGAAAGCTTACCGAGAAATACTAGGATTTCTACGATCCTGTACTAAATTAGTTTCGCTTGTTCATAAATTCAATTTTAAGTTTCTCGAAGAGAATTGGGTTTTCTCAGAATGTACTTTTCTCAAATAGTGTGATTCGCATTTTCTGAATTAAATTAGCATTAGGTTGTACGTACATGCCCAAAACGTGCACTTCTTAAAATGTCTAAGTATCTGCTAGCTAAAAATCTCGATTGTTAATTAAAACAACTTAACCAAGGTATTTAGTAGATAATCTGCAATATGCACCAATTTTAACCGACTTTAAAAAAGAAGGAGGTTCTCAATTCGTCGCGTACCTACTACGTTTATATTTTTTTATTTTCACCGATTACTCGCAAGAGCTCAACCTATTAAACAGATTGCATTTTTGTTAAAAAGGGTTCGTCCTATAAAACTTAGGTGAGGATATATTCCTATATAGTAATGAAATGCAAGAGTGCAGCAAAATTTCTGTTCCAAGATCTACCAATAGTTTTGATATAAACTAGGTTAATTCGTTCTTTCTTTTTATCAGAACTAAAATCAACAATTATAAAGATAAGATAAAAAGACCCCATATCGTATAGAGACTCATACAATCGCAATAAAGTTGATCCTTTGATTTGATAAATAGACGGAAAGGCGACGAAAATATTATTCTTTAGACAGTTTACCTACTTATTTTTACGATGAACACAAATAAGAGATGGTAAGTATAGGTACATATTTTTACGATGAACACAAATAAGAGATGGTAAGTATAGGTACATATTTTTACGATGAACACAAATAAGAGATGGTAAGTATAGGTACATATTTTTACGATGAACACAAATAAGAGATGGTAAGTATAGGTACATATTTTTACGATGAACACAAATAAGAGATGGTAAGTATAGGTACATATTTTTACGATGAACACAAATAAGAGATGGTAAGTATAGGTACATATTTTTACGATGAACACAAATAAGAGATGGTAAGTATAGGTACATATTTTTACGATGAACACAAATAAGAGATGGTAAGTATAGGTACATATTTTTACGATGAACACAAATAAGAGATGGTAAGTATAGGTACATATTTTTACGATGAACACAAATAAGAGATGGTAAGTATAGGTACATATTTTTACGATGAACACAAATAAGAGTTGGTAAGTATAGGTACATATTTTTACGATGAACACAAATAAGAGATGGTAAGTATAGGTACATATTTTTACGATGAACACAAATAAGAGATGGTAAGTATAGGTACATATTTTTACGATGAACACAAATAAGAAATGGTAAGTATAGGTACATATTTTTACGATGAACACAAATAAGAGATGGTAAGTATAGGTACATATTTTTACGATGAACACAAATAAGAGATGGTAAGTATAGGTACATATTTTTAGATAAATTTTATAAAAGTATAAATACTCACTTAGATGGGAATAACTCAGTAAATAAATAAAATAAAACTGAAACAAATCCGAATTACAATTTAAAAATAACATGGTTATTTTAAAATTTTACCCAAAATAATAACAAAAAATACAGGTCAAGTGTGAGTCGGACTCTCGCGCGAAAGGTTCCGTACCATTATGGTCTGTTTTTAGTATTTGTTGTTAAAGCGTTATATGGAGGCATGAGATGTAAAATAATATTTTTTTTTTAAACTTTTCGAGACATGAGTAAAACATGTATGGTAAATATATGATCAAATTTGGAAGCATGAGATCAACCATGAAATACATAATCTGTGAAAACTTCAACTGTCTAGCTTTCACGGTTCATTCATGAGATACCGTCTGTTGACATACAGACGGACAGTCTTAGCAAAAGGGTCCCGTTTTACCCTTTAGATAGCTACGCTAAAAAAGCTAAAATAGTAATATCCCGTTTTAGTAATCTTAGTGATTAAAGTCGTCAATTACATTAGGGTTTTAAATTGGTTACTACCTAATAAGTAAGTAGGTATAAGTATTTTGTTTTTACCACAAAAATCTATAGGTACTAATATTATTATAAAGCTGAAGAGTTTGTTTGTTTGAACGCGCTAATCTCAGGAACTACTGGTTCGAATTGAAAAATTATTTTTGTCTTGGATAGTCCATTTATCGAGGAAGGCTATAAGCTACTTTTTATCCCGATATTTTCACGAGATCGGGACTTACGCGGGGAAACCGCGAGGCACAGCTAGTGTAGTCATAAAGTAATGTATAATAATAGCTCGAAATTATTAGTAATAAGCATTATAAATCGACAAAAACCAGAGAGAAACGAAGAACAATCTAATCGAGTCAGACTGATAAAATCTTAATTGGTTTTTGAATTAACTAATTTAGTTTTAATTGTTGATAGTGATAATTAAGTAAATAATATGTAATAACTAAGTAAAGATAGTGAATATATGGGAAAGTCGATGAACTTTAACAATAGGTTAGTTTTTGTATATTAAGTAGGTACTATAAAAACCGGCCAAGTGCGAGTCGGACTGGCGAACGAAGGGTTCCGTACCATAATATATTGTTTTAGTGTTTGTTGTTATAGCGGCAACAGAAATACATCATCTGTTAAAACTTCAACCCCCTTATTCCAAAACGAGGTTTAAGGATAGTCCGAGATGTGGATTTAATTAAAACTTAGATTTAGACACAGATTTACTCGTAAACAATAGTTTAAACACTATCCCTATAGATTAAATAGGGAACTATAGTCTAAACACTACCCCTATAGATTATAGGGATAGTGTTTAAACTATTGTTTACGAGTAAATCTGTGTCTAAATATAAGGTTTCAATCCACATCTCGGACTATCCTTAAACCTCGTTTTGGAATAAGGGGGCAACTGTCTAGCCACAGTGTCTAGCTATCACGGTTCATAAGAGGACAGATTCCACGTTTGCCTGGTGACAGACAGACAGACAGTGGAGTATTAGTAAAAGGTTCCCGTTTTTACCCTTTGGGTACGGAACCCTAAAAATACAGACAGAACAGTTAGATAAGTTAATTTCACATCTTTGAGAAATCAACTTTTAATAGCTTCTTAATTTAACAGTTGGAGCGGTGCGATGTTGGCCTAGTGGCAGATATCTCGACTTTCATTGCGAAGGTTGTGGGTTCAAATCCCGACCGGCTTTTGCGAAAAATGTATAAGCGCTAAGTAATATGAATCTTACGGTGAAGGAAAATATGGTGATGAAACTTGCGGCTTAATTGGTTCCACAGCGTATGGACGAGTTATTACCTCTGGATACGGTCGACTAGGCTGAGGGGTGTATGGGTGCTGGGCAAACCTTCGTCATCTCATACATGTCTAAGGCCTAAGGCACTACAGAGCCCTACATAGAATGGAATAAAGTTGCTAGCGATGTACAAATAATTTAGATTATGTAGCAAAAAAAAACAATATTATTAGATTGTTATAAAAAATATCGATAGAATGGAGGAAAATCGAGCGGTCAAAAGAGCATATCTAGGATGGCCTCAGGGGAGACGGCCCGTTGGCAGACCTAGGTATCGCTGTATAGACCAAGTCCAACAAGACCTGCAAGCCTTTCATGCAGCCGATTGGCAACAAGTGGCGCAGAATAGGGTGCAATGGCGGCTTTTGGTGTCGGAGGCCAAGATACACTTCGGGTCGCTTAGCCAGCGTAAATAAGTAAGTATAAACAATTAATGTTCAAACGCCCAATAATAATAGAAAAACATTAATCAATGACACGCGTCATATTAAAAACTAATCAAAAACCTTTAATAAACTTAGCTAAGAAGAATCGTGTGTAAATTAATTAAGTAACTTCTGACGTGTCAGACGTCCGAGTGTATCAGTAACGATGACTTCTATGTAACTTCTAAAGTTTATTACACTTGTTATTCGACCAATTAGCACCCTTTATATCAATGATAATTTTTGTTATCAGACTTTGTAATTATTTTTGATGTGAAACATCTATAGCCGCACGTAAAACCGATTTCTGCCGTGGCGACGCACAGTGGGTCGAAACTGCAAATGATGGACATAGGGCTGTTTTTCGATGCAGATCGTTAGAGCTCACTATAGCCGCACGTAAAACCGATTTCTGGCGTGGCGACGCATGCCGTGGCGACGCACAGTGGGTCGAAACTGCAAATGATGGACATAGGGCTGTTTTTCGATGCAGATCGTTAGAGCTCACTATAGCCCCACGTAAAACCAATTTCAGGCGTGGCGACGCATGCCGCGCACGCTATATGATAGTATATATATACAGTCTATATGCAGTAGTGTGTACACCGTACACATTGCATGCATGCGTAATCGACTGTGCGATTCTATCACAATCTGTTCTTTTCTGCATATTACTTAAATTTTACAAAATAATGTCGATGTTTCACATCTGCCAGGCGTCCCGTGATGGCTCACATTTTTTTGATAGTCTCATGGTTTATTTACTAGCTTTAAAAACGTTTAAGTTCAAACTGTCTCTTTCGTAAAATGCCCTCGTTCCATAACATCACTTTATTTTACATATGATAGGTCAGCGTTTGACCACTATCACACCTGCCTGATGGTAGGTGACGATGTGGCCTAAGATGTAGCACGCCTTCCTAGAAGATACCTATTCACTCGCGACTTGAAGACCCCCAAATTGTACACGTTAGGAAAGACAGAAGCAGGCAACTGATTCCATTCCCTTGCAGTACGAATAAGGAATGACGAAGCAAAGCGCTTAGTGCGAACGTTTGGTATGTCCACCATGAATCGTTGCCGCACACCAGTCTGCCTGGTTGTATGACGAAAGAATGGAGATGACAAGATTAGGTCGTGGAGTTCTGTTGTCACTTCTCAAAATGTTTTTCAAAACTTCATAAACAATTCTACTCAATACTGTCTTTTATCTGGAGCTTTTATCTTTCTTCTTCTTTATAAATATTTAAAAAAATTTACCCCTTGTTATGTTAATGAAATTTATACGCAAATAGATATTTTAACTAATAATCTATCTGTCTGAACCACAATAAGCTTATAAAATAAAAACTACTGAATTAATTTTCATCGTTTATTTCGTGGTCATATTATTATCGTGTCCATTGATGGTCTGTGCAATTTAATAATTATGTCTATTACATAATAGACATAATTATTAAATTGCATAGTAAGATAAATAGGCATTTATCTTGATAATTTGGCAGGAAAGTGACGATGGGAAATTTGTTTTGCCTAACCACGAGTTTCCCACTGCTGGGAAAAGGGTCTCCCCATCATCATAAATAATGTTACCCGTGCGAAACCAGGGCGGATCGCAAGTGTAGCAAGTACATATAAAAGACGATAAAACTATCAACAGCATAATAAAATTATATTAAACTAACAACACCGCAACTTCCCAGTTATGTTGAAATAGGAAGTTCGTATTTTCAACACGTGCCCGACCTGTCCTAAATTCAATGTAGAGATTAACTACATTACTATCTCTAGGTACTATGTACTCTGTAGGTTAGTACAGGTTGAACAATGAATCATGGCCCCCAGCGGAAATTGGTGGGGATGGTTTGCGCATGTACTATTGCGGACCGAATTATTCCAGCCAAATCGTTATACCCCCGCTTAATATTTTTCCCAACCCGAAAAACATTCCTTTAAATTAGAAAATTTGGTATTGGACCGGAGCTAAAACTACATTGAATTTCAATGCATTAGGTTCAAAAATATTTCAATTTAGACTTGGGCAATGTCAGGTGTGTGTGGGTTTTATGTGCGCGACAGTACTTAGACGACCAAAAACGTGAGGGAGCGGGACAGAGCGCGGGTAGAGACGTGTGTGCGTAACAGAGAGCTATGATGTGAGCAACTGACACTCCCTTCACTCCTGTCCCTCGCCAAACGGATCTAAAAATTGGGTTCTGCGCATAATCCTTCCACTTTCCGCTGGAAGCCATGATTCATTGGCCGACCTATACAAACATTACAATGTTGTAATCTACACTAATATTATAAAGAGGAAAGATTTTTTTGTTTCTTTGTAACGAATAGGCTCCGAAACTACTAGACCGATTTTAATGAAACTTGGTATGAGGATACGTTGATTCATTGGGAATAACATAAGTTACTTTTTATCCCGATATTCCCATGGAATTGGGAGTTATGCGGGTGGACCACGGAGCGCTGCTAGTGATGACTATTTAAGTCACATTTTAAACAATATCGCAAACGATTCTACTTTGAGAGTTATTTTTGTTATTTGAAATTCTTAAATTGGTGAATAGAAGTATTTTGGAAAATAAACAAAGAAGATATGCGTGAACATCCATAAAAAAAAACATACATACATCCAAATTGAGGTCTTTAAAGCGAAACTTAAAGAGACCTCAATTTTATTGGCGTAGTTACCTGAAAGATAATTTTGAGAATTAGACATTATCCCCCTTATTCCAAAACGAGGTTTAGGGATAGTCCGAGATGTGGATTTAAACCTTAGATTAAGACACTGATTTACTCGTAAACTATAGTCTAAACACTATCCCTATAGATTATATAGGGAACTATAGTCTAAACACTATCCATAAAGATTATATAGGGATAGTGTTTAGACTATAGTTTACGTGTAAATCTGTATCTAAATCTAAGGTTTAAATCCACATCTCAGACTATCCCTAAACCTCGTTTTGAAATAAGGGGGTATGGGCTTATTTTTAAAACTCTAAACACTGTTTAAACGTCATACCTTTTGGGAAATCAATTATGGAACTAAAAAAAGGAGTTTTACTTATTGATGGATTAGAGTGGAACTTAACAAAGGAGAATTAAATCCATATATTACCTATTAGAATGATTACATAACGCTGTATCTGTGCAACATTTCAGTTTACAACTTTGTTAAGAGGAAAGGGTACCGGGAGTTTTCTCTATACAAACTATTACAAACGTAGTCGACTGTTTTCTCCCTGGATAATGACACTAGAGCAAATATTTTTGATGCATAAAACTTATAACTGCCATGACAATGCCCCTATTTTTTGTTTTTTTTTAATTTTTAATTTTTTTTAATTTTAATTTTTATGATAATTAAAAAATGAAAAAAAACCAAAACATAGGGGCAAAGTCATGGCAGTTATAGGAATTATGGCACAAAAATATTTGTGCTAGTGTCATTATCCAGGGAGGAAACAGTCGACTACGTTTGTATGGAGAGAGCGCAGGTACCCTTGCACCTTAACTGCATTGCGTTGTATTTAGAATTTAATCACAGAGTTAATATTAATCCTTTGTTCATTACCTTAAGTAAGTAATATTATTACGAAAGCCATTAGTTCCTTTGCCTTTGGGCAATTACATTTAGACTCATAATCTACAAAACAGTTGCATTAGATCCTATGAAAACTTATTAGCAATTCGTAGCTTAATTCCCTTATACAAAACCCAGTGCCCCTTATTCCAAAACGAGGATTAAGGATAGTCCGAGATGTGGATTTAACCCTTAGATTTAGACTCAGATTTACTCGTGAACTATAGTCTAATCACTATCCATATCATCACTACATCACTACATAGTATAAAACAAAGTCGCTTTCTCTGTCCCTATATCCCTATGTATGCTTAAATCTTTAAAACTACGCAACGGATTTTGATGCGGTTTTTTATAGATAGAGTGATTCAAAAGGAAGGTTTATATGTATAATACATGCTTAATATAGCCGTGCAAAGCCGGGGTGGGTCGCTAGTATAATCTATAGGGATAGTGTTTAGAGTGAGTTTGACACTCAAGCAATTGACACTCACAACAATCAATATTAGCCACATATTTTAATGTCAAAAAATATTGTGTGGTAGCTTTAATTTCCTTCATATTTTATGGTTACCACTGGATACATCCGAATTCAGCTACTCAAAAACCCATTTTTAGATGGCATGTTATGTTTAATTCATCAAAATTCACCACAGTAAACGATGACTGCGGCTAATGTAGGTCAATGTTACAAAACATGTAAAACGCATTTTCAGAAGTGGGATAATTGATGTTGACGGACCCGCTTTGGTACTTGCATTATTTGGAATGGAAGAAAATCAAATCTGAAATAAATATTGAATTTAGATGGTCAGTAGCAACTGGACAGATTAGCAACAGGACAGTATGACGCGATTATGACATTATCTATTATTATACTTATTCAGGTAGGCCCGAAGAAAGAAGTCAGCGTTTAATCTCATCCAGGTGCCAACCGTTGCGACTAAGTATAATGAGAATTATAATCCAAATACATATTGACAAGCCTAGTTGCTTAGCTTGGGGCTAGATGGCGCTGTGTAAAATGTTCTACAATATTTATTATTATTTATTTATTACTTGGCAGTTCTATTTCAGCACGTCCACAGTAGTCTATGAAGAGATAAAGATATTTTAGCCAGTGTAGTTTTGTGCTTTAAATTAAGCCTATGCCGGTTACTATGCCATAAGTTAATCAACAAACTTTCCAAATAGATACGAGTAGCCTTATAACCTCGTTTAGTGTCATATTATCGCACATACTCTCAACTGGTTCAAGTAATTGGGTCACCTAATCTGTTCGTATCCTCTTACAACACATTTATTACGTAGAACTGGCGTAAAAATCATTTCAACGCTCGCCAGGGCCTGGGTGACGTGACAGTTCAAGTAGGAAAATACCTAAAATTGG
Source organism: Idaea aversata (assembly GCA_907269075.1). Taxonomy (NCBI): domain Eukaryota; kingdom Metazoa; phylum Arthropoda; class Insecta; order Lepidoptera; family Geometridae; genus Idaea; species Idaea aversata. The sequence continues at coordinate 12,544,561 of OU026099.1, read as the reverse complement.
ATCTATTCCGAATAGCAAAGGGCATGATTGAAGGCTTTCATCTACGGGTAGGGTTTTATTTATAGTAATTGATTTTGACCGTGAAAATAAAGTTAAACTGTTACTTTATTGGAGTTGAAGAATGTTTCATGGTTGTATTTAATGGAATCCAACTACAATATACTTAGTTGAATCCCACTTCTGATGTTGAACAGACAACACTAAAAGTTTTCGCTCAAATTAGTCAAATATTCATTTTGTAAAAAAAAAATAGATTTATACCAATGTAAAGACCAATTAAAAACTAGACAGTACCTACCTAGGTACCCAAATCCACTGCATTTGAAAGATTTTGATAAATTCCGCCGTCTAAAACTAAATAACCTAGCATTAAGCATTTTAAGTTTGAATTAAAACGATGTAGAATACGAACAAAGTTACTAGAAATAGTTCAAAGGAAAAGGTCAATCGATTTCCGTTTCAAAATGCCAATCCACCTCGCCACGTGCCCGTTGACATTTATACAAGAATTATCAAGATGCACGTTATCCAGTAGTTAATGGGCATTCGACTGTTAAATTGCACCTTGTATTGGACGCCTTGCATCAAAGTCATTTCTTCAGGAAATTATTAGAACTAGACCTGCTTTGACCAATTTATCTAAACCACATAAAAGAAAAGAAACGAACATCATCAAAGTGATTTCTAAGGATAATGTTATTTAAAAAAATAGCAACAAAAGGGTATTTTGCAATTAAAATGATTTATAATGATACGGATGGCCCATAACCTATTGAAACAACGTTAGACGGTTCGCAACAGACAGTCGTTTATTATATAAGAAAGTCAGAGAATAGACAATAAGTTACACAGTTTTACATACTACAAAGCTAGGTCCTATATCTACCTATATTTTGATATACAATACAACCAAAACGAACCTTATTTACCATGACTTTTGTGTAGCTCGGAATTTATTTAATTTTATTTATTAATTGAAATCCTATTAATGCATGTATTGGTCTTACATAACCCTAACTAACCCATTACTGGCTGAAAATATCTTAGCAGTCTTATTAACTTTTATGGACTCCTATGTTTGCATTGTGTGAGTAGCAGATATCTGTTTTATTTGGTTATCAAGGATCATGAATTTTTGATACGCGGCGCGAGTAGGTATTTTCAAAAATGACCCGTATCGTGCGATAGAAAGAGTTTAAGTTCGGACGTAATTACCTTCATTTTGCTTTCAAAATAATGTTGCGAGCCGTAACGTTTTTTTTTACCCCCTTTATCCTTCACAAAATGAAATAAATTTTGTCTCATTTAATTCACTGCATCTTATTCTAGGTTTATACGTTTTTCTTTTTTGGTAATTTAGTTTAGTCTATTAAAAAACAATTGAAACGCTCGATACAGTTTTTAAGTAAAAAATATAGATATTCAGATACTAATAACTTTTATCTTAGGCAATATTTATGTATGGCTTGTACGGTTAAACCTAGTTTTCCATTAGATCTAGAACATTTTCAAAAATTATCAAAATCGGACTTCGTTTATGGGGGGGAAAACGTTACCGCTTTTTGTTTGGAAATTTACAGACTCAAAGAAATAAAATAAATAAAATAATGTAACCAAAACATCGTTAAACTTAATAATTAATAAAGTATGTAAGAAAGTACTTTACGGAGCAAGACATGGAAAATAAACTTTTGTAATTTACAAAACTTTGTTCACAATGATTTAGTATTTTACACGGCGAACGAATAAAATAGTAACGAGACATAACATTTTAGTTTGAACAATGCTTGTTTTGCAAAAACACCAGGTGCAGTTGTTCTGTTTGGTTATGTAATAGTTTTATAAAGAGGTTGAGCAACTTGCGTCTTGTTCCATCGTAGGTGCAACGTCCTTTAAGTTTATTTTAATTTAAAACTTTAAGCGAATATAAATTTTGTTTCTGAACTTAAGAGGAAAGGGTACCGGGGGCTTTCTCCATACAAACTATTACAAACGTAGTCGACTGTTTTCTCCCTGGATAATGACACTAGAGCAAATATTTTTGGTGCATAAAACTTATAACTACCATGACCATGCCCCTATTTTTTGTTTTTTTTTATTTTTTATTTTTTTTAATTTTAATTTCTATGATAATTAGAAAATGAAAAAAACCAAAACATAGGGGCATAGTCATGGCAGTTATAGGTTTACTGGCACAAAAATATTTGTGCTAGTGTCATTATCCAGGGAGGAAACAGTCGACTACGTTTGTATGGAGAGCGCGCAGGTACCCTTTCACCTTAAATTAAGGAGACAGAGTAGAGAAGAAAAGTATAAGTTATTTTGATTAGTTTTACGATATATTTTTTACTATTAGCGCCCTGCGGTTTCACCCGCGTTACTCCCGATCCCATAGGAATATTGAAATATATAATAGACTATAGCATTCTTCGAAAAATGGACTATCCAACACAAAAATATTTTTTCAATTCGAACCCAGTAGTTCCTGAGATTAGCGCGTTCAAACAAACAAACTCTTCAGCTTTATAATATACTAGCTGCGCTCCGCGGTTTCACCCGCGTAACTCCCGATCTTGTGGGAATATCGGGATAAAAAGTAGCCTATAACCTTCCTCGATAAATGGACTATCCAACACAAAAAGAATTTTTCAATTCGAACCAGCAGTTCCTGAGATTAGCGCGTTCAAACAAACAAACAAACAAACAAACAAACTCTTCAGCTATAGTATAGACTATTATAGATATTAGTATAGATATTAGTATAGACTAGCGACCCGTCCCGGCTTCGCACGGCTATATTATGCATGTATTATACATATAAACCTTCCTCTTGAATCACTCTATCTATTAAAAAAACCGCATCAAAATCCGTTGCGTAGTTTTAAAGATTTAAGCATACAAAGGGAAATAGGGACAGAGAAAGCGACTTTATTTTATACTATGTAGTGACTAGCGACCCGCTCCGGCTTCGCACGGCTATATTATGCATGTATTATCCATATAAACCTTCCTCTTGAATCACTCTATCTACTAAAAAAAAACCGCATCAAAATCCGTTGCGTAGTTTTAAAGACGTAAGCATACAAAGGGACATAGGGATATAGGGACGGCGAAAAGCGAAAAGTGACTTTATTTTATACTATGTAGTGATAGTGATAGTGAAGTATAGATTAAGACAGACTAGGTGGATGTACATGCGGCATTTATTCAAGTTACTCTGTTAGACATTTTGAAAATAAGACATATTGAACCAGAAGGTACCCATTTAATGAAAACAATCAGTACAAATAAGAATAGTAGTGGCACGGGAGAGTAAAATTTCCCTTCACTTTACTAGTAGTGCCAAGCGGTAGTCCCTAAGAAAATAAACGCAAATTAAAGTAAAAAGTTGCCTAGTCAAAATTAAACGAAATAGACCTTATTGGCAAAAAAGAAAAGTACTTAATTAATTATACGAATACTATGCATCCTTGCCTCCGGGAAAAAAACTGAAAGATGTCAAAAAAACACGTAAAAGCGAGCCTGTATGAGCTCAGCCCCCATTACTAAAAAAATGAATTATCTGACCAAAGATAACCTGGTATTAGTCTGCCTAGAAACAGAACTAAATTATAAGAAAAAAAGCTAATCTGAGTGAAGCTCATTTGCAGGTAAAAAGTAATAAATCTAAACATCAACGATGACCTTTGTTACGTTCCATTACACGGCTTTATCTACAATAATTACCAATTAACATGAACAGTTTATCTTCATTACCAGATTCCTTTTTAGGGTTCCGTACCCACAAGGTACAAACGTGACCCTTTACTAAGACTCCACTGTCAGTCTGTCTGTCTGTCTGTCACCAGGTTGTGTCATGTATGACCCGTGATAGACAGTTGAAATGTTCACAAAAATACTAAAAACAGAATAAAATGGTACGGAACCCTTCGTGTGTCAGTCCGATTCACACTTGGCCGATTTTTTAATACGCTTTTTTAATCTATGTTTCTTCTGATTAGTTTCAATTATATGATCCTATGACTAAATGAGTGACTTCTATGTTATTTTTGTTTTTTTCTCCAGTAGTAATTTATGTCTATGCACTTACTTACTGTACTTAAAGTAATTTACATAAAAATACCCCGAAGAACCGTTGCGTCTAGAGTTACCGAAATTAAAACAATTATAAAATAACGTTAGGTACATTCACCTTGGGTTAGGTGGTATCTCATCCAGATAACTCACCCACCTTAGATGTTACTACAGGGTGAATTACCACTGAGTCAGATCTTACTGATTATAAAATTCAATTAAGATGGCGTTATTTTTAGTGTTAAACCACAAAGGAAAGTAAGAGATTAAAACAGTTTTAAAAACATTTTCCTTTTTGCAAGCTTTAATTTAACTAGGCTTGCACTGTTCGTATGTAAGTAAGTAAGTTGTCCGTCAAAATTTGCAAATTAAATTTGTTTTCATAAAAGTCAACCCTAGTGTGGTAATATTCGTAGCAATGTTGTTTTTTTGAGCACTCAGGCAATAAGCTACAAATAAATGGAGCAGTAGCTTCTTTTGACTGACAACGATGGATGTGATGTGTTTATCAATTTAGTACCTATAAACGTCGCTCTGTTTCTGGCAATATCTACATGAATAAAATAAAATAAATAAATCATATTTTTATTAAAATTACAATACCTCGTAACAATTATAAATTAAATGTTTAAAATACCTACTTTTAAATTTAAATAAATTCGGGCGCCGAAAATACTGGCTGCATTTTTATTGGACATAAAAAAATTGACAAAGATACTTCGAGGTCCAGCCAGCCAGCTGTACCTACAGCTGACTGACATAATCAGCTAAGTCGTGTAAAGGGTAATTTTACCGTTTTTAAGATCTGAAACACCGGAGTGAGACTCACCCAGTACTGAGTTTGGTAGTGGGTGAGTTGCCACCTAAGCCTCTCCTTCGACCTACTCACTGTGCGAAAACTTTAATTAAATTGTACATAATAACTAGATTTATAATTAAAAAGGTTAAGTCTCAAATAAAGTTGTTAGACTAATTGCAGTTATTTGTAGGTACTTTAGTTCGAAAATTCTGAGTAATAATCCCTAAGCCATTATTTTTTAATTTCATTTGTTTGATTTAATCTGAAATATAAAAGAGAAAGACTCATCAAAAATTGGGTGCGTGTACTTATGTACGCGCGTGAGAAGTTATACTTCTTTGGCATCATTAAGAAATAATTTTCCAGTCACATAATATTTAAATAAATAATTACATTAAAATAATTTTTTATCACAGTTGCTCATAAAGTGGATCTTATTAAACCGCTTTTAGGCTCATAATGCAACGTAATACACGCGTGCGATAAAAAAAAATCCAACTAGTGTTGGAAAATAATACGTCATCCCGATATGTCAAATACGTATCTTACTGCTAATGACATATAGTAGATGAAACATTCTTAAGGACATCGTTCAAATCGTACCCAAAAATTAACGTGCCGGCCACAAAAAAAAATGTTTCTATCTTGTAGAGAATAACATTTTAAATAATGTTTAATAAGGCAACAAAGAGCTACGATGAACCATCGTTGAGTTATTTTACATTGAAAACCCAAAAAAAATGCATTTTGTAGAGATCCGTTTGACCACTTCTAAGATATTACTACAGAAAAAATATAAAAATAAGTAGTAAATGGATAAGTTTTGTCTGTTTTTATTATATTTATATACATAGGTATATCCAATAACCCTTTCAGAAGTTATAGTGGGATCTTAAAAGTGGTCAAACGGATCCCTATAAAATGCATTTTTTGGGTTTTCAATGTAAAATAACTCAACGATTTTTGATCGTAGCTCTTTGTTGCCTTAGTAAACATTGTTTAAAATGTTATTCTCTACAAGATACAAATAATTTTTATTACTGGCCGGCATTTTTTTTTGTGGGTATTTTTTGTTAGAAACATGAATGATCTCCTTTATCTGGGTTATACTGTTTTGATGTATAGAAAAAGGTACCATCCAAAGAGTTTTTATGCCTTGCTGGCTTAAAACTCTTTGTTGGTACCTTTTTTCTTCTTTTCAAAAGGTTGTCTCTAAAGTCTGCGAACGATAATATTACGTGATGACGTCTTTGAAAATAATTAAAAATTGAGTTTTGTTTTTATTTTGTTTTTTCTTTAGGTACATAAATATATTTTTTGACCGAACGAGCGAAGCGAGAGAGGTCTAGTGGCGAGACGGTCGGTCGGTTGTACCTATGTATCTATGTATCTATATATCTATGTATCTATGTATGTTTGTTCGACGATAACTTGAGTACCGTTGCTCTGTGCCTTTATTCGCTAAGGTTCAAGTCGTCGGGCGCGCGTGATTAGGACGAGATTTCCATACAAAAACTACCCCCACTCCGCCCCTAATCACGCGCGCCCAACGACTTGAACCTTAGTGAATATAGGCCCAGATCTTAATGACTTTTGGTATACGGGTAGTTGAGGTCCATAGAATTTTTAAGTTCGAACATGAGAGGGATCGGTTAGGGGGCTTCGATGATAGGGGGTGCAGTAGTGGATCTATCTATATGACAGGCGAACTATATGGCAAATATACCCAAGTGGGGTATCAAATGAAAGGGCGTAACTTCGGTGACAATAATATGGTACCATGGAAATGATCTGATGATGGAGCTGGAAGGAATCCACAGGAATGTATCGTCTCAGCGGTCATTTTTATATCAATCTCATTTGTATCAAAAAGGAAAAAAACGCTTTGACCTTCATGATTAAAAAATGACAATGTCAAAAATCAAAATGACATGTTTTCTTTCTGTCATTGTCGTAAAAAATATGATTTCCAGATAATTTCAAAACCATTACATATTAACTTAGCTTTGATATTATGATTAAAATTGATAAAAAAAGGTACCTATCTATATAATTTCAAATTTCAAACTTTATTTCTTTCAATGCTTATGTATTTACATACACATGATCACTTGAAATAGTCTCTAATAATACGGTCATCCTAAATAAAATTCAAATAATTCGTAAAAGTTTAGAGTGCAAAGTCATGCACTCTTGTCACATGAGTAGATTTACTCATGTGCTCTTGTGTTCGTTCTCGATGGTCTTCGAAGGATCAGTAGCTGCTTGAACCAGCTATTGATCAGCTAAACGGAAGCCGAAGCGAAAATTTGACAATCCTTCTATAGTTGACGTCGTCTGGGCCACTCAGGATGTACCTACTTACCTACCTTGGGCGAAGACTGTAGATTAAAAGCGTCTACTTAATCTACTTTCCTATAAATCGTCAGACCTCTCTTTTTGTTTCATATTCATAATTATTCATTTATTTCATAATCAAGGGTTGGTTTGGTTAATAATTGTGGTGAATAATATTAAATAGTATTGCTAGCTGATCTAGAGATTCTAATTAAAAAAACTGGTGACTAATCTTTTTATTATTTTTATTTAATAATAGGTTAGGACTTATTATAGGACATATAGGTCCACCAATAACATAGGTCTCAAACTTCTCTAATATATTTGTATCGAGGGAGGAGCCTCTCTCCTCTTTACCTCTTTCGTTAGATTAAGATGAGTACATACTTACTACATAGGTACTAAATTTTTTAGTGTTAAGTCTGATGATAAAGACCCGATGAGAAAGGTGACAATAAGAACTTAACGATCTTGAGAAGTCTAAGATAGTCATATCCATGTTTGTACTCGTTCAAAGCACCTTGATAAGTAGGTATTCTATAGCTTCTGAAGAATCAGCTGACATCTGGGATCTGGTGATAGAGGTGGAAGAAGGCACTCAACTTCAAAGAAATATGAACTCATCTTCTAGACAAGATAAGTCTACCGTTAATGTTCGTTAAAGTTGTCTTTATAAGGAGGCACTCTAGGCACATGAGTGTGCTCTAGGTGTTAAACAAGCAACTGATATCTGGGGTTTGGTAATATAGCCGAGTAATATATAGAAAGCTATATGAACTCATCTCTAGATAAGTTAGGTCTATCGTGTTCACTTGATGAGTAGGTAGGTACTCTAGCTACTGACGATATGGTGGAATATAGAAGGAAGAAGGCTATAGGAGTTTTTAATCACACACGATTTACTTTCATTGTAGGTACTTATTCTCTCGAGTATCAATAAAACGTGAAATAAATACGTGATTGAGACCAAGAAAATTAGGCTATGGAATTCATTTTCTAGACAAGATACCTAGTCTTGTTCTGTATTCTGAGCCTATGCCTAACGCGTTTGGATTCGTTAAAAGTATAATAGAGTCAGCGATGTCCAGTGTCTGATGATAGTGATACTAGGCACCTATCATTTAAACAAGATAGACCGAAGTATTTAAAGTATTTCGCCGTTATATCATACTTTACGCTGAAAAGTAAAAATCGGTACAAAAAACTCGTGAGGTCTCAGTTCGGGGCGAACTACTAGTTTTATATATTCTGTTTTTAATGAAACCCGGAACTAATATATTCTGTTTTTAACCGCCGACGCAAAAACAAATGAAAAAAACCCAAAAAAAATATTGTATGTCAGACGCTGTATAGGTTAAAAGTCTTTTGCTTAGCCTTTCGGGAGTGTAATTAACAAAAAATAGTAAACATAACCTAAAATTCTTAAAAACTTTTTATTATTAAAATTTTAACAAGTCTTTTTTTTTATTCGCAACTGTGATTAAAAACGTCGTACGATACACGTGTGAATTGATCATTCCATCTCGGCTTTTGTCACGCTCGCGTTCCGCTCGCGCGTCATAAACCGCCTCTATGGAATGATCAACTTTCAACACTTGTATCGCAATGTACTAATGTAGTAGTACCTTTGTGAACTAACCTCATTTTCAGTTTCACGTAGGTAGCTATTTGGTTTTATGACAGCTGTCATCTTGCGGTATGCGGACAACTTCAACATGGCTTTATGACAGCTGTCATCTTGCGGTTTGCGGACAACTTCAACATGTGAATTTTCCGTGTCACGGTGCGCGCGCATCATAAAAATTCACTCTCATCATTTTTTCATAACAATAAAAGCTATGCAATAGCTTAAAAAACTTGAGAGGTGTCAAGGGACACCCGGATGGAACGAAGTTCCTTTCGATTAATTAGTGAAGGAATTGTAATTAAAAAAAAAATGTTTTTTGTAAATAATTGTCGTGACATCACACGTGACCACACTTTTCTATGCCAAATAGAAAGACGAAACGAAAATAACTGGCTTGCTTTCTATGAGAGAGAGAGAGAGAGAGAAACACGCACGCGCCGCACGGCTTCAAAAAGTGTCGTTAATGTGGTTACAACTTCAAAAAGTTTCGTTACAACTTTTGGTCTTAATTTTTTCCGTCTAGCCCCCTTTCGCAACGCGCGATAAGGAACTATCGTTCTTCTAATATTTCGAAAAATTCAGCTAATTTCTCACCTGGCTAATAGTGCGAACTGCACCTTAAGTTAGATTCGTTCTTGTGAGAAAACTATAATAGCTTTCTATATTTTTGTTACTCATAATCTTCTTAATATATATAAATCTCGTGTCACAATGTTTGTCCTCAATGGACTCCTAAACCACTTAACCGATTATAATAAAATTCGCACACCATGTGCAGTTCGATCCAACTTGAGAGATAGGATAGCTTACATCCCGATATTCCCACGGGATCGGAAGTTACGCGGGTGAAACCGCGTAGGGCAGCTAGTTATATTATATTATTGCACTGTAAGAACCCGACGGTACTCTTTAGTAGAGTATTGCATTTATTCACGGGTTATTAACGCGCAATTACCTTCAACAGTTTAGCAATAATTATAAAAAGACACCGCTCATTCAGATCCTGTGGTTTCCTATACGAGATTTCTTGTAATTTCTTCGAGCATTTTAACGTAATATTGTAACGTTCTTACGAATGTAACCGGCTCATGACCCATGGTAGCTAGAGAGTTGAAATTTTCACAGATTATGTATTTCTGTTGCCGCCGTACGGAACCCTTCGTGCGCAAGTCCGATTCGCACTTAGCCAGTTTTTTTTTTAGGTTTTCGTTGTCCCAGGACAATTTAATGTCTGCTGCAGACATAACTGTTGCTATAGCTTGTTTCTATTTTTTTAAAACAATATTATCTAAAATCTGTAAAACATAAAGTTAATTCAATAAATATTTCTAATATGTATCTAATTAATAATTTAAGTTTAAGGTTCGAAATGGATAAATTAAACTTGGCATTCATGTAGTGTGTGCTTAGCAGCTATGGGTAACCCCCAATATGGGTGGCCAACTTAGCAACATCTGACCCAGAATCTAGGCCACTGTGACGTCACTACGTCGTGATGCAACGGAGAAAGTCTATCGCTTCAAGAAGCCGATGCACAATGGGGGTTTTTTATAAGTTTTTAACTTACATTTTATAAGAGCATCGCTTTGTCAGTTCAAGAGATACTTAGTACCGATCAGTTACTTAAAGTATAGAAAATTCTATTTTAGGTTTGAGCTTATAAAACATTATTCTCATAAGTTTTAATGTAGTGCGCGCCAGAAATGTTTGCGTGTAGTCTAAATATCAGAATTAATCGATGATGTTCCAATTTTTGTTGTAAACTATTTGGTGTGTAACAAAACACGTAGTCCTTAAACAAAATTATATTTTTGGGTAGAAAGAGCTGGGGGAGGCCTTTGCCCATCAGTGGGACAATTCAGGCTAATAAAATATGGTAGGTAATAATATTTTTTCATGGAAGTAAAATAATTATTGAAACTTAAAGTTCGGGTGAATTACCCTACTGAACATTTAAGGAATTTCCAAGTTGTGGTAAAAGCATTATTGGCAGCGAGCCCTTGTTAAAATTTCCCAAACTCTTGGCACTTAAATTAGGATAATTTTTCATATCTACCCCGACACTGTACTGTCTGTGAGGTGTCCCGTGTCTTCATTCATTTTCTGTGTTAATATTTGCCATAATTCAAAATTAAGTACTTAATTAAGTGTGCAGGCTAACGAACACGAAGGTGGCATCAATCGCGCGCCATCCTATCTGGCACGCACTCTAGTTATGTGACTTTAGTGCATTTGAAGTCTTCTTTCCCATTTCCAAGACACAAAAGCGGAAACTCTTCGCATTTCCCAGCGAAAGTTGAAAAAAAAAACCGCACTTTCATTGCAATGTTTCAGCGGCAAAGATATTTAAATTACATTCGTCGTAGAGATAAAATATCAAGAACAAATTAGTTTTAAGACTAGTTGATTTCAATATTTCGAAATCTTTCTAAGCTAAGCAAATGGCAATTATATTTTCTATCCCATTTTGTTTTGTTAGAATAAATAATACTCTCTGATGAACTCTCAGGGTAAAGAAAAAAAGGAAAATATTTTTATGACGGAAAGAAAATAAAGTTTTTTAGGTAAGTAATAAAATTAGTGAAGGTTGGAAGTGAGTTTGAAGGATTTTGCTACGATTGACTTTTAATATTTAGCACCTTTCCCATCATAATAGCTACGTATCTCGGATTCAGGTCAGCGTTTGACCACTATCACACCGGACGGTACGATGCGGACTAAGATCGCGGATCTAGAAGATACCTTCACTCGTAACTGAAGACTTAGTTGTACACGACAGGAAAGACAGACGCAGGCAATTCCCTTGCTGTAAGAATAAGAAATGACGATTCATCACGTTTAGTCCGGGTGTCTGGTATTTTCACCATAAATTGGTGTCGCATATCAGTGCCTGGTTGTATGATGGAAAAATGGAGATAGCAAAATTAGCCATCTCCATTTTATCTGATAAATCTCGATTTGAGTGTAATAATCAATGATATTCTTATTTTATAAACCGTTTGAAAATTATCAGATGTTTTTTCTATTTAACTGGAAAGTTAAATATCTTTGTTTAGCGGTTCTAAAGATGTCTGTTCCGTAAACAGGAGATGAAATTTTATTATAATTTGAGTGGTGAAGCTGTTGAACTGTAACGAATTCCGGATAAACATCATAAATTTCATTGACGCGAGCGTGAAAAAATAAACTGAGCATCTTGGAAATGTGCAGAATTCGATTGCACACTGTGATCTCAATGAATGAATCTAGGCACACTCAGTTGAAAGTGAGAGCTAGTTAATTTTCTGTCTCTTTATGTACGTACAGTCGGCTGCATAATTGCAGCCCCCGGAAGAGTTCGAAACTTACTATTATTGGAATGTTTTCATTCTAATCATTTTTGTATGATAAATTGATGAGTTAGAAGACTTTAAACTTCAACTAAAGCAGGTGTCTAGAATCTTGCTTGTGTTGAAAACATTCTTATAATAGCCGTTTTGGAGCGCTACGGTGGGTCTGCAATTATGCAACACTTACAGTGGCCCGTGGCTTGATTCGCGTAAGTCCCGTTCTTTATACCCATATTCCCACGGATATAGGGGTGAAGAGTAGCCTATGTTGCTACCAAGGATTAAATGTATCCCCATACCAAGTTTCATAAAAATCTGTTCTGTAGTTTCAGTGCCCTTATCCCAATTTACTTGGGGTCGGCGCAGTATGTCTTCTTCTTTCATTCCCTCCTATTAGTCGTCATCTCATCGTTCACATTAATCTTCTCATATTTAGTCTCACGCAGTCCATCCATCTTTTCTTAAGTCGTCCTCTTCCTCTCCATCCCTCTACATTAGGTTCGGCGAATATTCATTACAAACAAAAAATCTTTCATCTTAATATTATTATAATAATACTAGCGACCCGCCCGGCTTCGCACGGCTATATTATGCATGTATTATACATATCCTTCCTTTTGAAACACTCTATCTATTACAAAAAACCGCATCAAAATCCGTTGCGTAGTTTTAAAGATTTAAGCATACATAAGGAAATAGAGATATAGGGACAGAGAAAGCGACTTTGTTTTATACTATGTAGTGATAAGAAAGAAAGATGCAGATTAGCAACTATAATAGTTTGTGATCTCAATAGGTTATAATGATGTCAGTAGAAATTAGTTTATTGTCCGACTTTGGTCGCTGTTCAAAATCGCATATATTGGAGCAAACGCACACATCTTATTTATTGCAGTTTATTTTCGTACCACTTTGCCGCTGCATTTCTTTCGATATGCATCACGTTAACATAAATACGCTTTCAAGAAAACCGGCTGGTCCTGGACTAAATCTGGCATATCTTTTTAATTGACAGTTTGTTTACGTTTTATTTCAGTTAAACACTGACCCCTCGGTTGACCTTTTTATGCTTTAGAAATGACTTCCACGTGATTCAACCAGCTCGAGTTGGGAATGTTTGCGAAATATTTTTACACTGAGTTGGGTTTGTTTTTAGATATTACAAAGTTTTAGAAATGCCCCTTAAACTGAAGGATAATATCTATAAAACCGTGATAAGACCTGTCGTCATGTATGGATCGGAATGCTGGGCCGTGAAGAAGAAGGATGAGAGAAGATTGCATGCAGCGGAGATGAGAATGTTGAAATGGATGTGTGGAGTAAAGAGGATGGATAAAATAAGGAATGAGTATATTAGAGGAAGCCTGAAAGTAGCACCGGTTTTTGAAAAAGTAAAAAGGGAACCGTTTAAGTTGGTATGGACATGTGATGAGAAGAGAGGAGACGCATGTGACTAGAAGAGCGATGAGTATGAAGGTAGAGGGATGGAGAGGAAGAGGACGACCGAAGAAAAGATGGATGGACTGCGTGAGACAAGACATGAGAGAGATGAATGTGAACGATGAGATGACGACTAATAGGAGTGAATGGAAGAAAAAGACATACTCCGCCAACCCCAAATAAATTGGGATAAGGGCAGGAAGATGATGATGAAAGTTATAGAAATGTTATGCATTGTAGTAATAGTAGTAGTTGTGGTGTCCATCATTTAACAAGAAAAAACAATATTTTTCATTTTTTCACTAAAATTTTATAAATAAGGTTCTGTAGAAAAAGTTTTTGTACTTTTCATACAGGTTGTTTACTGCAACTAGACCTCTTTATAGTTGGGTCCTTTTTGCGTGAGGATGGATTATACTTCCCTCTCAGCTTAGTCGACCGTGTCCAGAGGAAGGAACTTGTCAATGTTATGCATTTTTTTAATTAAAGGAATTAATAAGTAGAATCAGTTAGGCAACCTACTTTGATTTAATAAACAGAATTTGTCTTTCATTCAGCACAAACAATTCAAATGCAAAACTACTGTATTGATAAAAAAGGAGAAACTATTTTAGAAACGCAAACAACGCTACTATTTCAAAATTATTGTTCACCACAATAATTATTCTGGGAATTAAAACTTTTTAGAGGTTTACAATCTGAGGTTAAAGTTAGTGCTGTGTGGTTTTGGGAGAGGTAATAAATAGTTTTCAATAATTTCACTAAATATTTGTTAATTATTATTTTTGACGTGATAACGTTTTATAAATTAGTGAACACCTGCAATCTCAAAAAAGTGTGACGTCACGCGTCGTTACTGGAACGCCTCATGTTAATGACAAGGTAACTATAGCAACGTTTTATCGTTGCCATGGTTACCATCAATTTTCTTATGACGTTATCACGTAAAATTATCGGCCGGAAACAGACTTTACAGACAACCATTTCTTGATATGATATTATGATGTACTAGCTGCACCCCACGGTTTCACCCGCGTAAGTCCCGATCCCGTGAGAATATCGGGATAAAAAGTAGCCTATATTATGTTAATCCAGGTCTTGAGCTATCTAGATACAGAGTTTCATCGCAATCGGTCTAGTAGTTTTGCGTGAAGGAGTAACAAACATACATACACACACACAAACTTTCACATTTATAATATTAGTATTTATAATATTACTAGCTGCCCTCCGCGGTTTCACCCGCGTAACTCCCGATCCCGTGGGAATATCGGGATGTAAGCTATCCTATCTCTCAAGTTGGATCGAACTGCACATGGTGTACGAATTTTATTATAATCGGTTAAGTGGTTTAGGAGTCCATTGAGGACAAACATTGTGACACGAGATTTATATATATTAAGATGATGTATTGTTTTTATTACCCGACTACGGCGAAGCCGTGGGAGGTTATGTTTTTGACCCGTATGTATGTTCATCTGTTCCCACCTAACTTCAAAACTAATTACTTACTATAATTTATTGACTGTACATTTGTTAAATCTCATGAACCTATTGGGAGTTAATGTGAGAACATTTTAAATTATAATTAGTTTATTTTATGGACCCTTTAGGAAATAAAGAACAGTAGAATCATGGACCTTTGGGAATAAGCCACATGATCTATAAATATTATAAAATTCAAAGTCCTGACTGATTGACTGACCGGTTTTTTCAACGCTTACCAATAGACGAATCGGGCAAAAAATTGGCATAAGTACAAATAAACTGTTTTAACGTAGGCATCCGCTAAAAAAAGATTTTTTGGAAAATTTTAAGCAGAATGAAAACTGAAAGCTAGTTTAACAAAAGTAAAATCAATGTGGGGATAAATACCTAACATATTGGAACAAATAGTGAGAAAAAAACCAGGAGCCCTATTTTTGAATCGTTCGCCCTGCGTCGAGCGATCGCTTTCTACTGATGTTCGTTCGACATCGGAAATTCGCTATTTTTGAATCGCTCGATCGTAACGAGTGGTCTCCATCACTCGTCGCCGACAGACGAGTGGTAGAATAGGTAAACGTCAAACAATCATAGTCAAACATTCGGAAACGATCTTTAAAAAATATTTATGTCATTTAGGAATATTTCAGGGGTCTTATTCTGCTATTTTGCATTAATGGATTTACCATTGTCATTATATCGAGACTCTATTGATATTATATCGAGATTGTGACTTTATTTGGTATTCTGCTAAAGTTTTAATAACGTCGTAATAGAATCACTATGGCATCCTAATGGAATGGTAATAGATGCGTCGGTAATGTTGCCTAGCAACATGGTATGTTGCTAAGCGATATACCGTTTTGACAACTATCGAGATTCCATTGAGCCACGATTCTAGAGCAGAATACTAAAGTGAGTCAGTGGTGTGTCAGTGGTGTTTCGATAGAATAGTTAACATTAGGAGAATACCAATTTAACATGTAATGTCATATTTTTGACATTAAATTTCGATTACGATTCTATCGACACTCTATTGAAACACAATTATTGTGTTAGCAGACTTAGGCCCCTGACGTTCGTCGGTAATTACCTGTTTTAAATTTTTGCGTATAACGAACAAAAATGGACATTATAAATTTCGACGACGAATGATTCAAAAATACAGAAAATTGATGTTATGCGACTTGGAAGTCAAGCGTGACTTGTAGACGTAAACGACAAAGCTATGTCACTCGAGCGATTCAAAAATAAAACTCCTAATTGATTGATTTTATGACTAAAATGATTTAAGTAACGATCATTGAGCAAAGGTTCAACGCTTCTTCATTTATTTAACATTTGTTTAGATAATATATTAAGTATAATTTATTCAGTTTATGAGTTAAGTCCACTTGATGTCTAGAGGCGATAATAAAGAGTACAAAGAACCAACATACAGACAAATAGCTGTACGTTTTCATCGTGTTTAATCGAGCGTCCAATGACTCCAGGTAATTTCCTGAGGGCAACAACACAAAATTGTCGTGAAATACACTTACTTAGGTCAACTAGTGTTGCCAGGTCAAGTTTGTAAAAAATCATTAAAGTAACATATAGCGGCTAAAATATATTTTTTGGGTGGTTTTGGCCGGTATTTGTAGGGTTGCCATAACGTTATGAAACCAACATGTAACGTAGGGCAGCGTTCCAATTATCCCTTTTTCCTTAAAACATTTCTTTTTCATTATAAGTAGTGCTTATAGTACAAACCTAGAAGAAAAGGGAGCGAACACAAATTTATCGAATTTTGGAGAAAAGTTTTCAGCAAAATTGTTTAAACTGCATTTATATTATGCAATATGCATTATGCAGCTAAAAAAAGTACTAATTATGGAGGTTGGAGAAAAAGCGGGACAATGGCGGTTTTTAGTAGTCATTCCGATTTTAATTTGTTGCATAAACTTTTATAAACAAATCGGGACGCGTTACCAGATTAAGATATCCCTTGGGACCCTTGGGACTTGATATCGATTTGAAAATGATCTAAATCGACTAACACAAAAATATAGCTCCTTCTTACCAATTTATCTTTAAGTATTCTATTTTAGAGCAAAAGTCATCAAACCCTTGAATCAATTGAAAATATAGAACTCAATTGACGTCAAACATTAATTGAATATTTTACATATAGGAAATTTCGTACCTGCCTAGACTTTGATTTATTAATCGGAGTTTTCTTTTTGACACAGATACCCATTTCCACTTCAGTATTGGATCAGGGCAATGTCCTATAACATGAAAATAATAGGTGCATTGGCATATACTTAATCTTTGAAAAAATAAATTAGAAATCCTTTTAACGTGTACAATCCACGGTCAAAAGTCTCTGCCCACCGTAACGTTTACAATCCTGTGCAGCACTATTTGAACATTATAACAACGTAACCTGTGGATCGAACCCACCACGTCGGTAGGGGGCGCGTTCAGATGACACGCGTTGACCACGCGCCCACCACGCGCAACACACGCGTTGACCACGCGTTGAACACGCGTTGAAATTTGTTCTATATGTAATTTGAGTCTTATGACACATCAATAGATCTCAAATTGCATTTATCAAGTCCACCCGCTCACGCCACGCGCCCGCCCCGCGCCCGCCCCGCGCACGCCTCGCGCACGCCCCGCGCCTGCTTGCAGAAATGCAATTTGAGATCTATTGATGTGTCATAAGACTCAAATTATGTATAGAGCAAATTTCAACGCGTCTTCAACGCGTGGTCAACGCGTGTGATGCGCGTGGTGGGCGCGTGGTCAACGCGTGTCATCTGAACGCGCCCTAACGGGTGGCGGCTTATACCTCTCGGCCAATTAAAGACTTAGCTGTTGAAAATAATAATCACACTGAGTATTTTTAATTCAAGTATTTAAGTTTGTGTGTAATGTCTATTAGAAGAAGGTCGTAACTCCAATACTTGTTGATAGTATTATTGTAGCAAACTGATCATTTACTTATGACCCATACTGTACCTACCTAGTTAATATTAGCCATTACATCTATTTTAGATGATTATACAGTGCCAACAACTTTAACCCATGCTTTGACATGTATTAGATATTTTTAATATACCTACCTACAGACATTTGTTTGGAGAAAGTAATTCCTTTTTAACAAATCGAGGTTTTTTTCATTAGAACGGAGGTCACGAAATAAACCAAGAAGAACGAGGGAGAAATGTTTGCAAAGATTATGACATCCATACCTACATATTACGAGACAGGTACTCATATTCATTACTTTGTCTAACCAAACCCTAGAACTTTCTATAAAGTCCAACAAGGTCGATTACCCTGGAAACTTCGTAACAAAGTAAACATCAAGCTGATTATACTTTGATAACATTCAAAGTAACACATCCTGTGTATTCAGTACAATCTGAGGACTAACATTGCTCAGACCGCAACCACTGTTCTATGCTGTAACACAAGACCATTATAGAAATACAATAGATTCCTTTAAAACAAATAAAAATGACAAGAAACTAAAGGAATTAAAGGGATTAAGTTAGTATTTCTCGTTCTACATGAAGAACTCCACAAAACAGTAATGAATGGCTAAGCTGATACATGATATGGCATTGAGCCTGTCACTCTAGAGATTCCAAGATGGAATGGGTCTTTAATTTCAGCTGCATTCGCTCTTCCAAACCAGAACAACAATGTAAGAAGAATAGGTACCATCAGAGAATAAAATTGCATAACCACTGTCACTAAGATAAAAGTGTAAATAATTTATATTATGTAGAAAGAGATTAAAGTCGACGACTTTATATACTAGTGTTTTACTATACCTACATTGAGTAGTTCTAGACTTTCGACCTCTTTCTACAGATTAAATAAACCTACATACTTTAACTTAGTGACGGCAGTTATGCAATCTTGTCCTGTAGTACCTACGTCTACTGCTTGCCGATAAAATACAGGTATGGTAGAAGAACTGCTTAGTAATGTATAGGTAGGTATCTATCTATAAATGTTTCTACTCATGTGCCACAGGTTCTACTGCTACTCTCCTAGGATGAATGAGGTGCAAAGTGGCTTCGGAGAGTTCAAATGGACCGGGCCTCCAATGTGCATTGAGAATGATCCCTGGAGAGTTTTCAGCCGGATTGACTCCGACAATATTCATCGTCTCCGCCTTTTATCCTTGCGGTTTTCTCTCCGTTACAAAAGAAAGGTTGGATGTTCTGCTACTAATTAATAATCTTAGCATCCACCGTCTATCATAGGAGTTAGCGAGTTTTGCTCAGTTATCAACAAAAAGTATAATAAGCGACAACTAGCTTAGGGAGTTAAATTTTCTAAAAATCTTTTTTTAGCAGATGCTTACGTCATAATAGCTGTCCAATCCGTTCATTGGTTTGAGTTGTGCGTTGTTATATGAGTCAAGACAGGACTTCGAATTTATATATATACAGGGTTATTGGTAATTATACTAGCAAGCCGTTGAAGGCTACTTCTGTGCACCTTAACAAACAACTTTTGTTCTACGATTTTTGGAAATTCGAACATTTTTTTTTAAACTTTTGAGGTTATATTAACCTGAAAATCAGCTGTTTCTTACACGGAGAGGTCATTAACCTTAAAATTTTACTTATTTTTTAAGTTTTATCTACTGTTCTAAGTCTGAATGACCTATGTTTAAAAAAATTAGCTGTTTTTCGAATTTACATACTTAAACTCATTTACATTTTCGTTTTTCGAATTTCCAAAAGTCGTAGAACAAAAGTTGATCGTTTAGGTGCACAGAAGTAGCACTCAACGGCTTGCTAGTATAATTACCAATAACCCTGTATAGATATACATTATCGATGTTAAGATCACAAAATTTTAAAAAGAAAATGGCAGCTTGAACATAAGCGCATACCTTTCGTTAACATAAGTATGTAATTGACCAGTATCGACCATCGAGAAAAAATCTTGTGTGGTCTCTAAGTTCCGACAGTTGCACACAATCTGCTCGTACACTTTGCTTTATTACAAGAGACATACTCTTGTTTAGGTCATCTTGCGGTTAGGTAGGTACATTACCCTATTGTTGGGTTGAGATAAGCTTTCCAAGTTCGTTGCACCGTTGTATGTAGGTACTGCGCTTTCTAATAATAGCTACATAAGGTAAGCGTACCTAGCAGGTGGTAACAATAGACTTGTAATCTGACCCTGTGCGTGAGCATACATTTCCTAACGATAAAGCTAGGTTTTACAGAGAGAAAAGTATTTATGGTGCTGAAAGCTTTGAATCATTACATAGTGTAAAACAAGTCGCGTCCCGCTGTCTGTTCCTATGTATGCTAAGATCTTTAAAACTACGCAACGGATTTTGATGCGGTTTTTTAATAGATATAGTGATTCAAGAGGAAGGTTTAAGTATATATCATAAAACTACCACGCGTACGAAGTCGCGGGCAACAGCTAGTTTTACCACATGAGTAGATGTGGTTTTACTGTTAATTTTAAAAGAATAATGGCAAAACTATTCGAACAGAAATGACTTGTTTGCATTGAGGTTAGGTTCTTGAAGTTCCTATATGTGTTATGGCTTCAGATACTGATGAAGAAACTGAAAAACACAAACACGTGACTTTAATTGCTTAAATATCTTTTTTTTCAACATCTAGTTCATGAATTTTTTTGAGAATATTTGGGGCCGAAAATGACGGTGCAATAGAAAGTAAGTAAATATACCATACTGAAGGTGAACTAAATGATGATGATGATCTTATTTCGGACTGGCCTGTACGTTTGCTCTTATTAGTTGAGAACAAACGTAACTCTACAGTCTTTTGGAAGGAACTATAATGCTATTCCATACTGCTACTGGTCGATCTCAGCTAAAATCCACTACAAAGGCTGCTCTAGTGTGTACGATGCTTGATATAAAAAATTTGGTGCCCATCTATAGGTACTTAATTTGTTTGTTTGTTTGAACGCGCTAATCTCAGGAACTACTGTTTCGAATTGAAAAAATATTTTTGTGTTGGGTAGTCCATTTATCGAGGAAGGCTATAGGCTAATTTTCGTTTTGATATTCCCACGGCATCGGGACTTACGCGGGTGAAACCGCGGAGCGAAGCGAGTAAATAAAATATGGCTAAAACAGGACATTTTGGGGATCCAACGTTATGCGAAATTCAATACCCTAATATTAAGTAAGTACTTGATAAATATTATCCGTAGATCAAACAATCTCAACGAAGTCTTCTATGTATTACAACTTTATAGAAACCGCAGCGGCTACGCTTTACAAAACCTTTAATTTATGTGCCATTTTAATTTTATTCCTCAACTAATGGGTAAGTTGAGAAATCTTAATGTAAAATCCTTTTACAGAAAATATATTGTTTTGAGAGTTATGGTCTTTGTATGGAGTTTGTTTTAGCATAAATCTTTTGGCAGACAGAAAGATTCTTTAAGTATTTAGGATATAAATAAAGAAGTAATGTTCATACATTTTTATATTTATTGGATACTAATGTCTGTTTTGCAATTTTTAGCTGCCTATGGCAAAGCCAAAAGGGTGAATTTTGACCATACGTATGTATGTTTAATTTTTTTTTCCCGAGTAAGACTTGGTCTTATGAATTTTAATTCCAATGCAAGATAGATTTAGTAAGACTCAGGCTCAGGTTTCAAAGCCAACAAAATAAAAATTCAACTCGAAATAACACTATAATTTTTAATAATAACCCACATTACTTTAATTGGTCCATATCAAATATACCTTCAAAAATATTTGCTATCTTGGCCTTGTGAGCATGATCACAAAAAATAAAAGATCATGAGTTTCTTCTGCCATCTTCTCAGCTCAATTTTCAAGACGTTTCTTTGTGAAGTCGTGTAAATGAATGCAAATGAATAAAGTATTTTGACTTTGACTTTGAATTACTGTTTATGTCAACTCATGAACTGCAACTAAATCAAATGTTTTCTACATTATTATCTGGTACAACGCACAATTTTCCTCACATTTCCTTCAGCCTGTGACAAAGTTACACGCTTATTTAAAGCAATTCATTTGTAACCACTACTGCCAAGTTAAATGTTTGGAAACGTACCAAGTTCACAATGGTAGGTGCATTATAATATTATGTTGATTTGGTTCGGTTCCATTTCGTTAATAAAGAGGACTTCATTGTAATTCAATTTGCGTAAGAAGAATCGAGTGTGGTCTAGGTACATCCATCGTTAGATAATTAGAAGTAAATAAGTATATCAAATATACTTACCTAAGTAAAATAGACATTTATTTTTATGAATATTAAAAATAGAATGGGACCCAGGTATGACCCCTGCAGTACGCCGGACTCAGCAAGCTAAGGAACTCAGACTAGCACGTGGTAGACTTAAAACCCAATACAATAGTGGCCTACAATAATATAGTTAGAACCAAGTTTTGAGGGGGTAACCCACGTTAATCTGGCTCAAATTTAGTAACAAGACTTTATGGTTGGTTAACCTTGTCGAAGGCACTGCTCAAGTCCATGTACAATCACATTACCAATTAGCTGAACCCCACGTGACATAGAGCTCACTCTCAAATCTGTAAGGTTGTAAAGTAATGTTAAGTACCTAAATCTGTTTTTTTAAACCATATATCTACTTTACAATTTGCAATACTTACGGAACCCAACAAAATACAGCCGAATAATACAGCCGAATAGAGAACCTCCTCCTATTTCTATGAGACGTGAACATTGAGATAAAATACCAACCCACACCTACACAAAGGAAAGGTAGAGCACAGCAGCTAGATATTTAATTGCACCAAGACAAAGCAATCTATCTCAACCAAACCAAACACCTGTCCATTAACAATTCCTCACGCATTCTATCTCGTTAGAAGGTATTAACTAAACACAGCTGTACAATACAAATGGGTTACGAATCGAGGCATAATATCTAAAGGTGCCTTTAATACCTGAGTAATCCCATAGACTAGGAAGTGAGTGACATAATGGCTTCACCTACATACCTGTGCCTCCTTAGTGACGTCAGAGCATCCCATTATGCAGAAGCCTTATTGACAAGGAAACAATCATGTAGGTACTTAGTTTGTAAGTAGGACGTCTTATGGGTTTACTAGGTTTCTAGGGACAACGGTTTTCTCACGATACCTTTATTTATTATGTTTCTTTAGAGATCTTTATAAATTTTCTTTAGAGTTCACTCTACTACTTTTATGGTGGGACGGGCATTTTTAGTCTGTAGGTACCTATAGTGAATTTATATACCTACCTACTCTTTCAGAGGTACTTAAGTACTTTATCTTTCGTAGATTATGTTCTTCCAAAGTTAGTAGGTAGGTACCTACCTTCTTAGTCCTCTATTATTGGTCAGACAGAATATAAAGTCTGTAGGTAGGTACTTATACCTACTTACCCTGACACGAAAAAAATAATTTTTCTCTAGGTAGTAGGTACTTACCTACTTATTTAATACCACATGAGCTTACTGCCTCCTATTGGAGGACGAAGAGGTGGTTACTAGAGGAGCATTTATTTAAGTTCTGCCTGAGTTTTTAACCGACTCCAAAAAAAGGAGAAGGTTCTCAATTCGGTTGTACTTATGTATTTTTTTTTATGGATGTTCTACAGATAATATTAGGATGTTGTTTTATGTGTATATCGGATTTCGTCATAAATGTAGGTATATCATATTATGACGAAATCCGCTCTATGTAGAGGTAAGTAAGTACCTACCTACTTAGGTAGATAGGTACTTACTTACTTTTAATATTAATTTTAAACTAAATTTATGATTCCATTAGGTGTTAGGTTAAATTCAACACCCTCACCATATAAAAAAACATGCGGCATGTACCTAGATAATAATACCTAGTATATTGGGTTATCAAAAAGGTTATTTTCCTGAATAGATTGCAATAAAGAGTAAAATGGGGCTGGCACACGACTGTGTGCAACTTAATAGAGGTGAGGGTTCAGACAAAGCGAGTCGCGAGCTCTCGACCCGTCAGACTAGTTCCCTTCCCCCCGCTCTCTCCCCTTGCGAACAGCTGACAGCACCAACAAAGAACATCAACCCAGCCCACGATCATCACAACATAATATTACGAGCTATACATAAGTAGGTACGCGCGCATATAGCTATTCTACCTACATAACACAGCTGCGATCTGTCTACGTTTCCATAATACTTTATATTCCAACGCACGCTCCAAACTTTAGATACCTAGCGTTATTGATTGAACCTTTGTCCACAATCATATCTTACTAGGTAAATGATGTTATTCCCAACGATATGTACCTATTCTTTCAATATTTACTCTTCAATTAGCGTGAAATGCAATGCGGTTCGCAGTAAAAATATCGAATAAACAGCGATGACCATGAAATATTAGACGTTTGTGAAAGGTGATTTCATACGACCTAACAAAGGGCATTACTTGCCTTTTTGTTCATCCAATAGGTACACGAGGAACCACTGACTACAGCACTCCTGTAAATAGTCCATCCAAAAGTTTATAAGATTCCAGTTGAGTCTTTTTATCACGGAATCATTGCGAAAAACGCGAGAATCACTTTGTGTCGTAGTTTTATCACTGCTCGGTTGCTATGGTGCTGGGAACTATTGAAGCACCCACGAACCGACACTCGATCAAGCCTTGAACTATCTCGGACACATCGAGGGAGTCTTTGTTCACAATTATTTTGGTTTTCCGTGTTATTTACATCACTTTCTAGTGGCCTACGAACGGGAATCGTTGCACTGCCTGCGCACTTAGTTATATGCGCCTGTTTGTTCTGCGTCGTCAGCTCAGTCAAGCATCGTCAACAAAACATAGGCCGCTCGTGGAAACTCGTTTTCGTTCGATAGATTCTCCGTCTCGATCGCTAGCCTAGTTCTGCCGTGCTCTTTGTCCCGCTTACGCTTTTGACACACATAATGACCTACCATTTGGGTTGCTACAATAAAAAGATAATATTTACTTACCTATTTTGGAAAAACGTGAAATTGAAAGTGGAATATTTTCATTGTTGAAATGATTTCAAAGAATCTTATGAATTCGATAGTCAGAAAGTCACAATTGCTATTTTTATTATGCGCCTGTCTGAAATATTGTAGCAATGTAGACAAATAGATCTTGGTCGTTCATCTTATCTTCTATACTTCGCACAGCGTAAACCGCTTATTGTAGAGACCCGAAACTTGGAGGGTGTGTTCCTTGTATGACGTAGGCACCCGATAAGAAAGGATTTTGAAAAATTCAAACCCTACGCAGACGAAGTCGCGGGCGAAAGCTACTCTATACATATTAAATACTTTGTCCTGAACGACTGACGGATCAACGCATAGCCTAAACTTGGAGGGTGTGTACTTTGTAGTGACGTCGGTATCCGATAAAAAAGGATTTGCCGAAATTCTAACCGTTAGGGGCAAATTATGTATGAGACAGCGTGATTCCTTCTCTGAACAAGGAAACATAGATTCCTTGGTCCAATCTACTTCAATTTTTCGACTTCTCGCGGACGAAGTCGCTGGCTTCAATAAAAAAGGACCTTACCTCACCATAGCAGATCAGATCTTCAGATCAATTAAATTAACCAGCTCTCTTCAATGACCCTATATTCTTACTGCAACCAAATATTAAAAAAAAGCAAAATACGACCGAAATAATATAAAATGCAACTGAATAGCTTTAGTAAAGCTTTCATAATCTTTAAGCAAATAAAAAAGCAATAAAGCATAGTATAATTTCGTAAAAATAATAGGAAAAAACAGTATTAGCATACTTAAGGTTTATTTAACATTTATCACAAGTATTATACAAATTGTTATCTTAAAAATTTAAAAATTTTGTATTATGTATTCTTCTGCCAGAACTTGGGCGTGTTCCGTGGCGTCTTGCTTTTGGTTGAGTTCTTCTTTGGAGCGGAGTGGGTCTCGGTGCTGCCTCCGGACGCTGACTCCTCGTTCTCAACTTGATTCTTGAATTTCTTTTTGATGTAAGTTATCTGGAAGTAAAGTAATAACTTAAAAACTTGTACTTGTATAAGGGCTGTTCTCCGCAATTAGACACTTTTTAATTGGGTCCCTTTTGCGTGAGGATGGAGTAGGCTTGCCCAGCATCTACCCTCACAGTTTAGTCAACCATGTCCAGAGGAGAGAACTTGTCAATACTTCTGCACCAATTTTAATCAAACATAGCTAAGAATACTCATAAAACATTAAGCTTTCAAATAAAGTAACCTGCAATGAAATAGGTCAATCTGTTTCGGAAATAAAGGGCACAAACAGACAGACAGGGGTAAACTTCTAACACACTTCCTGAGTCATTTGGGGTAGAAATAAAATTCACTGGCCGCTTCCCGCGTAAGTCCCGATCCCGTTAGAATATCGGAATAAAAAGTAGCCCATGTTACTTCCAAGAATTCAATGTATCTCCATACCAAGTTCCATCAAAGCATGTTCAGAAGTTTCGAAACCTTTTTGAAAATTCCACAAAGTTAGCACATCTTTTTTTAATATCACAAAACATTGCAAACAGCCCCCTCTAGCCCCAATTTAAGAAACTATGCGCATGTGTTATGGTGGCCAAATAACATTCTAATCCACAGTAATATTAAAAAAAAGGAAAGATTTTTTGTATGTTTATAATAGGCTCCGAAACTACTAGACTGATGTAGATGAAACTTGGTAAGAAGCTTTGATTAATTGCGAGAAAAATAGGTTACTTTTTATGCCCATATCCCACAGAAACGGGATTTATGTGAGTGTAACCGCAGACCGGTGCTAGTGAATTACTACATAGTATAAACAAAATCGGTCCCCGCTCTCTGTCTGTCCTTTTGTATGCTTAGATCTTTAAAACTATGCAACGGATCTTGATGCGGTTTTTTTACTATATAGAGTGATTCAAGAGTAAGGTTTTAGTACATAATATAACACTACCATGCGTACAAAGTCACAGGCAACAGGTTGTTAAATATATTCACCTCTTGCTCAATCCCCTGCTGATGTCTTATAGCTCTCTGCTTATGCGAGTTGGCTCGCTGTATATGTTGGTCGACAGAGTTGAGAACAGCCTCGCAAGCGTTGCACCAGTCGGCGAGGACGTCGGAGATGGACGCGGCATCTTCGAGGCGAGCGTCGCGACCGAGCGCCACGTCTACCTCCACACGCTTGCACTCTTGGTCAAGTTTACCGTGGATTATGTCTGTGGGACACGGTGGGATATTAGGAATAAATAAATTATCTAGTTAAGGAAGAAAGGGCTGTCTTAAAAATAGCAGTAGAACAAGAATTCATCTCTGTCTAGCTTTCCCTTTGTTACCTATGTTATTAATAACTACTGAATTTTGGCCAAAACCAAAAATTTAATTGAACTGAATTGATTGAAATCTAGTTTTCACCATTGTATTTTAATGAATTGATACAAACAAGCAATTAACATAGTCTAATTTAGAATTGTTTTTCTCTTTTTATCTGCGATCAATCTTTCGTCTATGGGCAGATCTTTGGGTGTAGAAATGATGGCAGAGTGAACTCTTTTTAGCAAAGAAGACCCTATTCATTGTTATAAGTTGGCCAACTGCATGATAATATGTTTTCTCCAAAGTCTTTTCTTATGCTTAGTCTTATCAAGTTGCCTTACTTACCAGTATGTTTGGGTGGCTATGAAATCTCTTTCTATAAGATTTTGCACACTTTTATATTTTAATATTTCTGTTTTGTGGTCCATACATATTTTTACAAATGCTGTTTTGTAAGTCCTATAATATCATCTTCGACATCATCAAATAGTCATATGGAGTCTTAGCCCTGTACATAATATAATCAACCACTTCTTCAGTGAGTAAGAAACATTAAGGTAGGGGTAAACACAAAAGATCCCACTGTGTTGCTGGCTATGTCAGCCCCTGATGTAAGATAAGATACTGCTAGTTTAATAATTTACCTGCATAAATAGCTTCAATGATAAGGTCCTCTAAATCCCTAACATTTTTTATATCCAGTTCATCTAACAGCACACTGTATGGGATACATTTCTCCTGCGTAGCCAGCGTCGCGATCGTTAGATGCTGGAGCTTCTTACACTGTGCGGGAGTGAGTTCGAGGAAGTCAGACTTGTTTTCGAGGTAGTCTCTGTATGTGCCGTAAGCAAAGAGGTTCAGTGTCTTTAAGTGGGTACTGTATGGTCCTTCTTCGAGCTGAAATTTAAGAAAATTGTCTTTGAATTTTACTAATTTATTGCTGTTGTTATCATTTATTTATTCTTTGCTCTGTAATTATATTTCATTTGTAACTTATTTTTCTTGTATATGTAATCTAATAAGCTGTATTCAGGCAGAAATTACTTCCTCAGTTTTGGTGTGACAGACTTATTTGGCATTGTTCATCTAATATTTGTTCCAAGCATTACAGCTAAAGACTAGTTGTTGGTGCTGTTTATATCATTTAGATTAGACTAGCGACCCGATCCAGCTTCGCACGGCTATATTATGTATGTTTTAAACATATAAACCTTCCTCTTGAATCACTCTATCTATTAAAAAAACCGCATCAAAATCCGTTGCGTAGTTTTAAAGATCTAAGCGTACAAAGGGAAATAGGGACAGCGAAAAGTGACTTTATTTTATACTATGCAGTGATATAGAGGCTAAAATTGTACAGTCGGCTGCATAATTGCAGCCCTCGTTAGAGTTCGAAAACTACTATTATTGGAATGTTTGCATTCTAATAATTTTTGTATGATTAATTTATGAGTTAGAAGACTTTAAACTTCACCTAAAGCAGGTGCCTAGAATCTTGCTTGTGTTGAAAACATTCTTATAACAGCCGTTTTGGAGCTCTACGATGGGTCTGCAATTACGCAGCTGACGGTATATACTTATGCCAAAGTTACTTATTACGTCCTAGATTATTGTAGGTTCTGATTTTGAAGCTTAAAGCCTGGTTCATGTTTCGAAACAGCAAGATAGCTTATGATAATGTACTATCTTGAGCTGTCTTGCCCGTCTGCTTTCAAAGTGCGAAAAATACATGATAAGTACCAGATGTATGCAAACTCTATGTTTTATAGTTTGTAATAAACTCTTATTTGAATAATGGGTCTTTTAATTTTCCTATTGTCTATTACAGGTAGGTTGGAACTTCCAATATGGGGTAAGAAAAGTAATGATTCAAAAAATTGTTTAGTGTTTCTAGTTTCTGCTTAAATCAGTGCCAGTCTACTATTAGAGTTGTAGTTCAGAAAGACATCAAAATATGGAACTACATCCTTTATTTACCAAGACCAAGTAAAGTACATTAGCCAACACGAAAACTAACCTCTTTGATATTGGGCATTTCCAAAAGTTCACCAAACACATGCACTCCAGGAGCCTCCAGAACTTGTTTTATAAGTTCAGCACAAGCAGAACCTTTAGCACCTTTTGCTAGGAGCACAAATTGTTCGAGAGGGTGGTTGGTGGAAAAAGTTAGCAGCGACGACGGCTCGTCCCGTTCCATTGACATAGCGTTAGCGTTCATGGTGAAGATTTCAGGTATGATTGATGCCGAATTTTAACTTAATTCAATATTGCGTAATGAAGTCACTTATACACTTTTTTCAGCAAGAAATTAACATTTCTACAAATCTTTTTGCAACAGTGATCAATCAGTGATTTTTGTCTTCGTTTGACAGGTTGTCATTACTTTACTCTTTGGGTTGTCATATTCGCACAATGTTCAAAACCCGTGTTCAAAACGCATTTAATAGAGATAAAATAAAAAGTGATTCTGGAGGGGAGCAAAAACAAAACGCTTCTCATTAAATTATCTATTGTAGAGTTCAATTATTGCCATGCCAAAAACTTAACAAAAAATTACTTTATCTATAAAATTAGTGAGTGAGTTGAATTAGTGAGTAATGCCTTAGTTTTGACTTAAAAATAACTTTTTACATTTTAATTTTTGAAAATAAATAGTTAAATTGTAGCTGAATTTTAAAAAAATGCAACCTCTTTCAGTAAAACTGTAAAATAATACTTTTTTGGTATCTGGCTACTCTGGGCAAGTTTTTTTTCAAGTACTAATTAACCATAAACAATAAAATGGCGTACGGTTTTTTGTGTGTGCAATGGATTTATTGTTTTACATAAATCAAAAGTTTCCACAGTTTTTCAATGATAATTCAATGGTGTTTCAGAATAGGAAGGCATGCGGAAGCATAATAACATGTTCAGAACGATAACCGAGGCTCTTTTTGTCGCAAAATAAGTGCGTGACAAAGTTGCTTGTAGCGTCGTTGTTCTATACCGCCTTTTCAATTCAGTTCATTTCATCCATTTTCGTAGGTTTCCATAAGTTAATTTCCCTTTGCCAACGAATAAAGTTCCCTAAAGTATGAATTTTCAGTGTTGTTTTGGTTTGAAATCGCCGGTTTACGCGATGTGTCGTCGATGAGTGCGTTGTGCGTTTGTGTGAAAGCGTAGCATACAATACATACATGTTCGTGTCCGTAATGATAAAACTGTCATGAGCAAGTGTTTACTATCACATAGTGAATTTGTGTTAGTGGGTTTATTTTGTTGATGTTTCGTTGATAATTTCGAAGTGAAAATGTGTATGCCAACGCCTAACAATGTGTCTGGCTTCGGCGGATATTCATGGGGCTTTACGAGCTCCGCTGACCTTAGCAAAGGTGAAGTGGACACCCCAAGCAGCCTTAGTTACACGCTTGGGAGTACTGTAAGTCATTTTGTTATCAAAACCTACGCAATTTCACGCTACAATACTCTTCTAAAACAAAATCTAATATCAATTCTCGATACAAAACCTATTGCCATCGTATTTTGAATCTTATTTCTAAAGAATTAGAATTGATAGGTTAAATTAAACACACACAAGCAATACATACTGAAATTTAAAATTTATCTTGTTTTCACACTTTATTGATCTCTAATTTGCTTGAGACACCAATTAGATATAATTTTCAAAACTTCTACAAGCATGAGTGAGTGTGGGGACCGTTTGTGTGTGTGTGTCCACTATGTGTGGGGTATGTTTGTGCGTGCTCCCACACACACACACAAACCGACCCTAACTCACACAACCACATAATATGATCCTTATTGGACATTGCAGGTATCTCCGGAGACCACCCTGACTGTAATGTCCCACAAGACTCCGCAGGTTCAAGAGAAAGTGGGCACAGTATCGGTAGCGGTATCTAACACAGGGGCTCAGGTGACGAGGGTTGTGTCGGCCGGGACACCAGTCGCAAGGCGGGCTATGTTCGTATTGAACGAGCCAACGCATACCTTGAATAGGGTGTCACAGCAGAACCAAACAGCTACTATACACGGTAAGATACTTATTTAAAATAATCTTCTATTCTTCTAATATTATTTTGAAAGTTTGTGTGTATGTTTTTTACTCTTTCGAAAACATAGAAACAACTAGATTGATTGCGATGAAACTTGGTATGTAGGTAGCTGGTGACCTGGATCAACACATAGGCTACTTTTTATCCTGATATTCGCACGGGAACTTCAGCATCAGCCGGTGTCAGCCCACTGCTGGACGTAGGCCTCTCCCAAGATACGCCACTGAGCCCGATCTTCTGCTCTTCTTCTCCATTCACTGCCCACCGCTTTGCGTATGTCGTCGCTCGTTACACTACGTTTGCCAATTCGCGGTCTCCACAGGAACTTACGCGGGTAAAACTGCGGGGCGCAGCTAGTATGTATATAAAACTGATTTACTGTTTATTAGTCTTGCTAAAACTCGAGAACGGCTAAACCTGGTTTATTTTTCCCATTTAAGTTATCCCAAATATCTAGATTACCTAGCAATATTAATAAGTATATTGCAGCTTGTACTTAATATTATTTTATTTAAAATAATGGACAACCATGGGACACTCATTCTAAATTATTTTACTGTCAAATTCAATATTAAAATTAAACATGCATGTCTACTCCAATGCTGCTCTACTGGAGTTTACTCTTTATTCTACTAAATTATTAAAAATGTAAAAGTTTGTATCTTATTATGTATGTTATTATTTTTAAAATCTTACTCAATCGATTGTGATAAAACTCAGTATGTAGAGAGCTAGAGACCTGGATTAACATAGCCAAATTTTTATCCTAAAATTCCCTTGAGATGGGGTCTTACGAGGGTTGAATAAACATAAGTCCATCTATGTTTATTAACATTTTCGTAACTGGATTTTATTACATGTCAAATGTTCATACAAGGGCCTTTAAATTAAATTTATTCATATAGAGACAACTATAAGAAAACTCTTGAAATAAACTAGAATAACTAATCCCATTGTTGACAGCCACAAACCTCGCATCGAAACCATTCATGACACACATCGGACCCCTCCAACTGACGCCAGAAGAATGCAACGAGATCCTCATGAAACGTGCCCTCCAAGCCCAAGGCATTGCAACCTCCGTGATCGATACATCTCAACTGAACCATACGTTGTTGAATGGTAGTCTGAAGAGCTTGGCTGAGGCGACATCACCACAGGCACAGCAGCAGGATAATATACAGACTGCAACAGTGCAACAACATCATTTGTTGCATACCAAACAAGAGCCGGGGACAACAAATAATTCACCCAAAGTAAGTTTAAAATAGTTTAAATACTTTTTTAATCTTGGCATTTTCAATTTTTAACAGCTTAGTAGATTTGACGTATTTACAAAATTACTCGCTTTTTACCTCTTTGCGGAATGCCTTATTCTGAAAAAGCCCTATTTGCTAATACCCTATTCAACTTAGGACTGACTTATTTTTAAATGAACTTATTCTTAGAATGACTCATTTTTTTAAAATGCATTACTCAAATGTAATTTGTCAGTACAACCTGAATAGGGCATTTATTTATTAAGCCCTTTCAACAAACATTCAGCCATTCCTAAACTATTAAAGATAGTGGAAAATGCAGAAAGGAGTTGCATGCTCAATTTGGTTGCAACTCCTTAAGATCCTTAAGATTTTTAAAAAACAAAATCTTCCTAAATTTTTGTATTAGTTGATAATGTTGCTGATAGAAATCAATTCCTAAAGTCAAACTTATGCCCGAATACTCAACCATTTAAGGGGACCCCCTTAATATTTAAGACGCTCCTATCCTATACATGACTCTTAAATGTCAATTTAATCGCCACTTAAAATAAGTAGCCTCTTAGTATTCGGGCGATATAGTAGCAAATCAAAGGAATTTCCCTAATTTTTGAAGCTTTAAAAATTAATAAAACAATTCAAAACTAACAGTATGTCAGACGGTGTATTCCCAGACCGAGCTGATGACGACGAACACGGTGATGACGAGCGCTCCGGCTGCGCAGGCGCCGGTCAAGGACCGCCCGTACACCTGCAACGACTGCGGCAAGTCGTTCCTCTTGAAACATCATCTCACCACGCACGCCAGGGTGCATACCGGTCAGTTGAATTCATATCTTAACTATTGACATCTTTAAAAAGATTAAAATAGTAGGGGGTTATTTGCAACGGTTTTATTTTTTATTTTTATTAATTACTAGGTATTGCCCGTGACTTCGTACGCGTGGTTGTTGTTTTATATACTAAAACCTTCCACTTGAATTACTTTATCTATTGAAAAAACTGTATTAAAATCCGTTGAGTAGTTTTAAAGATTTAAGCATATACAGGGTGAATTTTTTATGTGGGCCTTCAGGGCTATATCCTAAACTATAAGAGATAGCGAAAAATGCTGAAAGGAGTTGCGTGCCCGATTTTGACAAAAACAAAAACTGCATAATTAGATTTTTGAAAAACTCATTACCCTAGCCAGGAATCGAACCTGATGATTTTGCAAAAAAATAATCTATACATATAAAATCCTTTGTCCTGACTGACTGACTGACGGATCAACGCACAGCCTAAACCGCTGATCGTAGAGACCTGAAACTTGGAGGGTATATTCGTTGTATGACGTAGGCATCTGATAAGAAAGGATTTTCCGAAATTCTACCCCGTAGGGGGTGAAAAAGGGGGGTAAAGTTTGTATGGGACAATGTGATTCCTTGGTCCAATCTACTTCAAATTTTGCTGAAACATTCTTTAACCTAATTAATGGAACAAGTGTTTCGTATTTTATTGAAATTCATCCCCTAACGGGGTTAAAAAGGGGTAGAAAGTTATTTTGGGGGTGATTTGCTTCGAAGTTGATATCAATACTCCTTTTAACTTACCTACATTGTATTTTGACACATGTTTGAAAACTCAATCCGATTTTATTCAAAAGAGGTTGCACTTTCAGGACACGGCCTCATAGGGACTTAGAATTCGAAATTTGAAATGGATTAAGGACTAGCACATTTTGGATTTAAAATATACGAATCATTCCATGTTTAAAACTAGCTAGAATATCGGGATAAAAAGTATGCTAAACTATTTTTGGTGGGACAAGTTCGTGTCGTTACGGGCGGGCGGCCTATGTGGCCTAGGTTTCTCGAGCGGCTGCAGTTTTTCGTTGATTACTCAGGTTCTACTAAATAAGAATATTTAACTAAACCATTGGTAATATTAAAACTAGACATGGGGCGGGTAGTGGTTTTGCCGGGTACTCGCTGAACGGGTACCCGACACATTCTGCGCCGGGTACTCGTGGGTACCCGGCGGGTACCCAGCAGCGGTAACGCGTCGTGACGCGTGTGTCTCCCTTGCCCGCTCAGGCGCAACTGAAGTGAAATAGAGGTGGCGCTGGCGTCTTTGATAGCTCGAATCGCCGCGTACCGGCTGGCTAGCGCATGTTCCCGCGGGAACTTACCCATCTTAAATTACCAGTATTAAAATAAAATATATATTTAGTTTTTTTTAGTTCTTAAATAAATTAGTGAGCAAAACATAATTATAATGATTACCGTTTGTGTTCAGCATAATAAATAATTTAAAAAGTGTAATATGTTTCATTATTTTTGGTCTATCAAATTACCCGGCAGAGCCGGATACCCGGCACCATTACCCGGTACCCGGCCGGATCCTAAAAAAAGTGCCGGATCCGCCGGGTACCGGATCCAAACCGGGTACCCGCCCCATGTCTAATTAAAACCCATAGAAATATACTAGACTAACCAATTCAAAATCCTATTAGGACCATTTTCGACTTAAACGCGGACAAAGTCGCGGGCAAAAGCTAGTCATCCTATATTTTTATACCAATCGATAGTCTTGCTGATAGAGATCAATCCTTGGAAACAAAGATAGTATAGCAAACCAAAGGAAAGAGCAAATTTTGCAGTCTTCTGTAATTTTCATACTACTATCCCTGAAAAAATGTACTGAGAAAGTATAGCTTATGATGTAACAAACTGCTGCACAAAAAATATAATCTGTTTTTACAAATTTTATGTAATGTAGAGAATCTAGAACATATTAATAACATTTAGAAAATTATTACTTCCTCTCAATGTCTCATGCGCTATTATTTTGCCAAAGACGGAAACATGAAAATTGTAGAAAAATACCATAATGAGCTATTTCTTTAAATTTACCATCCCATATTTGTTTCCAGAAATTAATTTCTATTAGCAACACCATCGATTGGTATAAAAATATAGGTGATTATTTTTTGCAAAATCAACAGGTTCGATTCCTGGCTAGGGTAATGAGTTTTTCAAAAATGTAATTATGCAGTTTTTGTTTTTGTCAAAATCGGGCACGCAACTCCTTTCAGCATTTTTCGCTCTCTCATAGTTTAGAATATAGCCCTGAAGCCCACATAAAAAATTCACCCTGTATAGACAAATAGCGGGAAGCAACTTTGTTTTATACTTTGTAGTGATAGTGATTAGGTACTAGTGAAGACCTGAGGTGGTTTCACCTACATATCATTACATAGTATAAAACAAAGTCACTTTCCTCTGTCTGTCCCTATGTATGCTTAGATCTTTAAAACTACGCAACGGATTTTAATGAGGTTTGTTTTAAATAGATAGAGTGATTCAAGAGGAAGGTTTATATGTAAAATACATGCATAATATAGCCGTGCGAAGCCGGAGCGGGTCGCTAGTTATCTATAAAAGTTTGTGTGTTAGTATGTTACCTCTTCTCGTAAAAACTAGTGAACCTATTGTAATGAATATCATTCGATTTTACGAAGCGTCCCACCCGACGACGTCAACGTCTTGACTATGATATGACCTAATTAATTTTATTGCTTCGGCATCCCGCGTTCACTTTATCGCATTCTATATGTTTAAGCTAAGAGATAGAGTTGTAAACGCCCGCGCCGCCTGTAATATGCGGTGTGTGCCAATGGTATATAAAACTAGCTTCACCTCGCGGTTTCACCGGCGTAACTCCCGATCCCGTAATATCCGGATAAAAAGTAGTAGACACTCCCAATGAATCAATGTATCCTCATACCAAGTTTCATCAAAATCGGTCCAGTAGTTTCGGAGCCTAGCCTTACAAAGAAACAATCAAATCTAATCCCCTAAGGCGTATGACGTTATGTAGATTTTGTATGGGGATTTTTTTCGGTGTTTCTTCAAATAAGGCTCATCAGCTGGCCTCTGTTTGGCGACCTGACTTTGGATATATAATACCTTCTGTAAATACATAGGTACATTTAGACCAGAAGTAGGTATATTATTATGTAAACCTCCACCTTCTACGTCGCAGGCACGGATTTGCCCACCACAAGGCAGAGATTGTTTTCAGAGCGGCCGTATCCGGAGCGGACCCCGTCCGTTCTGCATGTTTATAACACCGGGTTATCAGCCGCCGAGGGGACGGGGCGGATCCGTGGGGTAGAATAGCATCTTTCTGGCACGGACGGCACACGGATCATACACTGAAATAATAAATTCCGTGCTCCGTCGGGGCCACGTACTCGGCACGGCCGATGAGAATCATCCCTTAAGTTTGACTCTTTCCTCCCTTACCTCAAAAGTGTAATGTCTCAACAGGCGAGAGACCTCACGTTTGCGCTCACTGCGGCAAAGCGTTCGCACGGAAGCACTGCCTCAACACACATCTATTGCTGCATTCCGCTGAACGCCCGTACAAGTGCCACGAGTGTAAGATGGCTTTCACGCTCAAACATCATCTCGTCACGCACTCCAGGGTAAGTTAAACTTCATATTAATCTCTTTTGTTGCCCAATGAGTTTAGTTGGCACATCAAAAAATAGTTTTTATATTAGATATGTTTTTCAACTCACTTTGGTTTACGGTTCTATGTGTGCTTAAGTTAACCGTCTAGCGTCACTTCTACTTGCTTTCACACAAATCAGACCTGAAAGTTAACAGATTCATTCACTAGAAGGACTAAATGCATTAAAAGCTCTATAATTATTTGCCCGCAACTTCGTCGGCGAGAGTAGTTCCATAAGAAATCACAGCAAAATAACAATTTGAGCGCCTTAGGTCCGATAACAGTTACGTAGATAACAATGATCTTGACTAAATCCCAAAGTCCCCTATGTGAAGTTTATAAACCTAGCGCCAATATTCTGGGGTTTTACTTTGTCTATACCCCCATCTATGGCGTCCGCGTGCGCGCTTTGCTACTTCGTCGGCTAGAGTAAGATAACAATTTGAGCGCCTAAGGTTCTGAGAAAAGTTAAATAGATCTCTATGATCTTGAGGAAGTCTCAAAAGTTCTGTATGTCAAGTTTGCAGAATCAGCAGCCATCATTCTAGGGTTTTAGTTGTCTATAATAATATAATGTTGTTCTAATGTAGGTGCACAGTCGCGATCGTCCGTACGTGTGCAACGAGTGCGGGCGTGGCTTCCCTCTTAACCGTCACCTCGTGACGCACAGGAAGTACCACGCGGGAGAGAGGCCTTACGTCTGTAACGACTGCGGGGAGAGCTTCGCACAGAAGGTAACCAACAACCACTTATAAAATACTGCTTTTAAGCTAGCCAGAACCCCCAAGCTTCTGTGGCTTAGGCGAGTGTTTGTCTCGCATGCCACAGAGTCTCAAAGCTTGGTGACTATTACATCAAACAGCCCGTATACAAATACTAACCTTCCAATCGTTGTACAGGATCACCTAGTAATGCACAGCCGTTTCCACGGGTCTCTCTCTCCGTTCGTGTGCAGCGAGTGTGGCGCCGCGTTCGCTCGCAAGTTCCAGTTAGTGAACCACGGCCGCGTGCATGGTCGTGTCCCGCACGCGTGTCCTGTATGCGGGAAGGAGTTCCTACAGAAACGTACCCTCGTTGCACATATGAAGTTAGTACACTATAGTACAATGTGTTTTAGCGAAGGGGTTTTAATACGAAAGGTAGTTGTGCTAGACGTCCAGGCGACCAACTTTTGTTCTAAGACTTTTGGAAATTCGAACTTTTTTTTCGATGATTCTGAGGGAATTTTTACTTGAAAATCAGCTGACAAAATGTTCGAATTTCCAAAAGTCGTGGAACAAAAGTAATTCGCCTAGAGGTCCAGAACAACCACCTTTCGTATTAAAACGCCTTCGCTTAAACACATTGTGTATTACGCTTTACTTAGTTGTTTATAGGTTAACCACATGTTCGCCTGCGCGGTGGCTACCGTGCGAGCTACCTTTCAATTATGCGGTAGGTAGTTTGACTGCCGTATTTTTTTAGCCACAAATTACATAATTTTAAGATTGAATTTCGTATTCCCTCTGCATTAATTATACGTTAGGAAGTTGGCCTCCCGTATTTAGCAGGAAACCAGATTCTAAGGACAGTTTGGGGTCCGGGTTTTGCGACCCCGAAAACCCTGTAAACGACACCCAGTTCGAAATCAGACAGCATTGAAATTAGTACACAACTGAAACTATTATAAGATCACTTTCTTGTCCGTCCGTCCGTCTGTCTGTCTGTTTTTTTTTAATGTTTATTTAAAATTTTAACAGAATCCACACTGGCGAAGGTGTTGTCGCCTGCATCGCTTGCGGCGAAGCCTTCAAATCTAAAGCAGATTTGCAGCAGCACTACAAAGTGACGAGGCATTGTTACAACGCGACGCAGACGCCGCAGAACGTTCAACAACAACAACAGCAACAACAGGAGCAACAACAACAGCAACAACAACAACAAACAACTGTTATAAAGACAGATGATTTTAAACCGCAGATTGTTCAAGTTGTAAGTATTACGTTATTAATCTACACTAATCATCACTACACTAATCTATCACTAATCACACTTCACTACATAGTATAAAATAAAGTCACTTTTCACCGTCCCTATGTCCCTTTGTATGCTTAGATCTTTAAAACTACGCAACGGATTTTGATATGGTTGTTTTAATAGATAGAGTGATTCAAGAGGAAGGTTTATATGTATAATACATGTATAATATAGCCTTGCGAAGCCGGAGCGGGTCGCTAGTATTATAATAATAAAGAAAAAAGTTTTTTTTTGTTTGTTACGAATAAGTTCCGAAACTACTGGACCGATTTTGATGAAACTTAGTATGAGGATACATTGATTCATTGGGAATAACAGTGGCTACTTTTTATCCCGATATTCCTACGGTATCGTGAGTTATGTGGGTGAAACCGCGGAGCGCTGCTTTTCTTTTATATATTAGTTTTGTTATGATAGCCTAAGCCCAAACCACTGGGTGTCAAAAAATGAAACTTTGCAAAGGGATTACCTTCTGTCGGTAAATAAATAGATATTGTACAAATTTCCTAAAGCGTAAATCTCCAGACACTCATGTTAAATTTTGAAATCTTTAAAAACATTTTTTAACCCCTGCTCCAAAAAGAGAGATGTTATAAGTTTGACGTGTCTCTGTGTGTGTCTGTCTTTCTGTGGCATCGTAGCTTCCGAACGGATGAACTCATTTTGATTTTGTTTTTTTATTTAAAAGGTGAATTAGTCGGGAGTGTTCTTAGCTATGTTTGATCAAAATCGGTTCAAAAGTTATATGCAATTTTCCTTATCTGTTTGGGTTTTTTTTAATAGAATAATTTGCTGTTTTTCCACTTTGCATATATTTTTACAAAGAATTAATTTGTTCAAAATATCAAGGTACAACAACAGTTGCAACAATTAGCACAGCAACAAGCGCAACAACAACAGCAGCAACAACAGCAGCAGCAACAGCAACAACAACAGCAGCAGCAGCAACAACAACAGCAACAACAGACAACAGTCATCAAGTCCGACGATTTTAAACCACAAATTGTTCAAGTGAGTCTAGAAAAAGCTTTTTTAGACGAGTAGGTATAAGTATTATACCCGTTGTGTGACGTTTGACTCTTATTAAACTATAATAGTCTTAGTAAGACAGTCTGAATAACACATAGTGCAATAGGCCTTTCTCATTGCCAACCTAGTAATTGGGTTTATTTTTTAGATTTTTATTTTTGAGTTTATGTTTACCTGAAATTCGGCTGTTCCTTGAGACGCGATTCCATTAGGTAAATTACTAGTATACAATGCAAGTTGTATGCAAATTGAACAAACCAGTATACAAGCTACAAGTTGTATGTGGTAGTTTGAACTAGTACACTTTTTTATTCCTTTCCCTTGATTGCGCACCATCAAAAACATGTTTCCAATGCAAGCAACTTGTATGCAAATGTGACGTCATACTTGCATGCAAGACTTGCCTAATGGAATCCCGCTTTAAACTTAGAAGGAGCGCCTCACTGTTAAGGCGTGTACGTGGCAGCCCGAACGGTATTCTGAGCGTATTGTCCGAGAGGTGGGACTCGCCGATGTTAAGGAGGTGGATGCAGTTGCACGCCAGGCAGCGGTCCTTCCTATATTTAATTATTTTTTACCATTGCCACTCGAAAAGGGGCATTTTATTCATCGATAACAGTGAATAAAACGCTCTTTTACTCACTGAGTGAATAAAATAATTTTGAATTTGGAACATGCACGGATATACGAAATAATATGGACTTATAAAAAAAACGTACTGAAAGTGCTGAAAGAACGTACTGGCTGGATGGAACATTAAATTTTAAAAAAAGTATACCGCCAAATTAGATTTTTTTCTATCTGATAAAGTGGTTGTTTAATGTCATTGAAAAATCGAATAACATAAATAATATAATAAAATGAGTTGTTCCAGTGACGAAAATGAGACACTGACTCCGGAATAATTTCGAAATAAAGCAGCAATTATAGTAGATAATTTGTTGCCGCCAAAATCTCTGGAGCACGACAATGGGAGTATGACATGGAATGACATGGAATAAAATTCAATGAAATAGAATAAAACTAAAAAATATTATATACAATTAAATTTTTTCTTTTCTATCTGTTATCGTGGTTGTTTTAAGTTATTGAAACATCTAATAACATAAATATTTTAAAATGAGTTCTTCCAGTAACGAAAATGAGACACAATCTCTTGAACCATTTCTAAATTTATTTTGAATTTGTATTTTTAATTTTTTGAATTTTGAATTTTTGTTTTTTTAATTTTTGTTTTTTTAATTTTTACCATTGACCTCACATTGACTGCGAGGTCAATGGTAAAAAGTAGAGTACACAACTCGTGAAAAAAATAATTTATCTCGGTCCTTGTATCCCTCGCTCCGCTCAGGATTCTAATCTAGAATCAACTATAGAATCCTTCGCTGCTCTCGGGATCCAACTTAGTCCCTCGAATTAAATTACCTTTTTTTTCACTTGTTGTATAATCTACTAATATTTCATTCTATTTATAGGTACCTAATTTTTATAATTTATTTTTTCTATTTATTATTATTTTATTTGGCATTTAATATTGACATTTTTCTTTTTACATTTTGATTTGTTTATTATTATTGTTTAACGCTACCCACCGCTAGATGGCAGCAGTGTGCAGTTCCCTGAATCGCGCAAGCGTTGTCTCGCAACGATTTGTATAGGTCAAAGCTTAGAACATGTTTGTACTGAGTTCGAGTTTGAGTTTATATGTACCTAGCGTGTGTGCGAATATAAGTATAGTGTACTAGTGAGTGTAGTTTAATTTTTACGTCCCCCCCGCGAGTTTATCATTGGTGCCGAAACCAGGGACGATTGAGTGACCAGTGACATAAGTGTTGTGGTAATAAATAACGGATTGTGGACCTTATAACCGTGAGTAATAGAACTTAGAAAAAGTGAAGTGTTTTCAAAGACTTGTAAAATTTTAAAAAATTATAGATTAAAGGACTTAGAAAATTTACGATAAATTTGGACTTGTAAAAAATTCGTGAAGTGATTCTATGGACTTAGAATAATTTACGTTAAAAATTCGGACACTTGTAAAATTTTCAAGTTTATATATTATCGACATAGAAAAATTTACTCTATACGGGACTTGTAAAATTTTTC
Organism: Idaea aversata; assembly: GCA_907269075.1. Lineage (NCBI taxonomy): Eukaryota > Metazoa > Arthropoda > Insecta > Lepidoptera > Geometridae > Idaea > Idaea aversata. The sequence goes on along the minus strand of OU026099.1, from coordinate 12,502,194 downwards.
GGTTTGATATTTATGGACATAGAAAAATTTACTCTATACTGGACTTGTAAAATTTTTGTTGGTGTTCATCGACTTATAAAATATACTCTATACGAGACTTGTAAAATTTTACGAATTTATCCTATGAACTTAGTGCAATCTCTGGATGTCATTTTAAGAACTTTGATCGTGTTGAACTTTTATAGCATTTACAATACATTGTTTTTACAATCACAATGGCTACTGCAGAAGCGAAGAAGTCATTTACGAGAATGCAAGCTATTGCACTAAATCAAGAAGAAGTAGAAAGACTTATTAAGAAAGCCTACACCAACTACAATAAGTCCCCAAAAACAAGAATAACAGCAGCATACGTAGAAACAAGGCTAGAAGCGTTGAATGTTCTATGGAAAACATTTACAGAAAACCACAACCAACTCACTAGTGCACGGAAAGAGGAACGACAAGAGCTGTCTTATTTTACCGAGAACGTGTTTGATAATACAGAGGAGATATTTTTCGAGTACAAAATAAAACTTAAAGAGGATTTAACTACACTATCCCCTCAGCCTCAAACACAAATTACAGGCAGCAAAGGTATTGAAGAAACTAAGCTACCAGAGATCAACCTACCTACATTTTCAGGCAGCTACACAGAATGGCAAACATTTCATGACTTGTTTACGGCCATAATACATAGCAACCCGAAGCTGAGTCCAGTTCAAAAGCTGCACTATTTAAAAGGATGCCTGCAAGGTGACGCTGCAGAAGTTGTTAACAATTTTTCGATTACTGATGCAAATTATGAGGAGGCATGGCGTGAGCTCAACAGATTGTACCAGAACAAGAGATTTAATGCTAACGAAATACTGAGGAAACTTTTCGGACAGAAAGTTGTTCCAGCAGGTTCACCAAGTGGAATCAAGCAGCTTATAAATACTACAAGCAAATGTTTGAAAGGCTTTACGTCGTTGGACATTGACACTAGCACGTGGGATGTGATTATCATACACATCGTGACATCGAAGCTAGATAATGACACGCGATGTCACTGGGAGACGAGCTTATCAAAACACGGAACAAATGAGCTGCCGACGTTTCAAGAATTGAAGGACTTTCTTGAGTCGAAATATAAAACGATGGAGATATTGAGTGGAACGATAGCAAATAAACCCGTTATTTCGACAAAACCTAAAGTTTTTCATGCTACGAGCCCAACAGTAAAGGCTATGTCATGTGCAATGTGTAGTGAAGATCATCATATTTATCACTGTAAAGAGTTCAGTAAATACACGCCGAAGGAGAGATCAGAATGGATTCAAAATAAGAGATTATGCTTCAATTGCTTCAAACCAAGTCATGCCGTTAGTAAATGCAATCACCCAACAAATTGTAGGAAATGTGGTCGACGTCATCACACGCTACTCCACATCAATAAAGAGAGTCAAGAAACGATAAGAGAGCAAAGAGATGTTTCGCAACCAGAGACACAGACTTCAATAGTATCAGCATTTTCTAGAAACTTTTCACCCTGCGACGTTCTATTAGCAACTGCCGAGGTTAGGGCCCAAGCGGTTAATGGAGTTACTTATGTTATACGAGCTTTAGTCGATCAGGGATCACAAGCGTCATTTGTTTCAGAGAACACTGTTCAAATACTGGGACTTAAACGCACGCCAGTCAATGGCTGGGTGTCAGGTGTAGGAGATGGTCAAACCCGAGTTAAGTATGTAGTTTCACTGTGTATTCAGTCACGCCATCATCCTAATATTACAATCTCAGTAAATGCATATGTGTTAAATTCACTTACATCGATGCTTCCCTCAAAGGTGGTTCACGCAACTGATTGGTCCGAGTTAGAAAACTTAAATCTAGCGGATCCTAAATTCACAACTCCTAGTAAAATTGATATTTTATTAGGAGCCGAGGTATTTGGCGAAATTATTTTGAGTGGTGTTATGAAAAATCCGTCGAGAGATTTAATAGCGCAAAACACGGTTTTCGGCTGGATTGTTTCAGGCAAGTTTTCGCGAAATACGACACCGGAGGATAGAGTTATAAGCATGCATACACAAATTTCGAGTACAGATGACCTATTGAAGATGTTTTGGGAAATTGAGAAGGAACCAGATACTAATACTAAACAATTAACTAGAGAAGAGATTAAATGCGAAACAATATTTACAAACACAGCAGAAAGAAGAGAAGACGGAAGATTTATTGTTCGACTACCATTTAACAGTGAAGATCCAGAGTGTCAATATGGTCAATCATTAGAAATAGCTAAAAGAAGATTTATGTCACAAGAAAGAAAATTGAGTAAGGATCCTAACTTATATAAAGAATATGCAAGGGTGTTAGACGAGTATCTTCTATTGGATCATATGAGACTAGTACCAGAAAACGATGTTGACAATCCTAAGGCCGTCTATTTACCGCACCATGCAGTTGTTCGCGAGGATAAAGACACCACTAAGGTTCGAGTTGTCTTTGACGCATCCTGCAAAGGTGTGAATAACGTATCACTTAACGACGATCTTCTGGTTGGTCCAAAATTACAGCAAGATCTACACCAATTATTACTGAGATGGCGTACTCATCGCATTTGCATAACTGCTGATTTAGTCAAAATGTATAGGCAAGTGGTAGTCAGCGATAAAGACATAAATTATCAGAGAGTGTTATGGAGACCAAATACAAGTGAATCTATCAAGCACTATCAATTATTGAGGTTAACATTCGGAACCGCGTGTGCACCGTACTTAGCGGTCAAGACCATACAGAGTCTGGCTGAGTCTGAGAAGCAGAACTATCCTAAAGCAGCTGATATTACAATCAACGATCTATATATAGATGACCTAATGACAGGCTGTGAGACAGAGACAGAGGCTATCTCAATTTTTGAGGACTTAAACAAGTTAATGGAGTCAGGTGGATTTGAGTTTCAGAAATGGAGTAGCAATTGTGATTCTTTGATGGAACGTATGGGGAGAGAAAAGACACGAGAAGGAGGAGCTGTGGTGCTTAGAAACGACAGGACAGTGAAGATTTTGGGAATCACATGGAACAGAGTAGAAGATAGTTTTGAATACCAAATAAAACTGCCTTCATTAGATCTTCCTGTAACAAAGCGTAAGGTGGTATCAGACGTAGCGAGACTATTTGATCCTTTGGGATGGGTGGCTCCGGCAATTACAACAGCCAAAGCCTTCATGCAGAAGCTTTGGTTGTCAGGTATAGAGTGGGACCAAGAGCTACCTGAGCCTCTTTTTCACACGTGGATTACATACCGCGAGAAATTAGAGAAACTTTCAGAGTTTAATATTCCGAGATGGATAGAAGCAAGCACAAGTAGTGATGACTGTATCGAACTTCAGGGATTTTGCGATGCATCGAGTATTGCGTACGCAGCAGTCATATATTCGCGAGTGATAGATAACCGTGGTAATGTCCATGTCAATCTGCTTACTGCTAAGACTAAGGTGGCTCCGGTTAAACAAGTATCTATTCCACGCTTAGAGTTATGTGGCGCTGTGTTACTGGCCAAGTTACTGCAAAGCGTATCCCAATTACTTGGAGTTAAGAACGAGAATATACATGCATGGACTGACTCATCAGTCGTTCTTGCGTGGTTAAGCAATCATCCCAGTAAATGGAAGACGTTCATCGCAAATAGGACGTCGGAGATACTTACGATCATGGATAATAGTCAATGGTCACACGTTCGGTCAGGGGATAATCCGGCCGACTGCGCATCTCGTGGTATTGATCCGAAAGATTTAGTTAATTTAGAGATATGGAAGAGAGGCCCTAAGTGGTTAAAAGAGAAAGAAATAAACTACAGTAAAGGAGATTTTAAGAAAACTACATTAGAAGAGAAAGAAAATAATACAGTTTGTTTGAAGGTTACTATTAAAGAAGATGAAAATTCGGAAGAGATTATAGACAGATTTTCGTCATTAACAAGAATGCTTAGAGTTGTGTCTTATTGCTATAGATTTTTATTGCCAAAAGACAAGCGTCGTAATTTGTCAGAAATAATAACAGTTGAGGAGATTGAAAATACTACACATAAATTAATTAAAATAGTTCAGTCTAATCAGTTTCGAGAAGAGCTACAGAGTATCAGATCTCATGGACGTGTCTTGAAAAAGAGCTTGCTCCACACTCTTTGCCCTACATTGGACTCCAAGGGGATTCTAAGAGTTGGTGGACGCATCGATAAAGCTAACCTGAAGTTCGAGACTAAACATCCAATCATATTGCCTGATAAGAGTAATCTTACCAGGTTAATAGTATTGGATGCACATTTTAAGACACTCCACGGGGGTCCACTAGTTATGCTTAACTACATAAGATCTAAATATTTCATACTACGAGCTAGAGATCAAGTGAAAAAATGTTTTAGAAAGTGCGTAACATGCAAGAGATATTCGTCAGCTAATAAAACACAACTTATGGGACAGATACCGGAAGTGAGATTAACTCCTAGCAAAGCATTTAAATCAACCGGCGTTGATTATGCTGGTCCGATTAATGTCCGATTTTCACCAGGTAGAGGATCTAAAGCCTATAAAGGCTACATCTGTCTCTTCGTGTGCATGGTCACTCGTGCCATCCATTTAGAGGTAGTGTCAGATTTAACATCTAAAGGTTTCATCGCTGCTTTCAGAAGATTTACTTCGAGAAGAGGTCGTTGCACGGACTTATATAGTGATAACGGCACTAATTTCGTTGGCGCGAACAAGCAATTACTGGACATGTTACGTAGTGCACAATTAGAGTGGCCCAACGAAATTGTGAGTCTTTTGACATTAGAATCAACGACATGGCATTTCATACCTCCGCAAGCGCCAAATTTTGGTGGGTTGTGGGAGGCTGGAGTCCGTAGCGTGAAAACACATTTGAGGAAAGTAATCGGTGATAGTACTTTAACATTTGAGGAACTAACTACAGCTCTAACACAAATTGAGGCGTGTCTGAATTCGCGTCCTTTGTCAGTATTAAGTGAGGATATGGGTGACCCTCTACCACTGACTCCAGGTCATTTTCTGGTAGGAGAACCATTGTTAAATATTTGTGATAGAGTTTATGAAGATGATACTGTTGTGGGATTAGATAGGTGGATTTTATGTCAAAAAATGGTTTGTGGTTTTTGGAAAAAATGGTCCAAAGACTATTTGCTTAATTTAAATCAACGTTATAAGTGGACTGATAAATTAAAAGAACCTAATATTAATGATGTTGTTATATTAAGAGAGGATAACGTTCCACCAGCTAGATGGGTTTTGGGTAAAATTGTCGAAAAACACCCAGGCTCAGATAATATCACTAGAGTTGTAACGGTAAAAACCAAAAACGGTAAACTAAAACGCCCAACTAGTAAAATTACTGTTTTAGTTTAAATGTGTATTGAGTGGTTAAGATTTTGGTTAGCTTCCGTCATGGTGGGCGGCGTTTGAATTGTACTACGTTTTTTGTTTTGTACCTATCATGGTGGGCGGTAATTATCTTGTTACCTTACGTACATAATAAGACGATTATCTATTTCTTTTTTTCTTAGATTTATGTTTTTTGAGTATTTGCATTGTTTACTTTTTGTTAATATTAGCTTGAGTTTTACATTTGTTAATTAGTGAAGGACAAGTCCTTGGTGAGCGGAATGTTTAACGCTACCCACCGCTAGATGGCAGCAGTGTGCAGTTCCCTGAATCGCGCAAGCGTTGTCTCGCAACGATTTGTATAGGTCAAAGCTTAGAACATGTTTGTACTGAGTTCGAGTTTGAGTTTATATGTACCTAGCGTGTGTGCGAATATAAGTATAGTGTACTAGTGAGTGTAGTTTAATTTTTACGTCCCCCCCGCGAGTTTATCAATTATTTTTGATTTGAAACTTACTTTTACTATAATTTGAATTTTTGAATTTTTTGATTTTTGTGATTTGGAATTGCTTAATTTTTAGTATTTTTGATTATATTCATTTTTTAATTATTTTATTGTAATGTATGGATTTTATTATCTGAAAAAATTGAATTGAATTGAATAAACTTGCTTCCGCTAATAAAAAAAATAAAAAAAAATTGAATTGAATTAGATGTCATTAACCTTGAGATTATCTACTGTTCTAAGGCTGAATGACACTATAAGCTTAGTTACATGTCTCGTGGCTAGATGGCATTGTGTGAAGTTTATATAATGATATTGGTTGTTCTAGGTCATTGGAACCGATGGCCAGCTGATATCTGAGAAGACGACACCTGGCTACGGGTGCCCTGAATGTGGATCATGTTTCAATACAAAGGTATTATCCTAATCTTAACTAATATTATAAATTCAAATTTTGTTTGTATATTTGTTCTTCTAAATGACACCCCGACAGTGTCAGCCTGATAAGGCCTCGATCTCGCGCATAAGCGCGCATGGCTAGCTTATGCCATGCTGCCTGTCCTTGAGCGGCGCGCGTGGGAACCCACGTTCGCGCTTCTTCGCCCGAGTTCGTCCATCGTCCGTGGGCCGTTTACGGAGGCAGCCAATTGTCTCTCACCCTGCGGGTCGTATGATGTCTGCGAAGGGGATCAGTGGCGTTTTCCCCCCTTTCCAGATGGATGGAGTCGCTGGTAAAACCGTGGGCCTGTCCACGATTTTACCCCCGAAAATAAATAAAATATTTTCTAATGTCACTTTTCTAATTTTGAAAAACATTTGTTTTTTCTACTTCAGGAAGCGTTATCCCTTCATGTTCGCCTACACGCCGGGGATCGAACCTGCGTCACGGATCTGTGCGCGCTCACAGCCGCCTTACAACCCGGTCTGGTCACTTCACATAGTAAGTTGATATCATTTAAATGCTGAATTAAAATCTCTGACGTTTACCAGAGCTTGCAGTTTTATAGCATGTATATTAAATATCTCGGAATCTCGTAAAGTCGAGATCTCTCTTGAGATTGATTAAATGTCGCAATATCTCCATCGAGCTCAATTAATTTAACCTGACATTTTTCAACTATGTATCTCGAAATCTCAAACTCAAATATCCCGTCATTTCTCTACTATGTGTCTCGAAATCTCTTAAACATTTCGAGATCTCTCCCAAGATTTATAAAATATCTCGCTCTATCCCAAATATCTCTAGCTTTTTTCAGATACTTATCTCTAGATCATACATATATCTCGAGAGGTGTTTAGACTGTTTTTTTTTAAGAAAGTAATAATATGTGTGTTTGTTTCAGACCAACCTATTCAAATATTAACATCAAATCCAAACAACGTCGTCCACACACAAGTCATTGCTACGGTAAGTTTTAAGAAATAAAAAAAAAAAGATTTTTGAATAATGGGTTTCACATAGTTTTTTTTGCAAAATATGACTTACCTATTATTAAGTTTTTGGACTGTTTGTATGTTTGTCAGATCCCGTTAATTCTTAAATAGTTGTAAAGCTAATTATCAATATATATTGTGTCATAGAATCATCACGTAACACAGAGACCGAAGGTGCACATCTGTGGTGAATGCGGGAAGGGATTCGCGGCCAAACACGGACTACTGGCACATCAGAGGAGGTATGCTTTCATCCATTCTTCCAGGCTGTTTCAGGCCACGGACAATATATTATTGTTTACCCTAGGTGTGTGAACAGACGCCCACTGTTGACGCACGTTAAGGTACAATTTACATTGTTGGACCAATTCTCCAATTCTCGCAATTTATGTGCGCTAATTGACATTGCTCTTACGGTGAAGAAAAACATCGTGATGAAACCCGCGGCTTAGTTGGCTCCAGAAGTATTGACAAGTTCTCTCCTCTGGACATGGTCGACTAAGCTGAGAGGGTAGTAGGTGCTGGGCAAGCCTACTCCATCTTCACGCAAAAAGGACCTAATTAAAAAGGGTCTAATCGCGGAAAACAGCCCGTATACAAGTACAAGTACCTAATCTAACTACATTATAAAATAGTTTTAAACATGCTAAACTAAAGATAGACTTTGTATAAGCCACGACTCCGGCCATTGGCCGCAACGACCCCGCTAACTTAGGAAACCATTTGAGCACAACGGCCAACTGACCGCGGCGACGACTGGTCGTTACCGTCTACCGTCTAGTGCGCGAGAAGCCTAAAACTTTAAATCAATTCTGACAATTAACATTGTTGGTTGATACGTTGTTTATTTTTGGGGAAGTGTTTAAAACGATACATAAGTATTCTAGAAAGTGTGTGACTTAAATAAGTATGTGCGATAAGGACTTCTATTTGTGCAACTTATACTTATGACCAATGGACAGAAAATCCCTGTGATAATACAATCAAAAGAAGTACAATACGTAGAGGAATATACATACTTGGGACAGACTATAAGCTTCAATGACCAGACATTAAGAGAAGTTGAAAGCCGCATAAAGAAAGCTTGGGCTAAATATGACTTAGTCCCATCGGCCCCGCTGGCTCTGCCCCGCCAGCGGGGCAGATGGGAAAAAGTGTTGCATCGGCCCCGCTGAACGCAGACGCGGACGCTAGCGGGGCCGATGAAACAAATTAAGTTTCATTTGCCCCGCTATAGGACTTACTTCCGTCGGGCCCGCTAGCACATGGGAAAAAGAGATTGATTCATCGGCCCCGCTAGCGTCGGCGTCGGCGTTTTGCGGGGACGATGGGTAGGTACAGATCAAGTTACAAATAGAGGCAATCAATACTTAGGTTGCCGAAAAAGGAATGTCTGTAATTAAAATGGTTTGTATATTAATCAGTTTTTATTGAGGGCTCAAAATACATAATATTTTAATAATAAAAAAATACACACAACAAGAACATCACATAAACATTTTTTAATTTTCATAATCATAGATAATAGTCACACAAATTACATTAATCAGTCTTCATTAGTGAACATTAATGCCTAAACTGCTGACAGTTTTGTAAGATGAATATAATATTTTAGGTAAACAACATAACATAAAAAATACAGTATTTGACAAAAAATCAACGAGAGAAAACATTAACATTACAAACTATGTCAGTGTTTCGAGAAAATGTCTACTGGTTATTGGTCCATTTACAAATTTCAAGATCAAGTTATACTATTTAAATAATCAACAAAACAAAAAAAAAACACAAATCAAGGACATTACTTAATAACTAGTTTCTTAATTTTTAATAGAGCCAGCCGGGCCGATGGGAGTAAGTTTAAGATAGTACCAAAAAATTAAATGCAAACTCAATATTTTCTTTAATATTCTTATAGAAAGTCATACACTGCTTAATGGGACACATCACTCTTGATACATTTGCACACTCAAACTTCTAACTTTTAATAGTTTTTTCATAAATGGTCTAACTTTTACAAGAATTAGAGCAGGAATATAAACAATAATTCAGTGCTTTTATTTATGTAATTGTTATCTTGAACAAAATATGTTTATATTACGTAAAAAACAAAAGTCATTTTATGGGACACATCAAAATCAGAATTCAGTTTTTTTTTTAGAATTGCACAATATGTAACAGCTAAAGAGTGACTATCTCCGAACTTCGCTTTAATTTACTGCGACACAATAATTAGTAATTTCACGTTTACACGGTTGTCATGGATTTGACTTCGCGCTGTCTATAGACGCGTTTTGACTTGAGTTGAGTTGAGGTTTGGCGTTGGACCAAAAAGTTTTTTAAGTTTCTTAAGATAGACCCTTTTTTTTTGGTGAGAGAAAAAGGTGTTTGTTCTGTTCGGTTTGGCTAATCAATTTGACATAGTGACAGATGTCACTTTGACATCTGTCACTTTGACATTTGTCACTTTGACATCAGTCACTTTCCATGGGTCCATCTTAAGAAACTTAAAAAACTTTTTGGTCCAACGCCAAACCTCAACTCAACTCAAGTCAAAACGCGTCTATAGACAGCGCGAAGTCAAATCCATGACAACCGTGTAAACGTGAAATTACTAATTATTAAAGCACTGAATTATTGTTTATATTCCTGCTCTAATTCTTGTAAAAGTTAGACCATTTATGAAAAAACTATTAAAAGTTAGAAGTTTGAGTGTGCAAATGTATCAAGAGTGATGTGTCCCATTAAGCAGTGTATGACTTTCTATAAGAATATTAAAGAAAATATTGAGTTTGCATTTAACTTTTTGGTACTTTCTTAGACTTACTCCCATCGGCCCGGCTGGCTCTATTAAAAATTAAGAAACTAGTTATTAAGTAATGTCCTTGTTTTGTGTTATTTTTGTTTTGTTGATTATTTAAATAGTATAACTTGATCTTGAAATTTGTAAACGGACCAATAACCAGTAGACATTTTCTCGAAACACTGACATAGTTTGTAATGTTAATGTTTTCTCTCGTTGATTTTTTGTCAAATACTGTATTTTTTATGTTATGTTGTTTACCTAAAATATTATATTCATCTTACAAAACTGTCAGCAGTTTAGGCATTAATGTTCACTAATGAAGACTGATTAATGTAATTTGTGTGACTATCATCTATGATTATGAAAATTAAAAAAAAAATATGTGATGTTCTTGTTGTGTGTATTTTTTTATTATTAAAATATTATGTATTTTGAGCACTCAATAAAAACTGATTAACATACAAACCATTTTAATTACAGACATTCCTTTTTCGGCAACCTAAGTATTGATTGCCTCTATTTGTAACTTGATCTGTACCTACCCATCGTCCCCGCAAAACGCCGACGCCGACCCTAGCGGGGCCGATGAATCAATCTCTTTATCTCTTTTCCCGACGGAAGTAAGTCCTATAACGGGGCAAATGAAACTTAATTTGTTTCATCGGCCCCGCTAGCGTCCGCGTCTGCGTTCAGCGGGGCCGATGCAACACTTTTTCCCATCTGCCCCGCTGGCGGGGCAGAGCCAGCGGGGCCGATGGGACTAAGTCCTAAATATTGGTCGCTCAAAGAAGTGTTTAAATCTAAACTTCCTGTCAAACTTAAGAAGAAAGCAATGGATACTGTAGTACTACCAACTCTGCTATACGGCTGCCAAAGCTGGGCACTTACAAAAGAAATAATACAAAAAGTTAGAGTATTTCAGTCCGCTACAGAAAGAAGTCTACTAGGCTTAAAGTTAAGCGATCGAAAAAGAAACACTGACATACGAGAAATAACTAAAGTCATAGATGCAGCTGAGTTATTATGTAGATTGAAATGGAGGTGGGCCGGACACGTAGCGAGGACAACCGATGGAAGGTGGAGTGAGAGAGTCCTACACTGGTACCCACGAGATACAGTTAGACCAAGAGGCAGGCCAAAGCGGCGCTGGCGCGACGATATCGTGGCCCTTGCTGGGCCAAACTGGACGGGACTGGCTCAAGACAGAAGTAAATGGTCAAGGATGGAGGAGGCCTTCGCCCAGAAGTGGGTTCCCTGTAGAGAATAATGTAAAATTATATATAATATTGTAAATGAATGTTTTGGGAATAAAAAGGCTATTATTATTATATTCTAGCTCTTCCTGTGTTTAACTTTATAAATGTATGTGTTATAATGTTCAGACACCCGGGAGGTAGCTGCACACTCCGCACCCACGTGTGCGATCAGTGCGGGAAGGCGTTCTTCCAGAAGAACCATCTCATGCTGCATCAGAGGCAGCACATGGACCTCACCAGGAATGTATGTAACCAAAGATGATAGATCTAGATAGCTTCGCCTCGCGGTTTCACCCGTGTAATTCCCGATCCTAAAGTATCCTATGTCCTTCCCCATCTCCTAAACTACCACTGTGCCAATTTTCATCCAAATTGGTCCAACGTTTGACTTTGAAAAAGGAACAAACCAACAAATAAATAATCAAACTTTTTGATTCTTCTTCTTCTTCTCGTGTTCACCTATTGTTAGAGTTTTCAGATCGCCTTAAGGCCTCTAACTTGACCTAACGACTGCTACTAGAGGTAGCAATCGGGACCAACGGCTAAACGTGCCTTCGAAAGCATGGAGGGGCTCACGAAAACTCATTTTTGCCACACTACTAATTGCCCGTCCCAGGCGTCGCTTAACCCACACGACCGTAAACGATCAGCGAGAGTCGCTTAGCTGTGAGCCTCCTCAATTCTCCTCACTTTCTGATTTATGATATAAGTTAGAATGACGCCACCGCTATTTATACCATATACTTAACGTAATTTAGACTAAGATGTATTTGAACACTAGGCAGCGCTCTGCATTTTCACCCGCTTTTCTCCCGATCCCGTGGGAATATCGGGATAAAAGTAGCCTATGCTACTCCCAATGAATCAATGTATCCTCATACCAAATTTCATCAAAATAGGTCCAGTACTTTTGGAGCCTATTCGTTACAATCATAAAAAAAAAAAACTTGAGAGGTGTCAAGGGACACCCGGATGGAACGAAGTTCCTTTCGATTAATTATTATTAGTGAAGGAATTGTAATAATTTTTTAATTTTTTTTGTAAATAATCGTCGCGACACGACACTGTTCAATGCGAAATAGAAAGACGAAACGAAAATAACTGGCTTGCTTTCTATGCAAGTTGATTTTTACCGTCTAGCCCCCTTTCCGCGTCATAAGGAATATGGCGCGTTGCGAAAGGGGGCTAGTTCGTTCCAAAATTCTTTCCCCTTAAAATATTAGTGTACTTATCCATACTTTATTGTCTAGAACTCGCAACAGCAACAAGCTCAACAACAAGCCCAACAGGCCGCCCAACAAGTTCAACAACAGCAGCAACAACAACAACAGGCGCAGCAGGTTGCCCAACAGGTCGCTCAACAAGTCGTGCAACAAGTCCAGCAACAGCAAGTGCAGCATCATCAGAACACGCTTGACATTGACCAGGATCATCAGCAACCGACACATATTCAAGTGGTAAGTATTACAATAATAGGCGCAACAAATCGCCCAACGAGTCCAGCAATAAGTCCAGCAACAGCAAGTAAATAATAAAAATATTGTAGAACATTTTTTACACAGAGCGCCATCTAGCCCCAAGCTAAGAAACTAGGCTTGTGCTATGGGTATTAGATAACGGATACAATACATAATTTACACTTTTTTTGTAAATTGTACTAAAATACTAAAAGACCTACAGACCAAAGTACCCAGACCAGAAACAATTATCTATAGCATAAATTTGAGGCGGGAATCAAACCCGCAACCTTCCGTGGGTGTTCGCCCGACGCGCCACAGATGTCGTCAAAAGTGCAGCACCAACAGAAATAATTTTTACAACAAAAATGTACTTATATTTTATAATACCTATATGAAATAGGCTACCTCAACTTGAGGCTGCGCACTAGATATCAGTGTATATTCACTCGTGACTTAAAGACCCCCAAATTGCACAAGTCAGAAAACACAGACTCACGCAACTGATTTCATTCACTCGCGGTGTTTTACGCAGAAGTTGAATATCTTTAGATTCTCTTGCTAATTTATCACGACTCTGCTACTTTGTTCTTACAGATAAAGAGAGAAATATAAGATGTGTTCTAAATATAAAGGCATATTTTCGCGCTTGTAAGTTATGATTCCAATGACGTTGATTTTGCGGTATTGTAGCGTATTGTTTAGAATTTATGTAACTTTAGTATTAAAAAAATATCATCTCATATTTTTGCACCAATTTTTGGTTCTAATGATAGAAATCAATTCATGTTCAATTTTGTAATCTTCTTTTAATTCCTTTTTGAATCTAAAAGAACTATCTGCGCCCCGCGGTTTCACCCGCGTAAGTCCCCATCCCGTGGTAATATCGGAATAAAAAGTAGCCTATGTGTTAATCCAGGTCTCCAGCTATCTAGCTATTAAGTTTCTTCGCAATCGCTCAAGTAGTTTTTGCGTGAAGGAGTAACAAACATACATACACACACACAAACTTTCACATTTATAATATTAGTAGGAAGTATTAGTAGGATTATCAAAAACGGTCCAGTTCTTCCTAAGATTACCTCTTTTTTAAACATACAGTCGGCTGCATAATTGCAGCCCCCGATAGAGTTAGAAAATTACTATTATTGGAATGTTTTCATATTAATAAATTTTGTTTGATTATTAATGAGTTAGAAGACTTTAAACTTCAACTAAAGCAGGTGTCTAGAATCTTGCTTGTGTTGAAAACATTCTTATAACAGCCGTTTTTGAGCTCTACAGTGGGTCTGCAATTATGCAGCCGACCGTACATGTAAACTTTATAATCCTACTAATATTATAAATGTGAAAGTTTTTCAGTTACTACTGAATAAATTGCAATAAAACTAGGTATATAGAAAGCTGGTGATCTGGACTTTATCCCAATATTCCCAAGGGATCTGGACTTCCGGGGATAAAACCTTGAAGGCCAATTCTTGTAAATAACATTGTTCAAATTACATTTAAATATCATTTCGATTGCATTTCGATCACAAATATTACCCTCAAATTAGCTCAAAATACCCTCAAAGTAAGTTTTTTTTGCAACAAAAAAAACCGCCTTTCCGGTTTCGGGGTAATTGTCTAACTAAGTTCCTAAGTTCTTGTGTTCACTGCCGGAAAATAAAGGAAAGATAGTTTTACAACGTGACTTCATTTATTTCTAATCACTACATAGTATAAAATAAAGTCACTTTTCGGCGTCCCTATGTCCCTTATATGCTTAGATCTTTAAAAATACGCAACGGATTTTGATGTGGTTTTTTTTAATAGATAGAGTGATTAAAGAGGAAAGTTTTTAGATATAATACATGCATAATACAGTCATGCGAAGCCGGGGCGGGTCGCTAGTTTTGATTATAATTAACAGAGACCGCTTTATAATAATATGATAGCGCGGGACGGCTAGCGCTTGGTAACTGACTAGCATTCGCAGGTATAATCCGCGCGCAATGAGAATGGGATGGAACCTTGACAAAGTAAATCGAAAATGACAGTTTTCAAGTAGAGTTAGCATAAAAGTTCTGAATAATAGGTAATTAGTTTTGATTTTTTTTTATTTATTCATCTTTAGTGTAGGTATTTAGTATAGGTATTTCTACTGTATCTGAAGACTTCACGGACAAACATACATACTGACACATATTATACGGTCCTTATGTGCTCGTTTTATTTATAATTTTAGAGAAACAACATTTTTTTAAATGAAATCGCCATTGCTCTATAGACAATCTACCACAGACAATAATAATTTTTCTTTTAATCAGTGGTTCCGTTTCAAATCCGCGACACTATGACCGTGTAAATTACTAATTTTATACCTAATTATTATTCAGAACTTTTTTGCAAACGCTACTTTTCTGTCATTTTAGATTTACTTTGACAAGGTTCCATCCCATTCTCATTGCGCGCGGATTATATCGCTTAGGTGTGACGTCAGGTACCCCTACAGAGGGTATCTTTTGCAATCGAAATGCAATCGAAATGATATTGCAAAGTAATTTAAACAATGTTATTTACAAGATTTGGCCTTGGGTGCAGCTAGTATAAACAACCGAGAATATCATAATTTTTTGATGTAGTTGTGGATGCATTTCAGGTAACAAATCGTTCTGGTCAAGTAATAGGTAACCAGATAGTGGTAGGCGGTGTTGGAAGGCGGCTCGTGACGACACCCCAACTACATATACTACCGAGGGATGCTAAACACATCGCTCACAACAAACATCACCAGGCCAGGCATCATGCTAACCCGTGAGTATTCTACGCTATCGCGTCTCTCTGAACTCTAGAAACTTGAAATCTACTGAACGGATTTTCATACAAGTTTCACCAATAGACACAGTGATCTATGAGGAAGACTTATGTGTATAATTTATTAAAATGTAGTAGTTTAAAATTGTGCAAATCGAGTATCACTATCACTACATAGTATAAAATAAAGTCACTTTTCGCCGTCCCTATGTCCATATGTATGCTTAGATCTTTAAAACTACGCAACGGATTTTGATGCGGTTTTTTTAATAGATAGAGTGAATTAAGAGGAAGGTTTTTAGATATAATACATGCATAATACAGCCGTGAGAAGCCGGGACGGGTCGCTAGTGTTCTATAAAAAAAAATTGAAACAGAAACATCATAAACGTAAAGCCATCTTTGGGCTACACTAGAGAGTTTCAGGCATGCCAAACTAGCATTTCCAAATAGTAGATCTAAATAGTAGGCCAACGAAACGCCTTCTCACCACAAAACGGCCTCGAACATCGCGCCGTAATCTTGAAATAAGGGGTTTTTTGCCGGATGTTTTTTTAATTCATTAATAACAGTGTATAATAATTAGTCAGCTCCTTAGCAGAGCATGTATAGAGTCTGAAGAGATCTGCGCTGGATTGTGTAGTACTAGCAGAAATCAGACTTAGGATTATTGGTGTACATAAATTTTAATTACTGCGTGAAATCTTGTGGCAAACGTTATGGAAGAACTTGACTGGTTCTCCCTTTAACAAAAGCTTATATAAAAAAATAATATCTATATTGTTAAACTTACAGTTTCAGTGGGTGCAACTCTGACTCTTTAAACTAACAAAACTTGTGTATAAATAAGGTTTAGCTAAATAATCATTTATTTCCGCAGTGGTGATGTGAAAGAGTTAGTGCTCTCAGCGGGCCGTGGGACCGGACTTATCAAATACGAGATATCGATACCGCCTTCAAACTCAGTGGTGCAGGTTCAACAGCTAGACTGAAACTATGATAGTACAGTGAAGTGCACCTTCTAGTGAAGTGTTTAGTGAAGTGAAAGTGACTATGACAGTTTTAACAAGTGTACAGGGCCACTACCGCAATTTTTAAAGACACTATTGGTATTTCAACACATGTTAGCGCGCGTTTCTTTGTGTGTGTGAGTCTCTAAACATGCAGTTTTTATTATTGGAAGACAATTGGGATGTTTTAAGTGGTAGCGATGAAGTATATTGGGTAGCTCTTATGTTAAAAATTAATATACTTTGCTCTGCTACAGTTGCAGTGGCTAACTATTGGGTAGGCAGGATTTGACTGGTCGAACGTTACTAACTTGAAAAGAAGAAGATAGTAATAAAGTATGTTTGTACTGACTTGTTATTGCAGGCGCTGCTGCCTGTGACGTCCCAGGCAGCACCTGCATTTTACCGGAAAATATACAAAACCTTCATGAAATGAGCCTTCAAATTTGAGCCAGTGACGTCAATAACTTTTTGTATGACAATAATTGCAATTAATGAAAAATAATGTTTTTTTTTTCAATTACTAATTAACACAAAAGGTTTTTAATAAGCATTTGTGACTTTTAAAATACTGGAAAACTGTAAAGAAGCCTACTGCCGCGTTATTGCTAGACAAATCAAAGCTGCGTGGTTACAGAATAATGCAAAACTTAGAAAAGCGCGCCAAAATGACTTGAAATATCTCTTAAAACTTTTTAGAGATATTTCAAGTTGTTGTGGCATGTTTGCCTAGCTTTATTATGTTTATTTTTTACATTTTGGAAAACCCTGCTGTATGTCATTCATCATTACAGGGTAGCCCCGCTGGTTCAGGATAAATGTGAATACATACTAGTGGCTCTTCAAATAATGGGGGATGGGTTACACAAAATGCATTTATTATAAGTGACGGTGTTCATCATATCGGAAATGGTAATAATTAATGTAAATAGTATGTTATAAATATTGAGGAATCTGTGTTGTGTTCAGATATTTATTGTAAATGGCATTTTTTATCTACTTGTACTTGTATACGGGCTGTTTATCACAATCAGACCCTTTTTAATTGGGTCCTTTTTGCGTGAGGATGGAGTAGGCTTGCCCAGCACCTACTACCCCCTCAACTTAGTCGACCATGTCCAGAGGAGAGAATACTTCTGGAGCCAACTAAGCCGCGGGTTTCATCGCGATGTTTTCCTTCACCGTAAGAGCAATGTCCATTAGCTCACATAAATTTATCTTAAGAAAAATTCAATGGTACACGGCCGGGATTTGAACCCACGACCTTCGGAATGAAAGTCGAGGTATCACTAAGCCAACACCGCTCTTTCTGTATATGAAAATAACAGAAAAGAAATGCCATTTTCAATAAGAAATAGTAGAAATCTGTCTACCAGAAACGGTCTTGATAAAAACTAGCGCCTACTTTAAAATACCAATAGATTGAAACGCTTTACTTTATTTAATAGAACAGCCTTACTCGATAGATGCCTTAGTTTTTTTTAATCATATTAATAGTACAATAACCATGTCTTTTACGGTGAAGAGAAACATCGTGATGAACTATTTGTATATGGCTGTTTTCTGCAACAAAACATCTTTAGTTGGATCCTTTTTGCGTGAGGAAGGAGTAGGCCACACTACCCTATCAGTTAATGGTGAGCGCACACCCAGCCGCACCACACGCGCCGTAGTCTCCGTTTCTATGCGCGCAGCGCCGGGTTGGTGACGTCATCAGCATCGGCCTTGGGGATTTCCTTCGCTGCGGCGACTGCGGTGCGGCTAGGTGTGCGCTCACCTTTAGTCGACCGTGTCCAGAGGAAAGAACTCTTGTTAATACGTGTAGAGACAACTAAACTACGAGTTTAAGAGGAAAGGGTACCGGGGACTCTCTAAATACAAACGTAGTCGACTGTTTCCTCCCTGGATAATGACACTAGAGCAAATATTTTTGTTGCTTAAAACTTTTAACTGCCATGACCATACACCTATGTTTTTTTTCGTTTTTTAAATGCTATGATAATTAGAAAATGAAAAAAAAAACCAAAACATAGGGGGCATAGTCATGGCAGCTATAGGTTTTATGGCACAAAAATATTTGTGCTAGTGTCATTATCCAGGGAGGAAACAGTCCACTACGTTTGTATGAAGAGAGAGAGAGTGTCGCCCGTACCCTTTCACCTTAACTAAGCCGCAGTTTTTATAATGATGTTTTCCTTCACCATTGTTTAAAAGTTGAACATCGCCAAGCCTGGGTAGGCACCCTTAGAGCTTTGCTACCGAAATCCTCTGAGAGGAAGCCCACGGTATGAACAGACTGGGACTCATTAATTTGTCTCATTCAGTACATACTGTGCCCTAATGGGTTGCACCCCATTAGGGCTTTTCTTTAAAGTGGGTTGTACACATGGGCCAGCCCGTTAGGGCTTTTGTTTAAAATGTCTTGTACTACTTAATTTTTTTGAATGACAATCAATTGTAACTCTTCAAGTGAATGAATTTCTTTTATAAAATCTAGAACGTTTGGTGTAAAAAGACACTTTGTAAGGCCCGTATTAATAAATCGCTCTCAATATCGATCTTGAGTGCGTATCAATCGAGTGAGTCTTGAGATGTGGTCACTATCTTAAGTTAGGCGTTAATTAATAGATAAAACTCAAGTTTTAACCAGGCTGATATCGCTCTTGAGATTTGAGACTGATCTTGAATGACAGTAATGCTTTGTTCTTACCTTGAATTATATGTTCTTACCCTATGATAGGTAGTGTCGTCATATTTTGCTGTCAACTTGTTTTTAATGTGAACATATTTAAAAAAATGTAATATTTGTATGACCCGCAATCAGACTTGAGTGCTGAGTTTGATTTATTAATACGGTATGACTCAAGTGATACGTCGCTCTTTAATCGCATCTTAAGATAGGTTTATTAATCAGCGCAACAACTCAAGAGCAAACTCAAGATTGAAATCGATATTGAGTTCGGTTTATTAATACGGACCTAAGTATTGTAAGTGAATAGTTAAGGGGCCAGTTTAATGCATGTAATAAAACAAATAAATAATTAAATAATATCTTTACTGTTAAACTTACAGTCTCAGTAGGTGGAACTCTGACTCGTAAACTAAGAAAACTTGTGTTTTGAAAACCCAGCGTCTTCCCTCCATATTATGTGCACAATACTACAATTAAAATTAGAATATCTTTGGTTGGCTGTTTGGTAATATAATGATAGAGATGGGCCGACTATGACTTTGGTTGACTAGCTGATTGGTTGCAAAATGACCGACTAGTCGGCAAAGCTAATCATTTCTTTCGGTAAAGTTCGGGTTCCATTGTCCGTGGAGCTTCGTTTACAGCTGATTCGCTTGCAATAGCGTGCAATCATGTCAAAACAAGTGTGTTAATTTATTGAATTACTTATTTTAAGTACTTATTATTTCGGATCGTGTTGATAAGACTAAGAAAAAGTAGAGAGGCGACTATTCGGCGCTTATTGCCGACTAGTCGTCTTTTACTTTGGTTTGTCAGTCATTAGACTGGCCCCTTAATTCATCTTGTACATATCACCTTTAAATTATAAGCAATATTGTAAAATGAGGAGTTTTTTTACATTTATCGGCCTCTTCGAATAAGAATTTTGTCACAAAATGATATTTTTTAAAGCTAAATTTTGTTTAGGTAAAAATATTTAGCGTCAAATAGCTAAAATAATTTTATAGTTTTTTTTAGTAGAGCTAAAAAAAGCAATCATTTTGTGATAAAATAGTGTAAAGTACATTATGTATATATTTTTTTGAAATGGCAGTTCAGTGCAATTGAATTTAAAGTAGATTTTTTTAAGTTAGATCTGATTAGGTTTTGTGGGTAAATGATATTTGAGGCTTTGGTGCTTATTTTGACAAGTTTTTTATAACAAATTATGGTGATACTTTATGTATCTTTTCTCCAACAAAAATAGTGACCTCTATTTCAAATTGTTATAGTTATAGAAGAATTTTCCTAGTTTTTTTGTATGTTTGTGTTATTCGTCACAAGCAATAATGATGTAGGTATGATGTTGCAAAAAAATTAAGTAGTTTTTTATAATCTACGTCATGTACCAACTTTAGCTCATAAATATACAAAAAATCGAACTTCCATACGAAAAAATGCAATTGAAAAAATTATGCCATTTTTGGCATAGTGAAATATACAGGAGGATTTTTTTAATGGGCTTTCTAGGGAGGTATAGCAATAATGATAAAGACAAAAACCGAAATTATTAAAAGCCAATTTAATAAAATTACCCTGAATAGTGGATTCTACTTATTCCAAATTTTTTTATCTAGTCTGTGATAGCGATCGAAATCGTCTGTCTATTTTGAGAATTGGGATTTTATTTCTGGGGGTCTAAAAAGACTATTTACGAAATCGTAAAATGAACTGGATTTTACCTATTTTGAGTGTGCGACAGTTCGCCATCGTGAAAGTTTCTATGGAAAAATGGTGTCAAATCTAAATTACCATCTTTCAATTCCGCCATTTGTACTTTAAATAATAACATATATAAAGTATATTAAACGCAACGAATGGAGAACATCTTCCTTTTCTCAGTTATTCACACCCAAAATAAAATCCAATTCGTATTACGATTCATCTTCGAAAGTAGCTAATTTAGACCTGCTGTACTTTAAAACGATGATATTTTTTTAAAGCACAGATACTGAGATGGGACATGCTGCCTTGTTACTACTAACCCGAGTGTTGCAAGTAAACAAATAACAATTAAATTAAAACTTTAAGGTGCGCTTGCACAACCAAAATAATTTTATTTTAGTTTTTGATGAACCAACTGTCAAAGTGTCAAACAAAACCAGCGGTTGTTCCTGTGGTTATTTAAATATAATTTAATCTAAGATTACTTTTAAATGTATTTAGCTTATATTTAGCTAAGTATGTTTAAGCAGTATCTCAAGCAAGCCTTAGTTTTCTTTAATAGTTCTTTGTGTGATAATTGATTGCTTCACTGTGTGTTTTGCACGCAAAAAATACCATTTTAGAATAAAAACGATTTAGGGATGATTCTCATGAGACCGGGGCGTGCCGTGTAGATGGCCGGGACGGGGCACGGATTTGAAATGTTACATACATTTTGTATGAAGCAATTTATATAACACTATCATGATCCGTTTTGAATGCGACGTCTTGACAGCGAAGCGTATGAGCCTCCTTGGGAATGCGTATCCCAAACCGGAGGAATATAGGTTTCTTCCTCTCAGTGGGATCACCGCGTTAATCGATCACTTCTTCAAAGAGTAAGAAACATTAAGGTAGGGGTAAACACAAAAGATCCCATAGGGTCGAAGTGTTGCTGGCTATTTGTCAGCCCCCAATATATAAGATAAGATGATCCGTTTCCCGTCCGTGCCAGGACGACGCTCGTCTACTCTACGGATCCGCCCCGTTCTCTCAGCTGCTGATAACCCGGTGTTATATAAACGTGCAGCACGGACAGCCTCCGCTCACAGGCGCGGCGCGGTCTAATGAGAATCATCCCTTAATTGGGCATACAATGGCCATACAAATTGGGCATAAAATATATGCTTGCAACGGCTCGTCCCTTCTAGTATTCTGTAGCTTTGTTTTATCATCAATTACTATATTTTGTGTTATATACAGGAAAAGTATTTTTGTAGTGCACATTTTTTTTCTGCTGAATATATGTCGGCAGTGGAGTACATTTACGCAAAAAAATAAATAAAAAAAAACCAAAACTTAATGTGAAAAACTTCCTGCAATTTCTAAATTATTGGGTATCTCAGTATTGATACACACAGTGACACGTAGGTACCTACCTTCATTTAGAGCGCGCTATTAAACTCGCTGGCGCTAGTATTGTGTCCATGAACTTCGTCGTTTTGTTAGAAACACTTAAATGGTTATAGCTCTGAGAGTTTTTGAGTTAGCTCCAAAATAAAAAAATCAGTATTTTTTATTATAATGTGCTTAAAACATATCGAAATTTGTGCACTACAAAAATACTTTTCCTGTATTTTGTGTTATATATAGAAAAAAAATGCTAGCAACATCCTGTATAGTTAAATTTAGACAGTATTATAAAAAAATAGAAATAAATATTATAAATATTTCAATTTCCTATAATAATTAAATTATCCATTGGATAACGATGACTTCCAGAAATATAAAATTATATTTTGTGTATTTTTTTGAATGTAAAACTTACAAGTTATTTGCCATTTTACCTATTCTGTAAATATATAGTTTTTATCGATAACTTTTATAATGAAAATATAAATTACTATAATCCAAATGATGTATTTTTAAAACCCATACCATAAGTTTTTTACGCACTCGATCAACCTTTTTTTTCTTATCTCTATGTTAGTCTTGCATAAAATGCATGTTCATGCAAGACTTAGGTCCGTATTAATAAACCGAACTCAATATCGATTTCAATCTTGAGTTTGCTCTTGAGTTGTTGCGCTGATTAATAAACCTATCTTAAGACGCGATTAAAGAGCGACGTATCACTTGAGTCATACTGTATTAATAAATCAAACTCAGCTCTCAAGATATGTCTCAAGATGTAGTTTCGTGAACTCAAGTCTGATTGCGGGTCATACAAATGTTACATTTTGTAAAATATTTTCACATTAAACAAGGGCGGATCCAGCTTTAGCGCCAGGGGGGGTCACATATAGTCGTGGTCAAGTCAAGAACTTATAATTTAATTTTGATAGCAATAGATACAAGTAAAAAGTAGGTATTTTATTAATGTACGTACGTACTGTCCTTAAAAATATTTATTCTTTATTGTACATTTGAAAAACTTAACACATTATAATAACTTGTACATACAGGGTGTCCGGTAATGAATGGCCAAGCGGGCACCTTCGGATAGAGGACACTGTGCTGGATCAGAAAAACAAAAGTTATGTTCTATGAAAGTCTCTCGGTTTCCGAGATATCCGCCATTTAAAAAAAATAAAAATTTCACTCCGTTCTCTATGTTTTGTGATGCCAAAACTGCAAATGAAGAAATTATCCCAATCTGTTCTTTGGATAGTATTTCAGGATAAATGTGCTATCAAATGCAAACAATATTTTTTATGACACATTGAAAGTTTTTTTTAACTAAGATATAACTCAAACTTCATGGTTATTTAATTTTTTAACCTGAACTTTAAACTTTCCCGGTGTAAAAAAATGTATGGTCACCCTAGTGCCAAATGAAAAAAACTTGCCTATTTCACTGAGATTCTGAAATGATATAATATGTGGTATTGCCAGTATTCAATACAAAATTAATTCCTATTAAAGTGAGCAAGAGCATGCTTTTTGTGAAGTAAAAGTAGTACCAAAATTTACTTTATTGTACTTAAAATAATTCAAGAAATTTTAGTTCTGAAATTCCCCGAATTCACTATGGAAAAAAAGGAAGAAAGACAGCTCTGGCCGACTTGAATAGGAATTAATTTTGTATTGAATGCTGGCAATACCACATATTATACCATTTCAGAATCTCAGTGAAATAGGCAACTTGTTTTTTTATTTGGCACTTCATGATTTTTTAATTTTTTAACCTGAACTTTAAGCTTTCCCGGTGTAAAAAAAATGTATGATCACCCTGGGCCTATATTCACTAAGGTTCAAGTCGTTGGGCGCGCGTGATTAGGGGCGGAGGGGGGGCAGTTTTTGTATGAAAATCTCGTCCTAATCACGCGCGCCCGACGACTTGAACCTTAGCGAATAAAGGCACTGGTGCCAAATTTAAAAAAACGTTGCTTGTGAAATAAAACTTGTCTAAAATGGCATAATACGACCGTGATATTGCCAGCATTTAATACCTAATGGTTCCAAATTAAAAATAATTTTTAATTTGGAACCAGGGTGACTATACATTTTTTTACACCGGGAAAAGTTAAAATTCAGGTTAAAAAATAAAAAAATCATGAAGTTAGAGTTCAATCTTAGTTTTAAAAAAAACTTTTAATGTGTCATAAAAATTTATTGTTTTTATCCTGGAATATTATCCAAAAAAGAGATTTAAATAATTCCTTCATTTGCAACTTTGGCATCAAAAAACATAGAGAAAGAAGTGAATTTTATTTTAAATGGCGGATATCTCGGAAACCGAAAGACTTTCATGGAACATAACTTTCATTTTTCTGAACCGGCACAGTGTCCTCTATCCGTAGGTGCCCGCTTATCCATTCATTACCGGACACCCTGTATATTGCCATCTCGTTGAAGTTAAGTCGTTCCGATACCGATTGAGGTTAGGTCTAGCTAGACGTTAGATGGCGCGGTAAAATTCAAATTTTCGATGCGTTCGTTCCCAAACGTTGGCCATCATACAAAGTTACTATATTAAATTAATTAAATAAGGTATGTAGTTACATAAAATCTGTATGGTGACAAAATATAAAATATATAAAATCATTACCTATGTTCAATTAGTGGTCCACCTAACTAAGCCCTGGACCCAGCTCAGGGGGGGGTCATGACCCCCATGACCCCCCCCCTGGATCCGCCCTTGACATTAAAACAAGTTGACAGCAAAATATGACGACACTAGCTACCATAGGGTAAGAACATATCATTCAAGGTAAGAACAAAGCGTTACTGTCATTCAAGGTCGCTCTCAAGATCAGTCTCAAATCTCAAGAGCGATATCAGCATGAGTTTTATCTATTAATTAACGCCTAACTTAAGATAGTGACCACATCTCAAGACTCACTCGATTGATACGCACTCAAGATCGATATTGAGAGCGATTTATTAATACGGGCCTAAGATCTGCCAAGTACAAAAATAATATTTGGTCACCATTTACAGAAATACTGCATAAGCTCGCGTATTGATCGATTTCAGTTTAAAAGTTTTATGGGAATTTTACTTAATAAAAAAATATTGGTACTTACCTATATTATAAAAAATACATACACCCGAATTGAGAACCTCCTTTTTTTGAAGTCGGTTAAAAATAAGCGAAGTTTAGTGTTCCTCATTGCTCAAAATGTAAATCAAATCAGTGATTTACAAAAAAAAAAAAACATTTTGCAGGAACTCTCTGTAGAAGGAATGGTTAACTTCTATTATATTTCCAACAAGTTGATGTTTTACTCCAGAGAGTTATTCGAAAGCTAGGGTACCTTCGTCGAGTGTGAAATTGTTTATACCCTCCAGTCAGTCTTACCCGGCCCTCGGGGCTCATCTCACTTGATTGTGCGAATGTGCGTGGGCCAGTTTAGGTATCTATCTAGGATCTACCCAAGATTTTGTAACTACAGTAGGTGGTACAGTCACATTACCAATTAGCTGAACACCACGTGACCTAGAGCTCACTCGCATAATAATATCTGTAAGGTTGTAATGTTACCTGATTCTATTTTTTTAAAACAATATACTTAGAATAAAAAATAAAATATAAAAAAATAACAAAATCGGTACTTTTAAATACTATATTTTTTACAGATTTCCGAGTGAGTTCTGGCTCACGTGGGGTTCAGCTAATTGGTAATGTGACTACATATTTTTAAAATTTTAAGTAGGTTCATAGTAGAAGGATTTCTCGAGTTCAAGTCTTGTAGAGCGGTGCAAAAATGCGCATTTTCATTTAGAAATATTGGCACGTCCGCTCAAGGGGCACACGTTACAGCACTTACAAATTAATAAAGAATCATCTTGAAGAATTAAGAAGTTTGCTGCCTTAGGGTGGATTTACGTACAAATCAGTCCATTTTACCGGATACGTCCTTATGCGGTGATGGCGTATGTAGCAGTATGAGTGTTTATACACCCGAAAATTTCTGGATCGAGTAAATAAACAAGCCGATGTGTTATTTCTATAGGTACTTACTGTACTTATCCCGTGCCTCGATTGCTCAGCGCAAACGGGCCACCAACCACAGCCACCGGTGGCCAGTCACTAGCAGTTCACACGATTTTTCATACCTACATTTTGTTAAAACGCGGCGCACACGACATGTGGTCGGTGGTGATCGGTGGCAGCCACAACAAAATGTATGAAGACTGCTAGTAGCTGGTCACCGACGACGCTGTGGTTGGTGGCCCGTTTGCGCAGAGCCAGTCGTCGGGCGTGTGTGATTAGGGCGCGATTGCCATACAAAAACTGGAGTTATCGCGCCCTAATCACACACGCCTAACAACTTAAACCTTAGTGATCGAGGCACTGTATTGCGATCGGTAATATGAATAATCTTCCAGTACAGACGGGTCCGTTAACACCGGCCCTCTAAATATAGATCCTGTGAAAGAGCCCGTACTTTTGTCTTTATTTTCAGTTATCCGAAAACGACTTTCACCTACTTAGTTGCAACCAGTTATAATCTAACGTAGGTACCTATTATTTTGTACCTAATAGAACAGACGTTCTCATCAGTGGGAACTGATGAGAACGTCTGTTCTAGATTTCGTAGTAAAAATAAATGTTAAACAAAACCGCTCGTATTTTGAGTAAACTACGAAGTTACTACAAGCTAAGCCCTCACCTAAGCACCCTATTCTGTGGTAAGCATTAGTAGGTGCCTATTAACAGAGAGACACCCCATTCTGTGAGATGGGAATAATAATGGGATACTGTGGGTGGTACAATATAATAGTACCTACAATAGAAAATACCGTAGGATAGGTACCTACCTTTCAGTTCATGAATTTCTATTTACACCAGTGATCAAAGTTCTAGAGATTTGCAACTTTTTGACGTGATAACGTCTAATAAAATGGAACACCTGCATTCACAAAAAAGTGTCATGGTAATATTGTGTGACGTCATGCGTCATGGTAATATGACCAGACGCGTCATGGTAACTTATGAAACAGAGTAGGTATTACATAATAATATCTCTCATCTGGGCGTGTGTTATGGAGTGACGAGTGACGAATAGAAGACTTATAATATAAGAAAAAAATATATATAGGAAAAAAAGGAAAAAAATCTTCCAATAATTGAGTAATTCAACGAGAAATTATTACTTTGGCAAAGTAGGTAAAGGGCCTTGTAATTTTTGTGTTTCATATTTGGTGAACGATCATATTATTATCCTACCTGCCTATTATTTTTGGGTTCCGTAGCTACCCAAAGGGTAAAAACAGTATCTAAGACTCCAATGTCCGTCTGTATGTCACCAGGCTGTAATTCATGAACCGTAATAGCTATTTTTCACAGATTACGTACCTACCTTTCTTTTGCCACTATAACATCAAATATTAAAAACAGGAAAAATATACCTAATTGGGGTTCACATACAATATGAAACGGAACCCTTCGCGCGGGAGTCCAATTCGCACTTGGCCGGATTATTTCCTTTAAAAACAGGAATCTGATCACGTCTGTACGTTCATCATAGAAAAGGAAAATATATCAGAATTTTACGATCGGATTATATGAAGGGTCGTACTTTTTATTCGCGCAATTTTCGATGTACAAGATGTTTTTGATGGCATAATATTGAAGCAAGGTTGGGAAAGTACGGTCGTTTGTTATTTGATGGGAAAACAAGGAACCGATGGTGGATATTTTATTGTAAGAAGGTATTGTAAGTTATATAAGTAAACTAGCGACCCGTCCCGGCTTCGCACGGCTATAATAGGCATAAATAAATAAATATTGCAGGACTTAGCTTGGGGCTAGATGGCGATGTGTGGAATACACATCGCCATCTAGCCCCAAGCTAAGTAACAAGACTTGTGTTATGGGTGCTAGACAACGGATATACTACTTATATACTTTTCTTTTGTAAATATATACTTATAATACATAGAAACAACTATAAATAGGGGCATCGTCAATATGTATGGTCATGGCAGTTTTAAGTTTTATGCACCAAAAATAAAATTGCTCTAGTGTCATTATCCAGGGAGAAAACAGTCGACTACGTTTGTAATCGTTTGTATGGAAAGAGCCCCCGGTACCCTTTCCTCTTAAATATTTAGTTTATTCTGTTTTTAGTATTTATTGTTATAGTGGCAACAGAAATACATAATCTGTGTAAATTTCAACTGTCTAGATAGCACGGTTCATGAGATACAGCCTGCTAACAGACAGACGGACAGTGGAGTCTTTGGGTACGGAACCCTAAAAACTGATTTAATCGTAAAAGTAGATAATCCCTCCGTAATCCATTTAAAACATGTGACTAAAAACCTGGTAAGTCGCCGTTTTTGCTCGATTCTCTCAGCTTTTGCTAGACATTTATAAATTGAGTTAGAATCACTCAAGTAGTAAGCTTTTAGCAGACATAATACGATCTAGTGATGAACATATGTATACTTATCCATCAAAGTTATGAATATTTATATGTAAGCACTTAAGTCAAATTAGATCTTTGATTTCAAAGCTCTGCCTGCATGGCTTTTTGACTGTGTTAATATCATTTTATTATATTAACCTGTTTTGTACAAAATACAGGTTGTAGGTACTCTGAAAAAAAAACGGATGCGTGTACTTATTTTGCAACGCGCGTGAGAAGTTATACGTCCGTCTGTCTGTCCGTCCACCATCCCATCCCATCCCAACTCATCCCACCCCAACTCATCCCATTCCAACTCATCCCATCCCAACTCATCCCACCTAACTCATTCCATCCCATTTAGTAGGTACAGTCGGCAACAAACGTTGAGGCCCACCGTAGGGTTCTAAATCCAGCCAGGGTCTTTTGGCCGTGGGCTGCAGCACAAAAATCCGCCTGCAGCTTCAACATGTGAATTTTCCGTGTGATGGTGCTGCGCGCGCATCATAAAAATTCACTCTCATCATTTTTTCATAACGCGCCTAAAGAAGTAGGTATAACTTCAATTAGGGAATAAATATTGTATCCCCATAGACTAACTATATCTATGTGTATCCCTGATTTCTTTTCAGAATGACAAGTTCTACTGCCGTCTCCCTACCTTCACTCGCGTCCTTCGTATAAGTAGGTATCTTCTATGAAAACATGCTGAATCTTACATCGCATCGTCACATACCATTGTTTGACATGGTGGTGTAACGATGCCCTAATATTAAGTATTTCAAAAAATGTACCAAGACCAACCAAATTTTGCAGGTTTGTACCTATGCAATACAAGGCAACGAAATCAGCTGCCTGCGTCTGTCTTTCCTGATGATGGGTACAATTTAAGGTGGACGCAGATTGATACGCGCCGAACGCATCGAATTTTTGCCGTCCACGGAAAAAGGTACCTTATAATAATAGAGATAAGGTAACATTTATATTTCCGATGACGTCATCAGAATCGTCCGCATCGTCAGCGGCGGCCGACTCTGAAATAAATAAATGAATAAATGTACCTTATCTCTATTATTTTATGGTACTTTTTTCCGTGGACGGCAAATATTCGTTTTGTTCGGCGCGTATCAATGTGCGACCACCATTAGGGGGTTTCAAGTCACGAGTGAATATGAAAAGTGGGCTAAATCTTGGATCTACCATCAGGCAGGTGGGATAGTGGTTAGACGCTGACATATCATTTGTAAAAAAAACTTATCTAGATAAGTACCTAATAAAAAAATATCAAAGGGTTCCTCTAAGGCGAACCTAAAAAATCTTATTCACATTAAACCAACTAAATGTCTCATGAACGTAATAGAATCATCTCGTCATCCATTAGAGGCGGTTGTTTGATTAATGACCTCAAGCCCTCACTCGGGCATCCACTTTAGCTTTTTTGAATGATACGACGAATTTGGGGGGAATATTCTAAAATTCTAATTATTTTCTTTTAACATTTTTTAAATAAATAAATATTTCTGGACAATGTAGGTACGTACCTACCGCGCCATATGCTTAGGTACTCCCATGCTAGGCTTGTGTTAAGAGGAAAGGCTCTTTCCATACAAACTATTACAAACGTAGTAGACTGTTTTCTCCCTGGATAATGACACTAGAGCAAATATTTATGGCGCATAAAACTTATAACTGCCATGACCATGCCCCTATTTTTTTTTTTTTTAATCTTAATTTCTATGATATTTAGAAAATGAAAAAACCAAAACATAGGGGCATAGTCATGGCAGTTATAGGTTTTATGGCACGAAAATATTTGTGCTAGTGTCATTATCCAGGGAGGAAACAGTCGACTACGTTTATATGGAGAGAGCGCAGGTACCCTTTCACCTTAACGGATAAAATACTTAAATATTTATCCTTAATATTTATTTATTTATTTTTAAATATTTATTTATTTATTTATCATTTATTTATTTTTATTTATCCGTTGTCTAGCACCCATAACACAAGTCTAGTTACTTAGCTTGGGGCTAGATGGCGATGTGTAGAATGTCCTGCAATTTTTTTTTTTTTTTTTTGTTAATACTTAGGTAAGTACATCATTTACTTTTTATATACAGAAACAGCTAGACGACAAAAAAATTGTTTAAGGCGGGAATCGAACTCGTAGCCTTCTTCTTCACAGGCGGGTTCACTCCTGTCGCGCCACAGATGCCGTCAAATGTTGATTATGATATACTAGCGACCCGCCCCGGCTTCGCACGGCTATATTATGCATGTATTATACATATAAACCTTACTCTTGAATCACTCTATCTATTTAAAAAAAACCGCATCAACCGTTGGGTAGTTTTAAAGATTTAAGCATACAAAGGGATATAGGGACAGAAAATCCGGCTTTGTTTTATACTATGTAGTGATGTTAAAGAAAGCTATAGTTATTTATTTCGATTTAAGCAGTAAGTACCTTTACCACGAGATGTTTACGCACTCTCACTTAGCCCAAACACTTATTTAAAATGACATTTTGGCATAACGTGGAATGTGCGGACGCGTTTTAGGTACTCAGCGACTAAAGGGATCAAACGTACAGTCGGCTGCATAACTGCAGCCCCCGGTAGAGTTCGAAAATTACTATTGTTGGAATGTTTTCATTCTAATAATTTTTGTTTGATAAACTGATGAGTTAGAAGACTTTAAACTTCAACTAAAGTAGGTGCCTAGAATCTAGCTTGTGTTGAAAACATTATTGTAACAGCCGTTTTGGAGCTCTACGGTGGGTCTGCAATTATGCAGCCGATCGTACCTTACATATTTGCCACGTAACTTTAAGATTAGAATCGGACTAGCAAACCCCCTGCCGTCTATTTCAGCTATCTACACCAAATAAGTAATATTTGGTTACCATAAACAGAGATACTGTTTTACTGTCCTTCTCAGCTCGTATATTGGCGGAATAGTTTCGTTTGAAATACGGTGCGTTCGCTTTTAGCGATAAGGCCGCCTATTGTGCCATATTGTTAAATTTATATTTTTAGCAGATTTATGTTAGAATTAAGTTTTTATATGGTACAATAGATAGTTTATCCATCCATCTTATTTTCCTTTGATCGAATGCGTGCAACTTGTGGTAAGGGATCAAGGAGGTTAATTTCGAATCTCTTCAGGAATTTCAAATGAAACACAAACTACTTTCAGGCATGTTTTAAATTAAATAATAGTATCTTACAAAATAATCATACGATGGTTATTAAAATTATAATTAACTTCAGGTATTTTTATCTTATTCAGCATTAGGTACTTAACTAATGGATCACAAAAAAATTTTTCGCGCACTCTAGATTAAACTAAAATATAACTTATATTAATTACCTACGAAGCATTTTGCAGTACAAAATAAAAAGGCGGATTTATCCTATTAACACCAACAGTTGCAAGATTCGGTGCAGCTCCATGCCACTCAAGCCTGTACCGTTCCAAGACCCTCATGACCAAAGACTCCACCATTTTCGATGCGATTCCAGAAGCTGGACAACTCTCTCCGAAGGGAAGGGAGGCTAGGTGATGAGCTGATGATGCTTTGATTGGTTCATTGGATTCCCAGGCTTTGGAACACCAACGTTCGGGGATGAAGGAGTTGGGTCGAGGCCATTCTTTGTCCGACTTGCTGGTAACACCGTGAGCTAGGACTATGTCCACCTGTGAAAGAAACTGATATTTAAATCGACTTCAAAAGAGGGGGTTCTTAATTTTTAACCGACTTCAAAAAAGGAGGAGGTTCTCAATTCGTCACGTTTTTTTAATGTATGTTCGCCGATTACTCGGAAACGCCTGGACCGATTTGGAAAATTCTTTTTTTATCTGTAATTTTTTTATTACAGATAAAACGTCCTAGTTAACAATTTAGATGACTTTTATTGAAAGAAAAAGTTTTTCTGTGGTAATTTATGGGTCAAGAAGTTTAAGGAAATCACTACATAGTATAAAACAAAGTCGCTTTCTCTGTCCCTATGTCCCTTTGTATGCTTAAATCTTTAAAACTACGCAACGGATTTTGATGCGGTTTTTTTAATAGATAGAGTGATTCAAGAGGAAGGTTTATATGTATAATACATGCATAATATAGCCGTGCGAAGCCGGGGCGGGTCGCTAGTAATAATTAAAGTACAGTTTGTTTTGAAGTATTATTATTTTTTAAATACTAAGGGTCGTGAAAAATTGGTGACATGTAAAGTTGGAAAGGTTTCCTACTTTGCAATCCCTAAGGAAATATGGCAGGTTATAAAATAGAAGACAATATACTGCAGTTCCTTCCTTCAAGGCTATAAACCAAGATGCTTCGAATTCTTTAGGAATTCTTCAGGATTAACCCGTTCTTAAGAGGAAAGGGTACCGCCTGTCTCTCCATACAAACGTAGTCGACTGTTTCCTCCCTGAATAATGATATCATACAACTGTCATGGCCATGCCCCTATGTTCTGTTTGTTTTTTGTCTTTAAACTCTTACCCCCTTATTCCAAAACGAGGTTTAAGGATAGTCCGAGATGTGGATTTAAACCTTAGATTTAGATACAGATTTACTCGTGAACTATAATCTGAACACTATCCTTATATAGTTTGGAATAAGGGAGCGCAGGGCGTTGGCGGTCCGTGGTAACATGCTGATTCGTAGATTTGCTCGTTGTAGTAATGAAGTGAAAATTACATTATTCAAGGCATATTGCCAGGTCTTCTACACGAGCAGTCTATGGGTCAAGCACACCAAGAGATCGCTGGACGCCCTGCGCGTCCTCTACAATAATATCTTTAGGAGGCTGTTGGGTCTTCCCCGCTTCTGTAGCGCCTCTGAAATGTTTGCGCGGACACATACTGATGGCTTCCATGCCATCATGCGTAAAAAACTCATTTCATTGGTGGGCAGGGTGCGGGGGAGTCACAGCAGTATCCTGAAGACAGTTGCGGAGAGGGTCAACTCCCCATTTATGGTGCATTTCAGGGGAGTGGCGGTCAACCAAGGAACTTTTCCTATAAATTGACCGTTGCTCCAATGACTTGCACCATCTGTCGTTTGTGAGCCCGTCCCTGATGATTTTTATTGCCCTTATTTTATATTTTATTTTAATTTATTTTATTTTATTTTAATTTATTATATTTTAATTTTAATTCTCATTATGGATCGGTGTTATCTGAAATAAACGCATTTTATTTTTATTTTTTTTATTTTTATTTTTATATAATCTATAGGGATAGTTCTTAGACTATAGTTACCTACATAATCTATAGGGATAGTGTTTAGACTACAGTTCGCGAGTAAATCTGTATCTAAATCTAAGGTTTAAATCCACATCGCGGACTATCCTTAAACCTCGTTTTGGAATAATGGGGTTAATTTCTATGATAATTAGATTATGAAAATAGCCAAGACATAGGGGCATAGTCAGTCATGGCAGTTACAGGTTTTATGCAACGAAATATTTGCTCTAGTGTCATTATCCAGGGAGGAAACAGTCGACTACGTTTGTATAGAGAGAGAGCCGGTACCTACCCTTTTCTCTTATGATATATCGAAAAATTTACAATCATTTTAAGGTCGCCTTACCCCAGCCGGTATTTCATATCCTCCCACTGCAATATTATCCATAGATCGCCTGACAACACCTCCCGTTGCAGGATACAGCCTCATGGCCTCCCTAACACAGGAGGCAATGTACGGCAGTTCAGATACATCAACACCTTCTGCTTTTGATGCTATCGACCAGGATACTTCATCGTGTGCTCGTTGCTGTTGTGCTGCGTGGAGTGAGAGGTCGTAAAACGTGTTGATTGTGGTTTGGGCAAGCTGGGGAAGGAAATTACTCAATAAATAGTGAACTAGATTTGAAGATAACCAAGATTTTGAACCGTTAAGACAGAATATCCAAACAAATAACGACCTAGTTGGCACAACGGTCACCATGCCGGACTGGCAAACACAGGATTGCGGGTTGGATTCCCGAATCTGGCAAGTATTTATGCTTAGATATTTGTCTGTGGTCTGGTTGTTTCTATGTATTATAAGTTCAGAGATTATAAGCATAGAATTTGACGTTCGTACCTCACACCTCTAAGTTTCTTGATTATAAGTATATATTTACAAAAGAAAAAGTATATAAGTAGTATATCCGTTGTCTAGCACTCTTAACACAAGTCTAGTTACTTAGTTTGGGGCTAGATGGCGATGTGTGGAATGTCCTACAATAGGTATTTATTTATTTAATTTATTTAAATAAACTTGACCACACGAACGCAAGGCAAGTGACTCTTTATCCCTCGGATGCTTTCGGATATGCACGAAGACACGCATTCTAATTATTGTGTCACAATAAAGTAATGCAAAGTTCGGAGAGAAACACTCTATAAATATTGCATCTCACTGTGTAAAGACAAAATATCCAAACAAATAAAGAAACATATTTTTTTTACAGACTTGTCATGATCAGAAGGCCATCGATG
The DNA here is from genome assembly GCA_907269075.1 of Idaea aversata. NCBI lineage: Eukaryota > Metazoa > Arthropoda > Insecta > Lepidoptera > Geometridae > Idaea > Idaea aversata. Next base: position 12,466,844 of record OU026099.1, on the reverse strand, counting down.
GAAATTCTTTAATAATTGCCTTACAATGAACTTCTGAAAGTTTTGAAACATTTATTGACAAGATAACAAAGTTTTGAAGGCAACTTCAACGAAACTCATCGAACCAATAAATTATGTAAAAATCTCGTACCAAATCAACAGTAAATTTCAACTTACAGGGTCAACACCCGCCAATAAAACATCAGCAGCTAAAGGTAAGATCCGTGACTCCAAAGGCCGTAATTTATCCAGAAGTGTTTGTTCAGGCCTCAGCTTCCCAGAATTCAAGGCTTCCAAAGCTTTGAACAGGAAATGTTCAGTCAAACTGAAAACAAAAAAAGTAAAAGTGTCTAAAAAAATCTAATTTCTTTTAACAAATTGCTTTTGCGATGTCGCGAACAGATTAAACTTTTTGCTATTAGGATTGTGGTAAACCCCCTTTTTGCGTTGAGTGAGAGATAAATTATGCATAACAAAGGGAGTCAAATGTTAGGTTTTAGTTTAAGGGTCTGGACAAATAATTATCAGAAGTCGATCGACCGAACTACGCGACACACGTCAATTGACAATTACTGTTCTTTTGCTAATCTCACACACTTTGTGTAGCCTTGGGTCGCAGGACTAGTCACGCCTGTTTGTCCAGAGCTTAGTCTTTTGTGCAACAAACTCTTTGTTAAACGTTTGTAGAAGGCATAAGGCCGATGCCTTTAAAGGCAAAAGGTCGTTAATTTTAAGGTCAGCACAGCGAGCCGCAGTCGCTTTTCAATTTCATTGTTTAAAAAGTTTAAACTTTATATTATGGGGATGATTAGGTGTCACAAACATTATGAACTTTAAGTGCAAAGTTTTTAATATAAATGCAGATTACAGACTTTTGCACTAAGCCATTAATTCGCTGAGAAAATCAGTAAAGCGTTTATCTGACACACAAACTTCGTTAGGGAAAGTATCCAACCACGTGGATCAAGCGGATTTAGCAGGAGAACCAACAGCTTAAACAAAGAGTAAATTTATAAAAACGGTTCCCGCATTTATAAATTAGGATAGAAAAAAGTGCGAAGTGTGAAAGTGTGTGTTATTTCAAGCAATCATATTATTCAGTGTAATGATTGAGACTTGAGATAGTTGTTGTCTATCAAATGCCTTATGACCACTGTGAAGCTGTACATTTAAATACAAAAAGCGGTAACGTTTTCCCCCCCATAAACGAAGTCCGATTTAAATATTTTTTGAAAATGTTCTAGATCTAATGGAAAACTAGGTTTACCCGTTTTTATTTTAAAGAAATATTGCCTAAGATAAAAGTTATTAGTATCTGAATATAGTTGAAGTTTTTAAGTAAAATTATAGATATTTTTGACTAAAAAACTTCATCCATCGAGCATTTCAATTGTTTTTCAATAGACTAAACTGAATTACCGAAAAAGAAAAACGTATATAAACCTAGAATAAGATGCAGTGAATTAAATGAGACCAAATTTATTTCATTTTGTGAAGGATAAAGGGGGTAAAAACGTGACGGCCCGCAACATTATTTGAAAAGCAAAATGTAGGCAATTACGTCTGAACTTAAACTCTCTCTATCGCACGATATGGGTCATTTTTGAAAATACCTACTCGCGCCGCATATCGAGAGCTCACGATTCTCTTAAAGGGACAATCAAAGGTAGTAGATTCCTTCTTTGAAGTCCCTTTATTACAAACCTTGGCGATTCCTATACACCTATAGGTACATATTTACCTACCTACTGATACGATCGTCTTTTGTTTCCAATTCGATCGTCTTTTTTCCATTTCGATCGCCTTTTGATAATCATTTAGTTGAGTAGTTTGACTACGAAGACATTTATTCCTTTTGGACAAACTAGTTTGACCAGAAAGTTTGATCAACAGGAACGTACCATATAATCAAGGGTTAGAACTTACTTGAAATGCCTATCAAAAGCCTTAAGTGCACTGTTAAATGTAGCAGATTCCTTCTTCAAAGTGCCTTCACTCCTGACGAGGTAGTTTCCTTTGGCGATGTCCCTGGAGTTTCTGACCAGATGTTCAGCTGGAGTTAGTTGTGTCTCGCATCGGGATGAGAGTGAACATTCGTCGGGGGTTTCGTCATCCATTGAGGTCTTTTCTGGTTTCCTGATGGAAATATCTGTTGTAGTGTTATGTAGTTCTTGGGATTTAAGTGGGTGAATTGGGTACAAATAACTTTTTGAGATGCAAAAAGTGTTCCTACTAAGTCATATAATTAACTACATTTTATATGGATAGTAGAGAGTTAATGTAACTTTAAGTTTTCTTCCTGCTAATATTATAAATGTGAAAGTTTGTGTGCGTGTGTGTGTATGTATGTTTGTTACTCCTTCACGCAAAAACTACTGGACCGATTGCGATGAAACTCGATAGCTGAAGTCCTGGTTTAACATGTAGGCCATTTTATCCCGATATTCCCACGGGACTTACGAGGGTGAAACCGCGGGGCGCAGCTAGTAATTCTAAAGAGTTGCATGCTCACAATGGGTAATGATGCTATTACTAATTATAAGAACACCTTTGTACACAGGTTTTTTACGCAATAAATGTTTTTGTATTTGTATACAGGAGATTTTTTTTTCAAGTAGGTATCTAATATTATTACATGTCAGTGTTCTTATGTTTGTTGTCTCTCTACTTTTCAAATTTTTTTTTTTTCTAATTATTTTGTGTCGTGTGCTTGCCCAAATAAATGTTTTTCAATTCTATGAAAACTTACTTATTCTGTGGAGTGGGTACATGGACGTCTCCATCGAGACAACCGAGTCGGATCCCAAAGATCATGACCCCGAGGGTCTCGACCGACCACCGGTATACTTCCGTCTCCAATTCCTCGTTCAAAGCATTTTCTGCGTGACGCAGTTCACCTAGCCTGAAAAACATAGAAAGATAAGTACACTTTTTTTTTTGTAAATTAAATAAAAAACTGGTGTAAGTAGGTACACATTATATTAAATTTCAAACTTATCGTGCACAAAAGATAACCTTATCGTCTAAAGGGAATCTGTTCCAAGTAACCCTATGGTCGAACAAGACTTACGGAAGGAATATACTAAGTTACAAAAAATATTCTTAGAATTTATTAGACCTTATGTGCAAAGTAATCAATAAACTCTTGGATATCGAGGTCTAATAAATTCTAAAAATATTTTTTGTGACTTTAGTATATTTCTTCCGTAAGTCTTGTTCGTCCAAACGGTTGCCTGGCAGAGATAGCCTTTCGACGATAAGGCCAGTTTTTGTGCAAGTTAAGTAAAATTTAATAAAATGTGTACCTACTTAGACCTGTTTAGTATTTACCTTACAATTTTTTTGTCATTTATTAACGTTGTTGGGCGAGTGATTATCAAGAATCTGAGATCGTGGTTTTAGTTACCTTCTAGTAGCATCCACAGCGATATCATCGAAAGCTTTTTCGTAGCTTTGAATTAAAGTTCCATCCTGTAGCAGAGTTCTGATAGCGGCCCATATTGCTTTGCTTTCGTCACTGGAAAAAATAACATCAAACTATTATTTTTTTGCGATTGCGTATCGTCTTTTGTTTTCGTTTCAATAGTATTTTATTGCCTTTTCAAAACTACCACCCGCGTAGGATGCGCGTAAGTGAAGTAAATAATAATAAATAGTCGGGCATGCCACCGTCCCGGGGAGTCACTCAGGCATATTATTTCCGGTTGTTCTCATCTTGCCAATGGTGAGTATTTGCACAGACATAACCTAGTAGCTAGGATCATCCACCAGCAACTTGCTCTTAAATATGGACTCGTGGACCAAGAGGTGCCATACTATCAATATGCACCCGCGCCAGTTCTAGAAAACGACCGCGCCATGCTCTACTGGGACCGGTCTATCATCACGGACAGGACTATAATTATTGTCGCCAATAAGCCTGATATCGTGATAGTAGACCGGTCGGAGCGACGGGCAATACTCGTCGATATAACCGTTCCACATGACATTAATCTCGTAAAGGCCGAAAAGGACAAAGAAACTAAGTATTTGGACTTGGCCCACGAGATTACCGCCATGTGGGACGTTGATTCGACGAGTATTGTTCCGATAGTTGTATCGGCAAACGGACTGATAGCGAAGAGCCTTGATCAACATCTGAAGAGGCTCTCGCTGGATGGTTGGGTCAAGGGTCAGATTCAAAAGGCAGTCGTTCTGGATACGGCACGTATCGTAAGAAGGTTTCTGTCTTTGCAGCCCTAACCATCGGTAGCCTGGGCCTTGCTTCGCTGCCGACGGTCTTCTAGGTTTAGGTTTTTATAATAATTTACTGTTTTACATGCAAAATTTATACGTTATTGTTAAGACTTGTAAATTTAATTTTATTTAGGTACCTAGTATGTAAGTGCTTAGATGGAAATTTTTTATAAGTTTATATAGTGATGTATATATTTTGTATTCAGTTTGTTTTTGTAAAAACCTAAATTTAAGAAAAATAAATGAATGAGTGTATAAATAAATAAATAGTTTATTTTCCAAAAACAACATTGTAGGTTAGGTACTATAACTAGTTACATACATTCAAGAAATATTGTAGCCACTGTTGCCGAACTAAGCGTGAACTTGTGTTTTGGCATCCAGCGCCAAAACCCCACAGACATTATTACCTATCACTATATTTATAATAGCTATTTATACATACTAATCTAAGAATTTAAATATTTTGTGGTAAGTATATATAAAACCAGAGCATATTCTATTTCAGAAAACATTTTGGAGAATTACTATTAATTATGGCTAAAATAACAATAGCAAAGTAGACATGCAGTTAAAGTAATTACGCGTAGCTTCATTTTACGGCAATACCGATTATTATTTGCGTGCACGTGACGTATGCGTGAACTGGACGTGCACTTGACTATATCATAAGTTACGGCGATTGGGGGGCAGGACTTTGGCCTCCGATTAGGGATCATGGTCCAACTAGTTTTACCACCACCAAACACTCAATTCATCTCGAAGGTTACTTTTTATCACGAAATTTCCAAGGGACTTATAAATAAATATTGCAGGACATTCCGCACATCGCCATTTAGTCCCGAGATAAGTAACGAAACTTGTGTTATGGGTGCTAGACAACGGATATACAATATTTTTCTTCTAAATAATGTACTTATAATACATAGAAACAACCAGACCACAGACAAATATCCAAGCATAAATACTTGTCTGAGGCGGGAATCGAACCCGCAACCCTGTGTTTGGCAGTCCGGCATGGTGACCATTGTGCCAACTGGGTCGTCATGTGGGTATTATGCGAAAATTTGGTTTGAAATTAGAAATAGAGCCTTTCCGTGATGAATTAAGCGAGCAGCAATCCTTTGCCCACATTTAATCGACCCAGTCAAATCATATCACAACACGAAGGTCATAAATGATAGTACAAAAGTACAAACTCTATCGAAAAAACAACGTCATTGACAGGTGTTTACCCTTTAGAACTATTAATTTTATCATATCATCAGTCAAAATAAATGCATTGAGATAAACCCAAGAGTTATTATATCTAATCCTAAAGCCAAAAGCTGCAATTAGATAACGTTATTTATTGCTGAATGGTGATAGATAAGCGGTGTTATGTCAATAACTTAGTATTGTAATAGGGGGTTATGTCGTGACGTGTTACAAGTGCTATATCAGATTACTTTTATAGGACATTTATAAGTTTAAACTAGCTGCGTCCCGCGGTTTCACTAGCGTAATAATTTGGTGAGAGCGTCGGAATACACTTTCCTCTTAATTAGCGCACATTTTTACCTATCTCTTTCATATTACCTACTAGTAGGTAATAAGAGATTGCTTACCGATGCACGGGACATCCGACAGCTTTTCTGTGGTGCGATAGCGGTGATTTCTCGAATCGAGGGATTTCAGTTGCGTGACTTTCATAAACCTGAAACAAAATAAAAAAATATGAAAATTTGTTCATAGATGTGAAGAATTATATAGAATGTTCAGAATACTTCTTTTTGATAGAATACTTCTTTTTGCGAGCGAGGCGCAGCTAGCATGTACGGTCGGCAGCATAATTGCAGACCCACCGTAGAGTTCTAAAATTACTATTATTGGAATGTTTTCATTCTTATACTTTTTGTTTGATAAATTCAAGTGTAAAAGACTTTAAGCTTCAACTAAAGCAGGTGTCTAGAATCTTGCTTGTGTTGAAAACATTCTTATAACAGCCTTTTTGGAGCTCGACGATGGGTTTGCAATTATGCAGCCGAAGTACAGTATGGGTCATAAGTAAATGATCAGTTTGCTACAATAATACTATCAACAAGTATCGGACTTACAACCTTCTTCTAATAGACATAAATACCTATTTGAATTAAAAGTAATCAGTGTGATTATTATTTACAATATGTTAGCTATGTGTTTAGTTGTGTGAGTGGTATAAGCCGCCACCCGCTACACCAACCGACGTGAAATCGATTTACAGGTTACGTTGTTATAATGTTCAAATAGTGCTGCACAGAATTATAAACGTTACGGTGGGCAGAGACTTTTGACCGTTTATTGTACCTACATGAGATTGTATAGGTTTTTATTACTACTAGGAAATCTAGAAATGCATAGGTATCTAATGCAACGATTGTACAACATAGATCAATTATAGCCTAGTCTTAATGGAATGTATGATGCAATGCGTGGGTAGGCAGAAGTACTTAGTCTAGTTTATTTCTAATTGAACAAGATTGATACCTAGTGGCGTAGCTTATCAGAGGGCTTGGGTGGTATTTGCAGTGGCCTGGGACTCACAAATTCAGGGAGCGCGAACGATATTAAAAAAATTGAAAGAAAGAAATAAAAGCATCAATTGAGTATAAACACACGACAAGCACAGAAAGGAAGAAATAAACATGAAAAAAAAATTACATAAAAAACTGAAAAGTGAAATAAAAAGAATAAAAAAAACATGAAAGAGGAGTCGTGTGCGGGTCGACCTCAGCTAAAAGCATTATGAGATTTAATTATTTTTGTAGTTTACCTAGGTACGTAAGTACCCTTAAAAAAAAACGTGTGGCACTCGAGGACTGCCGCGGTAAAGCTATTGCATAAAAAGGTTTCTTGAAACAAGAAGTAATCCCTCTTCCTATAGTTCCTTTAAACGCTCGAGAATAATTTCTTGTCTTAGTAAATGTTCTTATAAAAAAATATAAAAAAATAAAAATCTGACATCCGACGTCCGACATTTTTGTCGTCCGACATTTGTCGTCCGTCAATAGTCGTCCGTTAATAATCGTCCGTCATTTGTCGGGGGTGTTAGGTGTTTTCGTTACGGAATTTCTTGATTCGCCCCCCAAGGCCCGCGATAAAATCTATGCAATAGCTTAAAAAAAGAAATTTTCTAATAGGTAGGTAGGTATAGGTACAGGTTTTTTTGTTTAGATAAAAACAGTACAATTAATAAAATACACACTAGAAAATATATTTGTATTTACTTATTTAAAAAAAAAAGCAATTTTGACGGGACTTATTTGCAGGTAGGTATATCTACCTATCGCGTAGGTATTGTATACTTAGTTTGTAAACAAACAAAATATAAAACAACACACTACATGCTCATGGCCTTTTATCTCAGGCATTAAAATATATGGGTTATCTAATATTGAGATACTGACAAAACTTATCTGTTTCAGTTCATACGTACGTACTAACTTACTCATAAGTAGCTACCTACAGTCAGGCAAAAAAGTAGAGATTCGCCGTAAGGGTGAGTACCTATAGTATAGACTAGAGCATTTACTGGTAACAGAACATTAAGCTTTCGATATTTTTAAATTTAGAACGGTACTATTCGTAAGAACGTTAAATTATATTGAATCGAGGAAATGCTCTACCTTAAAGTTCTAAAATCTCCAAAATTTAGCACCGCGGCGAGGTTTGAACTTGTGACCTCGGAAAGAAAATAAACCCTGGTTCATCCAGTTTGAGGTGGAAGAAAAAATTCACCCGGTAGGTACCACTTATTTATCTGTTCTGTGCTAGTATACAACTACATTAAATAAAGTGAATTGCGAGAAGAAAAAAATACTCTGGTCCATTCAGTGTTTTGAGGTGGACCACGGGTAGAAAACTCTTGCTGGTATACCTAGGTGAACTCTGCTATTCGTGTGCCGATTCAGGTACGTTAATGGGTAAGGACCTTTATTAATGTTATCACGTTTTGTGAGCGTGCAATACTCTACGTTTGATACCAATTTATTTGTAAGTTGTGTTTCTGTTTATTTATAAAGTTTAGATAATAAACTAGATAAATATATTATAATATACCATATTAAATACACATGCTTTTGTTGGGAGCACCGGATGTCCGCGAAATTAAAACAAAATATTTTCGTAAAAATGACTTTGTTTGAAATCTAAATTATTGCGTTATTATGTTTAGGTACCTAGATTTATTAAACCCTTTATTAAGCTTCGACATCTTCTAGGAGAATCTGGAGAGGTTCGCATCTTTTTAAACCGATCTGCTGAACAGATTAGCAAGTGGACAGAAGTATTCTATTCAAAAAATGAATGATTAAATTCGTAAACAAGTACTTACGTTTAAAGTGATATTTGCTAAGTAAAATAAATTATAAGATTTTCGTACTTGAAAACTTTACGCTAAAAAAAACATTTGAATAGGATATTTTTGGGCAAAAAAAAATGCTATCAAAAATATGGATTTTCATGTGCACCTGGTATATATTCTCTTTAATATTTTAAAGTAATATAATCATCGATAAAATGTAAATAAATATGACCTCTAAGTGCGTCATCGCGTGACTTTAATAACAATTATTTATTAATCGTAATGTATTATGAGACTAATGACATATTGAACGGTCTAGCTCTGATGACAAAGATTACCATTGACAATTTCAATTCTATTGTTGTCTTTCAAACAAATGTGTTTCTTGAACTCTACGTATGGTCGGTAATAAATATAAAATAAGTATTTTAACCTATTATTTGTCTTTGATAGTGCTACGTAACGAGCGTAACTAATGACCAAGAATAATAATGGTAGGTAGTTACGTTTGATTTTATAATTAGTGGTTTGCATGCACCTTAGTAAAAAGTGCCAATCAAGCCTTCGCACGTCACATTATTTTTTATATGGTTCTTAAAGAATCTAGAAAACCCACTTAGGAAGTACTAGCTATTAGAGTCTAATTATTGGATGATAAAACATACTGCAAAATAACAAATTATTTCTAGACAAATTAAGAAAAAAGTAAGTAGTTTCCATTTTAATTATTGTAAATTGAATTATCACTTCCATTTTTATTAGTTTCAAAGCTATAGATAGCTGGTTAATTATGTTTAAAGTCGCAGGGCATAGAAAAACCAATAGTAAAAAAATGTTTTCCGAAAAACTTTTATATAAGGAAGTAATCGTATTTATCGGACTTCTCCGGTATGATATATCTACCCATAGATCGAACACCTATATGTAAATCAATTTTGAAGTATTTTTATTATGGCATATCTATGGGTAAAGTTTATCAAACATTTACGTAAATGATCTTTTTAATTGACCTCATTCCATGATATTTATTTATAATTCGAAAATAATGTGATAATGGTGGCAGTTTTGCTTAAATAAAATTACTAAAATTTAATCAGACTTGCGAGATATTTTGCTATTTTCTTAAGCTATTTTCATTTTTCTTTTCTTTCAGAAAAAGCGGCTGAAATTATTGCTTTAAACAAACTGTGTCCTTAGGAAATTCGAAGCTCCAGTTTAAATTTTCTTTTACAAATACCTACCTACTAATTTACAGAGAAAGTTACACTTAATTAAGCAATTAACTTAATTAAGGATTCTTTAATTACTTCTTAGAAAGCTTAAGTCGTTTAAGAGTTTAATTAAATACCTATTTGAATACCAAGAGATTAGGTTTTACAAATGATGTCGTCTTACTTGGGTTTTTTGCCGGTCGTTTAGTTACAGAACAAGCTTTAATTAGACCCTTTTAGGTTATCGTTTTATCAAAGGGCTTTAGGGACTTAGGATGGTTACATAGTGCGACTTTTCCATACCAAAATGAATTGCTATTTTCTCCCCTTAAGAAGAAATGAATTCACAAATCAAAGAATTTGAACAATTCGACCTCAGTTGAATCTATACTGATATTATAATGCTGTTTGTTTGTTTGAACGCGCTGATCTCAGGAATTACTGGTTCGAATTGAAAAATATTTTTGTGTTGAATAGTCAATTTATCGAGGAAGGCTTTTTATTTTGATATTCCCACGGGATCGGGACTTACGCAGGGCTAACAGCAGGGCGCAGGTAGTTATAAAATACATCTTTGAAACTACGTAGATTAATAAGAAAAAACACTAATATTTTATGAAAAATCGAAACACAATAAGAAAAAGTTAGCTCAATAGAAATCAAACTTATACTTTTTAAACTTACCTAAAAGATATGTTCACTCGTGATATCAAATTGTACATAAATTATCAGGAAATACTGATTCGGCAACTATTATGTCATGAGAAATGGGTTAAAGAATGACATACCTCTTTCATCATGTCGGGATGGAAGACGTATAAAACGGGCCGAGTACGAGCCGCCTTCGCAAGTCGAACCATATCGCCGTACTTCCGTCGCAGGCGGTCCAGCACACCTGGGCCCACTGTGTGGTGGAAACTACCTGGTGAATTTAAAAGAAGTTAATACAGGGAACGTGGTAACATTTATTAGAGGAGGAAGAAATCAGCCCTTAAAAGGAAACCTTAATGTGCCGTTAAAAGAAGCTCAGATAACTAGTTATGAAACAGTGAACAAAAAGTCTTCTTACTTAGTTGGTTATGAAACTCTGGTTAATCTGGCTGCAAGGAAAAAGCTTCCATCACAAATAGGAAAAGCTTAAGCTGGAAAGTGATAGTGTATTATGAGCTGTTGATTCTTTGTTGGCTTTTGTACGTCAAGTCTAGCCAGTAGTTGATTAAAGCATTCACGCCTGCACAGCACCGTTTTATGCTTTACGTTTGAGATGATTGACATTGTATTTACTAAGGTTTTCGCGACTTGAACTCATAATTATATTTATTAACGGATACAAACGCATTTTTTATTAATTTGTTTAAGTATACTGTAGTTTGACACCATTCCACATAATATGTTTGTAAGACGAATTTTGTCATCTCAGTCTTAGGCAGACTATCGGGAACTTTGCAGACCATGGGATCTGCAAAGTTCCCGAAACGTCATGTTTATACAAATGACTTAATAAAAAACGCAATTAGATCCGTTAAGATAAATATAATTATGATTGACAATCACTACATAGTATAAAACCAAGTCGCTTTCTCTGTCCCTATGTCCCTATATCCCTTTGTATGCTTAAATCTTTTAAACTACGCAACGGATTTTGATGCGGTTTTTTTAATAGATAGAGTGATTAAAGAGGAAGGTTTATAGTATAATACATGCATAATATAACCGTGCGAAGCCGGGGCGGGTCGCTAGTATGTATATAATAAACTCCAGAAATTTACATATTCTGGGAAAGGGATATTTTGCTACTTTTAGACGTTTTGTGAAAGGAACCTTTTGAGACTGAATCATTGGCATGAAAGGTCTAAAAACTAAGTAAATGGCATTCAAAAATGCCTGATCTTTAAGATTTTTTGTCGTGACTTACCAATTCTAGGAAGCACATGTGCGGAGTACCGCAACATAGGTAGTGCCATCGGTCCTGGTATGTCATTGAATTGTTTCAAAGCTGTGGCCACCGCTGGTGCAGCCACGCCTTTCCTTTGAGGAGACGTGGATGCTCTTCGAGGTGTTGAAGTCATGGAGACGTTTCGGGAACTGCGTCGGAATCTGGTTGGACAAGATGGTGTTTATTTAATGATTTATACAGAACTAGTAACTTTAATTTATGCTCTTTAGGACGCTTCAGTGCCTGGGTGATGTATTAGATGGAGTTAGAAAGAAAGAAAGAAAGAAATAACTTTATTTTGTAATTAGAGTAACAGAAAACTAAATTCAAACAATTAAACAAACTTCTAAACCTGTAGTGTAACCAAAAAAGGATTATACTCAGCATAATGTTGTGACGCCAAAAACACCACAAAGCTGAATTTCAGTACAATCCTATCGAGATGAGTGACCGATGTACGGTCGGCTGCATAATTGCAGACCCACCGTAGAGCTCCAAAACGGCTGTTATAAGAATGTTTTCAACACAAGCAAGATCACACAACTTTAGGTTAAGTTTAAAGTCTTCTAACTCATCAATTTATCAAATAAAAATTATTAGAATAAAAACATAGTTACCAATAATAGTAATTTTCGAACTCTACCGGGGGCTGCAATTATGCAGCCGACTGTACAAATAAAATAAATATTTTCTAGACTGTAGAGTTGGCTTGTTCAGCATCTATACCACCCTTTCAGCTTAGTAGGCCAGAAAGACTTCGTCAATACGACTGAAGTCAACTATGTGGGACAATATGACAGTGGATAAATCGCTTTCCGACTTCAAAGAACCGACTTCATGCCGACACCTGACGTTAATTTATGTTTTTGTTGTGAACAAATCAGTTCATAATAAAACACGGAGTTATGCCCGAACAGCAGCGAATTGAGAAACCTTTTTTTTTAAATCGGTTAAAAATGTAGCGTGTCATTCTTGTGTTTTATTCATATTTAACTTGTGTATCTTGCGTTGAAATCACCAAGCGCCTATTATAAATTAATAATATGCACAATGTACAATATGCAGTTGGCATTAGAACAATCGATATCAAAGAACAAGTGAAGAATAAGAATGCTTATTGCATATATTGTGTAGGAACATACGGGATACATTGATTCATTGGTATACATAGGCATGTACCAATGAATTAATGTATCCTCATACCAAGTTTCATCAAAATCGGTCCAGTAGTTTCGGAGCAAAGTCAAAGTCTAATCTCTTTATTTCTTTGGATGCTTAATACATTAGTATAAAGACCACATGAAATCGTCTTAAAAACTAAGTTAGGATGTGTGCCTTCGGAACGCGCCCACCAATGAGAAGAAGGCACAAGAAACTCATGGGGGTTGTTTTTTTTTCATGTGATCACGCTCACAAAGGTCAATATCTCTTCTCTATCTCTACATATAATAAATTCGAAGTTTTGGAAGTAAGCGTTCTACGTCCATAATGATCTTAGCACTATAGAATTCGCTAACCTTATATAGCTCCGGTAGAAAAAAATCTTGCATGCGCGATTCAGGTTTTCTTAAATTTAGAAAATCACAAATTAGTTGATTATTCTTTTTGTTCTGCTTAAAAATTTTGTACACTTATGTATTTTAAGAATACATAGCAATATACACATTTTTTAACTAGAAAATAAAGTAATTAATTGAATAAGATATTTTTTTTAATTTCAAGTAACTAGCGCCATCTCTTCGTTTTCGCGAAACTACCATTCATCTCAGAAAATGTTGATTTTATTTGTTGACCTTTGTTTGTGCAGTCTAATTTTGGGAACTAGGAAACAGATTTTAACATAATCTTCACGAATGTGTTCAGAAAATATCAGAAGAGGTTTAGGTATTTCAAGTAGATTTATGTTACTAATTAAAATTTGATATTTCTTGGCGTAAAAAATAAACCATAATATTTTTGCATGAAAACGTACAGAACGTAGGGATGATGTCAAAATTGTCAGTTTGACATACGGAAAGAAGCATCTAGCGCCATCTCTTTTTTATTTATAATTTTACTATAGCTTCGTATTATTACTATCGTGCATATAGCCAGTGTCGCGGTCAAAGAAAATTAAATCCAATGCAGGAGCGTTTTTTGAATTTGGAACATTACAACGCTCCAGCAATTTTGTATGAACATGTGTATGAAGCGGCGTGCTGGGGTTATTAAAAACTTAAATACTCTTTGATTGGATCTCTTTTATCAAAGTACTAGCGACCCGCCCCGGCTTTGCACGGCTATATTATGCATGTATTATCTTCTTATCTATATCTATCTATATCTATACATATAAAATCCTTTGTCCTGACTGACTGACTGACTGACTGACTGACTGACGGATCAACGCACAGCCTAAACCGCTGATCGTAGAGACTTGAAACTTGGAGGGTGTGTTCTTTGTATGACGTAGGTATCCGATAAGAAAGGATTTTCCGAAATTCTACCCCTAAAGGGGTGAAAAAGGGGAGCAAAGTTTGTATGGGACAACGTGATTCCTTGGTCTAATCTACTTCAAATTTTGCATAAACTTTTTGACAGAATTGATGGAACACGTGTTTCATATTTTATTGAAATTCATCCCCTAACGGGGTTAAAAAGGGGTAGAAAGTTATTTTGGGGTGATTTCCTCCGAAGTTGATATCAATACTCCTTTTAAATCACCTACATTTGACACCCATTTCGATTTTATTCAAAAAAGGTTGCACTTTTAGGAGACGGCCTCATGGGGACGTAGAATTCGAAATTTGAAATGGTAGAACATTGTCTCTACATAGTATGAAATATACGAATCATTCTATATTCAAAAGTAGCTGCACCTCGCGGTTTCACCAGCATGTCCCGATCCCGTGGAAATATGGAATAAAATGGGATATGCGTGGGATAAAAAGTATGCTACACTATTATGTATTCTGTGACGTTCGTGTTCAGTGGGACGCGTTCGTGTCGTCACGGGCGGCCGGGGTTTCTCGAGCGGCTGCAGTTTTTCGTTGATTACTCAGGTTCTACTTATTGGATTTAGATGTAAAGTATAACACGACCTTCCTATCCTAGCTATCTTAAAGTGAAAACCAGATTTCAATTGGTTTAGGCGTTTTTTATTGTATAAGTAACAAACAGACAGACAGATAGACTTGACTTTTTGTTTCAATATTTTCAAAGTCCCTCAGAACCATTTTTTTTATTTGCTTCCAAGTAAATACAGAATTTTCATCCTCTCTGCCTTTATAATGAGTATCAAAGAAAACATGTGAAATATAAATATAAAAGAATATAAACTAACCTACCGACTTCGGTAATTTTAAAACCCAAAGAAATTTATTAGAGTTAAAACCAATAAAAAATCCTATTAGAACCATTTTGGACTTATACGCGGACGAAGTCGCGGGCAAAAGCTAGTTACAAATATTTGAAAGTATTATTTGAAATGGAGCAACTAAAGTCACGTCCATGGGTTCTTATCATTAAGGTAAGACGAAGTATCATAGTACGCCTTACTGCACAATTTATGCTTTATAAAAGTTTTGAACCTGGCAATGGACATGTCATGTACATCTTTAGGTAATTTATTATAATAGAGCACACATGTACTATTAAACGACCTGTTTATTTTCCGGAGCCTACTACCGGGCACGGTCAGTTCATCCTTATTTCTTAAGTTGAAATTATGAATATCGCTGTTTTTACGGAAAACATCAGGATTTTTGTGAACGTAGAGCAAGTTTTCGTAGATATATTGTGAATAAAGCGTTAATATATTTATCTCTTTAAATTTTTCTCTAAGTGATTCCCTGGGGCCCATTTTGTAGATAGCTCGGACAGCTCTCTTTTGCAATATGAAAATAGCGTTCTAGCCTATTCGTTACAACTTAAAAATCAAAAACTTCAATCTGAATTTAGAACTGAGAATTGAAAAGAAATGACGGTTAAAGGCAACATATAAGTACTTAATATCTTTTCATTTTAAGATGTGTTTTTTAAAGTGTAGGTATCATTAAAGTACTTATTTAGGTGGCTACATATATAAATGGCTATTAAATAAATACCCATGTTTACAACTTTATTTTCGTCTCGATTTTTATTAGCGCCCTACAAACCGGTAAAGTGACAATTGGTCACGTTTAAAAACAAAACAAGTACTCTTAAGATATATTTAAATCTTTATTAACAGGGTCATAAGGTTTATTATTGTTTGTATTGACACCTGATATTTATTCATTGGATGTAAACGCTGCGCGGGCGCTGCCGCTGGTTTGATACGCAGTAGCCAAGTTCAAGGATTGTTATGTAAACTTAGGTATGTTAAATTGTAAATAATGAGAAAAATATAAATTATATTATTGTGAGAAGGGATTCAAAGTGAGAAGGGATCAAAATCATATCAGATGATAACACAGTTAGCACAATGGTCACGATGCCGGACTGCCAAACACAGGATTGCAGGTTCGATTTACGCGTCAGACAAGTATTTATGCTTAGATATTTGTCTGTGGTCTGGTTGTTTCTATGTATTAAAGTATATATTTACAAAAGAAAAATATATAAGTAGTATATCCGTTGTCTAGCACCCTAACATAAGTCTAGTTACTTAGCTTGAGGCTAGATGGCGATGAGTGGAATGTCTTGCTATATTTATTTAATTATTAGCAACTGCCCAGCATGGTGCAAAAGATGAACTCATCACGAAAGTTTTGAAGTTTCGGCTAAAATGGGTACGTTCCTGCTGAACAAACTTTCTGGTCAAATTAGTTTGTCCAAAAGGAATAAATTTCCTCTTAGTCAAACTACTCAACTAAATGGTTAACAAAAGGCGATCGAAACGGAAAAAAGACGATCGAAATGGAAACAAAAGACGATCGAAATGGAAACAAAAGATGATCGAAAAAAATCAAAAGACGATGGCTCAAAGATATTACTTTTTATTCTCATAGAGTAGAGTTAAAAAAAGTAAATGTACAGTCGGCTGCATAATTGCTGCCCTCGGTAGAGTTCAAAAATTATTATTTTTGGAATGTCTGCATTCTAATAATTTTTGTTTGATTAATTGATGAGTTAGTAGACTTTAAACTTCACCTATAGCAGGCGTCTAGAAGCTTGCTCGTGTTGAAAACATTCTTAAAACAGCCGTTTTGGAGCTCTACGGTGGGTCTGCAATTATGCAGCCGACCGTACTTACCTGTTTAATGATTTATGTATATCTGACGATATGAGCTTTTTATGAAAGACAAGAAAAAATATTATTTCCTTTACATTCAATCTACTTGGATGATTCATACACAGTAACTTTAATTCATGGTATTCAGGTCGCGGTAGTAAATGGGACATGTCTTAGACTGAGTAGGTTTGCCCAGCAACTTAGTCCACCATGTCTAGAGGAAACAACTCGTCAATATAGAGACAACTAAACCGCGGGTTTTATTACGATGTTTTCCTTCACCGTCAGAACAATGTTAATTAGAGCACATACATTTTTCCTAATAAAAGTCCATTGGTTAACCCACTACCCTTGGAGTGACAGTCGAGGTATTTATCACTGGGCCAACACCGCTCTTAACTTAATAACTAAGAGGAATAATAAAGCTTAATGATCTATGTACTTCACACTGTCAAATTATCAAGATAAGTATAATAATATATTTATCTGTTGGATATTTATCAATATATCTCGTAAATCTTCTAACTATACCTTATTAAGTTCAGAAAAATAGTTAGTAACATAATATTTTTCTAATAATTACAAAAAAATAATAAGCATAAAATAATAAAAAAAAATAAAAAACTTACATAGACTGACGGCACAAAATCGTAGACTTCGCCATTACGAAAATCACTTCACAAAAATAAACAAATAAAAACAAAAAACAACAAAGTTGTGCAAAAAGTTCACAACTGCATATTTTTTAAAATCGAAGACTATTTTAAAACTGAAGAATATTTTTAATTTTTTGGAAAGAGGTCGTTTAGTTATTTAAAAACCAAAAATACTTTTGTTCAATGTTTTTTTTTGTAAATAGGTCGCGCACCCGGTAAATATATTTATTTTTAGTGCATCAAACACAACTTCGTATGACTAGTGCTTGATAAATAATGCATTTACATTCATATTCCGAGTTGGTTCACCGTACTGATGTTAGTGTTGTCCAATGTCGATAAATTTATCGATAAATTAACCGGTTTGATTTATAGCCCATTGTTCATTACGTTTGCTCGTCATTAACTTTATTTATGATTCTTTTGTTATTATAGGGGAACAACCATGATAAAAAATAATAAATTATAATAGGGTAGGTAACTTGCATAATTATAATTAGGTAATTGATTTGTAGTAAGTGTAGTTTTTATAACCTAAATATGGTTTTAGTAATTAGATTTTATAATAGTACTAGCTGCGCTCCGCGCTTTACCCCGGGTAACTTAAGAGGAAAGGGTACCGGAGGCTTTTTCCATACAAACTATTACAAACGTAGTCGCCTGTTTTCTCCCTGGATAATGACACTAGAGCAAATATTTTTAGTGCATAAAACTTATAACTGCCATGACCATGCCCCTATTTTTTTATTTTTTTTATTTTTTTATTTTTATAATCTTAATTTCTATGATAATTAGAAAATGAAAAAAACCAAAACATAGGGGCATAGTCATGGCAGTTATAGGTTTTATGGCACAAAAATATTTGTAGTAGTGTCATTATCCAGGGAGGAAACAGTCGACTACGTTTGTATGGAGAGCGCGCAGGTACCCTTTCACCTTAAGATGTAAGCTATCCTATCTTTCAAGTTGGAGCAAACTGCACACGGTGTGCAAATTTGATTAAAATCGGTTAAGTAGTTTAGGAGTCCATCGCGCACAAACAACGTGACACGTAATTTATATACATATACTAGCTGCCCTCCGCGGTTTCACCCGCGTAACTCCCGATCCCGTGGGAATATCGGGATGTAAGCTATCCTATCTCTCAAGTTGGATCGAACTGCACATGGTGTGCGAATTTTATTATAATCGGTTAAGTGGTTTAGGAGTCCATTGAGGACAAACATTGTGACACGAGATTTATATATAACACTTACATTTAAAAATATAATTAATATAGATTAATATCAAATCAAATCAAATATCTTTATTTCTTTGGATACTTAATACTTAAAAGTATACAGGACCACATAAAAACGTCTTAAAAACTAAGTTAGGATGTGTGCCTTCGGAACGCGCCCACCAATGAGAAGAAGGCACAAGAAACTCATGGGGTTTTTTTTTTCATGTATTAATATTAATATTATAAATATTAATATTACATATAAAAATATAATTAATATAGATACTAATTTTTTTACCAAGAAACAATACCAAAATGCAAATAACCTAAAAATTACAATCGGTAAGTTGTTAAAATTATCTTCTATCTATGACATGTATTCTATGTGCAGTAACTATAAATATTACAATTTTAAACTCGATTATTTTTACTAAAATAAATTAAATAAATAAAATACCATTTTTTTTAAACAACTTTATGTATATTTTATAATTATAAGGGTATGTTCTAATTTCAGATTCTGCATTAAGCCGTGGTTTATAGCATAGTATTTCCGTCAAAACGTCTCGATTTTGCAACAAAGACTAGATTATCCCATAAACCTACCCTGAAATCTTAACGAGGGTGCGACTCATTAACCTCGCTTTATAAGCTAATTTAATGATGGTTTCAAATATGGACAGATATCCTATCAAATTTTATGGTATAGCATCCTCCTCCTCCTCAAATTTTAATTACTTATCAGTTATCTTTAATAACTGATAAGTTATTAAAATTGAGTATGTATTTTATTTGTAGTTTTATTCTTATTTTTAATTTATATGTGTTTATTAAGTAGATTTAATTGGTTTAGTTATATTTAATTTAAGATTATTTAGGTATCTTTCTTTTTTTTAATATTCATATTTTGTATTGATATTTTATATTGTAATTGAATTGAATATATATGATTTATTTAAATGTCTTAATGTAAGTTTAGTAATTAAAATTAATAAGTGTTTGTTGAACATTGTGACCACTCGTCATAGTGCCCGTAGTTCCCCAGTATCCAGTCCAATACCATCCTATCAGAATAGCCTAAGGTTTCTCGTGTAGTTTATAAATAGTTCTGTCCAAACCGGAGGCTGTCCTTGACTGTATTTTATAATTCAGATAGAGATAATTGCCGGTTTGGTATCCACATTATCCACGGCATCTATTATACTTGTTATTGTAAAGGACCACCACGTATTAGCTTCGGCTCCAAACACGCCTTCTAAGGTCTGGTAGTATGGCCATACAACAGACAATAATATTTTGTTTACTGGTGCTCGGTAAAATGCCAAACCCCCTTATTCCAAAACGAGGGTTAAGGATAGTCCAAGATGTAGGACATAGGATGTAGGGATGTGTGCATTTAGATTAGGTACTTTAAAAACTTTTTTTTATATTTTGTTATTTTTACGGTTGGCAGGTATTTTTTTCTTAAGAGTATATTTTTCCACCTACAAACTTTCTTTAAAGTTTGGTGGATTTTTTTGTAATCTTTGCCTATTTTCTTTTAATAAACGATTTTTTTTTTTATGTGGATTTAAAGCTTAGATTTAGACACAGATTTACTTGTGAACTATAGTCTAAACACTATCCCTATATAATCTACTAGCGACCCGCTCCGGCTTCGCACGGCTATATTATGCATGTATTATACATATAAACCTTCCTCTTGAATCACTCTATCTATTAAAAAAACCCCATCAAAATCCGTTGTTAAGCAGTCAAAGGGAAATAGGGACAGAAAAAGCGACTTTGTTTTATACTATGTAGTGATAGTGATAGGGATAGTGTTTAGAGTATAGTTCCCTATATAATCTATATGGATAGTGTTTAGACTATAGTTCACGAGTAATTCTGTGTCTAAATCTAAGGTTTAAATCCACATTCGGGCTATCCCTAAACCTCGTTTTGGAATAAGGGGGAAAAAGTTTATGTTGCACCTTTAATTTTTGTACCGGATTAAGTTTTTTATAATGGAATAAATAAATAATTAAAACATGTTAAAAATACCTAATTATCAAAATTTTTAATAGCTAATCTTTTTCAAATACAAGTTTATGTTCTTATTTTTTAACTGAATGATCTAAAATTATCGATAAAAGTTTATCTAAAGTTTCTAAGTAACATCACTAAAGGTTTGAACTTTGATCCTAATGCTTTGTTTACATCGAATTGTCAGTACGCACGGTCAATTGCCTCAAGGATGTATCTATTCGTATTTTACGATACGGAGAACACATTGGTATATAAATAGAGTCGAGATAATAAAATTGTAAACTTTATACTTAGCATAGGTAAGTACATAATTAAACGAGAAATTCTAGTTTATAATTAGTTTAGTTTGATTAACGATGACATTTTAAGGCAAATAAAAAAAAGTGGTGGGTATTTTAAATAAAAAATAGGATCTATAAAATTCAAAATCTTGAGATATTTAACGCACAGTTCAAGTCAATGGACGGATCAGGCTAAAATTATTTCATTTCACAGATATAGCTATTATGACGTAAGCATCCGCTATAAAAGGATTTTCAAAAACTTAACCGCTACGCGGGTAATAGCTTGTATTAAAACATAATAGTTCACCGATATAAGGCTAAAACACCGCCGCGGAATGCCGTTCTATTCCGCGAATGGAAGCGTCAATTTCGTCTCATGACTTATGATTCCGCGGAAGACGCGGGTCCAATATTTTGGCTCGTATTTAATTTGTGTTGATATAAATTGATATAAAGTTCATTATGCTATATACAAAAAAAAAGGTGCAAAAAGTCGTTTCCGTCCCATTCCGTGGCGGTGTAAATTAGCCTAAGACAATAATTAGGATAATAGGTAGGTACTTATGTAAGTAGGTTCATAATATGTAATTAACTTATTGATCTATATTGGTGTAAATACATTTACAACAATATAAAATTAAATGTATAATTATCTCATTCACCCACCACGTGTCGAGAGATAAACTATCGATATCGATGGATGGTTATGTCACATCACTAATCTATGAACTATGAACTCTAGATTTATTTACCGAAGCCCTAGAGCAATCAAGCAATTGTTACAAGGATGAACTCTATCGTCAAAGTTACTGTTTCAATATAGTTTATATTTTTAACTGTATTTATTGTACAGTCAGAAAACGTCTGAACGTAACAGGTGCATATTTTAAAGTCTTAATTTTTTTATGACGGTTCAATCATTTTTGGTTATTCTGCATGAAATAACTTTAACTTTTAATTTGCCATACTATGTTTGTTTCCAAGAATTGATCTCTATCAGCAAGACTATCCGTATTGGTATAAAAATATATTTTATTTGATTATTTTTTTGCAAAATCAACAAATTCGATTCGATGACTTTTTCAAAAATCTAATGATGCAGTTTTAGTTTTTGTCAAAATCGGGCACGCAACTCCTTTCAGTATTTTTCGCTATCTCTTATAGTATAGGATATAGCCCTGAAGGCCCACATAAAAAAATCTGCCTGTATAAATGATCTGGAAATATCCCCTTTCGTGTTACAATACCCGAGCTATCTCATATAAAAATTAAGCTACAGTACAGTTCATTGATCTACCTACGTAACTAGTAAATAATATGGTCACCTACTTTTCCAATAAACTTGTTTCAACTTTCTTTTTTCAGGTTTCGTGGTCGATTAAAATGATAGCCCTCTATAAAATAATAATTTAGTATGACGTCAATCCGTTCCTTTCTAGGTATAAAAACTCTAACTATAGGTACAATCAACGTTCAAAAGTCCACCGGCATCGTAACGTTTACAATCCTGTGCAGCACTATTTGAACATTATAACAACGTAAACTGTAAATCGATCCCACGTCGTCGGTTGGTGTAGCGGGTGGCGGCTTATACCACTCGGCCAACTAAAGACACTAGCTAACATGTTAGAAATAATAAATAATAATAAATCAATATTACAGGTCATTCCACACCTCGCTATCTAGCCCCAAGATAAGTAAATAGACTTGTGTTATGGGTGCTAGACAACGGATATACTACTTATATACTTTATCTTTTGTAAACATATACTTATTATACAAAGAAACAACCAGACCCCAGACAAATATCTAAATAAATACTTGTCTGAGGCGGGAATCGAACCCGCAACCCTGTGTTTGGCAGTCCGGTATGGTGACCATTGTGCCAACTGGGTCGTCATAATAATCACACTGAGTACTTTTAATTCAATATTTATTATGTTTGTGTGTAACGTCTATTAGAAAAAGGTCGTAAGTCCAATACTAGTTGATAGTATTATAGTAGCAAACTGATAGTGGACTTATGACGCATACCTAGTTAGATTTTTTATTGAAACAAAGTGAAGGCTCAAAGGTTAATTATATGTTTTACTAGCAGTGTCTCGCAGCTTCACGCGCGTTAGTCGCGTGTAACCAGATCCCATAGGATTATCGAAATAAAACGTAGTTAAGTGGTATCTGAGTAGTAGCTGAGTTTTAGTGGTAGCTGAGTGGTAGCTGAGTGGTAGCTGAGTGGTAGCTGA
This sequence comes from Idaea aversata, assembly GCA_907269075.1. Classification (NCBI taxonomy): domain Eukaryota; kingdom Metazoa; phylum Arthropoda; class Insecta; order Lepidoptera; family Geometridae; genus Idaea; species Idaea aversata. The sequence goes on along the minus strand of OU026099.1, from coordinate 12,443,534 downwards.
GTGGTAGCTGAGTGGTAGCTGAGTGGTAGCTGAGTGGTAGCTGAGTGGGTAGCTAAGTAGTAGCTGAGTGGTAGCTAGCTAAGTATTCAACGTATCCTGATAATGATAAGACCGGGGAAAATAATTAAGTACTCTGAATACAAATCGTGTAGGTTAAAATTTTAATTTTGTTCAGGTTCAGATCTTTCTACGAAAAATTCAACACCGTGGAACTTTAGTATAGCATCTTAATAAAAGACCGAAGGAAATGAAACGACTAAGTCTGGCTAAGCTTGTACATGACAATGCTTTCGTGATTACTGTGGAACTATTCTTAAACGGTAGATATAATATCATGGGAAATTGGCGTTGTAGAGATGTTTGAGACATTTTAGAGAGAGAGAGAGAGAGAGAGAGAGAGAGCACCTAACCTTATATCATAGTTAATTTTCCCATGAGATCCAGTAAGCTTTTATAAGTTTTTATTAAAATCATGGGTAGTTTTGCCTGATATATTAAAAGATTTTATAGTTACTTAGTTAAAAAAAGAATAAAAAAATGTTTTGCCAAAATCGTCCTTCTGTCTGCGGTTTAGATCAAATAGACTGTTAGAATTCATAATCAATCTTCAAGAACACATATTCCAGGATACTCGCAACACAGGCTTATGTTCTAGTGCAGGATCCACTTTTTATTATGTTTATTGGTTTTTTGGTAAAAAAATTTATTTCGTATTGTCTAAAAAGCTGTTATTTTCATGATATAGTTATATAGATAGATAATTTTTTGCACAACACACTAGGAGCAAAGAGTACGATATACACAAAGTAAAGTCATATCATGGGGGTTAATAATCACTATCACTACATAGTATAAAATAAAGTCACTTTTCGCCGTCCCTATGTCCCTATGTATGCTTAGATCTTTAAAACTACGCAACGGATTTTGATGCGGTTTTTTTAATAGATAGAGCGATTAAAGAGGAAGGTTTTTAGATGTAATACATGCATAATACAGCCGTGCGAAGCCGGGGCGGGTCGCTAGTTCATAATAAAATTAACCACGTCGACAAATTTGTAAAAAAAAGTCCTCCCATAACACAACCGCAAAAAGGCCTGCGCTGAAATAACAAAACAATTGAGGTCGATTCTAACGAGATTTCAACCCCGAAGAGATTTAAAAAAGTGCTTTCGCCCTTTAGGGCCATTTCATTCCACCGAACCAGAATCAGTACCCTCGAGATGTAATAAAAATTCGACCAATCCAAAAGAATTCTCACTTCACTCAAATTTTATCTTTTTCAATTTGTTTAGACTGTGTCGTACTCGGTTGATTGAACGCAGTGGTTTTGTGGCAGACGTGAGTCGCCAAACGTCATTAATTCTACTAAAAGAATAAAATGCCAAAATTTTGCATTTTGTTCCTTGCTTGCTCCAGTTCGGTTCCGGATATCTTTTCAGTCATTTTTTAACCGACTTCAAAAAAAGGAGGAGGTTCTCAATTCGGTTCTTTGTATGTTTTACATCTAAATGATGGCTGCGGTCCAAATTGGAGAAACAGCGATTGCAGTGCTAGCGATCAAATGTTCCCTCTTTCCTTTCATGTTGTAATAAGGTTTTGGATTAGATTTTATGACCAGCCGTCTCCTTTCAACCCACTTCGAGAATTCTTGTTTAATACTTTATCCGCCATCAAATTGGATATTTCACTAGTGGTTTGCTTCTACTGTCACTGACTTTAGACGCTATCGTTAGAATCAGCAGCTGATAATGGATCTACGCTATTATGGCGCCCTTAAGAGGAAAGGGTACCGGGGGCTCTCTCCATACAAACTATTACAAACGTAGTCGACTGTTTTCTCTCTGGATAATGACACTAGAGCAAATATTTTTGGTGCATAAAATTTATATCTGCCATGACCATTTATTAATACATAGACCTATTTTTTGTCTTAATTTCTATAATAATTAGAAAATGAAAAAAAAAACAAGAAATAGGGGCATAGTCATGGCAGTTATAAGTTTTATGGTACAAAAATATTTGCTCTAGTGTCATTATCCAGGGAGAAAACAGTCGACTACGTTTGTATGGACAGAGCGCAGGTACCCTTTTACCTTAATCCCATTATGGGCACGACATCCGCAAGAGAATATGGAGCTGCCCGGAAGTAGCACTAAGTAAGACGTCAGACTAATATTTGGTAAAGATAAAATCTGCCTGAAATGGTGAGCGTACTAAAAATAAAAATTATTACTATTTATTAAGAGCCTACACTGTCCCACTGTAGGGCAAAGGCCTCTCTATCTTTGTTCCATTGATCACGATAAATAAATTTAAAAAAAATGCGGGCTATTACACACATCACACAGACAGACACAGACTTGTATTATGGGTGTCAGACAACGGATATACTACTTATATATTTTTCTTTTATAAATATACTAGCGACCCGCCCCGGCTTTGCACGGCTATATTATGCATGTATTATACATATAAACCTTCCTCTTGAATCACTCTATATATTAGAAAAAACCGCATTAAAATCCGTTGCGTAGTTTTAAAGATTCAAGCATACAAAGGGAAATAGGGACAGCGAAAGCGACTTTATTTTATACTATGTAGTGATGATAGTGATACAAACTTATAATAGATAGTAACAACCAGACTACAGACCAATATCTAAGCATAAATACATGTCTGAGGCGGGAATCGAACCCGCAACCCTGTGTTTGGCAGTCCGGCATGGTGACCATTGTGCCAACTGGGTCGTCCATCGACGATCGCTATCTCGATCACGATCTGTCGCCATTGCACACCAATAATTCCTATAGGAGTCAAAGTCATCTTGTCATCGTCGCCTTGGTCTGCCGCGTGGTCGTATCCCTATGGGGGACCATTCTGTTGTTATTCGGCCCATCGTTCATCTGACATGTGACAGTCGTATTTTAGCTGAAAAATATTATTATATTCAAGTATTTTTCTTGCGATCACGTTCTAACAAATCTAAAAACGGTGTTAAAAATATTTGCAATTCGTGTTCAACCATCATCTAATATGTAGGTACCTATACTTGCCAATCAACACAGCAAACACCCGGGCGAAAGTAAATACGAAACACTTTACGACTTTTTTTATTAACCACGAATACCGCTATTCGAAAGTATATCTTTGTTGATATACGCGGTATGATTTGCAAATGTATTTTTTTGAAACTGTTAACGTAACTAGGTTAGAAAGTTAATTCCTAAAATCTATACTAATATTACTTTAAGCCGAAAAGTTTGTTTGTTTGAACGCGCTTATCTCAAGAACTACTGGTTCGAATTGTTTTTTTTTTTGTGTTGAATAGTCCATTTATCGAGGAAGACTATTAGGCTACTTTTTATTTTGATATTCCCACGGGGTCGGGACTAACGCGGGTGAAACCGCGGGGCGCAGCTAGTAATTAATATAATTAATTGACATCTTGACATTTATTGATCATTTCAATTATGTTATCTACTTATTATATTTTCATTAATAATGATTTTTTCTCTTTTCACAATGACTGCTCATTGCTCTACGCCAGTCGTTGTGACCACGCTCCCTGCAACGGGATCGAAACTCTGTCGTAAGGTAAAATAATAAATTTACTTAAGAAAAACAAACTTTTTGGTACATAATAAACAAAAAGTAATTAATTAGGTACTAAACGAAAGATAGATTTGAACGCCCGCGCGGCCACACTTCATTTTAACTAAAATCTGTCTCTAAATATTTTTTACGTCACATTCTGTTACAATTTTGTTTTAAAAAAGCTTTTATTACCGAGAATTCACAAATCATGAAAAGAATCAAATTTTCCGGTGCAAAAAGTACTCTTTCTTTTCCCCATAACTTAGTAGGTACCTACATAAACTATTGAACTGGTTGCAATGAAACTTTTTATGAAGATAGATAGAACCCTAGAGTAACACATATAGGCTACTTTTATATAAATACTAGCTGCTGTTACCCGCGACTTCGTCTGCGTATAATTACTACATCGAGTAGACTTTTTTCGATGCTTTTTGCAATGATTTATTTATTTATTTAATGTTTATCTCTTAAATTAAATAAAAAATACGTTTGTCCCCGAAAAACTAACTCCAAAATAAAAGTGACCTTTGACAGATGTAAACTATGACCTGAAAACTGATCCCGGATTCGGAATCTGCACCCTCAAAAACGTATAAAATGATACCCACTTCAAAATCAGACTGACATTTGATAGATGTCAACTCTGATCTGAAAACGGATCCCGGATTCGGAATCAGCACCCCCGAAAACGTATTAAACGACACCCCACAAAAAATCTGACTGACAGTTGTGAAACGAATTTTCGTCTTATATTTATTGTTTTATAAACAAAATCATGATAAAAAGTAGCCTATGTTCTTCTCCAGGGTCACATCAATGTCTGTACCAAAATTCATCTTACTCCGTTTAAGGTTTAGGCGTGAAAACGCGACAGACAGACAGAGTTACTTATACATTTATAAATTAGTAAGGATAAGGATTCTCTTGGGATCGGGACATATACAGGTGAAACCGAGTTGCGCAGTATACTTTCATATTTCCTTATAATTATTTACACAGCAAATACATTTTCACCTGTCGATTTTCTTCAAACTTTTTACCAACATTTACCTAACCAATCTCTTAATTCTTTCAGTAGGTATTTACCAACAAATACGTTATGAAAGTTGCTGGCAAACACCGTTCCTATCCCCCGAGCAAATACGATGAGGCTCAGCAAACAACTAACGTTGAATATTCTGAAAACACCTACTGAAAATATAAGGTAATTCCGAGTAGATTTTGTTGGTAAAACAAATATTTGTGTGACGGTAGAAATAATTATTTAGTAATAAATAATTAATAATTATTTTATTTAGCGAGGCGGCTATTCATGCCACGCGTGTTTTCGTGGCGGATCAGGCTAACTCCGGTAATGTCCTAATTAAGTTCGATTTGCAAAACGCATTCAATACCTTGGAGAGGGACGTTTTGCTAAAGGAAGTTAAGGAAAATACTCCTTCTCTTTATCCTTTTTTCTTTCAGGTCTATAGATCTCCTTCAAATCTTTTTTACGACGGTGATATTCTTCTTTCTCAGGTGGGAGCACAGCAGGGGGATCCGCTTGGGCCTCTCACCTTCAGTCTGGGCATTCAAAAAATTGTGGCTGGTCTCAGGTCTCCCCTGAATGTTTGGTACCTGGATGACGGGGTGCTTGAGGGTTCACCAGAACATGTCGGGGAGGACCTGCAAAACCTGATAGCACGATTTGAAGAGATTGGACTGAGGGTGAATGCTGCCAAGTGCGAATTTTTTCCCTGTGACTCTGAAGCCTCACTTTCCTTCTCTATGTTCAATACTATTTTGCCTGGTCTCAAGGAATTGACTCCTCTTACTTTGAATTTATTAGGTTCTCCTATCTTTCCTGAAGCAGTCCCTGAGGCCATCGAGCAGAAGAAAAATCTTCTTGGTGTTGCTCATTCGCGTATTGTCAATCTTTCTGGACATACTGGGTTGATTTTACTGCGCATGTGTTTCGCAGTTCCTAAGGTGACCTATTTGTTGCGTACCGCACCTACTTGGTTGTTTGCACAGCAGGTGGCGGATTTTGATGAGGTCCTTAAGGGAACTGTAGAAACAGTCCTCAATGTTCATTTGACCGAGGCTCAGTGGAGCCAGGCGTCTCTGCCTGTTCGACATGGTGGTTTAGGCATAAGAAGAATGTGCGATGTTGGTCTGCCTGCTTTCCTGGCGTCGGCTTATGGAGTCGTTGATCTTGTCATGTCACTAACATTTTGGCTTTAGATGGTGATAGGGTGACGATTCCGTTTGCCGCGGACGCTTGCGAGGAATGGAAGGCTTTAAACCCGAGTGTCGACCTTCCAGGGGTCTTACATTCACAGCGACTATGGGATGACGTGGGGGCTAAGAGAACGTATGATGAGCTCATGAGCGCTGCGTCGGTTGTGGATGTGGCGAGGTTGAGGGCGGTGGCGAGACCAGAGTCTGGGACGTGGTTACACGCGTTACCCTCTCCGCATCTGGGTACCCTTCTGGACAATGACTCTTTGCGGGTGGCCTTGGCGCTCCGGTTGGGTTGTGACATTTGTGAACCTCATGTTTGCATATGTGGATCCACGGTGGGGGCGGATGGTCACCATGCATTGGCTTGTTGCCGTTGTTCTGGAAGGTTCCCGCGCCACCATGCCCTTAATGACATTCTCCGCAGGGCTCTCATATCAGCGAACATACCGTGTGTTCTGGAGCCTCCGGGCTTAAGCCGCACGGATGGTAAAAGACCGGATTTCCTCACGTTGGTGCCCTGGGAGAAAGGTCAGTGTCTTTTGTGGGATGCCACGTGCGTAAGTACTTTTGCGGTCAGCCACTTGGATCGCACATTTAGGGAGGCGGCAGCGGCGGCGGAGACTGCTGCCCGTAGAAAGCGTGATAAGTACGCCCCGTTGTTGCCTAATTATTTTTTCGTGCCGTTTTGCGGTGGAGACAGCGAGAAGTTGGGCGTCGGAAGCCGTGACTTTTGTGAGGGAAATAGGCCGCCGTCTGAGGGACCGAGGTTTTGACTACCGCTCCGGATCGTTCTTGGTGCAAAGGTTAGCCGTCGCCATACAAAGAGGTAACGCGGCCAGTATTCTCGGCTCCTTTGCACCGGGTGCGGTCAGGGGTTTTATTTGAATGACGCTTAATTTTTATTTTAAATTTTTGTAAAAAGTATTGTTTATTTGAATTACTATGTATAATTATAAATATAAGTTCGTTAATATAAATACATTATTTAGTTATTTATTTAATTAATTAACCCAGGTCGCACTACGTTCCCGCAGCCTCGACATAATGGCGAGAGAACCGGTGGAGTTTTAGTGGGTAAACCTCTGGTCGCCCACCAGTTCCTGGCCAGTAGGAGCCTCACAACCCCCCCCCCTCCCGTGGCGGGATGATGGATAAAAAATTTACCCATCCGACCTAGGTATCGCTGGAAGAACACCGTGGAAGCTGACTCACGCGAACTGCAACTGCAAGTCGACAATTATTATTGAAGTCGACAAGAAACAGCGAAGCTGCCTTACTCTTGACTTACAATCTCAATATCCAATCTCAATCGAAAAAATGTCAAATGGCACTCTTGAAAGCAAGAGTAGCCCCACATTGCAATTGAATTGCGTGGAAATTTAGTTGAACTAAATGCTATTGAGATCGGCTTACGGGATTGAGAAACGGCACTCTTGGCGCTGGTTTGACAGCTGAATATTGTATTGAGATTGTGTTTGTCAGGAACAGGAAAATCATTTTGTATACTGCGTATGTAGAACATAAGTTATCATGTACTAAATTCTTAACTATGCTTTGTTTTAAGAGTTGATTAAAACTAGTAGTTTTTGACTGGTCCGAAAACCGTATTAAATCATATTAATATATGATTCAGAGTTCTAAAATTATGGTTTTTGGACGTAGGTATCTTTGGATCTTGACAACTTGCGTAAGGTAGACTTTGCAGGGGGTATTTCCAGGTTCATATCTATCGATAAATTAAAGCGGCAGACGTGTTTCCGGTCTGATTTTTAACTGACTGTTTTAAACGCTTAGATGTATATAGGGAGCTCCAACTACCAAGAGTTTATTTAATACACCTATTAAAATATGACCTACTTAATCTAAACCTTATTTGAAACTCCTATAAATCTTAGTTGCCTTATTCTAAGACGGTAGTTAAACCTCAATTTGACGCTAATTAAATTGTTAACCGAGTCATTGAACCGGAAGTGATTGTTTGTTAACCACATCTGTCCGGGTGTAAGGTAAATTAATCAACTGAGGACCCAGTTTCACGGTAGGTAGCAATAGGTACCTAACCTAGTAGGTTTGAATTTGGAATCTCAATTTCGAATTTTGGTTTTCTTGGCATCTAATCTAGTATTAAACTGGTAAAATTTAGATGACAAGAGAAATTTTCAGCCTTTTTTTTTTAAATATTTATTTTTGCTACCTATACTATATAATGGGTAATGTTACTTGCAGTTAATTTAAAGCTGTGATCTCTATACCTATATAAAATTCTCGTGTCGCGGTGGTAGTTGCCAAACTTCACATAAACGGCTGAACCCATTTTTGTATGTTTTTTTTTGTGTAAGTATATTCTTTACGTCTGAAAATCAAACAACATCAATTTTCCGTTTGTTTTTGCTTTTTCTTTATTATTATTTTTTTGTAAATGGTAAAACAACGTTTGCCGGGATAACTAGTTATTTAATAAAGATGTTTCTACGAGGCTGTCCCGAAAAAACTGAAGCCATGTTCTCCTTTTTTTTAAATAATAAAGTCGTTCGTTCATTTCTCAAATGGCAAAGCTTGCTTGATTTTTTGACCAATCTTTCACCCGTGGGCGGTAAAAAACATCTTAAATTGAAGACAGTTTTTTAATAATATTTATACAGACTTGCCCTAGAGTGTCATTCGCAAGATTTAAATTGAAACCAGTCTCATAGATGAAAGCAATTTGACCTCCTTTGAACATTGTAACATGAAATATTCACACCAATTCTGATTGGTCACCATTCGTGGATCTCTATTGATATTCGTACGTTGTCTGGTATATGTTATAAAATATGCTATTTATATGTAAAATTGGTTAGTCTAAGCAAAGATTATATCAAAATCGCCAAGGTTCGTCCTGGCTGGCTATATAAAAAATGTAGAGAGTATAAGGGCTATTTTGAATCCAGAGCAGAGTGAAGGATTCTAGAGTATTTAAGGAGTTAAATAGAATCGTGAACGCTGCGAGGGATACAAAGTTTGTTAGCTCGAGGAAAAAATATTTTAATTCCGAGGGGTCCACTTTCGTCCTTTTAACAAAAAACTTATCAGGATTTAGTGGATAAAAGATAGAGTATAATTATTTATTGTGTATACCTATATTTTACTTTTTAAGATTTTTATTGCGACAGCAATGTCATCAGTCTGTAAAAAAAGTATTTTGTCGCTTTTTTCTTTTGGTAAATTGTGACACATTTCTCATCGGCCAGTATTTTGTTCATACAATAACATTATTAAGTTTGACCTATTTGATCATCGCCTCGCGCGCTTTACCTAAGACAGCTCAAGTTCCAAATTCAAAGTCATCAATGATTGTTAGTGCACCTTAACATACTACTAGAGGAAAGGGTACCGGCTATCTCTCCATACAAACGTAGTCGACTGTTTTCTCTCTGGATAATGACACTAAAACTTATAATTGCCATGACCAATGACCATGCCCTTATGTCTTATTTTTTTTACATATATTTAGTTTTTTGAACTCTTACTTTCTATAATAATTAGAATATGAATAAACCAAGACATAGGTGCATATAGTCACGGCAGTTAAAGGTTTTATGCAACAAAAATATTTGTGCTAGTGTCATTTTTCCAGGGAAGAAATAGTCAACACGTTTGTATGGAGAGAGAGCCGGGTACCTTTCTTTTTAATAGCTTTTATTGAGGAACAAAACGTCGCGGTCGGTACTATCACCACATGAGTAATTACTCATGTGCTATCACCACACTATCACATGTCTCTCGCTTAGGGCGAACAGCTTTCTAGGCAAACCTTCCATCTAGGGATAATGCCTTCATTGGCACCTCGCTTTTCAGGTAACTCGATCATAAGGGGAGTAAATAAGTACTATTTCAAACAGCATCATTTTTAACTGTCAGTAGAATTCCTAATTTTAATCTCTCAGTAAAATTTGCATAAGAGTTGAACTCCCTAATCAACAGTGGTAGTTCTCTTTTTTTATACACTCTGTTAGTGCTGATCTAGTGGTTTAAGATTAGACGTGACAGTCCCTCAACGTACGTTGCTTTGGAATTATTCTGTCGCCTTTCTTCTTGAATCCTTTTTATTGATAACTAGCTGCGCCCCGCGGTTTCATCCGCGTAAGTCCGATCTTTCTCACCGTTTAAACCTTCACTGGACTTTCCACAAATAATTCAAGACCAAAATTAGCCAAATCGGCTTAGCCATTCTCGAGTTTTAGCGAGACTAACAAACCGCAATTGATTTTTATGTTACGTTTTTTCTGAACCTATTGTGTTGGATATTGGTATAGAGATCTTGGAGAAGGACATAGGTTACTTTTGCTGATTCCGGACTTATGCGGGTGAAAGAGCGCGGCGGAGATATGATATATTATATTGCGATCATTTTCGCAATGAATTTCAGTAATATTGTCTTTGTGCTACAGATTCTATGAAAGTAAAAAGAACTCGGCTAAGTGCGATAGTAGGCATCCCGCTACGAGATCGATTTTTGAAGTGATAACTTTTTTTTAGCGAGGTACGCATATTTTTAGATTAGATTAAATCTCTGAACTCGCGACACCGTAACGAGACGCAGCTACCACTGTAGCTGAATATCCGTAAAAAACCCGCTGAAAATATATTCTAATTCTGTAATCCCGAGTAGATTTTGTTGGTATAACAAATATTTGTGTGACGGTAGAAACAATTATTTAGTAATTTATTGAATTTAATAAATACTTAACCCACCTAGGTCGCACCACATTCTCGCAGCCCCGACATCATGGCGAGACAGGAACAGGTGCAGTTTTAGTAGGTAAACCTCTGGCAGCCATGTGCATATATGCATGTAGGTACAGTCACATTACCAAGTAGCTGAATCCCACGTGACCAGGAGCTCACTCGTAAATCTGTAAGGTTGGAAAGTAATGTAACCTGATTCTGTTTTTTTTAAACAATATACTTTACAATACAATATACAACATAAAAAAATACACAATAGGTAAATACTATATTTTTTACAGAAATCCAAATGAGCTTTGGGTCACGTGGGGTTCAGCTAATTGGTAATGTGACTGTACATATATTTTGTAGTTGTTTAGTAAATAAGAAGTTTTCACTTTTGTCGGCACTTCCGGAGTACAACCGTATTTAGGGTTCCGTAGCCAAAAGGCAAAAAACGGAACCCTTATAGATTCGTCATGTCTGTTTGTCTGTCGTATGTCACTGGCACTTTTTTTATTGTAGTATGTTCTTAGCCTAAGTGAGCTAGAGTTAAATACAAAATTATTTTTTTAATACAGTAAATATTTAAAATTAAACTAGCTTTCCCTTATAGAATTGTAAGCGTTAGTATATAAACTTCTCAAGTTTTCTTCAAAACTATACCCTTTGTAATTCGTTTTCAAGAACTTCAAGAGGATTGCATACGAGATGAGAACCGGGTCTTGTTTAAATATAACAATAGAATGTTTCAGGGTTTCAGTAAAGGATGAAACGCTGTAATCCAGTTGAGCTTGTGGAATAGATTGAAAACAAAGCGGTTTGTACACTTGAAACTGAAATTTATTTACTTTTACATTTTGTTTGGAGAGTAGTTGTACGCGGTTTCACCCGAGTAAGTCTCGATCCCGTGGAAATTTCGGGATCAAAAGGGGAAAGACAGTCTTTTTCCATCCCCTAAATTACCACTGTGGCGATTTTCATCCTAATTCTAGTCCTAGTCCAATTATTTGACCGTGAACAGGGAACAAACAAGCTTTCGGATTAAAAAAAAAATACATACAACCGAATTGAGAACCTCCTCTTTTTTTTGAAGTCGGTTAATAAAATAGTGTAAACCTATAGGTTAGGGTTCTAGTAGACTTTACGATGATTGAAAATTATTAGTCTTAGAATAATATAACCAAAAAAACCGGCTAAGTGCGAGTCGGACTCGCGCACGAAGAGTTCCGTATCATTTTATATAGGAGCCCCACTTAAAGTCTTTTTTGTTACTAGTATTTCATGAGCGGCAACTGAAAAAAATAATCTGTGAAATATAGCTATCACGGTTCATGATATACAGCCTGGCGACATACAGACGCACAGACGGACAGATGGACAGACGGACACTGTTTTAATTTGTTCATCTATACTAATATTATAAAGCTGAAGAGTTTGTTTGTTTGTTTGAACGCGCTAATCTCAGGAACTGCTGGTTCGAATTGAAAAATTCTTTTTGTGTTGGATAGTCCATTCGAGGAAGGTTATAGGCTACTTTTTATCCCGATATTCCCACGGGATCGGGAGTTACGCGGGTGAAACCGCGGAGCGCAGCTAGTTTTTATATAAAAGGAGTAACAGAATACCAGCGCTGCTTTCGCCTAGCGAAAGCAGCATTAAGCTGAGTTGCGTCCTTATTTAATAACTGTAAAGCCTTAATGTTTTTTATCTATTTTAGTCATTATTTTATTATTGTATGTTTAAGTTTTGACGACCCAGTTGGCACAATGGTTACCATGCCGGACTGCCAAACACAGGGTTGCGGGTTCGATTCCCGCCTCAGACAAGTATTTATGCTTAGATATTTGTCTGTGGTCTGGTCGTTTCTATGTATTATAAGTATATATTTACAAAAGAAAAGTATATAAGTAGTATATCCGTTGTCTAGCACCCATAACACAAGTCTAGTTACTTAGCTTGGGGCTAGATGGCGATGTGTGGAATGTCCTGCAATATTTATTTATTTTATTTAAGTTTAAGGTTAAAGTTGTTAAATAAAATCTTTTTCTTTCTTTCTTACTTTCTTTCTTTCACTGAAATTTTAGTAATGGTGTCCCGTTTTTACCATTTTGGAACCCTAAAAACAGTCTGTGAAGGACGCAAGTTAACAACGCCTATCTACATATCAAATTCTTGGTAGATAAAATTTCCCTTCAGTAATTTACGAGGCCCAGATGTCTAAAGCCTATTTGATAGTCATTTCTCTCACATTCGAATTGAGTTAGGACATTATGTATTCTGTAAGCGAAACGAATTATGTCTACCTTTCGGGTGCTATAACGTTATTCGGTATGAATTGAAATATGCCTATCCACACATCGCCATCTAACCCTAAGCTAAGTAACTAGACTTGTGTTATGGGTGCTAGACAACGGATATACTACTTATATATTTTCTTTTGTAAATATATACTTAATATTATACATACAGACACCCAGACCACAGACAAATATCTAAGCATAAATACTTGTCTAAAGCGCGAAACGAACCCGCAACCCTGTGTTTGGCAGTCCGGCATGGTGACCATTGTGCCATAGGGGTCTTGTATATAGATATTGGTATATTTTCTTTTTAACATTTATTATTTTAGTGGGGAACCCTTCTTTTGGCATATTATATTAGGTAATAGTTTGGCATAATGGTGTTGGCATAATGGGATTTGGCATACCTAATTCTTTTTGAGTCGGCGCAAAGAAAGGTGATGTCATAGATTAAAATGTTTCGTGGCAGACTGTTTTCGGAGGACAATAAAAATAAATAAAGTTTTTTTTTTTAAATTAAATAAGAAATTTTCGGAAAAAATAATATAAGTTTCTTATAAACATTTGTGACTTTTGAAATACTTACTGAAAATCAACCAAGATCCCAATTGTGAGCCCCCGCTACGGGATCGTACGGGAAAATCTCGTAAGTAGAAAACCCTGGCTTCTTTACTATACCATAATGAAGGGTTTGTAATGCGAAAGAGAGTTGACGTATTAGCGAACAACTTTTATTGTTCTATATGAAAATTTGAACGTTTTTGGTCTTGAAGTCTAACAATAGAGTATTAAACAATAGAGAGTCTAACTTTGCAATCATACAGTATTTCTTAGCAGTCGTTCTTCAGTCATTTTTTATGGTGCTAGTAAAAGCGTGTAGTAAGTTAGGTACTTATAGAAAACTTTAAAAATAGAATGAAAGAGAATCAGATGTGCCAGTATCTGAATGCAGGCTGTAAATCAAAGGCAAAGGCCGTGAAAATGGGGAAAATATTGGCCATTTTTGCGATATAACTTTTTTAATGGCATTTTTACGAAAAATCGAAGATATTAAGACTTTAGGGCTTTCAAGTTCAAGAAATTTCGTAGTGAAATTGACATTATCTTCACCTTTATAATTTGTTAGTATTTAAGCCCACACTTCTATTGCAAAGGAGACGATCTTTTAAACTTGTTTAATGGAAAACAGTACGTTCCATAGCCGCAAAATTTCTTACGCTGAATTTGATAACTGTTTAAGAGGCTCACATACCAATGATATTTTTTGATGGAATTTTTGTTACGGTGCATACCGGTTTTTATCCTTTAGATTGCAACTAAATGTTGTGTTATTGATGTCTATCATTAAAATAATTTATCTGCTAGGTTTACTAATTCAAAAAAGTAAAACTTTACCGTATTAAAAAAAAACAAGCCAAGTTTATAATGAAATTATTACACAAAAATAAATCGAAATTGGACAATACACTGGATAAAAGGTTTCTTGAAGTGAGGCATAATCCTTAAAGACGCTAGAGAATATTTAAAAAAAAAATAGTAAACATTATTTTTCATAATCATAATCATCATTTATTGCTTCATGTGTAGGTATATAATAGTACATTGTTATCCTAGGTGTGAAAGTCACTCATTACAAGTCCCGAGACGGAGTTTGGCGCCCGAGCGTAGCGAGGGCGCTAATAGTTCGAGGGACTTAATGAGTCTTTCACCCGAGGTAAACACTGTGCTTTTCATTACGAATAATACATAAAATTCTTCCTAACAACGAGATTGGATGAGAGACTCCATACTACCTGATCCTCTTACAAGGTTGGAACCAAAGAGGTTATAAACATGTAGTGTTATTCTTTGGTGCTACCTAAAGCAAGGAGGTTAGGTTTTGAAGTTCCTAATGTATAATGATACTGATACTGGCTACATGCACATTGCACAAGTCGTGCGAAGCCATAATTTGACATGACAGCTGTCAGTGAAAGCGAAAAGCCCTAGGGCTGGAAATTTTATTTTCTACACGCTCTTCAGGCATATTTAGACCTACTTTCGGAGTATGAGTAATGAAAAATATATTTAGACACATCATAAACCCGGATGGACACAACAATAACATTAGGTTTACTTATTATAATAATAAACATATAACTTATTACAGTTCTTATTGCGTTTTTTAGTTAATTTACCTATACTTACTAATATAAGAACATTGCATTTAAATTAAGAATGCTGTTTTTAATATAAGAACATTGCGCTTAAATTATAAGAATACTGCTTATAATTTATATTTTTTTCTTGCTACAAAGAAACCTTTTTTTTTTAGTAGTATGGGGTATGGGGTATGTGGCAACTTATTTTTGTATGGATTTCCTATGTTTGGGCAGGTGTGTGAAAACATACCCTATTTACTTTGTTAATTAGACTTCTCATTACTTTACGTAGTTAAAAAAATCGTACGCGAAACGATCTATCGCTGAATAGTCCATAGTTGCCAAGTCCTGTCGTCGAACAGCCACATACGAATAATGCTGTCGGCGAAACGTCGTACGGTGAATGGTTCTGCCGGCGAATCTCTCAGAAATGAAACGTCCTATCGGCGATCAGTCCAAAGGCGAAACGACTGTCGGAGAACGCTGGTACAATCGATAAGTGTGCGGTTTGTTACCCTCTTAAAAATTTTACGAAAACTCCTTATATCTTGATGATTTATAACATGCATAAAAAGCAATAAAATGTAGATTAATGTGTACGCCCACTGCATAGCCCAATTTTATACTACAGGATAAAATATATTTTGTTCGTAATTTCCCGCTGCTTTTTGTCAATTCTCCTTTGTTGTTGATGCTTTGATGTTTTTTTTATATAAACACACAGGACCTGTGCTGTCTTTTGTATTAAGAAATATATATTTTGTCATAGCTTTGAGAGCGGTGTTGGCCAAGTGGTAGATACTTTTATTCTGAAGGTCGTAGGTTCAAATCCCGGTCAGCCGTGCAATAGTGGATTTTCCTTACAAAAAAATAATGTGCGCTATAAACAGTGCTCTTATCTTACGTTGATGAAAAATATTGTGATCAAACCTGCAGCTTAGTTGACTTCAGACGTATTGACGAGTCCTGGAAACGGTCGACTAAGTTAAGAGGGTGATATAAGTTTTAGGCAAGCCTGTTTAAATCCTGTCACATTTTTAAAGAGGTTTCAAAGTGATGTAATGCTCTGCATGACACCTATTATAGAATAAAAAAAATTGAGTTTAACTTAGTTTTTATGACGTATGCAAGTAGTAATTTGATTTTAAGATCATGTGATTTGATGCAATAAAGGTTTTTGTACTTGAATTTTGAAATAATAGTGCCATAGATGTACTTATGCATCTTGAAGATTAGCTTTTATGACATCATAAAAGACTGACTCTGGATTATAAAAGCATAAACCTTCTGTTAAGAGGCACTTCAAATTGTAATTAATGGCTCCACACAGTTAATTAAGATGGAATAGGTAATTTCATTATACTACTTCGCTTTAATTATTTTTTAATTACATTAACATCATTACATTTTTTAATATTATTTTTATAATTTTCTCGACGTCTTTTAGTTTATATCGTGAAAAAAAAACAAGTATAATTTTCTTTTAATTAATTTTTATTCACGATTTCTTAAGTTCAAGTAAGTAACTTTATTTTTTATAATTAACTAGCTGTCCCGGTAAACGTTGTTTTGGAGTATAGATAAATAACCTGGATACCGACTGGAGCGCCATCTGTCGGGCCGATTTGTGAATCTAAACCATCCAGGGCGCCACCCAAACGGATACAAAAAAATCATTCAAATCAGTCCTCCAGTTTAGGAGGAGTCCAGTGACATACACACGTACAGGAGAATTATATTATACTAGCGACCCGCCCCGGCTTGGCACGGCTGTATTATGCATGTATTATATCTAAAATCCTTCCTCTTTAATCACTCTATCTATTAAAAAAACCGCATCAAAATCCGTTGCGTAGTTTTAAAGATCTAAGCATACATAACATAGGGACGGTGAAAAGTGACTTTATTTTATACTCTACTAGCGACCCGCCCCGGCTTCGCACGGCTGTATTATGCATGTATTATATCTAAAAACCTTCCTCGTTAATCACTCTATCTATTAAAAAAACCGCATCAAAATCCGTTACGTAGTTTTGAAGATCTAAGCATACAAAGGGAAATAGGGACGGCGAAAAGTGACTTTATTTTATACTACGTAGTGACTAGCGACCCGCCCCGGCTTCGCACGGCTATATTATGCATGTATTATACATATAAACCTTCCTCTTGAATCACTCTATCTATTTAAAAAATCAATCCGCATCAACATCCGTTGCGTAGTTTCAAAGATTTAAGCATACAAAGGGATATAGGGACAGAAAAAGCGACTTTGTTTTATACTATGTAGTGATAGTGATAGTGATATAAAGATAGGTTAGCAATCACCCGATGGTTAGTGACTTTGTGGCACATGTGGTCTAAGATGTAGTACGTTTACTTACAAGATACTTATTCATTCGTGACATGAAGACACCCCCAAATTGTGCACGTCAGGAAAATGACAGACGCAGGTAACTGATTCCATTCCTTTGCAGTGCTAATAATGAATGACAAATAAAAACGCTTAGTGGCGGGTGTGTGGGATTTCTACTATGAATCGGTGATGCATATCAGTTTGCCTGGGTTGAATAAATATTAAGAAATACTAGAAGTTATAACGCGATTGCGACTCGTATTCAGATAATGTATGATATTAAAAGTCTTTGATTCCAGACAGTGGAAGTAGACTCAATTAATCATAAAAACATCCTTCTCTAGGTATATAAATACTTGTACTCGTATTTCAGCACTTATCTCAATGATCATGAATCATGTTTGAGCAGTAAGTCATTTGTCTTTGACAAGAAATATTACTTCCTCTTAACATATTATTGTAACATTCGTATTTATTAGACGCATGTTTCCACTGAGAGTGAATGGGCTGGTTTGGAGTTTCTATCAAAAGTCAATTTGATAATTAACACAATGGCCCAAACGATGTGAGTAAGTCCGGAAACAGCTCCGTAAAACTAAACTAAACTAGTTTTTAAAAATACATTTAAATTTTATTTTTTTCATTCCCTCTCTAAAAAGCTTATTTTATTTACTGAAAACAGTGAATCACTCCCTACGGTCGTGATTCAGTTGTCAGAATCCTTCGCTTGCTCGTGATTCATCTATGGCCCTCGCTTTAAATCCGTCCTTTATTCACTAGTTGCATAATGTACTATTTTCAAAAATATGTTATAGTAATCACACCAATCAGAAAGCAATAGTAACACATTCATAATAGAATTCACATAATTTGTTTAAACTAGTTCTGAATAGCTCGATAGACAGCGCTAAGATCTAATTCCAGGGCAAGGTCCAAGGTTAAACAACCATTTTTTTCTCTTCTGTATTACGTTTTCAGGGAAGGCAATGGGTAAATGATTAGGCTATGCCGCCTGCTTACACAGTTCGATAATTTTTATTGGTCATATACATCCTCCGGTTTTTTTTAACCCTGTAGAAGAAAACTGGGTCTGCATTCCAACAAGTTTCGTTATCGAGGCAAAATGTAATTTTTACAATGTCACAATATGATCACAATTATCTCGCAGTGATGTCAAAGATTTGAATTACGACGTTTATAATTATCACTATCACTATCATCACTACATAGTATAAAATCACTTTTCGCCGTCCCTATGTCCCTATTTCCCTTTGCATGCTTAGATCTTTAAAACTACGCAACGGATTTTGATGCGGATTTTTTTATTTTTTTTTATTTATTATTTTTATTTTTTTATTAACACTAAATTATAACACCATAACAGTTTAAAACCAAATCGATGTTATAACTAAAAATTAAAAATAGGTAACAACTATTGATTAATTTTTCCAAATAATTTTGACTTTCAATCAACCTATGGGCCGCTTCTGTGAATTTCGACGCTGTACTGCCGAAGATATCGACTTCTGAAGCTAGTAAATTCAAAATACGTATAGCTCGTGCCATCGGCGCAAAATACATAAGGTTGGTCCTATGGGCGGGCTCATGCAATAGTGGTGGTTTGCGGCGCGCTCCCACGACACCGTTTGGTGCACATAGTTGCAGTTCCACCAGCACCTCCGAATAGATAGAGTGATTCAAGAGGAAGGTTTATATGTATAATACATGCATAATATAGCCGTGCGAAGCCGGAGCGGGTCGCCAGTTTAAAGATAATAAGTATCTAGTTACCATAGAAATCTACATTGGTCCCTTAAGTTTCTTGCTAGGTCATAGTATTGTAGATTTTTTTAACGTCTGGTTTTTGCTACGATATTTATTTTCATTTCAGATTACCATAAAACTTGAAAATTGAACATAGGCAGGTACTATTATGGACGTCGACCCTAAAAATATTAAACAACGAAGTTCTTTAAAAATAGCATTTCCTTTTCTCTGGCGAATATTGAAATACCCAAATATCTTAATAAAAATTCTAAGGAATAAGGAATCCGTTTAGGTATATCTGTTTAGGGAACAGCTTCCTACAAATATTTGTATCCTACCTTCGTAGGACTAGGGGTCTCGGTAGGAAAATTGAATATAGCGTTAGAATATAAAGTACTTTAGTACATACAGTGTGTTATAAAAACCTTGTTGTCTTTCAGGTATATACTTATAGGCACTTACTCCCAGGACAACAAACTAAAAAAATATATACAAACCTTTTCATTAAAATTCAATATTTTATTATTTTATTAAACATACTTACCTATTTTATATTTTTAGGCATTAAAATAAACAAATATAGGTAAAACAATGTAATACGGAATTACAAATTAAAATCACTAAACTAATTTAAAAACTAGCGACTCGGCCTGCTTCGCACGGCTATATTATGCATGTATTATATATATAAAATTTTCATTACATTTGGTATTAAAATCCGTTAAGTAGTTTTAAAGAACTAAGCATACATAGGGATAGACAGCGGAAAGTGACTTTGTTTTATACTATGTAATGATTATCCTAATTTACAGATAACTGAGGAATTAACAAGATGTGGCAATATTATTATGAGCAGGGGGCAGGGGTTAGGTAAATACTAATAGAGGTGCCATATTTAGAAAATTAAATTTTCTTTAAGGTTTTTTCTTTAGGGAATTTTCTTTTTTCGAAGTTAAATTAGTGTAATTTCGAAAACCAATTTTTTGTGGTTGTTGGCATTTTTTTTCCATAAAATTTGGGTTTCCCTAAGACGAATTACAAGGTTTTAGTTACACACTGTATAACCTACATTGAGAGTAATAGATTGAGGAGATCATGTTGAATAATGGACAAATACGAGTAGTGAGTAGGTTTAAAAACTATAAAACTATGAAAGTTATTTAAGCGAACGTCTGAGTTAGGTAGTCCATTTTGCCCACAATGAAATTTTGAATAAAAAATCTAGTTAGGGACTGAAAAATAAATCTTTCGCGAGTTCACGGGTGTAATATTGTCGAAAATAATAATCATCTAGAGTCTAGTGTGAATAAGCCATTCTATTATAAGTATAGTGGAAAAATGTGCATCATTGGAAATTCATCTTTGATATATTTTATAACTCATAATTCATATAAAACTGGTGCACTGCACCTCTCACATCTTCAATGCACAATGGTCGAGCGACAGACATAAGCGACGAAGAATTCAACCCAATGCAAATACATAATAGTTGGTACCCCTATTCTGAAAAAATAATGCAAAAATCGTAAGGTACATTGAAAAATGTATTGATTGACATATTTTTTATTTGTTTTGGTCTTAAAACGGCAGAGTACCCTGCTGGAATCTAAGGAATTTCACTATTTCTAGGTATACGGAGGAGGCAAATTAGTCCACATGATTTTAAGACAAGTTGCCACATAAGACGACTTGCGTTTTAGACCGTCTGATACAAACCCACGTCTTTAGCCGCGCTCTGTCCCGTCTGTCCTGTCCCGCACGTCTAAGTACTGTCGCGCACGTAAAATTTTAACCGGTTAACATTGCAGCCGTGTAGCTAACTTTACCCAGACCGAAAATACAACTTTAGACAGAAAAATTGGTAATCATTGGTGCAGGCACAGAAATCCATGTTCGTATCTTTGTTCAGTAAATAAAATGTGCAGGACAGTATTCGTTCCGCGGTTTAAAGTTCGAGTCAAAAACAATAGAAAATATAGATTTGACAGTAATCTGACAGTTTAAAGTGACAGTGACACATTTATCGATCAATAGAAGATCAGTGCCTTGATTCACTAAGGTTCAAGTCGTCGGGCGCGCGTGATTAGGACGAGAATTCCATACAAAAACCGCCCCCCCTCCGCCCCTAATCACGCGCGCCCAACGATTTGAACCTTAGTGAATATAGGCCCAGTAGTCAATAGGTAGTTGTTTCTATTCGCCCCTTGACATTGGCAGCAAAAATATATTTTTTCCTTACCATTATATTCTGTTTTTAACCGCCGCGCGCCGACGCAAAAACAAATGAAAAAAACCCTAAAAAAATATTGTATGTCAGACGAGGCTGTATAGGTTAAAAGTATTTTGCCTAGCCTTTCGGGAGTGTAATTAACAAAAAATAGTAAGTAAACATAACCTAAAATTCTTAAAACTTTTTATTATTTTACAAGTCTTTTTTTTATTCGCAACTGTGATAAAAACGTCGTACGATACACGTGTGGATTGATCATTCCATCTCGGCTTTTGCCACGCTCGCGTTCCGCTCGCGCGTCATAAACCGCCTCTATGGGATGATCAACTCTCCACACTTGTATCGCAATGTACGTACTATTGTTAAATACTAGCTAAATAAAAATCCCTATTTGGAGCTTTAATTTGTATTAAATGTAAGGAAGTAGGGTAACTAGGTACCTACATAATTAGTTTAGGTTTTTATTATTTAATTGTTATGAAGAATATTTTATTCCTTTGTTTACTAAAACGATCAAATTAATATTTTAATACTAGTTAGCTAGCTAATATGTAAAGGATTATAAAATTAAATATTATTAATTATAGTTTGATACTTATGACAAAAAGTTTTCAAAATTTTGTTTAATTCATTTAATTAAATAAATTCATTCATTCATCACATTCGTTACAATTAACAATATTAGTTGTAAGCGACGGGTATTTTTGGCGCGTTGCGTTTGGCAGCATAAGCACCCATATGGGCCTTTTGTAATGCATTTATTTTTTGTTATGCAAGTCAACCGAAAGAACGAAAGAGATATATTTTGGTAGACTTTTCAAGCTACCAAAATTTTGTTTAAAATTATTTTTGTCGTTAAAATCATTGTGTGCTGCCCTAACCAAAGTGTAAATTGTCCATTATTGGTTCGCAAAAGATTTATGTTCAGTGTTCATGTTCACATTCTAACGGGGAGTGTAGGTGGAGCTCCCGAAATAAATCGCTCTAAACGGAATAGATGGTTTTTTTACGGGACAACAGTTTTATCAGATAAATAAAATCCAAGTACACAGGTGGCGAGTTTTACCTATTTACTAGAATTGATGCTGTGAATAATAATTTTGTGCCCGTACTTGACTTGTCATTGACTCTTGAAGTTTTCATACACACTCGTCAACAAAATACCTACATTTTGTTTTTGAATGAATGAATGTCATTTTTGAATGAACGAACGAATTAATGATCTTCTCTTGTTTTTGTTTCGATCGCCTTTTGTTGTTTTTCGATCGTCTTTTGTTTTTATCTGATTAACCAGTTGCTAGTTGGCTCGTTTGGAAAAAAATCGTATTTTTTTCCATACTGCACGACTAGTTGGACCGTTTCGAAAAAAATCGTCATTAGTTCCATACTGCACAACTAGTTGGTCGGTTTATTGCGCCCTGCGAAAATATTGGGCCGGAAGCAATTATTATTCAGGTAAATATAAAACTGGGGAGTAATTAGACCCTTACTAAACCGTCGCTAAATAAAGTAGGCAAGTAATACTATAATTTTAATTCTCGTTGAGTGGAATTAACTGAAAATTAGAACCTCCAAGAGTTATAAAATAATATTATTCGCTATAAAAATAACCCTGTATTATCGCTTTTTTATTGGCTATTATAGTCCACTTTGAGAGGATAATTATATTTTCTAGTGTTCTGTGGAGTTTTTGCTCGTTAAATATTTCTTGGAAGAGAGAATAATGCTACCCTGACCCTTTGAATTGAAGGCATCTAATTAGATTTTTGACTGTTTTTTCAGAAAGTATTTTAATACTTACTGGAAAATGTTTGTATACTTCTTACCTTTATTTTTCCAAATAAGCGTCAATTATAGATATAAAAAAAAAATCTTAATTGTTTCAACTAGTTGCGCCCCGCGGTTTCACCCGTGTATATATTTGTGATGCGATTGTTGCATGAATTTGAATACAAGGTACTGCAAGTGTTTGTGAGTTCATATACAGGGTGTTCCGTAATGAATGGCCAAACGGGCACCTACGGATAGAGGACACTGTGCCGGTTCAGAAAAACGAAAGTTATGTTCTATGAAAGTCTCTCGGTTTCCGAGATATCCGCCATTTTATATTTTTATAAATTTCACTCCTTTCTCCATGTTTTTTTTTTTGCCAAAACTGCAAATGAAGGAATTATCCCAATCTGTTTTTTGGATAGTATTCCAAGATAAATGTGCTATCGAATGCAAACAATTATTTTTATGACACATTGAAAGTTTTTTTTTAAACTAAGATCTAACTTAAACTTAATGATTTTTGAATTTTTTAACCTGAACTTTAATCTTTCCCGTTGTAAAAAAATGTATGGTCACCCTAGTGCCAAATTAAAAAAAAAGTTGCTTATTTCATTGCGATTCTGAAAAGGTATAATATGTAGTATTTCCAGCATTGAATACCAAATTAATTTCTATTATAATGAGTTCGGTTCGGTTCTATTATAACAAGTTCGGATTGTGTTCGGAAGTCGTAAGTAAACGTACATTCACGTACGACTAATTCGTATGCAGTCTGCGCGCTTCCATAGTACTTAAAAGGATGGGATTGTTCGTACGTCTTCGTACGTTGACGCACGAATGAAATTCGGACGAAAACGTATCCAAAGTGCGCGCGGCCTCAGGCTCTGCAATTGATCTCTACTCTTCTAAAAGAAAGAGTGCCGTTCATTTGTTTTAATATCCTTTGCGATCGGTCGATTGAAAAGTCTCTAATCAACGTAAACCATGAATATAAAAACCTTTTTCACAGATGTATTAACTACTGCACCACACGAAAAGCAAAAAGAGGAAAATAGGCTTCAGTGGTCCGTGAAAGCACAGCATCTATTTCCTGCTGGAAGATCTATGATGTCACGGTTCGTAGCTTTTAGATTTTCACTATCCCGTGTTTGGTTTCTTCTTAGTGCAACGTATTTTTTTTTATTTCTTTTTCATTAATATATGGTACTCGCTGCGCCCCGCGGTTTCAATCGCTTAAGCCCCGATTCCATGGGAATATCGGGATAAAAAGTATCCTATGGGTCTCCAGCTATCTAGATACCGAGTTCGCCGTCCCTATGTCCCTATTTCCCTTTGTATGCTTAGATCTGTAAAACTACGCAACAGATTTTGATGCGGTTTTTTTTAATAGATAGAGTGGTTCAAGAGGAAGGTTTATATGTATAATACATGCATAATATAGCCGTGCGAAGCCGGAGCGGGTCGCTAGTATATAATATTAGAGACAACACTCTACGAGTATATTACATAAAGAAATGTAGTGCGTTTTAAATGAGTACTTTTTGAAATTAATAAAGAGGTCAGCGTTTGACCACTATCTCACAAGATGGTAACTGACGCAGTCTAAGATATAGCATGGTTTCTTAGAAGATACCTATACGCTCGTGATTTAAAGACCCCTATATAGTCCTCGAAGGATGCGAATGAAGGTAGGAAAACGGCACAGTGGAACAAAGCCTAAGGCCTAAAATGTAGCTAGCGTGAAATACTTAGGAAAATAATGCTTGTCATTGCTTTAAAACTTTACTTTATAATTTTTTTGACGTGACAACGTCTTATAAATTGGTTTGCCGGGTGACACTTCAAGAAACTGCGTTACGCTCCGCTGACGTTATGCGCTCACAATGAGAGCGAGTGAGAGGCACGCGGGCATGGTTAGCCCGCCTAAGAGCGAGAGAGACAGACATAAAAAGTGAAAGGCACGCGTCCTTTCCACTCGAGCACAGTTGTTGTCACGTAAAACTTTCGCCCGTATACCGACTTTACAGGCAACCAGTTTTTTATTTTACGGTTAGTAGTGACTAATTATTGTGTGTTGAGATTGGCAAAGATTTTATTTGTAACGAGTCCTGTAATTTATTTTGTGATTTATAACCAGATTCTTTCAGAAGTTAACGTTTCAAATAACCATTTTCTTTATTTATTTTCTTTCTTTCATTTTGTACTTTTATTTAAACACACTCCATAGGTTACCAACCCAGTTACATTTATCACAACGTAAAACTTTCGCCCGTATACCGACTTTACAGGCAACCAGTTTTTTTTTTACATATGATAGGTCAGCGTTTGACCACTATCACACCTGTCTGATGGTAGGTGACGAAGCGGCCTAAGATGTAACACGCCTTCCTAGAAGATACCTACCTATTCACTAGCGACTTGAAGGAGTGGGAGTAGGATAGGATAAGTAATCCAAAACGACTAAACCAATTTAGATACGGTTTGATGATTTAATCAAGATGATTTAATCAGAAAAGCAAGTTATCACTGTACGAGTATTCGTTATATCATTATAAATTAACTTTTCATTTCTAATCTAAAATACCCATAATCGTTGTAAATTAAGGGTTCATTTTCGAAGAGTATGGGTATTTTAGATATGTAAAGATTTTCCGTTAATATCCGGTTGTCTGTTACTTAACCATCTCATATGGGTCCTGAAAATTTTCATTGTAACATGTTTCCTTTAGAGATTTCGCATTAAGGGTAAATCCGCTTGGGATTTTTTAAATAATGTTCGATTTTTTGTAGAATCTACGAAAAGTTTTGTTTACGACTAAAACGTGTTTAACTTGGTGGTTTAAGTGGCGAATGAATAAAGGTGGACGCTGAAGCCGAAAGAATCGAATTTTTGCCGTCCACGGGAAAAGGTACCTTATATTAATAGTGATAAGGTCCATTTATATTTTTTATATTTCGCCTCTTACGATGCGGTCGACTCTGATGACGTCATTGGAAAAATAAATGTCTTATCTCTATTACAATAAGGTACGGTCGGCTGTATAATTGCAGACCCATCGTAGAGCTCCAAAACGGCTGTTATAAGAATGTTTTCAACACAAGCAAGACTCTAGGCACCTGCATTAGTTGAAGTTTAAAGTCTTCTAACTCATGAATTTATCAAACAAAAATATTAGAATGAAAACATGCCAATAATAGTATTTTTTTTAACTCTACCGGGGGCTGCAATTATGCAGCCGACTGTACCTTTTCCCGTGGACGGCAAAAATTCGATTCGTTCGGCTCTGATCAATCTGCGACCACCTTAAGTAAGTACCTTCTAGGAAACCGTGCACCTGCCATCCAGGTGCGTGTGATAGTGGTCACCGGCGGAACGTGACAATGACGTCACACTTCGGGAACGTGACACTTTTTTGTGAATGCAGGTGTTACATCAATTTATTATCACGCCAAAAATACTAAAAAAGGAATATATTGGTATGAAACCCTTCGACTCGCACTGTTTTTTTTTACCACAAGTCAACAAACAAAGTATGGTCTAATATTCGATTTCGCCTTACAAAATTAAAATAGCAGACATTTTTATCACTACATAGTATAATCACTACATAGTATAAAATAAAGTCGCTTTCTCTGTCCCTATTTCCCTTTGTATGCTTAAATCTTTAAAATTACGCAACGGATTTTGATGCGGTTTCTTTTAATAGATAGAGTGATTCAAGAGGAAGGTTTATATGTATAATACATGCATAATATAGCCGTGCAAAGCCGGGACGGGTCGCTAGTATCACATAAAGCACATTACAATTTGTACCTACCTAAAAGTTGCTTAAAAGCCCCGTTAGAACGCCAAGTATTTTGTATCATTTGAGGACAGTCCTAAACAAATATTTGTGTTCTCAGCAAAAACATTTACCTACTGGCTAGAGAACCGTATATACTTGTATAAATCATAAGTAATAAATATTTATATACATATACTAGCTGTCCCGGAAAAAGATGTATGGCCATTCAAAAAAAAAGAACCGGGCTAAAAATTAATTAAAAAATAATCTTATATAAAATAATTAAAATTAATTTAAAAAAAAAACATTCAAATCGGCCGTTTAGGAGGAGTTCAGTGACATAGCTTAAATCTTTAAAACTACCCAACGGATTTTGATGCGGTTTTTTTAATAGATAGAATGATTCAAGAGGAAGGTTTATATGTATAATACATGCATAATATAGCCGTAGGAAGCCGGGGCGGGTCGCTAGTATGTATATAAATATGACCATTGGGATATTTTATCCGTGACTGAACATATTTAAGTTCACTTAAGTCCCGATCCCGTGTGAATATCGGGATAAAAAGTAGCCTGTATTACTCTCAATGAATCAATGTATCATCTTATTAAGTTTCATCAAAATCGGTTCAGTATTTTCAGAGCCTATTTGTGTAATAATCTTCCCTACAACATGGTATAAAATAAGTCACTTTTCGCCGTCCCTATATCCCTATGTCCCTTTATATGCTTAGATCTTTAAAACTACGCAACGGATTTTGATGTGGTAGTTTTATTAGATATAGTGATTCAAGAGGAAGGTTTATATGTATAATACATGCATAATATAGCCGTGCGAAGCCGGAGCGGGTCGCTAGTATAAAGTCACTTTTCGCCGACCCTATGTCCCTATGTATGCTTAGATCTTTAAAACTACGCAACGGATTTTGATGCAGTTTTTTTTTAATAGATATAGTGATTCAAGAGGAAGGTTTATATGTATAATACATGCATAATATAGCCGTGCGAAGCCGGAGCGGGTCGCTAGTTACTAATATTATAAAGCTGAAGAGTTTGTTTGTTTGTTTGAACGCGCTAATCTCAGGAACTACTGGTTCGAATTGAAAAAATATTTTTGTGTTGGTTAGATATCGAGGCTATAGGCTACTTTTTATTTTGATATTCCTACGGGATCGGGACTTGCGCGGGTAAAACCGCGGAGCGCAGCTATTTATTTATTCCAATATAAAAAACTTAGTCTAGTACAAAATTAAGGTGCAACAAAAACTCTTTCGAGTTTGTCCGTGCACCAGTGAGTCGTTGGTAAGCAAAGAAGTTAAAAAATTAATACAATACAAAAATAAAAAAGAACAATAACATAACAAAAAATCAATAAATTCATAAATCTAAGGTATATCAAAAATACCCCTCGTCCCTATCTATCTCCGCAGCGAACTTATCTTGCATCTCAGTCGCAATAAAAACATTCCACGGCTACCTCTGCCCGTCTGGTTTAGTATAACAATAGTGATCCATCTACTCTATCCATCTAAACAAAAAATAGTTGAACCACGACTGCTAATTAGAAGCCCGTGATCCAATTTACTGAAAAAATAAAATGACTCGCGATTCAACAAAAAATGATCGAAGCAGTAATAAAAAACGATCGAAACAAACTGTTCGCTCGCGTTGGCCGTTTATTATTTTAGGTTAGTATGAATTTCCAAAATATCAGTGCTCTTCTTTCTTGTTTTCATTTTCTTGTTGCTAGGTCTAATGTAAATAGCTCTTTCTGACCATTAAAAAACAGATTTGTTCATATAAAATGGATGTTTACAAAACGGTAAGCAAGATAAAGTACTCAGCTGTCCAATGTCCATGCCGTTCTTAACACAACATAATATTTAAGTTAATGTATTCAAAACATTGTGTTACTTTTACATAGATGTAGGGGCGTAATTATAACTCCGTAGTTTGTAATACATAATAAATATTATTTTATTTTAGTTGTAACTAGCGACCCGCCCCGGCTTCGCACGGCTTTATTATGCATGTATTATACATATAAACCTTCTTATTAACGACCTCTGTGGGAACAGCCGCCATAGTTCCTTTTCTGGGTATTTTTATATGCAAAAAAAAACTTTTTCCTTCAAAATGTGATACGCAGCACGCATAACAAGTCGCAAAAAGGTATAAAGAAAGAAAAATACACGGAAATACCGTGACGCCAACTGTGCAACAAATACGATGTAATATGTTTGAGAAAAACTCCAGTTGGTTATAGAGTGAACCAGAAATGTGATATTGCGACCATTTCGCTCTGTCGTGTCCTGAGTCGGTTTTAACGAACACATTTGTTCTAGTTAAAGTGGATCTCGTGCTGAATTATAAGGGTTCCTTTTTTAACTTTCACAAAGTGTTCGCAACATATTTACGCAACATACATACGCAGGACCGTCTGTAACGGATCCGTTCTATTGGCCTGTGTATACAGGGTGATTTTTTTTACGTGGGCCTTCAGGGCTGTATCCGAAACTATAAGAGATAGCAAAAATACTGAAGAGGTCGCGTGCCCGATTTACACAAAACCTAAAATCGAACCTATTGATTTTTGCAAAAAAATAATTATTCTATATTTATATAACATCTTGTCGTTCTTGGAAACAAACATAGTATGGCAAATCAAAGCTGTCAAAAGAGTGCTTCGTTATAAGGATATAACGAAGCTGTCAGAAGAGTGCTTTGTTATAAGAATATAACGAAGCTGTCAGAAGAGTGCTTCGTTATAAGAATATAACGAAGCTGTCAAAATAATGCTTCGTAAGGATATAACGAAGCTGTCAAAAAAGTGCTTCGTTATAAGGATACAACGAAGCTGTCAAAAGAGTGCTTCGTTATAAGGATACAACGAAGCTGTCATAGGAGTGCTTCGTTATAAGGATATAAAAAAGCTTTCAAAAGAGTGCTTCGTTATAAGGATATAACGAAGCTGTCAAAAGAGTGATAGATAGATAGATAGATAGATAACTTTATTTGTACAACACAGAAAGGAACAGAACACGATAAACACAAAGTAAAGTAAAAGCTAGAAAGAAAAAGTTGCACAAATGGGCGGCCTTATCGCTGAAAGCGATTTCTTCCAGGCAACCTTTGGATGGAAAAGAACTGATTTAGCTTAAATGGCAGGTTGTGAATAACTTAACTTATAATAGGTGATGATATAAAATATTTACATAATTATGGTTTTAAATATTAAATTATATATAATACATACCAAATAATTATATGCATAGATACATAGGTATAAATAAGTACATACATACATACATGTATACATACATAAATAATACAGGAATATATACGGATATTAGACAGTACTGAGGTAGTGATCAGTTACCATAGCTTTGAAAATGGGTAGGGATTTAGCAGAACGAATAGGTTGAGGCAGAGAATTCCAGAGGATGACAGAGTGGAAAGAAAAGGATTTATTATAGAAAGAAGAGTTGAGAAGAGGAGCTTGAAGGAGAAGGGATTCTGTCGAACGGAGTTGTCGTGAATGGGCGTCACTCAGGAACTTGAAACGTTCTCTAAGGTAGTGAGGAGAGGAAGGAGCGAATAGGATAGTGCTTCGTTATAAGGATATTACGAAGCTGTCAGAAGAGTGCTTCGTTATATGGATATAACGAAGCTGTCAGAAGAGTGCTTCGTTATAAGGATATAACGAAGCTGTCAGAAGAGTGCTTCGTTATAAGGATATAAGAAGCTGTCAAAAGAGTGCTTCGTTATAAGGATATAACGAAGCTGTCAAAAGAGTACCAGTCCAAGTCTTATAAGGGTTCCTTTTTCTACCTTTCAAGGTATAGAATCCTAAAACCGAATCCAATAAAACGGATTTGAAAAACGAACTAATGTGTGAAAAAGCCTTAACTGTACAAAATAACACGTTCAATAAATATCAATGTCACACACCGGAAATGGTTATGGACATGTGAATGATTAATGGTACGTAAGGGTACGTTTACATTACACACTTCCGGTGAGAGGATGGCGCCTGAAGGGCGTGATATGGAGTACCATCTGATATTTCAACCGCGGAATTTTTTCTGCGCAACTTTCCTAATTTTTCTTTAAGAGCCTTCTCCTGCTACAAACACAACAAAAAGGGAATTCAGAATAAAAAAAATGGGATTCATTTTTATTAGTATAGGGTGCGATAGCCAGCACTGATCATTTCTGGATTTTTTTCTAAGAAAATTCATCTATAAAGTTGAACTCGCGACTTCTCGCTTACCGTGCGGCTGCGATAACCACTACGCTACGCAGCTAAGTAACACCTCGGTCGATATAAGGATATCTTGCTTTTCGAATTAAGAGTAAAGGGTACCGGCTCTCTCTCTATAAAAACGTAGTCGACTGTTTCCACCCTGGGTAATGACACTATAGCAAATATTTTTGTTGCATAAAACCTATAACTACCATGACTATGCCCCTATGTATTGTTATTTTTCATTTTCTGATTATCATAAAAAGTAAGAGTTGAAGAAAACAAAATATGTATTCTAAAAAATAAGACATAGGGACATAGGGCAGAGATAAGTTATATGCAACAAAAATATTTGCTCTAGTGTCATTATACAGGGAGGAAACAGTCGACTACGTTTGTATGGAGAGAGCGCCGGTACTCTTTCCTCTTAAGGTTTAGAACCTTACAGCTTATCATACGATAAAAGAAATATATCATATGGAAACACATCTAGTAGCGACGGGTGTTTTTTTTATAAAGGTAAATAAAACATCAAAAGACAAGAACATTATTTTAATTTTGTAAAGCGATATTGATAATTTGACATTATAATTACATCGTGCGATAGATCACAGGTGGAGAGTCTTCATATTATATTTATTACCCTTTAAAAAATAAATATTGTGAAGAAAAATTGTCAATGCCCTTAACCTTTCTTCAAAGCAAACTAGCCATGACTTAAATATGAATATTGATTCCATTTGTCGCAAATAGCAACCACGTTAGTTTTTTATTACATTTTTCCACGAAATGTCAAGGAACTATTGGTAGACGGAATATGGTATTAGAAACTGAATGTTATTGTCAGTCACACATAACCGTAGCGGGGTCTACGACGACTTAATCGCTCCGTAGCTGGATACTACTCAGATGTAATCGCTTCATGGTAGGGTCTACTCCCAAACAATTGCTATGTAGCTGGTTACCACTTAGACAATCGCTTCGAAGCAGAGTCTACGCCGACACAATCGCTCCGTAGCAGGGTCTGAGCCGACACAATCGCTCCGTAGCAGGATTTGAGCGAACATAATTGCTCCGTAGCAGGGTCAGAGCCAACATAATTGCTCCGTTAAGTTAAGCAGATTACTATTACTCGGGCATTATGTGTCGTAAGCTAGGTTTTACGTCCACATCATTTCACTGTGGCATCGTTTATTAATTTTTTTTTATATTTGTTGGTAGTCGACACAATCGCTCCGTAGCAGGGCTTCATTATCATCATATTAGCTACAACACGTCCACTGCTGAACATATGCCTTCCCTAAATACGTCTAAAGCGATCGGTATCATGCTTTATAACCGCTCCGTATCAGGTTCTTGTCTTGGTTATCAGGCATATCGATATAATATCTTCTAAGCAAGGGACACTATAGCTTTGTAGCAGATTCTAAGCCGACATAATAACTCCATAGCAGGGTCTACTCCAACATAATGGCTCCGTAGCAGGATCTACGCCGACATAATCGTTCCGTAGCAGGGTCTACGCCGACATAATCGCTCCGTAACAGGATCTACGCTGACATAATCGTTCCGTAGCAGGGTCTACGCCGACATAATCGCTCCGTAGCAGGATCTACGCCGACATAATCGTTCCGTAGCAGGATTTACGACAATATACAAACTGAGCGTAAACCTTTATAAATTATCACAAACCGTTGACTGTTTTCCTGTTATTACAGGCAGGTGTACAAACCTCTTGATTTAATTATGTAAACAGCTTAAATCACTCCAATTATAAACATACTTCAACCGTAACGAATGTATTCAAGCAAGAGCGCACAAAATCAAATACATATAACTTCTCTATCAACCTGCTTGTCTCTTATTGAATTTTAACTATATTTAGTTGCTATACTTAGTGTAATAGCCAAATGTTTTATTTATCGTTTTAAAATGTGATGTAGCTCTATAATATAATATTTTGTAAAAGTTTTTACATTATTCATTAAATTATTTTTATTTTTAGTTTTGGTACTTAAGGTGAAAGGGTACCTGCGCGCTCTCCATACAAACGTAGTCGACTGTTTCCTCCCTGGATAATGACACTAGCACAAATATTTTTGAGCCATAAAACCTATAACTGTTATGACTATGCCCCTAGGTTTTGGTTTTTTTCATTTTCTAATTATCATAGAAATTAGGATTTAAAAAATAAAAAAAAAACAAAAATAGGGGTATGGTCATTATTGGTCATGGCAGTTATAAGTTTTATGCACCAAAAATATTTGCTCTAGTGTCATTATCCAGGGAGAAAACAGTCGACTACGTTTGTAATAGTTTGTATGGAAAAGCCCCCGGTACCCTTTCCTCATAATTTAAAGAGAAAGATAGAGAAAAATGAAATTTCCAATTTAGTCAGAGCTGTCCCCATCAATCGAAGACTTAACAAGTCTGGAACGTTGATGAGCCGACTTTATTTATGTCACCATTTTAAATGTAGAAAACTTGTGATTTTCGCCCCTAACCTGTGCCTGTACCTAAGTACGGAATACTAAAGAGATGAGAAAGAGATTCTATTTATTTTTATGAAAGCTAAATAAAAAATTGGCTTTTTACATTCAATCTGGGGCCTTTTTCTGCTATTTTTCATTAATATATTTACCATTGTCATTATATCGAGACTCTTTTGATATTATATCGAGATTGTGACTTTATTTGGTATTCTGCTAAAGTTTTAATAACATCGCAATAGAATCGCTATGGAGTCTTAATGGAATGGTTATAGATACGTTGCAGGTATTGCCTAGCAACATGGTATATGTTGCTAAGCAATATATCGTTTTCACAACTATCGAGATCCCATTGAGCCACGATTCTAGAGCCGAATACCAAAGTGAGTCAGTGGTGTGTCAATGGTGTACCAATTTGACATGAAATGTCATATATTTAAATGTCTATTACGATTCAATTGACACTCTATTGAAACATCATATTTTTATTTTATTTTAATAATTGTATTAACTTGTCTGTGTAAGTATGTATGTATAAGTATCTATTGATTCATTAAATATTATAAGTATTTATGCTGTTTAAGGTAAGACGGACGGGGATCTGCAGCGGTGCCTTCTGCATCGCTGCCCGGGGAATGGCCGGAAGACCAGCGCTGTAGTGTAGCGTAATGCTTGCGCTGCAGCATATTAGCTGAGGTCGGTCCTTTTGGGATAGCACATGGCATCCCGTTTTCCCTACTATGTGCCTATTATTTAATTCAATAGATTGTTTTCTAATTCTGCCTGCTCCATTCTCATTTTTATTATTTTTTTCTTTTTTTTTGCTTTGTAATTATGTCTAGGTAGGTACCTTTTTTTTCCATATTTGTTTTCTTGTCCATGTGCTTTTCTAATAAATGTCTATTATATTCTATTCGAAACACAATTGTGTTAGCAGACAGACGGTAGCATTTTAACTAATTATCTTTATTACTAAGCTCAGCAATTACTAAGACGTAAGTATAAATATTTATACCCCATTTAAATTCCAAGAATGTCTATATAAATAGTAGGTAATAAAACTTTTATACCTAATAATAAAACTAGATTTCAATGCAGTTTCGTCTAGGAAAGCTGTCATCGCTCGGTAATCATGTTTACGATGCAATTTCAATGCAATAAAACCGATAATGTGGTTAGCATTTAATTTAAAGTCGGGGGGACCGGACGCTATAAAATTACAGGCTTATACAGGGTGATTGGTTTCCAATCCAAAACTGTGCAGAAGGTAATTCTCCATATCAAAACGAATAGCTTTTGTTCTAAGTAATTTAAACAATACGTTAAATATTTCGTTTCTATATTTTTCGACATTTTTTAAATTTTTATTATGTTTATTTTACTTATCTTTTTTGTTATGGATGGATATTTATTTTATTTTGATTTGACTTACCTATTCGATTAATTTATATTCTAAATAATTTATGACTTTTGGATAATACAAATTCTATATTTTTGGTAAATTAGTATAACACATTGTAAATTTTCATTTATGCCTATAAGGTGAACCATGGTGGCACCAACTCTTTCTCGATTTAAGATCTTTATAATTATGTACCCATGTGTATGAAATGAAATAAATGAATTATGAATGAATGAATGAATTATGAATTACGATTTTTGTTTATCCATTAAATTTTTTTATCATACAAAAATAACAAATTAATATTCTATTCTATAAGAATATTCTATTTAGAGATCTGCTGTGCGCAGCAAATGAGTATAATGAGTAACTCATGTGGTGCGCAGGCAGTACGCCGCGCTCTCGCGCGCGCGCCCTTTGCCGCATAGACATAGAAAATAGCCAGACAGTACGAAAACATTAAATATTGTTTTTGGGATATATATTGTTAAGGTTTTGACATAAGTCGTATTACAAAAGTTATTCGTTTTGATGTGGAGAATTACCCCCGCAAGGTTTTGTATTGTAAACCAATCACCCTATTGAGGTGTAGAGCTTACGACATCCTTTCACTATATACGTCGTCGCTTGTGATAAAGAAAAGCGTGATTTCGATGTCTTGATTAAAACGAACGATAAACAAATGGCCGCCGGAAACACAAATTAATAACGAAAAAACCGGCCAAGTGCGAGTCGGACTCTCGCACGAATTGTTTGTATATTCTGTTTTTAGTATTTGCTATCATAGCGGCAACAGAAATACATTAATTGTGATAAATTTCAACAGTCTTACTATCACGGTTCATGAGATACAGACAGACAGACAGTGGAAAAAAAAATGTTTATTACCACTAACCTGAAATGTTATTACAAATATATAGTAAAAATCCCGTTTTAAAATAACTTTAATAACAGTTGATTTTCTAATTTAAACAACAAAAGACAACTTTCATTTCAGACAACTGTAACTGTAAGTAAATAAACACAGTTTGCGAGAAATTCGCACACACAATCGTAATATCAAGCAAACTAAACTAAAGTTTGTGATTCTGTCTGTGAACTCGCCTCCCAAAGTAGGATTTAACTTGTGTTTTAGTTGTTCAAACTTTCCTATATTTACTGACAAATAATGTTGGAAACTAGATTGGAGTTATAACCTTGGACTATTATCCATTCTGTGCGTAACCTCAGGAAATCAATGACCCTTTGTTACTTTTTCTGTACTTTGCTTCTAAGGAGCCTAAGTCTGCTATTTTTCAACCTAACGTTTGCATATTCTATAGGCTTCATACTTTCGATTGGTATGGAATTTGTTTCTTAAACAAACCAGTGAAAGGATTAAAAAATAAGAATAAAGTTGTGTTTTGATAGAATAGTTAACATAAGGAGAATACCAATAGACATATTTTTGATATTTAATGCTTAATTTAATGTCAAAAATATTATGTTTATAACAATTCTATCGACACTCTATTGAAACACAATTATCTTAGCAGATTTGGGCCCCAGCTACTTAACTGAGGCGAAGATGGGTAATATAGTCTCAGTGTCAAAATGTACAAAAGTCTTAAGAGGAAACCTCTCTCTCCATACAAACGTAGTCGACTGTTTCTTCCCTTGATAATGACATTATCACTAATATTTTTGTTGCATAAGACATATAACTGCCATGACTATGTACCTGTGTCTTGTTTTTTTTTCCTTATCTAATTATCATAGAAATTAAGATTAAAAAAATCAGGAAATATAAATATAGGGGCATGGTCATGGCAGTTATAAGTTTTATGCAAAAAAAATATTTGCTATTGTGTCATTATCCAGAGAGGAAACAGTCGACTACGTTTGTATGGAGAGAGAGAGGTTTCCTCTTAAGACTTTTGTCCAGAGAGGAAACAGTCGACTACGTTTGTATGAAGAGAGCGCCGGTATAAGTATCAAAATATTAGCGACCCGCCCCGGCTTCGCACGGCTGTATTATGCATGTATTATATCTAACCTTCCTTTTTAATCACTCTATCTATTAAAAAAAAACCGCATCAAAATCCGTTGCGTAGTTTTAAAGATCTAAGCATACATAGCGAAATAGGGACATAGGGACGGCGAAAAGTGACTAGAGGATAGTGATGATAGTGATGAAAGTGATGATAGTGATGATAGTGATGATAGTGATGATAGTGATGATAGTGATGATAGTGATGATAGTGATGATAGTGATGATAGTGATGATAGTGATGATAGTGATGATAGTGATGATAGTGATGATAGTGATGATAGTGATGATAGTGATGATAGTGATGATAGTGATGATAGTGATGATAGTGATGATAGTGATGATAGTGATGATAGTGATGATAGTGATGATAGTGATGATAGTGATGATAGTGATGATAGTGATGATAGTGATGATAGTGATGATAGTGATGATAGTGATGATAGTGATGATAGTGATGATAGTGATGATAGTGATGATAGTGATGATAGTGATGATAGTGATGATAGTGATGATAGTGATGATAGTGATGATAGTGATGATAGTGATGATAGTGATGATAGTGATGATAGTGATGATAGTGATGATAGTGATGATAGTGATGATAGTGATGATAGTGATGATAGTGATGATAGTGATGATAGTGATGATAGTGATGATAGTGATGATAGTGATGATAGTGATGATAGTGATGATAGTGATGATAGTGATGATAGTGATGATAGTGATGATAGTGATGATAGTGATGATAGTGATGATAGTGATGATAGTGATGATAGTGATGATAGTGATGATAGTGATGATAGTGATGATAGTGATGATAGTGATGATAGTGATGATAGTGATGATAGTGATGATAGTGATGATAGTGATGATAGTGATGATAGTGATGATAGTGATGATAGTGATGATAGTGATGATAGTGATGATAGTGATGATAGTGATGATAGTGATGATAGTGATGATAGTGATGATAGTGATGATAGTGATGATAGTGATGATAGTGATGATAGTGATGATAGTGATGATAATGATGATAATTGTGACATAATGCATGAGGAAGTAGAATACCGGCTAATGGCAATTCGGAATCAAGGTTTCGTAGCATGGTGTATGGCAGACCCACCTAATTCTTTTTTTTGTTTTTAGTATTTGTTGTTATAGCGGCAACAGAAATACATAATCTGTGACAATTTTATCTGTTTAGCTATCAGTGTTCATGAAATACTGCCTGTTCACAGACAGACAGACAGACGGACGGACGGACAGTGAATAATAGCGTCACGTTTTTACCCTTTGGGTACGGAGCTAATTATGTAGGTCTGCAATAGGTGTAACTCATTAAGAGTTATTCTTGTGGGGAGTGGCTTGTTGTAACGACTCACGTCAGTGGGCAGTACCAACATATATTTAAGCCGAAGTGGTAAGACCAAAAGCGCGATAGAGTTGTCTGTGAAACAGTTTTTATGTATCAACCCTTAAAATCCATATAATTATATTCCTACTGTCGGTCGTAAAGGTGAAGATATGCTTTGTATTGTAATACACTTCGAAAAACGACGAGTGATTTGCTTTGACAGAAAAAATACGTGAAAGTCGTAAAAAAAACGTATTTTTTTTGAAATTTTTATATTTTACGGCGATTGTAAAGAAAAAACTAGTACAAAATCTATATTTTCATCAAATTCAATAAGTTAGTAAAGATTCACAGAGATTCACTAAAGTAGATGTTAGTCTTTTAATTACCTAAAACAGCCATTAAGCGGCGCGCGGGGAAAAGGGGTACTTTACCTTAAAAGGAACTAGCAACCCGCCCCGACTTCGCGCGGTTATATTATGCATGTACAAACCTTTTTCTTGAATCACTCTATCTATTAAAAAAAACCGCATCAAAATCCGTTGCGTAGTTTTAAAGATTTAAGCATACCTACAAAGGGATATAGGGACAGAGAAAGCGACTTTGTTTTATACTATATAGTGATTATAAGCTTTTTTACACGCTGTATATAAGTAGGTACCGCCAACCGTTAATATTCAAATAATAAAGAAAGAAAAAACTGGAAAGTGGTTATAAATGTAATTTTAAACTTTTATTTTTGAAACTGGTGATAAATGTATATTTATCACCAGTTTCGTTTCGAAAATGTTATCACTTACCAGCATAAACTACGAGTAGGTGAAATGATGTGAAGTAGTTACAGTTGGTTGTTAGGTGGGGACCATGTCGACTGTCTTTTTACTAGCGGCCCTTGTGGCCCTGGCTATGGGGGCAACAGTGTCTGCCAAACAGCACTATAAAACAAAATCTGGTTACTTTTTTAATTGTTTTTTATCTGAACAAAATAGTTATTGTTTCTTTTTTTTTTGCTTAAAATGTTAACTGGCCTTTTAGAAACTTTATGTTTTTTTTTAATTAAGAGATCCAAATTACTCTCACAGATATTTACACTAATAAATGTATTAAATTCTTGGAAAATAATTAATTTACTCAATAATTATATTTTTTACTTATAATTTTTTTTTACATTTATTATTTATATATTTTTTTAATTTATACCTGAAAATTTTTAAACGATTAATCTCAAAAACTTTAGCACTACATATAGTGTTCTTTTAAATATTCCTACACTTCGGAACATTTTCAATTTTATTTTAATTGTTATAGAACGATGATGGCATTGCTGATGACTTTGTGTAATGTTTTTTTTCTGATTTCCTTTTGTTTTAGCGGACGCTGATTTTGTTGAGTGTCAAAAGAAAATAATGGGGCTCTTATTTAACATTTTCCAAATAGACCCCAATACGGAGTACTACAAACTAGGCATCAAATACGACATTGAAGGCAATGTTGAAAACTATTCCGTAAGTTTTCATAATAATCCTAATAATAACTCCTAATCGAGATTAAAACTGAATACTTTCAAAGAAATGTAGACTAATAATTTTCTATTATTTGGCCGCAGGACAAAAATGTTGTCAAAGAGTTCATGGCCCTCTTCAGAAATGGTCATCTTCCCAAATACCACGAGTTCTCAATCTTCTACGAAAGGCAAAGAGACGAAGCCGTGGCCCTTTTCAAACTTCTATACTTCGCTAAAGACTTTGAAACCTTCTACAAGACCGCTTGTTGGGCGAGAGTGCACCTAAACGCGGGACTCTTTGGCTATTCTTACTACATCGCCGTGATACAACGACCAGATATGAAAGAGTTCTTTCTCCAAGCACCCTATGAAGTATTCCCTGAACTCTTTATTAATAGGGATCTCGTTACCAAAATTGTACGTTACAAACAACAAGGTGGAATTCTTTACCCTGAATACGCAAAGAAGTACGGATTGGTCGAAGAGAATAACAACTTAATTTTTTACGCAAATTACTCTAACGGTCTGACTTATCCCAACAAGGAAGAACGAATTTCTTACTTCACTGAAGATATTGGTTGGAACTCTTTTTACTTCTACTACCACACCATTGAACCTTTCTGGTTGAATACCGGCAGATACGATCGATTTACAAAAAGTCGTGGAGAATTATACTTCCACTTCCACCAGAAAATCTTAGCTCGTTACTACATGGAGCGTCTCAGCAACGGTTTCGATGAAATTCCTTCATTTTCTTGGTTTGAGCCTTTCAAAGTCGGTTACTTCCCTATGGTTGGCTCTTCGTACTATAACTTCGCACAAAGGAATAACTACTATAATCTTAAAAGCGATAACAATTATAATTCTATTAGATTTTTGGACAGATATGAGAAAAGATTCTCCCAGTACTTGCAGAAGGGACGTTTCAAAACTGTGAGTATTAACTCATAATCCTAAAAGATGGATTACACGATTTATATGTTTTAGAGTAATATATTTTTATTTATCCTTTAGTCCGAGAACCAATACGCTATCCGCGACCCTAAGGCAATGAACTTTGTGAGCAACTACTGGCAAACAAACGCTGACTTGTACAGCGAGAACTTTACTACCGGCTACCAGCAATCTTACGAAATAACCGCTCGTCATGTTCTTAGTGGTGCACCTGCACCAATAAACAAGTAAGTTTAGTTAAGTTTTCTATTATAAATACCTAAAATGTCATTGTTTCTTTAATGTTACACAGAAGGTAGATATGTTGAAGCAAAATATTAAAGCATAGCGTTTACTAGGTACAACTTCATCCCAAGTGCCCTCGACTTCTACCAGACTTCACTTCGTGACCCAGCCTTCTACCAGCTGTACAACAAGATCTTCAACTACATCATTCAGTACAAGCAGTACCTAAAACCCTACAGCCGCGAAGAACTTCACTACAACGGTGTCAAGATTCAAGACGTCAAGGTTGACAAACTTGTAACTTACTTCGAACTCTACGACTTCGATGCCAACAATATAGTTGATTTTAATAAATATGAAGACAAGAGGGACTACTCCAACTTCAAAGTGCGTCAACCTCGTATTAATTATAAGCTTTTCAAAATATCTATTGATATAATGTCTGACCAGAGAACCGACGCTGTAGTCAAGTTCTGGATCGGTCCAAAATATGACAGCTACAACTATCCTATAAACATTGAAGATAACTGGATGAACTTCTATGAACTCGACTTTTTCACTCATAAACTGAACAAAGGCATGAACAAGATTGAACGCAGCTCCGATGAGTTCTTCCTCTTCAAAGAAGACTCAATGCCCGCATCCGAGGTCTTTGAGTTATTGGAACAAGGAAAGCTGCCGACGTATACGATTGAGAACTTTGCCAAGATGCCTAGAAGACTAGCGTTGCCTAGGGGCAGAACCGACGGTTTTCCCTTCCAATTTTTAATTTTCGTTTACCCTCAAAACTCTGTTGACAGAAACCGAGAGACCACGGTTGGGTTTTATGATAGCATGTTGGGTAACAAGCCTTTCGGTTATCCTTTAG
The DNA here is from genome assembly GCA_907269075.1 of Idaea aversata. Lineage (NCBI taxonomy): Eukaryota > Metazoa > Arthropoda > Insecta > Lepidoptera > Geometridae > Idaea > Idaea aversata. The sequence continues at coordinate 12,401,581 of OU026099.1, read as the reverse complement.
ACCGTCCCGCTAAGAAGAAAAACTTTATGAATCAACAGAACATGTTCTTCAAAGATATTTCCATCTACCACGAAGATTAAGAACACCCAGAAAAATATTCTATGGAACTATGAGTTTTGTATGACTACTTTATGATAACGAATACAGAGTGTGAAAATTATGAATACATAATATTAATAAAGTACATAATGTACATCATTATTTGTATGAAAATAATATGTTTGTTTGTTTGTTTGAACGCGCTTATCTCAGGAACTACTGGTTCGAATTGAAAAAATATTTTTGTGTTTGATAGTCCATTATCGAGGAAGGCTATATGCTACTTTTTATTTTGATATTCCACGGGACAGGGACTTAAGCGGGTGAAACCACGGAGCGCAGCTAGTCTAAACTATAATATTATAAAGAGGAAAGATTTCATTGTTTGTTTGTTTGCATTGTATATGCTCCGAAACTACTGGACCGATTTAAATTAAACTTTGTATGCAAATACATTGATTCATTGGGAGTATTATAAGCCACTTTTAAACCGATATTACCACGGAATCAGGAGTAACGTGGGTAGAACAGCGAATCGCTGCTAGTTCAAAATAAAGTTTAAGTAAATAAATATTTCAGGACATATTACACATCGCCATCCAGCCCCAAGCTAAGCAACTTAATGCTTGTGTTATGGGTGCCAGATAACGGATAAACTACTTATATACTTTTTTTTTTGTAAATATATACATATTATACATATAGGAAACACCCAGAACCAGAAACAAGAATTTATGGTCAGCATAAATACTTGTTCCCGGCGGGAATCGAACCCGCAACCTTCTGCGTCGCAGTCGGGTGTTCGCCCGACGCGCCACAGAGGTCGTCAGTAGGTCTAAAGCTTTAACGAAATGGATCGGGCATTTTCAGCATTCGAAAATGTATTCATAATCCAGGAACATCGAGTAGACTTCAAGCAACAATTTCGCTTCGACCGTCAACCGTAATTTCGTAACCAGTTTTCAATGTAAAATATTGTACAAAACTTATTTGAATTGTCACAAATGTATTTTTTTAATTATAACAATATAGTGGCTGCTACTTTGGCCAACGGATCGGCATTGCCATCCAAAGAGGCAATGCAGCAAGTCTTTTGGGCACCTTACCTAGGGAGATTTATTTAGATTATTAACATTGTTTTATTTTTTTCTTTTTAATTATAACAATATAGTTACATCTGAAATAACATACATCTTCTACGATGCCAATTTCGTATTTGCAACGTCTTACGAGAGACGTTTAAAATACTTCGCGTGGTTTGTAGCGAAAAGCCGCTAAAGGGTCTATTTATTTAATCATTAAGATTTTAATACAAAAAATACAAGTCAGTTAAAAATAGTAAACTTATTTTTGCTGATCTTTCGTTGTTGAACTTGTTTTTTTCATTAAATCTATATTTACAAAAGTCTCATATTCTTTTAATAAAAAGGCACTATTTGAACAACTCTGTCTAGACAGAATTCGAACTTTACCTGCAAAGAACAATAAATATTGTACTTGCAATTTGAAGTGGAAATCTAACATCAAATTTTATTCAATTAC